>OX101753.1:4924158-6141662 GCA_944452675.1 Tachina lurida
ACTCGTTGACGACCTTTGGCTACCGTATATGGACTTTGATTGGTGCCGTATGGTCTAGTGGAAGTTAAAGAAACACATATATATGTATATAATCTTAAATTTGTCTGATTTTCAATTTTAAGCTTTACAAAACTTTTTTCTGTTTTTTACATTTACTTCGCATGGATAGCGTTTGTTGCGATCCCATGAAATTCGCGATAGCAAATTTCCCTTCATGGGGAATGAAAATTCCACGGGAGCAAAAATTTCACGGGAGCAACAAATTTCATATTTTATTCAGACAATTTTTTTTTTTGGAAAATTATATTTGTTTTAGAATGTCTTTTTTAAAAATTGCGTATTGAAAAAAGTAGTTTTGAGTAAAAACAAATTTGAATTTGTGTTCGAAACCTTGCGGACTTATTTAAGTTTAAATGTACTTTTAATCGCTTCCTATGAAACTTTGCACACAAAAAATTTCAGGTTTCGAAAAGTGGGCGGAATTACGCCTACTATTATCTATCTTACATTATACTTCAAAGCTTTGAAAACATTTTGGATTCTTTTAATGACAAAATCCTGCGTTTAAAAATAACATAAGACATTTTATATTATTTTTCTACCAATCCTATTCCTTCAACAGCTTATTATAATATCATGATAAAATTTATATCTTCCAGCAAACCGATTCCTATGAATCGCAGCCTCGTGTTGAAAACGTGGTATATGCCCATGAAATAAAAATACTATGGTCAACGTTATTCCACAGACAGCTCCCCGATGGCACAAAGGCTGTTTGTGTGATCGATAGTAGATTTATGCTGATTGAATTCAGCTTTTTCCTCCTAAACGATCTTGATCATGCAGAATACATCTGTCTCTTGGCTAACAACTTCAGATCTTACAGCAAATTTACGAAGCTTATCGTTGGCAGCGACATCAGCTGTTCTGAATATTTATGTTGGAAAGACAAAATCTTTAGGTAAGCCCATCAGCATTTGGCCATCTAAGATCTGTCTCTGAATACGACAATTTCAAACTTCAATCCGCATATAAAATCCAACATTTTGTACGGCAGCGAAACTAGAGTTGGCACGACCACACACGACTTAGCAGGAATTGATCGTGAACCGATAGTATCAGCTGTTGGCGAGGCCAACTTGGCCCCACTGTTCGAAAAGCGATGATTTAAAAAAGTCATTTATCTATATGCGCTAGATTGGAGTCAATCTCAACAGTGTCTTCTTTCCCTGTTAATTATCTCAAGCCCGTTCTCATTGCTGGTTTCGCTAGATAGTAGCTAGAGACAGAAACTAAGAAGCAAAATAAAAAATAAAGTTCTAGAAGCTGTTCGGCAAAATTATGAAAAAAAAACTCCAAGGCAAAAGCAGTGTTTGCTAAAATGCAACAGGATCTTACGGTATTATAGCCGCGAATTGTGGGATATTGCTCTAGATATGTTCAGGCTAAGAACAGGTCAATCGACTGAAAATAGGAAACACAAATGGCGCTGGATTACTAGAATTGTCATAGACTGAAGTTCCCAAGGGATTAGAAGAAGAACACAGGCATGTTAAAGAAATTTATTGCATTTCCATTTCTACGAATGTACCTGAAAAAAATTTTTAAAATTCAAGCAAAACTTGGAGCATTTGTGCTTATTGATTTTTTGCAAAAATTTACAAAATCTTTGAAAACTTTCTTGAACTGTTTTGAGGAGCCCTCTGCCTAATTATTAAATTAAAAAACAAACAAAAAAGTATTTATTAACTAAATTAAACCATTACCATGTCAGCAAATTGCATTCACACAAACATAATTGAGGTAAAAAGGACGTTGAACTACTTTCTCCCTTATTTGCGGTCGGTGAGGATGAGAAGAATTCCACCAAAAAAAAAAAAAAAAGATCAAATGCAAATTATTCATTTGTGGTTGAATTGGGATATTCAGGCAAGGTTAGGAGAAAACATATGCAGTAACCAAAAACAACAAATAAATGTCCTCATTTGACAGGGATACAAAGAGACACTCGAAAAAATATAAAAGTATTACATCCCTATGGGTTATTTATGCCAAAAACCAAAAAAAAAAAAAAACAAACGACCCTTAAAGAACTGCCCTAAATAAAATTTTGTTGCTCAATTTACATATGTACAAGCACACATTCATACGTACATACATGCAACATTTTGCAACAAATTGGAAACCCATTTATTTTAAAAGAATTATTACAATTTCTTAAATTTTACTTAATAAAGTATAAAAATATCAAGCAGCCAACTTAGATTTTGTGTAAATTGTGCAAGTGAGTTAAAAGCAAAAAAACAATCCGAAATAAAATACAATAAAACAAAAGAGAAAACGAAAAATTGTATAAAATTGCATGCGTTCATTCAAAACATACGAGTTCTTTGACAACTTACTAATGTTACATGCCAAAGGAAATGACATTGAAACCACAGCTTCCGAAACCCATGAGTTGGTGATTTCATTTCATTACGAATATTTTCGTAAAGAAGACTGCTGCCTGCCTGCCTGCCTGCCTGCTGTCTGTCTGCCTGTCTGTCCGTATGTCTACCAAGTATTGTGCCGGTATGGAACAGGAACATTTCAATGTCAGCCAGCCAGCAGTGGAACTTTAAAAAAAAGAAACTACAAAAATTTTCTCAAGCGTAAAGTTGTTAATATAAAAAAAAATTGTAACATTTAAACAAACTCAGTAAAGAAGAACTAAATTGTCACTCAGGGTGAAACCGCTATGAGATGACGGACTTAAGTGCAGCGTAACAAGCAGAAAACAAGTAAGAGATTTTTAATAAGCAAACATGACATGGAAGTACCCTGCATGGAAATTACTGCAGCTAGAATGAAGGGAAAGTATGAGTATGGTATGGATTATGTAAAGTTGCAAAGACCATATTGGGTCACAGCTGACCCAATATGGTCTTTGAGCATCTTGTGCACTCTACTTTTAAGAATGTGGGAAACAGTTCCCAATAAAGAATATATGTAGTTTGCTCAATATATTTTCTTAAGCTTTTTTCAATCTGAATTCTCCAGATATGATATATCTGGTATATGTTTCATATAGAAAATTTTTCTTCTGATTTTACCTGCTTGACAGTGGCACAAGCGGTGTTTGAGTGTTTCATCATCTTTCTGGCAAGCCTTACTTGTTATATCATGCGGTTATTATATTTGCAAATCTACGAAGTGTTGGCCCTTTTAGTCTCAGAAACTCGATAGTCTTTTCCTTATTTGGGTTTCCCAAAAGAATATCTCTTGTAACAGTAGAGTTCTGCCAATCTCTGATTTATCGTTCTTTTGGTTTTTTTAACTTTCGATAAGGTTTCCAGTTTCCTAGTGTGATATTGTTCACCATACTACCACAGGGTATACCAGAGATGACACGGGACGGAAGATAATTTGTGTTTTCGGATCTCGCACTCACTCTGTCACTGCGTCTTCTTTAACCTTCTTTCGTGGTGGAATTTTGTAGCTTAATTTCAATTTATACTTTGTAACCTCATTCGCTTGACGATTTTTGTAAATAAATGATAAATATTAATATTTGTTTTAATGAAAATGCTTCAAATGAAATCTGCAATCATCTTAAAACAATTTGTAATTGCCTTTTTAATAGTTATAAGCTATTTCGCACTTTGTTTCTTAATTCAACACAACAAATTCTTTCATCTAATTTTGCAAAATTGTTTACTTGTTGAAATGTTTTTCGTTTAACACTTTGTGGTCTTATTCGCTGAGTGATTTTTGTAAATAAAAGGTAAAAATTAAAATTTTTCAATGAAAATGCTTAAAGTTAAATCAGGAATAATTTGCAAACAAATTTTAATAACTTTTTAATACAAATAATCATTTTCACATTCGGTTTTTTTAAGTAAATGCAACAAATTCTTCAATTTAATTTTGTAAATGTGTATGTATGTATGTACACGTGTATATTTCACAAAGCACACATTTTCTCTTGTTTGTTTTGATTTTTTTGGTAACATTTTAATAATAAATATACTGCAGTTGTCCCTTTCTCGCAGAATCTGCGCGACAAATGATTTTAGCTTTTTTCATAAGTCACTTTCTTCAACTCTGGTCTACTTTGTGATACTACCATTGAGGCTAATGCGCTTTTTTGTTGCTTTCGATACCCCGATGTCCTGGAATCCATATTATCTTGATATTTTCACAACACTTGTATGAGTTTATCTCATTTTTGCATTGAAAGTTTCGAGATTTAACTTTTAGATTTCTTAATAATTCAATCAGCTATACGTTGGTGGTCTGTTGTAAATTTTCTGTAGCCATTACATGTCCTCGCCGCATAGCAGTGATCTCAGTCTAAAAACCCTTTATTATAATCCGGCAACCGAAAGAATTTACTTACATGCCGTATATTCCGATTTTTGACCAATCTGTGTATAGAGGACCCTTATTTTGGTAACATATAAAAAAAATACGGCTTTTGCAATATACATACACAGTGTACTCGCGATAACGTGAACACCGCGTTATGTGAAAACAAATATTTTATTGTATATTTTAAAATGTGAACAGTGTTTGGAAAATTTCTAATTTGAACAACAAAAATAAAGATGCACAATTCACAAACGTGAACACAGCCTTCTTTAATTGGTTCACGATATCGCGAGTGCACTGTATAAACATATTTAAAATGTGTTGCCACACACAAAAATTGTTTCTCCAATTACAACTTTCATTGAAAAAAATAATTAATTAAAAATTTAATTGAGTCCATTAAACTATTGTTTAGGAATTTAACAAATTAAAAAGTTTAATTGATATAATTAAATTTTTAATTGATTTTTATTTTTATTTTTTTTTTTGATGTATTAAAAGTTTTTAATAAAGGGCCACTCAGACTATTATACTTTGCATTAATACATGTCAAAAATTCAAATAATACGTGCAAGTGCGATATTGTGAATGCAAAATGTCATAACGAATGGTAAATAATACGATAAAAATTTGACATCCCATAATACTTGATCATTTTTTGAAAATTTTCTAAACGATAATACTTTTCATCTGATCAGAGTTGCATTATTACAAAATCCAAACTAACAAGTCGTCTGTTTCGACGCCGATGCCGTGCCGTCGTTTATGGTATATGTCTTTGTCTTACACCGGATATAAATATTGAATATGTTTATCGTATTGAATAATTTTTCGTGTAAGGCATGTCTGAAAGTTAACGAAACTATCATGTTTTCTTTTTTTTATCTTATTTAAACCAACTCCTTTAACCGCCGTCTATCATCAAAGGCCGGCACGACCACAGCGTGCATCAAACTGCTCTGACGCCGGAAGACAACGATTAATGTTGGCATGTTAATCCTCAACAGCTGTTTGCTTTAAACTTGTGTTTTTAATGTAATATGAGGTGTGATGGTGTGAACATAAAATGTCAATTTACGTTAGATTTTTTGATAGTCGAAACAAATGTCTTTAGATTTCTTTTTCGTAAAGTGTGATGAAAGTCTTTATACATGTATAATAGTCTGAGTGGCCCTTAAGCAACATTTCTGAAAGTAGATTTAAATTGGTCATTGGCCTGCAGTTACAAAGATCAAACAGAATTATGTTTATAGGTGACAAACGTAGCGACAGCATATGCCTGTAGATGTTCTACATATATCGACTAACTAATCATAAAGTTGCTTGTATTTAATTCAATTGCCAAAGAACTTGTAACATGAGCTCACAATAGTAAAAGCGTTATTCAACATTATTGTAAAATTGTTTCAACTTGCAACACGATTTAATGAAAATTGCTTTGTTGATGTATAAGTATGTATATGTTTGCTTGTTTGTTTTAAAAGGCCTTTTAATTAAAATAAACTTTAACGACCCTGTTTGCTTATAATTTTTTTTTCTCTTCCCAGCAACACAGCGCAGCAGCAGTAGCGCACTAACCAAACTAAATCATTTACTTGAGGTAATTTAATGCTGTAACCACATGCAAAGGGCATATACATACATACATACATTTGTATATATATACAAACATATAAGCATACGATACATGTAACGTACTCGTAGGTATGAGAATTGTATTTTGCCGCTACAAAACATGGGAGGGGTGTTGTTTAATGATAATTATCGCATGACTTTACATTCAGGCAAGCTTAGAAAATCCACTGTTTTGCCAACAATTTTCAACTCAATTTGTAGCTGCATACATACATACACACACATATATTGTTCTTGTTTGTTATTGCATTTGCAATTTTCATCAAAATAAAAAAAAATACATACATACATACATACATATGTATGTATGTAGTAGTAAAGGAAATCCCCTCCTAAATCTGTTATCGCTCTGGCAGTCAACGAAATCAAGCAGAGAGCTTAACTGAATTGATAAGGACAAACGCCTAAAGGAATTGAATTGAGAAATCGACAATTCCCAGTTGTATCGAATTTCTTAATTGTTTAGCGAGCGGTATTCACTCACTCGTACATGAATTAAACACAATTGCAATACAATTTTATATTCTTGTTGAACCCCTCTCCATAAAGTTACATTGCGTTTGGTTTTTTTTTTTTTTTGCCTCTAATTTCGTTTTAGTTTGTTGATTTTTGTTCTATTTCGCACGAATTACAAATGGGTTATATTTATCTAAGCTAATTAATTATGTTTTAATATTAGAGCAACAAATTAAGAGTTTTGTTAAACAGATGCTAGTGTTTTTTTTATTTTAAACACATTATTACTGCTGCGTCTAATGAGCCTGAGAAGAAAGTAAATTATTTGAAGACTTTAGACTACACTGTGTGTAATTTTTTAAGTGATGGAAATATAACCATATACGGTCACCACTACTTCCCGTGTCTCCCAGTTTTGCCCCAAAGTCATGCACTTTTTCTTAATGGGCCCCCAAGATCTCAGGCTCATATCTTGGAAACCGTTCGGAATTTTCATTTACTCTTTGAAGCAAAGTTGTAGGTCTTGTCATAAAAAACCAAAATTGTAAACATTTAAAATCAAAAATCAATCAATGAATCATCTTCAAAATCAAAATCGCAAAAAATTTAAAAAATTCGATTTTTTACCTTTTTCCTCTGTTCAGATCCATAGGTAGCAAACCCTTCCCAATTCAGGGAAACAATCAACTAAAAAAATGTACCTAAATTTTCAATAAACAAGTTTCTAGAACATATGAACTTCCTAGGAATGGTTCTTAACACCGTTTAAGTAGCCGCAAAAGTGAAAAATTTCCAAACAAATTAAATTTAAAAAAATTTTTCACTTTTGCGGCCACTTAAGCGCTACCTAAACGGTGTTAAGAATCATTCCTAGGAAGTGTATATGTTCAAAAAAAAGTTTCTTATTGAGATCTTAGGTACATTTTTCTAGTGGATTGTTTCCTTGAATGTTGCACGGTTTGCTATCTATGGACCTGGACAGGGGAAAAAATGGTAAAATAAAGTCGATTTTTTTTTAATTTTTTGCGATTTTGATCTTGAAGATGAAGTTGCTTTGATTTTATATATTCACAATTTTTGTTCACAACTTTGTCTCAAAGAGTAAATCAAAATTACTAACGATTTGCAAAGATATGAGCCTGAAAAAATGCAAAAACGACACCAAGGCCCCAAATATTTGGGGGCCCATAAAAAAAATTAAAAACTTGGGGCAAAACTGGGAGACTCGGTTTTTTTTTGGGCTTTTATCACGTAGTGGTATCCGTATATGGTTATATTTTTTTGTGTCGCACTGTGTTATGAATTTAGGTTAACAAGGCTGTCATGGAAAAATCGCGAAGGCGAATTTGCATTTCTGGTATTCGTATTTACTATTTTTAGTTCCGTGCCGTGCTAGGCACTTCGATTGCTTGATAAAGGGTTTTCCAATAAGAAGTTTCATTTTGATACGTAAAAAAACGAATGTGTTTTTATCGAGCGAAAGCATGTATTAATAATGGAAAAAAAGTATTAGCCACATAACCGCCCATGGCTCGCAGGACCATATTCTCTTCATGAAATTTTCCATCACCGATTCGTTCATTTCAAACGGCTGTATGCCCTCGATAACTTCACGAAATCTAACTTTGAGAAGGTCTTACATCGATCGTGTGCCATTGTCATAGACCTCATATTTAATGTAGCCCTAAAGCAAAAAGTATGAAGGTGTTAAATCACAATATTTCGGTGGGCAATTGTGATCCTCTCTTCGAGCGATGGTCACACAAGTGACATGGAGCGACGTCTTCTTGAAAATAACTGACGTTCACATCAATTTCTCCCCATTGCAGCCATACACAAATCATTAAGCATCGTTCGATAGGGCCATCCATTCATTCACCGCAACAGTTACTCTAGCCTTCAAAATGTCCTATAACAACTCTTGGGCTTTCTTTGAGCCAAATTCGACAATAATGATTTTTAACGTAGCTTCTGAGTTGAAAATATGCTTCATCGCTCAAGATCATTTTTTTATGAAATTTATAATAAATTTTCCAAAACGCTAAAACTAAAAAATTGCAAAATTTAAAAAATTGTCGAAACAAAAAATCTCCGAAATGAAAAAAGCGCTGAAATGAAAAATATCACCATAAATACAATAAATCGCTAAATTGCAAAAAAAAAAATAACCGAAAGTAAAAAAGATGTTAAAAAACTAAAAAATTCGCCAAAAACCCAAAAAATCGGCAAAACGAAAAAAATCTGCAAAACGAAAAAAATCGCCAAAACTAAAAAAATCGCCAAAACTAAAAAAAACGCCAAAACTAAAAAAAATCGCTAAAACTAGCAAACAACTGCGAAAAACCGCCAAAACGAAAATAAAGCACTAAAACTAAAAAAATCGCTAAAAGTAAAAAAAAACGCCAAAATCCGAAAAAAAGGCCTAAAACAAACAATAACAAAATATCTATATTAGGAAAGATATTTGATTATATAGGCTAAAGTTCGTGTAGTAATACATATCGTCGCCTAAAATCCAAAAAGCCGTAGCAACGAAAAAAATTAAAAATACACTTTTTGATTGATTATGATGTGATTAACCAAAATATATCGAAACCACCGATTTTATTTATTATTCTATTATTATTATTTATTATTAATTTATAATGATTTTTGCTTCTCCTGTTAAATAAATATATAAAGTGTACTTACGGCTTTTTGGATGTTAGGTGACGATAGAGAGTGTCCGTACGGAATCCTTCGTGTGCGAGTTAAATGACGTAGTTCAAACTTGCCATCTGTGGCGAAAATAAAACGTCGTATGGGAATAAAGACCCTGTAGAAATTAAAAATTAATTATTCAAATTATCAAATTAGTTTTAATTAAATGTGTCACAATATCCAATCGTTTGGAATTAATTATGCATCCCTTCTCTTGCTTATTAATGAACATTTATTGATTTCTCATATTAACTTTCGCTGGCAAGAATTTTGCCATTAAAAGAAGAAAAAAGTTCCTTCTTTAACCCATTAACCGCAAATAATTGGAAAACTAGTACAAATTAACACTAACAGACTTAAAATATCCAGCTGCTTAAAATACGAAAACAAGAAGACACTCATGCGTAAAAAATCCTTTTTTCAATTTTAAAATTTTTCTTGGAAAAAAATCAAAAAATGAAAAGAATCAAAAGCACGTGTGTACTCACATGAGTCCATTGAATATTAGCAAACAACCCTTTTGCTTGAATTAATTTCTTTTAGCTACAACTTAAACTTTTCCAATTTCTGCTCTTACGACTTCTTCTTCTTCTTCATCGTCTTCTTCTTCATCTTCTTCTTCTTGTGCTCAACGTAGGAAAAAGTCTTATAGTAATTTAAATTTGTTTGTTGATTTTTCCTTTCTTGACAGATCTTTTTTTTAAGAATTTTACCTACAAATGACTTTTTCCTTTTATGCAGAGACTAAATTGAAAACACTAAGAAAAAATCGTTTTATTACAAAATGTGTTTTTTTCTTCTTCTTCCTCATTTTGCTGAACTATTGTTTGCACTTATATTGTGTCTGCAACATTTTGTTGCTTGAAAAAGGAAAAAAAATTTAAAAAAAAGAGAAAGGGTTGGATATTTCATAAATGAAGTTATTACATCAAGTATATTCCCTGAAATTAAAATTACTATGTAGGAATATTGTTGCAAAAGTATTTAGCATAAGCATAAGGTACTGAACTGAACTGATGACATTATGCACAATTTTCAAGGCGGCAGTTTTTTTCAATAATTAGATGTTGCAAATCATTTAGGAAATTGGAAGTGTATGCGTCGTGAAACATATTAATAAATTGTAGTTCGTTTGTAATGAAATGGTATATAATGGCTTTTTTAATGTTATCAATATGTTTGCAATATATTTAAATTTTAAGTTGGGCCTTGTTATTTTCCACACATAATTTCGTAACATACACTGAGAGAAAAACTATTTTAGTTGCTCATTTTAATTCATTTTTCTTAAGCATTTGAAAAAATATGCCGCTCATGTCAAGCTAAACGCGCTGGAAGATTCACAGATTTTTAAAATACTCGCAAGATCAAATTTGCGGTGGTCCATATAATTTTTCAAGTCCAAAAAATAAAGGCATCTTGAAAATTAATTTATCAAAAACTTTCAGAGTTGTTAAAAAAAAATTTTTTTCAACGATATCTCTTGAACGAATTAATGGTTTTTTTTATTACTTTTAGAGCTGATTAAATTTTATCCGTTCTTATAGTTTAAAATTTATTTGAAAAAAAAATTTTTTTAATATTTTTTCGAACATTTTCTAAGTCCTTTGAATCGTATTGGTTCATTATCAGCCCTATTCTGAATAACAATTCTTTGGACGTTTATCCCTGTGCCTTGTTTCTCCACTTTAAAAAATGATTTGCAATATTTCAGATAAAATAAAACAACAAGAAAAAACTTAGCTATTTAGACTTCGAAAATTCAAAAATGTTTCTTACTTTTTATTTCTATCGCTATTTGTTTAGAATAAGAGGATTTAATTCCCAGTAAAAATTAATTCTCTGTAACGAAATTTAGCTGAGGTCAATGCCTTTCGCTTAAAATATTACTAAGTTATGAAAAGTTTATATATGTAAATAAACAAACACACACATACATACAGATACTCATACGGATCAGAGAACAGCAATGAGTAGTGAAAAAGTGAATAGAGTTGAATCATGACTTATTGCAATGTTTTCTATGAATCATACGCACTCGAAAGTTTGAAGTGCGCATCGATCTCAAACTTGATTTCGACTCTCCTTAACTCAATACCTATGGACGATGCAAAATAAGTATGAATCACAATGCGAACTTCGCATACAAACATTAAAGTTCTCATTATGTTCTCTGGTGATTTTTGTTTTTTTTTTTTTTTGCTATAATTGAAAAACAACGCTATTTACTACTATTGTATACTACCTGCGAACTGTTTAATGACTAAACTTTTAAATAAACATACATACATGCATGAGTTAAGTGAGCTAAATCAATGTCAGTAGTACAAGTATTTTCCTGAAATTACAAATCAAACTGAGGTGATTTATGAGTATGAGTGTGGTATGACTATGATGTCGACGACGCATTTATATTTATTTCAACTCATACTTATAAATCATTATCATCGTGAGTATGCGTTAATCAGAGTAGTTGAGTTTAAATGTTTACTCACTTATCTTTTAAAATTTCATGAGTCAGTATGAACTGATACGGATATCATCATAAATATAGTCAGAAGAGATTCCTCTAAGCTAGCTACGTCCAAACACAAATATGTACTTTGATATTTGCATTTGGGGTAAACAGCTTTGAAAGCTCTTAAATTTGTACTTGTTTCATTGCAAAGTAAAAGCAAGCATTGTTGTCGTCGAGATCTGATTGGTAATTGAGCTCTCGTCTGCATGAAAGCTTAAAAGCTCTTTTGCAAAACTTTGCACATTGTGCATATGAAAACTCGATTTTCGAAAATCAGTTCAAAATGAGTAACTTCATAGTTTTGATAGCAGAAAGTTAAAAAATTAAAAATAATATATATTAAAATTAGAAATGCTTTTCTAGCCTTGCCTAGTAAGTTGTGTGCTGGGCTATCAGTGCGGTGGTTATGAAATCGATCTTCACCAAAGACTCTGGTCTGTTTCACTGAAATATATAAGCAGTTCTTTGTTACTATGCTCTTCGAAATAATTTGCAAAATAATTTGTAATAATATTTGTAACATTTAATAGAATAAATACTAAGGAAATACATAAAATAACTAGGAATTTGCCCTTATATTTTCTTTGGCTAAGCAAATTAAATGCTTAATTAAAGCGCTGAAAAGCAAAACTTCTTCATATATTTAAGACCAACCCCACATTGGTTAAATTTTAAATGGGTTTGAAATGTATTGCATTTAAAAGTTTGTCATATACAAAAATTTGCTTAAATAGATTCCAAATACATTTTATTTTTTATGCATATAAGGTTTAATGACAAATAAATATACTTTGGCATTTTTTACATAAATAAAACAATATTAGTTTATTTTAAAAGTCCTTTCAAAGGCCTTTCACAATATCCCTAAGCCTATTAAATGTATATTTGTCTGTTGAACTTTCTTAAGTCAAACTGCTTTTTCAAGAGCACCATATTGTCCCAGTTGCTTATGTATGGTACTTTTAAATGATCATAAAATTACCGCCTGCCATTAATAACTTAAGTAAGTATGCTCGTTAATTGTAAAAATTGCTTCTTCGTCCGGTTACCGTAAACGAATAATTAAAGAGGCCACTTATATTTACAGCTATAAGCTGATATAAATACATATCAACAAACTCACTCATCTCCTATGGCGAGGGTTAGAAGGACTATAAACTAAACGTCTATAAGCGTATGCAAGTCATGGCAGTTTCTGTTGAAAAATTTGGTTTTTGATCTCAGTAGCTGACTGGTTTTAATTCAATTCAAAGAAGTATGAAGACAAATGACACTGTTAAAGATTTATAACGAATTCAAAATCTATTTTCTCAACAAAAAAAAAAAAAACAAAAGTTTCTTCCTTAACGCTCAATGCAAAAGTCCAGCGCACAATAACAGCTGCAGTAATAATAAACATAATAAGACAATCAAACCAGCCAACCAACCCACTTAAGATCCTTTATGAAATAACAGCAACAAAAAACAAAAGAAAAACCAAACAAAAAACGATCTAGTTTAAACTTGTTAAAAATCTCACACGTCTCGTATCCCTGCAAGGATTTATTTAGAGCAAAATTACTCATATACACATACACATAAAGCATATAAATTATCGCACCCTTTTGATGAAAATTACAAAAAAAAACAAATTGTGAATTGAAAAAAAGAATAAATCTCTAAATAAACATGTTTGCATGCATGTGTTGCAATGTAATTGAAGAAATTCGCTAGATAAAATGGTCAGCCTAGAGAGCAGGCAGCAGCATAATGCCACCACCAACAACCAACCATCTCAGTAGCAGCAGCAGCAGCAACAACGCAATTATCATCCACATCGTCGTCATCTGCTTATCGCTAAAGTGTAAAATTCTCCTTCTGAAATATGCTTACATACGTTCGTTCGTTCCATCATATTCGTATCATGTTTTACCGGATTTCCTAAAGACATCCATGCATATCAAACCAAACCCGCCATTTACACTCTACTCACCTTCTTTCGCTATTCTTTCGCTATCTAGCGGAATTCAATGCACTCCGCACACTAATAAAATCCTTATGCAACTCTTGTTGTTCTTGGTGTTGTTGTTGTCGTTGTCGTTGTATCGCTTTAATAACTTGACCGTTTTATGCGTGTGTATTTCATTCAGCATATTAAATTATTTAGATTTATAGCATATTAATGTTTAAATTTAAAAACCAAAAATCGTGGGAAAACTCATAAGGAAATGTTCTCCCAGCAGAGGTGACAAAGAATTAAATCTTTCACACAAAGCACATATGTACGTGTAGAAAACACGTGGTATTTTTATCCAGAAAAAGGCGTTAAAAACATATTTTTACAAAAGAGCTGCAATGATACCCATTAAATTTTAATTGAACTTGAACGCATTTTAATCAGGAATAATTTCTTGATCAGGCTTAAGTTCATTATTTTCAATTCTTATTGAATGAAATATTTTTATCAAGTCATATTTTGCACAATGCAAGTCTTATTGCTAAGCTGATTAGTTTGTTAAGAGATAGAGAGAGAGAGAGACGAGGGTAAGGAATCGTTTCTGTTCCCCTCATCTCTCTCTCTCTCCCTCAAATTTATCGGCTTGGCAATAAGACTTGCATAGTATAAACTAGGACTAATTAATTTGATTTTCTAAGGAAAAGAAGAAAAATTAAACTGTGCAGCCACGCACTTGATCAGCATCCATATCTAGCCACTTGGGTAGAGATTGTTATTTGTTAATTTTTTATTTATTAAATGTTACAAATACAATTACAAATTATATCATAACTTAAACGAGAATAGTAACAAGGACCTTCACTCGTTGTAGTGAAACAGACTAGGTTCTATGGTGGGAATCGAACCCACAACCTTCACACTGATAGGCTAGCACACTACTCACTAGCCTACCGAGGCACCCTAAGAGATTGTTATTAACATCAGCTATGTAACATTAATTAGTAAAAATATTATTTATATTCATTAAGAATTGAAAGTACTGACCTTAAGCCCAATTAAGAAATTATTCCTGGCTAAAATACTTTTCAATATTTTATAAAAAAGTACGAGAGAAACTGCTTTAACATTTAGTTTTTTAACAAGTTTTTCTTCAAGACAAAGTGTTTTTTTTTAATCCTTTTTAAATCAATTATTTTTCAGGTGCTTTTCCAGAAAATACTTTTTAAACTTTTTTTTTATTTCTAATCACCTTTGTCGTGCATAAGAAATGGAATTTTTTCGTCATGAAACTTTTATTTTCCTCAGAAATATGTTATTGTGTATCTCCCATGACGTTTTCCGAGCCGTCAGTTCCCAGTATATTTGTATATGGGCATTTCCACAGGAATGTCAACTTTTTGTAGCATGCGACACCAAGCAAATATGTTTGCGAAATTTTTTTTAACTTCTTTATATATTTTTGTAGGCTGTCAGCTCTACGTTAGGTAAAATTTTAAGAAAAATTGAGTCACGTTGTTCAAAAATATAAGGTTAATTGCTTGTTGTCGCACGCGACAAAAAAGTGGAATTTCTCGAAGAAATTCCCATATTTCTTATTATTAAACTTAAATTTGTTAAATTTTGAATTAATTTTTAAGCTGTACAAATAATCTTTCCGTTTTTACATTCATTGTGCACTGACAGCGGGGAAAAATGTTCAGAGGACATTCACGAAAGCATTTTTCCCTTTTGGGGGGAATAAAAATTTCATGGGAACAAAAATTCCACTCAAGCCCAATTAAGAAATTATTTCTGACTAAAATTCATTCTAAATCAATTAAATTTAAATATGCATCAAATAAATATTTTGTTGTTGAATTTATTCTTTTAGAATTTGAATTGAGTTTTTGTCAATGAATATTGAAGTGGTTGGTTTGTATTGCATTTTTCCCTGCACACATTTATTTTAAATTATATTCAGTGATATTTTCCGTTGTAATAAAGCGCTAAAAGCATTGGGGTGGAAATTTTCTAATATCTACAAAAAAAAAAAAAACAAAAACAATCTCATGTAAAATTCACGTATAAAATTGTTAGTTTTCACCCCAAAATCACAAAATAAAAAAAGTTTTTTTCTTTGCCTTTGAAACAAAAGCGAAGGTGATTTTGTGCATAGAAAATATTGAATTACAAATATGTATCGCCTTAGTGTGACACCAGTCAGTCCACACCAGTTGGCAAGTATTGTTGGGCACTACGATATTTATTGGTCAGACGTTTGCATTCTGCACCGAAATATTTTTTTGCCATTAGATTTTTATCTGATATCATTTGCGACTTGATTTTTACTTCCAGTCTGAACAGAAATTTTTTTTAGTTAGATCAGGGTAGCTAGCAAATTTTTGACGTTCATGGGAAAATTATTAGTTTTAAACACATTTTTATGAAATTTGTTAGACAATAAATTTAAATAAAAGAAAAATGTACATGAGTATGTACATAATATGCACTATATACTCGTGTATGTATGTACTTACATACATAGATATACATATTTACGTATATAGAGAAGAAAAAAATGCGTATTCATGCATACTATTTATAGAAAATCAAAAAAAAAAATAATGCAAATATTATATAAAAATAACACTGCTTTCTGCAAATAGTTTTATAATGGCGTTATTCGATGTTTAATGCAAATGGTCTTGCGTAAGTGCAAATGCAAAATACCGTACCTTTGCTTTGGATTGTGTGTGTATTTTGTTGTTGGATTTTAAAGAAAAGCTACGATATTTTGCATTTACAATGGTGCAAGAGAATTTGCATCAAACACCGAATACCGCCATTGAATGCAAATATTAGCTGTTTCCCACAAGATTTCGTCCAAATTCAGGCTAAAGTAACGTAACATCAGAGCGCCCTCCTTCGTCGGTATTGTGTAGAATCATCGGCGAAGTAAGAAAACCAATATAATGGCTACTTAACACAACTTCAAAAAGATTTAATACACCTCATTGACGCCAGAGGCGCTGCAACACTGCATTATTAAAAATGTAGAACTGTAAAAGAATGAAGCTTTCCCCTATCTCTTCCTTCACCACTTGTCTTCTCTATCTCTATCCCTTTCCTAAAGAAGGAAACACCTAGTAACAGTAGTAGACATTCATTGCCTGAGTGTAACTTCGCTTTATAAAAATAAAAAAATTAGAGTAAAAATAAAATTACTCTTTGAGGGACTTAAGGAACTTTAACGGCAAGTTTTGTATGAAGAACGTGCAGTTAAAGTTCATGTTAACTCTTAATCATACATTGTGAAAAGGGGCATGAATGTGACAATGTCATTATTAAAATTGCTGGAATGCAATAAACCACAATTGCACATCTTGAAATATTAATTTTGCTCACTTTTTCAATGACATTTAATTTTGTGATTTTAATCGCTTAAGACAAAAATTTGCATCATTGGCAACAGCATTTAACTGATCTGTAAAATAAATTTTATATGATAAAGAAAGGAAAAATAAGCACAGATGTACTTACAACTTGGAGTTTTTTTAAACAAAACCTTCTATTTTGCTTTTTAATAAAGTTTCGAATAAAACTTTTTTTGTAAATTTCCTCAATTATTTTTCAGTTTCATATGTAAACAAACAAAACAGCTGACTATTTAATTATTGTCCGAACTTACATATAAATATGTACATATATTCCCTTCGATCCTATAAGGAGCATAGGTCCTCTCTTGCCCGAACTTAAACAAAGAAAAAGGAAATAAAAAAATAGAGTTTCATTCACAGAAAAAAGTATTCACCAATTAATATTTTCAATTAAAAATTTAATTGATTTAATTAAATTTTTAATTGTATTTATTAATTTGAGTGGAAAAACTTAATTAATATTATCAAATTGTTTTTAGGTGAAAATTTAATTAATTTTTTAATTGATATTAGAAATATTTTAATTAATATTATAAAATCATTCATATTACTTTTTTGTGTGTTCGCTCTCAAAGTTGCACAAAAACTGTTATCTGGAACGCTTTTATGTAACTTTGTACAAGTTCGGACTGTTTCTTTATCCATTTGGAACAGTGGTATTATATCCCAGCAAAAAACAACATGAAAATAATTAGTTTCAATGTTGGGGTCAAATTATGATGAACTGTACACGGATTCTGTAACTTTTTGCTAACCCAAAATCGTAATATTTATCGACATATTTATTCGCTTGCAGTAACGATAGTGTGATTCCGTAATTTATTTTTTACGATAGTCTCCAGCATGATACAATTATACTAGGTACATGCACGACTACAACAAAATTCCAACACCAAAAAACACATGTATTTTGTTGGTATAAACAAACGAAAAATTGTCAGAAATAAATGTCTTTTGTTTATAAAAATAGCAATTACAGGGTAACTAAAGTACAATTGCAGACGCGGCATTCTTGCATGATTATAGTTATTCAGTGTTGCCATTCTGTGTGTAGTTAAATAGTGTATAATTTCTACTCACATGTGTAGGCCATTGAATTAAATTCTTGTATAATCTGTGGGTAATTCTACTTTGGGTTCTATTTTTATTAATTTTTCTCTTAATTTTAACCTACACAAAAGATGTGTAGTGGAATTTTATTCAATGTGTAATTGCAGACACAGCCTTTTGTAAATTCATTGGCAACACTATAAACATTTTATTCACACACATACACTAACATTTTTGCAGCTTGTAAACAAAGTTTGACATTTATCTGCAATGTATACAGTAACAGGCTGGACTTGTGCATGTACCTGTTATAATTGTATCATGGTCTCCAGCTATATTTTAATCACCATTTAATTCAATAATATCATGTGGTATCTCTGTATAGAAAATGTCAAAATAAGCGAAAAACACAAAGAATATGAAAGAAAAACTAAATGAATTTTAGCTTGTTGAAATATGTTACTGAATAGCAAAGTCGATAAATTGTCGATACATTGATTAAAGCGATACGATTATCCTAATAATAATTACTGAATCCAGTACCTGAAATCTGTAACTTTTTGCGAACCGAAAATCGTAATATTTATCGACATATTTATTCGTTTGCGTTAACGATAATGTGATTCCTTAGTTTCTTGTTTACGATAGTCTCCATTAGTTACCATTTAATTCAATATTATGTGGTATACCTGTATATAAAATGTGAAAATAAGCGAAAATCAAAGAATAATAAAGAATGAATGAAAAATGAATTTGAGCTTATGATTTTACTTTATTTTCCCTCCAACCGACAGCGAATATCGTTAAAATATGTTACTGAATAGCAAAGTCGATAAATTTTTGATGTATTTGTTATAGCGATACGATTATCGTAATAAAAGTTACTGAAACCAGGTACAGGTATGGTTCGATTTATGGGAAACATGCATGATATTTACATTAGCGTGTCATATCGAAGATCATATACTTGTGCGGGAATTTAAACAAATTTATCTTCATTAAAATTATTGACTCGAACAAATGATTATTGTTCTCTGATGCGAAGACATTTTTTCAGAGGTAAAAAAATAAATATTTTTTATAAGTCAGTGATAAACTCGTGCAGGTTTCCCGATTTTAAGGCTCTTTGGATGTTTATTTTCATCGCTTCGTTTAATGCTTTCCCGAATTTTTTCAGATTCAGGAAAGCATTAAACATGAATTCACTTGATGTAATGATAAAGAAGGCGTGAAAATGGCAAACCCTTTGAAATACTTCTTTCTTTATTATTAATACATTGACGTTCTGGAAAAATTAAAAAACCATTAAGTTCACTGAAACCGCATTATATTTGTGGCAATATGAAATAATGGCTTAAGTCGATTTAACCCAGCAAAAAACTTTGCCTACTAGAATGCAAAAAAGTGTATCTACTCCTCAGTCGTAAGTACTTACAATTTGACTGAATAACCCATTATTTTTGTTTGAGAAGTTCAAAAAGTATGCGGTACCCTATACTTTTTGCCTACAAACATACAAAAGTTAATAGATTACTGATTGCCTAAAAGTACTCAAAATTTAATGGGTTATTTTTTGCTTACAAATATGCAAAATTTTATAGATTAAATTTTGCTTAAACTTATTCTAAATTAATTTGCTAGTTTTTCTAATTAAAATAATTTTCACGATCAATAAATTTTTCTCTAGATATATTTCCTTATTAACTGGAAAGCACTACAATAAGTACTTTCACGTAATGATATAAATAAGTTCTTATTTTATTCATTAGAGGGCAGTCATTATTATGCACATAAAATAATTACATAAATAAGTATCAGTCATTACTTTGTAAGCCATTAAAAGAGTACTACCCATTACAAAATTTCGAAAATTTTTTGCTGGGAAGTAAAGTTTGCTTTAGTATGCTGTTTTATATCTCAGTTAAAAGTTGCAGTGTCACAATGCTAAATATGCAAAGAAAGGGTCACGCAAAAGTAAAATCATGCAATAGAACCTTTTAATATTTTAGCGTTTGTGCTTATATTAGTCCAATAATACGATTTTTCTTTATACATATATAATTTGATTAGGCTGAAGCGAAATTACATGTGATAGTTTTTAAGGAACAAATAAATAAATGTAAATATTCTGACAAACATTAGCAGAACGGAACAACTAGTTGTTTTCGCAGGCCGCCACACCTTCCATATTAGCGTTCTTTGCGTTTGGTCCACTGTGTGTGTTGTCAGTTGATGCGAGTTTCAGCCTTATAAATTTACTAATTTAGCAGTGCAAATGGAATATGGGAATTGTTTTGATGCATCATAATAGAATTTGCTGAAAGCTTTTTGTAATGAAAGCTCAATTTTACCATATCTAAATTTACAACAGCCTTGCCATGGTCGTTTGTTCTTTACGAATTACCCGTATGTTACATATTTTTTATATTTTAGTTATTGTCTTTTGAGGAAATAGATTGGCACATACGAGTACATACATACATACACATACATATGTATGTATGTACATAGTTGCTTTTAAAAAATGTTCTTCAATACAGGAATTTTTGCTTCTTTTTTTTTTTTGGTTCAAAATTTCCTTCTTGCTTTTGAAATTCATCAGTAGATATTTCAATCTATTATGTTCTTTAAAATATTTAACCATTATTTTCTTTTTTATATTTTTTAACATAACATAACAATTATGGTCCCTGCTTAACTTGAATTGTTCTAAATATGAATTCAAATCAACTATCTGTTCATAAATTATAAAAATGAATTAAGTAAACTCATGTTATTATTGTTTGTCGGGTAGTTTTGCTTGTATCGGTTTCGACTACGAAAATTTGTGTGTGTGTGTGTGTTTGTGTTTGTAGATGTGGGTGCATGTGTGCAACAACTTGTTGTTTGCTTGTATTTGTTTGGGGAGTTCAATAACTTTTTAAATGGGTTGATCTCAATTTTTTTTTATTGTTTTCATTTTGCTTATAGGTAAAACAAAAAAATAAATGTTTCCGCATTTAAATTAAAAAGAGCTTGTGCAATTGCAAAAATTTTATATTTTCATAATTTTTAAATGAATTATTTAACAATTAAAATCTAAACTCTGGTTTAGGAAAAAAAGGGAAATATGCTAAAAGACTGACAAGTGGTTGTATTTAGCAATGACTAAATAAAACAAATAAAAATTAAAACAGTCACACAAAAACATCAATTCAAAGCAATCGTATAAAAAACTGCGCGAGCAAGAACACGAAAAACAATAACTGATTATAATAAACTTGAAAAAATTCAAACGATTTACTTTCATAACATGTCAAATTTGGTTGAGAAATACGCCACTTTCGACTATACACAGAGAAAAATATTCCCGCAATAAACAACTTTGATTGAAAATACAACCAAAAATCAATTAAATATGTAATTGAGTCAATTTAACTTTGTTATTAATTAAATGTTTAAACAAAACCTTTATTGACTTAAATAAATTATTAATTGATTTTTGGTCTTATTTTCAATCAAAGTTGTTTATTTCGGGAGTATTTTTTTCTGTGTACGCCCTCTTCACTGTTCTCTTGAATTTTTTAATTTTTTTTATAAGATTTTTCTTAATGGCAATTTTTGTTTAAAAAGGTAGCCATTAGAGATCGACCGAAGGCGTTTTTTTTTGGCCGAAGCCGAAGCCGAACTTCGGCTAAAATCCTAAACTTCGGCCAAAACCGAAGCCGAAGCCGAATGTTTTAAATTTTTAAAATGATACTTGTTTTATATGAATTAAGAAAAAAGTTTGCTTTTTTGAGATCACTGAAATAGCTGTAATATCTATTGGATACATAACAAGAAAAATAAAACTATTTTGCAATTTCTAGATTGCTTTTTCATATGATCACTCCCAAGAACGTCCAAGTAAAAGAAAATAGAAAGCAACAGGGTTGTATTTCAAAGCAACCCTTTCAAAACGTTAAACACAATAGAAACTGTCGGCGAGCAACGACCAAAAATAATGTTATTTTTCAAGCTTGGAATGAAAAATATTCGGCTTCGGCTAATCGGCCGATTTTTGCCATAGGCCGAATGTTGGCCGATTACCAATTTTTGGCCGAAGGCCGAAGCCAAAGCCGATTAATCGGTCGAACTCTAGTAACCATACATACATACTTGCAATATTATTGTGCCATAAGTGATATTGTTTAATAAAATTATGGCACAATAATATACAGAATAAAATCAAACGTCTTTAGATTTATATTGCGCAAAAATATGATGACAATATTGCGCAATAATAAAAAAGCATTTACGTATTTTCAATGAAAATTGTTCTATAAGCACACATTCTTCAATGCGTTTGTTGTCATTTTATTTGTTTGAAAAACTTTGTATTAACAACAACTTTTTCATAAACCTTTTGTTTAATTGGGCATTTACATTATCTCAAAATCTAGTACTTACGAGATTTCGAGCTAAATCTAGTTGCTTTGTACTAGATTTCCCATACAAATCAAAATCTAGTTCGTGAGTAGATTTGTAGGAAATCTACATAAAATCTAATATTTTTATTTTATTTTCACTACCCTGTACATAATATTTATATAAAAGATGATTGCATTAGCTACGGTCTTCTTGAAAAGGTGTGTGAATTGACTACATTGCAATTGTTTGGTTGTAGTTTTGAACATTTTTCAGTTAATAGGTCTTATTTTGGATAAAAAATTCTTTATAAATGTCAAAAAAAACTTGATGTAAACGGTATAGATTTTCATAAAGATTTTAATTAAAATCTCCTAGATTTTGTGCAGCTGTAAATGCCCTATAAATGAAACACAATTTAGTTTTATTGGCAGGAGTCACCCTGCTTTTGCTAAACTTTTTCATATGCACTGCTCGTATTTTCTTATAAGAGGTGTTCTTATATCTGTGAAGTACTGTAATTAAACTTTTACACATTTAGTATTACATGTACATGAATACATATACGAATGCAAATACATACATACACGTAAATATGCATGTATATGCAAGTATATATAATAATAATAAAAATATGTAGTTATTGACATTAGTGCGATTCGCATTAATCAATTTTATTTACGAGGGTAGTTCTAGAACTACTTACTGCCGGTTCACACACTTCAACTTTAGTTGATCAACTCGTGAGAAAGACGGAGACGGAAATACACATATGTATCTCTTTTTTCATACTGCTGAATTACGGGTTGATTAACAAAATTTGAAGTGTGTGAACCGGAACTTACATTATATGCTCAAATAGCTCTACTTTCATGCCCATTTTAGTTAATTCTTTTGTGGGACTGCATAGAAGAAATGCATCTTTAAAAATTGCTGGAAATGAATAGATTTAATGAAAATAAAAAAAAATATATACATATATAGGAAATATGGAAAAGGCAACAATGGAAAATAATCAATGCATTAGAAGAAGAAAATTCATAAGATGAAGTTGAAACAATTCATTGTTTAATGTGGCGACAAAATTAAAAGATAGACAGACGACTGACTGACTGACTGTAAATACTTATTTATGTACTTATGTACATATGTCTGTGTGCTGCTGCAGCATGTTGTTGTCTTCATTCTGCTGCTTTTTTTGGTTGTTGTTGATATTGCTGTTTATTATTTTTATTGTTGTTACTCATTTTTTTTTTTTAATTTTATTGCTGCTGTGTATGAAAGTGTTAACGCTTCATTCTTATTATTTCGTAAAAGCTCTTGTGCGCAACATATGCACTGTTTATTTTGTGTGTTTACTCAACTGGAATATGCACGTACATACGTATTTTAAATTTTTCCTATCAACTACGGTTTTAGTCGATAGCAAACCGTCATAATTATCTACGCTTTAATTTCAGATGAGTTTTTATTAATCGTACACAGAAAAAAAAACACTCAGCAGCTTTTTCGTCAATTATCGCCTCTATTAAATGATTGATGAAATCATTCTATTATTTACAAAAGTATTACAATTTTTTTATTTTTTTTAACAGCTATTTAAGTGCTCTTTATCTAGTATTCAACTGAGATATTAATTGATTCAATGATACGATTAATTACAAATTTTTGACAAAGCTTTGTAGCTTGCTCTGTTTAGACATTTAGTAATTCTGGATGATATTTATGCAGGGAGCAAATTACGGCATTCGATATCGAAAATATTTTCATAAAAATTTAATTGTGTAATTTGCCGTAATTTGCTCCTAGTCCAAGAATTTATTTGTTGGCATCAAAATTCGATAATAATCTTTACAATGCTTTTAATTGATTTTTAGTATGATTTTCAATCAATCTGCTTAATTTATTGAATTTTGTCTTCAGTTTATTCAGGCCAACATTTCATTTAGCAGGTTGTTTAATTTCAGGATCCATTATCAATGTAATGATTTTGATTAATTCAATTAAACACCTTAATTGAAACTATGCATGTTTTTAATCAGTTTTTTAATCCAAGAAATTTATTATTTATTATTATAAACTTCACTTATACATCAGATTTTTAATTAAAACTTGGAATTTAATTGGAAAAAGTTAATATTTTTAGGCAAACTGTTTTTTTTTTTTTTGTTTTAGTAAATGAGCAATATGTATATACACACCAAATTAAACGTGCCATAACCATACCTATACAAAACAGCTGTTCGAACCAAACTTATGGGCAACACTGAATTTGATTATAGTTGACTCGCCATAACGCCATAGCCATAGCCATAACAATAACCATAGAAACCAATTGAGTTTTGGTTTTTCGTCGTGACCATAAAGAAAGGGACCTAAGGGTAAAAAAATCAATTTTCACTTTTTTTTTATGTGGACAACATCTGAGCATCGAATGAGACCGACCCCATGCCCCAAAAGTGTTCCCTCCCAGAGATATGCTCGTTTTATGAAATTGAAGTCGACGATTCTAAGGTTATGTGAAAAAATTTTCGTACTAACAGAGTGATATTCACGATTTAAAAGAATTATAAATGAGTATTTATTATAATTCACAATTAATAATTTCAGAAAATAAACCTGGATTCGAAAAAACGCGAGCAAAATTCAAACTCATGGAAACAGCGCGCTAGTTCGAAAACAGTAAAAACCAACTACACAAAACCAAGGTCAACGTTTTCAAGGTTGACCAACACGTTCCTGACGTCATGAGATGTGTCGCTTTGAAATGACACCAATACCAACACGCTCAGTGATGTTACACCAAAGATACACGTATTTAAATCTTTAAAATGGCTCTCCTGAACAAAACCGGTTTTTACTCTTAGGTCCCTTTCTATTTTGCGCGTCACATATTTGTTGTTGCACTTTTAAAGTGAATAAAGAAATTTAAACATAAACAGCTGTTTATGGTTATGTCAGTGATGTAAATATATTTATAGTTATGGTAATGGTTATGGATATGGCATTATGGTATCAACGTCTGATTGAACCCGTAAACACCTGAAATAATATTAAACTTTTTAATTTATAAACTTAAGGATCTTCTGACAAGACGCAAAAACATTTGATGCATCCCCTAATTATCACTCACGAAATCAAATTAAATTCTTATTTGCTTGACAATTTGGTTTTGTTTATATTCATCGGTTTGGTTTCTTTTTTTGCCATAAAAATTGTTACCATTATGCGACTAACAATGGAATCTGCCTGGTTGCATAAAAAATGTCGCAAAGTGTGCACCTACCATAAGTCAAACGATACGCAATCTCGTCACCGGATCTTCTAATTGTGACGTTCTCTGTAAACATGCTGTTATTAACATAATGTGTACTACTATATAGTGCTTCTTCTTTTTATTTTTTGTCAGTGTTCGGAATTAATTTGCAACAATGTTTTGCGTTCTATGTTAAGTTTTATTCAACTCTGGGCAACGAAGTTTCCGAGAAATTTAAAACTATGAATCTTCCATCTGTGATATTGTGGTATGTTTACGTAGTATATATGTATGTATGTATTTATGTACATATGTAAGTATGTATATAGATAAGTGTTGTATGTATCACTAGAGACAAAAAAAAAGCCAATAACACCTCATAAAGCATGCCGGTCGATGATGATGCGGTCGTTGTGTTTGAAACCTAAATGATTTTTTAGTTTGCTTTATCGTTTTTATAAGTTATAATATTTACCGCAGGAACACATATAAAAATTTTAAACCGCTATCGTCATAAAAAAACATACATTTATTTTGTAGCAACAAAACACAAGCTGCATTAAGCGAAATTAGAAGTGACGACAATACGCCCACGTACGATACGAGTATCATGTGAGCTAATCAAAAAAAAAATATCTATAAAAAATAATAATAATAAAACAACCTGTCGATTGTGTTATGAAAATGTTGTGTTGAAGGTATATGGTATGGTTGCATACCTGAACAGGGAAAGCCATCATAGTCAACAGCATCAAACACCACCACCCACAGCAATACCAGCGAGGGGCATTTAATAGAAACTAGTATAATGCAAGGCAATCTTAAAATTTTGCTAAAACAAATTTTCATAAAAAGTGTTCTACCATAAGATTACAAACTTAATAGTAAGTTCGAATTATTATCCAAATTTAGTTCTGCTGCAAGCGAATGGTTTTTTAAAATCACTGACGAGCCCATACTCGTTTCCATATGCATGAAATGTGCTCGAAATTCTTTATCGCTACAGGCAACAAAAAAAAAACTCTCATACTTACATATATGACATACATATGCGTTAGACACTAGCACCAAGAAACAAACTTGCATACACTTTCCAAATATTGTTAGATTCTTTTTTTCAAGAGACATTTCCATTGTGTTGTTGTTGCTGTTGTTGGTGCTGGAGGTGCATTAAATGAAATATGTAGAGTTGCGTTTGTTGTGTTTTACATTCGCATTGTATTGTAATGTCGTTTAAAAGCTATAAAATGCATTATTATTATGATTCTTATGAAAATGTCAAATACTTTAGTCGTACACACTCGCTAACACATCCACATTAATGGGTTTTCAGGAAAACGCACATTGAATGGCAAGGCAAATACACAATAATAAGGAAGGAAATAAGTCAAATATCTGCGGAAATAAAATCTGAGTTCTTTCGAAAGAACTTCCCCCAAGGAATTTATTTTCGTATTCTAGGAACACACCTCAGATGAACGACATATTTCGCCTAACACGAAGACTTCGTCGGTAAAAATTCGCTGTGTAAATTCGCTTTGTGCCAAGGCATGTTCGTACATATGTATGTATGTACATTATTGTATTCGCTCCAGCGGCAGTTTCTGATAGACGACGGCCATAAAAAAATCACATGTACGTAAAAATTGCACTGATACCATGCAAAGTCCTAGTTTACACTATGCAAGTCTTATTGCTAAGCTGATCAATTTGATTGGAGAGGGAGACGAGGGGAAAAGAAACGTTTCTGTTCCCCTCGTCTTTGTCTCTACCTCAAATTTATCAGCTTAGCAATAAGACTTGCATAGTGTAAACTAGGACAAACTGGTCATGTGCATTGTACCACAAAAAAAAATCTATCTTCACTATATGTGACGCGCAAAATAGAAAGGGACCTAAGGGTAAAAACCGGTTTTGTTCAGGAGAACCATTTTAAAGATTTAAATACGTGTATCTTTGGTCTTGGTATTGGTCTCATTTGAAAGCGACACATCTCATGACGACAGGAACGTGTTGGTCAACCTTGAAAACGCGCGTAGGTCGTCCCTACCTCTTGTTTGTTGTAGTTGGTTTTTACTGTTTTCTACCTAGCGCGCTGTTTCCATGAGTTTGATATCAATTTTGCTCGCGTTTTTACGAATACAGGTTCAATTTTATAAAACGTGCATATCTCTGGGGGGGAACATTTTTGGGGCATGGGATCGGTCTCATTGGATGCTCAGATGTTGTCCACATCAAAAAAAAAAAGTGAAAATTGATTTTTTTTACCCTTAGGTCCCTTTCTCTTTGCGCTGTCACATATACACTTTTGGCGGCCCATTAACTTCCAAATGAGTCGTTTTTCGGACAAATTTTATAAAACCATTTTTTGTTTGTTTTTTTTTTTTGACGAAAATCGACTACATATTTACAATCGCAAATAATCGATTTTGGTCAAAAAATTAAATTTGAAAATTATGTGGCTTAAGCTTTTTTGGCGGTTGTGGCACGATATATGTATTTTTTTAATTAAATTTAAACTTATTTTTAAGAAATAAATCTACTATAATAAATCCATTTTGTATACTGCCTTACTCCCCAGGGTGATCTATAGTAGATCACGGGTGTTGGCAATCCCGGGGCCTCAGCTGGGGTAATGTGGCTTTTTCCGTTGACGTACCTTTGGTGCATTACCTATAGAACTTATGTGTTACTACTCAATATCTGGCAACAGAGCAATGGATGGACACATATTTATAAAACGAAATAGGTCTGTTATGTCCACCGGGTGCAGCGTCAGCTGGAACTTCCCTGAGCTCAAAAGACGATAGAGGTGAAGCCTTTCCGGGTGGAACTTCGAGGTGTCACCAGATGCTTGTCTCTGGTACCATGGCTGCCGGTTGCCCAACAGCAAGATTTCTCTAAGAGTTTGGGGATGTATAGCAGGATCCTTTGCTTAAAGTCGATTTCGTCCTACCCCACGGGGTTGAATTGATGATGTTGAGCAGTGTGAAGTAGGCACTGGATTGTTGGCGGCACAGGCATACGTCCGGCTCTGATGAGTGGTTGAGCTGTACCGGCAATGGTGAGGAATTCTCTTGGAAACCACGCTGTGGGTATCAGCAACTATACTCGTGGCGTGAAAACTTGGAGAATCGTACCTGGTGGCTGTTGGTTGCCACCTAAATCGCTGAGAGAATATTCTTGACTTTCTAGTGTTAGACCAATGCTAGTGGTTGGTGTGGCGCTGTCAGCCAGGCACTATTATAGGTGCTGTTGCCATACAACAGATAGTACGGTTTTGACATTACGGCAAAGAGTTTAGATAGCTCTAACTACCTTAGCGAGTTACTTGAACGTAGTACAGGGATAATTATATTCAAAGATCGCAAACTATGTATTCTCGGTAAGACACATGGTACTTTCTAAGCGTGTATTGGGGGCGATGGTTAGCGTGTTACCTACACCCTGTGTTTAGAACACTGTGAGATAAGGTCGTAAAGGCATGTGCTCACGTTAATATGAAACACATCGGTACTGCCTTACTTGAAATATGTATATTTTTACAAAACGTACTTTGTGCAACAGTATTTTTCTATGGGAAAAATATCACTTTGGAAGAGATATATTTTAAAGAAATGCACGGAAATTGATGCCCTTTTTTGAAAAAAGATATATCCTGGAGAAAAAAAGTAATTCTGAAGGCAAAATAAACTTTTATGCAATATCTGCTGCTACTTTTTCGTAAAAGTACCTCTTCTAAAAATTACCATAAATCAACTATTTTATTTCTTTCGAAATATGAAACTTTTACATAATGATGCTTGTAAAAAAGCTAATGTTTTTCAGTAGCTGCATTTTCTAAAATATGTCGTGCATGTGTGCATATGTAACTTATTTAAATAATATCCAAAATGCACCAATTCAATATGCATTAACATCTTAATTGTTCTCAATCCTCTTTTATATGCGAGTACATAAATAAAGAGCTGATGATCGCTGATGCTTTTAAAAGTATTTGTTGCTTTTCTTTTTATAAAGATGCCTCGATACGAGTACCATTGTTGCCAGCTATTGCCATCATTATAATAATCATTATCATTATAATAATCATTAGCATTAGCTTTATTATTGTGAGTGATATAAGATATAAGTTTCTTAAATATATTTTTGTTTTTTATTTTTTTTTTGTCAGACACATTTTATAAGAGACACCTGTTCAAAGTGTTATGAAGACATTTAAATTTTCTAGATATTTTGTTACATAAAATTTTAAATTTATTATTATTTATTAAATTTTAAATCTATTTTTCTAAGCCATTGCATCCATTATTCAAAGCCTAAATAAATGGAAAAAAAAATTTAAAATCTTCATTTCATATTAACAAAAGGAAGTTCCTACTCGTCTAGAATTATATCAATTAGGAATGCCCATCTTTTTGCTTACAGTACAATGATGAAATGTTGCTTTTGCTTGACTGACTGACTGACTGCCTGCCTGCCTGTTTGAGTCATTGTTTGGTAGTACACCAGTTTTCTCATAAATCGACTAGGTTGCCTTGTAATAATTAATTGCTCTAAAAAGATTTATTGCATACAATTCATGCATACATACAAACACTCATACAGCCTGTGTATGTTGCTGTCTCTGTTGTTGCAAACTTCAAATGCAATGACTGACCTACAGCAACATTGTAGTTCAAAGAATTTTTTCTGCTCATACGGATTTCATATATTTTAATGGCCGCTCATGTTTATGAGTTGTGCGGTTATGAGGAGGATAATTTATATGCTCAAACGGAAGTTAAGCTTATTCTGCCGTGTATGCGGGCTTATTTTTGCTGTTCCTCGTCCTTTTCCTGTCTTTTAGAAATGGAGTAATGTTGGTTTTTAATTCAGAATCGTTATGTGTATGCCACGACTATTCCAGCCTTGTAAGAAAATTATCTAGAAGCAATGGTGGAGCTAAAAAGAAAATTTTTCGAGGAGAAGAGGGACATGACACCTGTTGGTTTTCAGTAATAATATATATTAAAATAGATAATTGAAGCGTAGTCGCTAACAACGTTGTAAAAGACAAATTTTACAAAACCAATTTTTTTACAAATTATCGTTATCATTATTCTCTTGAGTTGTTCAAACATCAAACCATCCAAACAAACAGTCAGTCAGTGGCAGAACTTTGTAAGTAACTAACAAAATCATTCGAACGAAATTGTCGAAAATAATTGATAAATGTAACAGAGATACAAAAAGAAAAGTTAATGCTAATTGTCATTATTTTCGATAAGCAAAAAAAAAATAGTTTTGCTTTAAAATACGTTTTTTGGGTCTCCTGAAAAATTATTATTTTGTCACTTACAACGTTATTCGTGGCTAGTCTTTTAAATAATTCTAGATGCGGGAGGGGCAAAAGCCATTCTTGCCATAATGGGCTTTCTACGCCTATGACTGGACCAGTAAACGTTGCTTTCTGCATATACGAAAAATTTATTCCCCTTAAACACATGTCATGTTGAAATGCCTTGCATTGCGTGCATTCACATTTTATCATTAATTTCAATGATTTTTTGTGTCGTTGTTCTGTAATAAAAAGTAAAAAACCTACAACTAGGCTTATTGACAATTTTGTACTGGCAAGTAAATGTATGCAAAGAATATCTACAACATCGTATGAATAACAGCAACAACAAAAAAAAAACACTACCAACAAACATTTAAAATATAGGCTTAACCGGAAACGGATATATTATCTGCGCTATCTACTACTACCTGCTGCCTGCCCACCAACCTCACTGGGACTTGCCAAAAGAGAGTGAGTGAGCTTAAAAATGTGTTTCATACTGGTACATAAATAAATACGCATTTGTAATGCATAATGACATCGTCATCATCATCAGCAGCAGCCACATCAGGCAGCAGCTCTTGAAACTGTGCAGCCAGCAGCGTTACGCTTCGTAAATCTTATACGTTTCCGTCCAACTCCACCAAATCGTATGCTGGCATGAAGTTTAAAGAAAAAAGTTATATTTATTCTAATAAAGCAACGAACAAATGATTAAATAAATGTATGTATATTTTAAAATATATTGTTGAGTTTCTTATTGGCACTTGTTTTAGCTGAAAAACAAGAACTCTCAATATTTTATAAAAATACCAGACAAAAGTCAGTTAAGAGAATTAAATTGGAAGACACTAGTGCACATAAAACTCATAAGATTCTAATACAGAAAACGACAAAAATTCGCGTGTATCGGCGTTTTTAAAGTTTACTTCTGAGGGGTTGAAGTTCCCATATGAAACCTCGTAACTTTAGCATTTTAGTTATAGGATGGGTTCCGAAATATTATCTAAATCCATCTAAAAAGCATCTTACTCCTCTCTGTATGGGGTTTCTATCCCTTTTTTAAAAACGTCGGGAAATTTGCCCTAAACCAGTCATAAAATGAATGGATTAGAATGTTCAATAAAATATGTGCTTTAAAGCTCTACTACAAAGTTTAAATGCTTGCAGCATTTAACTTAAACACTAATAACAAAAATTAAAAATTTAAATAACCCCCCATATAGCCAATTTTCTTAAATCAAAACTAACTACCCTCTCGATCAAGTCACCTGGATTCGGACAGACGCACTACAAACTTATAACGCCCCTATTTTTGGTCGGGGATTAAAAATTAGTCAAAACTTTAAACATGCCTACTGGCTAATTTTGCCATTATTCAAGCTTGAGTTTTAGGTATGCGATGTCCTCAGCAAATTAATGAAAAGTCCTTTTCCTCTTACTCATGATTATTTTTTCACACTTTCAGCAAAACAAATAGGAGGAGGCCTTAAACTGGCCTATAAGGAATTAAACTATTTCACAAAAATATTCACAATGAAATTCTGAGTTCGAAATCGAATCTTAAACAGATAATAATAAAAAAAAAATAAGTGAAAATTTAAATAAAGCACAGTACGTTTTTTAAATTTTAGCTACACAGAAAAAAAATTTCTTGCAATTAACACCTTTAATTAAAAAAATGCAATATCAATCAACAATCAATTAAAGGTTTGATTGTACTTTTGTCAATTAAGTGTTTGTTGAAAATTTTAATGAATTAAATAGTGGTATTGATACAATGAAATTTTTAATTGATTTTTGGGTCCTTTTTCAATTAATAGTGTCTATTGGAGAATAATTTTTTTATGTGTAACTTCAGGTGTTTAAGTAAATTTTTGAGATTTGCCGTACTTAAGGAGTCAGTATCAAATTTTATGAAAAACTTTTTTGTAGAACATCTTAAGCCTTTATATACTAGTTTAAGGGAGCTTTTTATCCCCTTATTTGAAAAGTATAAAAAATATATGCTAAGAGAGAGAGAGAGACGTCCCATGCTCCTTATAACATCAATACATATATCCATAAGAAAGAGAGAGAAAGGAAAGAGAGAAAATGAGTTGAGAGTTAAAGTATGTATTCTATAAAAATTGTCCTTGATAGATTTTGCATAAAATTTCTGGTGGTAAAATATGAAATTTAAAATTTCGATCTACATCGAATACATATTATACCTTAAATACAAGGTTGCCAAAGATTTGCTCAAAAAGCATAACCACTGAATACTAATGGAAAACCTTTTAATTCAGGCAAGTGTTTATTAAGTGAGATCACTCTTTAATATAATTGAACAACAATACAAATATATTGTGGCCGTTTCGCCAAGACAACTACAACTGTTACCTTAAAAAGCAGGGCAAGGTATAATGAAAATCTTAAACGATTACTTTCATATAAAGTGAAAGTTAGAAAAATACTTTTCCTAACATATTATTAATTTATGCGAAAACACTGTGAATTCGCCTTCAACGGCAAATGAAATTATTCACTTTAAGCGAAAATAAAGATTTCCACTGAAATACGTGTTGTCACACTAAAGAGAAGATGCATGCAAGAACGACCAGACAAGTCAAAAGGCATGTAATATCAAGATTCAAGGAAACAGCAACCAACATTCATGCAGTTTATACTCATAATACGAGTAAACATAAATGCGAATATAAATAATCATAAAATGAACACATAGTGGGATGTGTACGGCTCCTTGAGCAGCTATGCGTGCGGCTTCCCTATGCCACGTATAGAATAAAAAAATAAAATTAAAAAAAAAGTAAACTTAAAATATCCAAAGGAAACAAAATATGCCACCAAACGTTACAATGCGATAAAAACGTTTAAGTGTTTTGTGTAAATATTGCCCCAAACAGCTATTAAGACGTTAAATGTATGCCCAGAAATGCGCCGAGAAACATAAAATTCATCAGCATATGCAACGCGTTGGAGCGCAAAAGGCGAACAGCATGTAAGCAATATTAGATCAGTGAATCATCTTTTACGATCAGTTCGGGGGAGAACAAATGAATCAGGCATGCAAGCAAGCGAGCAAGCCCTCATAAATATTATTGGACTGTTTAATGTGTGTGCACACACTGTCGCACAAAGAAAAGTGTCCTGAAATGGTCAGGCCTGCAGATGATATGTATGTATGTATGTAGGTGCGATTGTAATCTATATTAACGAGAAATACTCATGCCCAAACGAAAATGCCTCTGTGAATGTGTCTTTATAATAGCTGTAAGTCATTTGTTGTAGTTTATAAAGTGTTGCGTTTAAAGCACGTGTTGATTATCGCCGAGACGAGTAATTAGTACCAGTCACGCGTTGTTTTATTTTTATCTACTGCATACAATCACACACACACACACACACTCACGTACAAATATACAAATGGATGTAAGGTGAATGAATTAGAATCTGTATATAATTTGTAGGCTCCAGCTTTCCACTTTTTATTCAAAAGAATAATTTACTAAACTAAATTGATCTGAGGTAGTAACTACAACTACAAATAATGTTTGCTTGCTTCCAAGTTACTCAAGTTACACACAATAGTTGATTTGCCAAATTATAGGGTATTTTCTTTAAATGTGGAATACATTTACTTTCAAATACCTTTAAATATTCCCACTAATCCAGAAAATTGAACTCACACCTCTGACGATTGTGATAGAGGCTGCTGCCAGACAAAAAGTAATCAGCATCGTGTGGAAAAGTACAGACAGGGACTGTCTAATAAGCCAATGGGAGCAATCATTCCTGGCAAGACGATTTACCCTACTTGCGCAAACCTCCGACATGATGAATAAAGTGTATGACCTCGACAAGAGGTTTGAAACTATTCTGGCCAATAGAAGGGAATGCGGGAAATATAACCTCGGTATTCCTTTGAAACTGGCACCATCAGGTGGAACACTGAATTTTGTCCAATCCGAGTCCACAAAACGGTTCTGGTCCGACCATGGGTGTACTAGCCCCCCCTTCTGGCCATTTTGTCTGTATTTTCATTTCCTAACACCCCGGCGTGTCCAGGAACCAAGCAGACTGTAACCTTATTCATGCTGCTTAGCTGATTTAGCTTAAGGCGGCATTCCCACGCTAACTTAGAGGTAAAGTCATATGAGCTGAGCACTTTGATGGCCGCCTAACTATCCGAGCAAATGGCTATTTCTTTTCCTCGGTAGCCCCTATCATTGATTGAATTGTGCGCATAAACTTCCGATTGAAAGATGGTAGGAGATTTTCCCAACAACTCATGGTAGTTAGTCCTTGGTCCTACAACTCCCACAGCAGATTGGACAAAATTGGGGAAGATATATCGACGGAGATCAAGAGTAATAGGGAACACCTCTTGCTCAATCTCCCAGGATTGCAACGTATAACAAAAATCGTTTCATAGCTTTCATGTCATTGAGTAAAAACAATCTAAGAATGCTCACAGGCTTCCTCACAGGCCATTGTAGACTGAGAAAACACCTCAACAGACTTGGCATTGAGAGCAACAGCCTATGCAGATTCTGTAATTACGAAGATGAAACTCCAGAGCATATTCTGAAGGACTGTGAAGCGTTATGCCACATAAGATATAGCCAATTGGGCAAGCACCTATTGGAAGATAGGGATGCCAACTCGGGACCCACTGGCAATCTTGAGATTCATCAGGAGAGTATGACTAGATAAGGTGCTCTAGCACCTGGCAGGGGATGCAATAGATCTATTTTGGTCGCAGTGTCCTGTGCTTCCCGTTTGACTTAATTCATTCATTCATTCAATCCAGAAAAATTGTGAGCCTTCAGCCAACCCCAGAACAGGCGAAATTGAAAACCATCTGATGCAATGCTGTTAATTTAAATTAAAGAATGAAACACATAGACCACGGCAGGCTACCGATTACAATCTGTCAAAAGAAGAACACATACGCTTATTTGAAAATGATTATTTTGACGCCAAGATTCGAATTGGAGGTTTTTCAAGTTGTTTCGCATCTAAATTTTTTTTTTCGAAAGAGCAGTAACACTCAGACAGTGAATGTTTACTACTTTTACTAGGTGTTATCTTCTTTAGGGGAGAGAAGACAGGTGGTGAAGGAAGAGTTAGAGGAAAGCTGCATTATTTTACAACACTGCTATTTTGCGCGTTTTTAATAACACAGTGTTGCAGTGCCTCTGCTGTTAAATGAGACTTATTAAATGTTTTGAAGCTGGGTTTAGTAGCCATTTTATTGGTTATTTTACTTCGTCGATGATTCTGCTACACATCGAAGGAGGGCGCTCTCATATCACATTAGGATTACTATCTACCGAAGTCGTATAGTTCAGTGACCAGTGACTATGCCTTCATTACTTGAACTTTCCTACAACAACTGATACAAAGGGATACTAATGCACATCAGAAAAATGCGTGGAGTTGTTATTTTTTAATGACTATTGGATACCGGGGTCGAACCCAGGACCTGCGGTTTTGTAGCCAAATTGCTAACTACTTCAGCCAGTGCCACCCTCAAAAAGAAATCTAGATTTATAATTTGGCGATATTGCGATTTTTCTGGCGATAAATAAGTTTGTTGGTGGTTCTTATGGCTATTTTTTAACAAAATAACATAACTTCAAAATTTTTGTAATTCAGGAAAATTAGTTTATTGATGGAGTAGTTTCAAAAATTAGTCCTACCACAATTCGTCTGCAAACAATTAAAATAATTTAATTTTGATGATTTTTCTTGCATTAGTTATAGTAATTAAGCGTTTTGAATTTGAATGAAAAAAATTAAAAGAAATATTTTTGGCGAAATTTTTTTCTACTTTTGACGATTTTCTGATAAAATTATAAAAAATATAAAAAATGTTATATAAAAAGAAATGTATTATCAAATATATGCGAGTATTAAGAAAAAGTACATAAAATTGATTTTGGCGATTTTTAAAATTAATTTGGGGAAATAGGTGGAAAAATATCTGAGAACCCTGGTAATCAGCATTGTTTCCTCTGACCTCAAAATGTACATATTTATATTGAAAATTTTATAAAAATACGTAAAACAGGCAACATTTCCTGCACATTGATCAATTGAGACTTACAGGTTATCATCACCAACAACAGTTAAAGTTTAATGAAATACTCTAAAAAAGGCAATAAATTCATCTCTAACCCCGCTTTAAGCGTTTAAATATTTTAGCTTATTTTAAATAATTTTAAGTATTAAATTAGCGTATTTGAAGATTTTCAGAAAAATTGTTTTTCCTCTACTGTCGAAGAAACATTTCAGCCGTTTTTAAGGGGTAAACAAATATCATTCACCCCTCCAACCCTGCCTATAAAGATATAAAGAAATAATTTGTTTCTACAGTCTCCTCCACAGTCTAGCAAGTAACAGTGATATATTTAAGGCAAATCTTTTCGGCTAATAACGGCCATCAATTTATGCATGTTGCAAGCAAGTTAAATGTAAATGTTTCTGCATTTCGCAGTTTCTGTTCTTACTACGAGTATTTCGTCATGTAGGTGTAGCACAAGAATGAAGAACACAACGATTAACTTGATGCCTGAATTTATTTGCTGCAAACGATCAAGGGCCAACAAATAAATGCTCACTGAATTGCATCCCCACACCTTTGGACTGAGTGTTGCGTGTTGTTGTCATGTAGTTAGCACTTCAAGATTTATCAGCCTAAATTAATTGCAATCTTGTTAAGCTTAAAGATGCAGCATTAAGATCCCAACATTTTCACTCTCACCAGCGACGAGAACGAGAGGGATAATATTTCATAAGTAGAGATTGTTATCAATCACATCTGCCGCCACCACCACTAACTATCGCTCGCTAACATGCACGCTTAGGGATTATCCTCAAAAAAAAAAAGAAAAGAAAAAAAAAGGAAGCATTTACATTTTGATCATAATGAAATGCTTTAGCAGACCACATGTGGTCTCTTTATTAGCTCTGCTCTTCTCTTTTTTCTTTAGCCTGATTTCGCCATTCCATACAACTCTTTTTCAAGGCAATCTTTTATTGTTTTGCTTCTTGGGCTTCTTTGATTTCCGCGAACTAGTACTCGTAAATTTTTTTTTGGCGAGCACAGACCCAGCAGGAGGGGCATTAAAATTATGACAATTATTAAGCGTCCAAAGCGGCCTCAGCCGCAGCTACAGTCACATCCTTAACAGTAGCATGTTGTTTGAAAATCGCCACCGAAATTCAAAAGTTCCTCAACGTATTTGAAATTGCAGCAGCAAAAAGTTTAACTTTTGTTTGGTGGACTGGTCGGCTGGTCGTCTGCCCGGCCGGTCTTGGCGATGATATCGTCTTTGCTACTTCTTTAACGTTTTGTAAAAATTAATAGTTCATTGAAAATTTGTAACACGTTTTATTAAATTGAAATATTTTACTTGTGATTGTGTTTTACGTTTTACCGCCGTCTCGTATATCATTTAAAGAATCGATAAATGTGTCACATAATTCGTTGGCACATGCTCAAATTTGTTCAGTTGCTGCATTTGGAATGCAAAACACATACTTGCAATTCGAATTCAATTGGACTGCTGCACATAAATACGAGTATGTACTTGATACGTGTGAAGCTAAAGGCTCGTTTAATAAAAATAAAAATGAAGAAACTCATCTTCATCATCACAGGTCTCTGTAGGCTGTAGGCTGTAGGACTTTACATCTCTCTCACCACCACTTTTCGCCTTGCAGTGCGACAAACTGAACACATGAATATTTATGGTGTATCTTACCTTAAAGTTGATACAGTCTGACCGTCTGTCTGTCTCTCTATCTGTCTGTCTGTCTGTCTGTCTGTCTGTCTGTCTGTCTACCTGTCTGGCTTTTTTCCTTTAGTGTCGCCTTTTTAAATGTAGAATTATGAGTTTGGATTAGTGCATTTAAAGGCGAGAACTGGCGTTGCTTGTCGAAATCAATCAGCCGTTTAACGACTATCTGTCATTACATACACAAATACTTAAACGGAATCATTAAAGTATCTGCGGTCCGGGCATGCAAAAAATAACAACAAAATATTTTAATTTCCAAATATAAATATGAATTTTTACTGATTATTACTTTTGCCAAAAAATAAAAAATAAAATAAAATCCATTCGTATCGGTGGCAGCCGACATTTATAAATTATTGTCATTAATATAAAAATGCTCACGAACACAAACACAAATTTAAACGTCGCCGTCGTTTATTTAATTTTTTATATTTTTTAAGTGTTTTTTACATCGATTCTCTTTCTTTTTTTTTTTTTTTTTTTTGCTACAAGTACAATCTTTATTTTTATGGAGATCTTTGCACAGTTACTGATCATCGTTTCGTTTGTGGCGTTAATTAATTGCGTGCAATAATGCGTGGGTTGATTATTAAGTTGCAACTTCCAGTTTCAATCTTTTAAAATACAAGCAATTTATTTAACAAACACCTCAATTTTCAAAAGACGAAGATTAATTATCGTTAAAATATTAACAAACAGGCTTAAGAGATTTTATTAAAACTTTAAGGATCTCTAAATACTTATCAAACATATCATCACATGTTTTTTTGTTTTTAAGTTCTACGAACTTCATTGGACAATTTTTTAGCGGAGACAGTTTCCTGATTGAAAAGAGTAACAAAACCAAAAAATAAAAATCCAAATAATAACCTCGTACATACTCGTATCATTAATATCTTTTGAACACATTTATTTCATTCATTGTTGTGGCTGAAAAATACAAACCGGCATAATGAATATACTTATACGATATGTATATGAACTGAAAGTGTTACTAATAATGGTAACTTTTAGTGCCTTGCACTAAATTTCACATTAATAGCTTTAAAAGGATACAAAATTTATAAAATTGTTATAAGGGTTTCCAAATAGAACTTTCTGTTAGAGATAGTTCTTCTGAAAAAACTTTTTGTGAAAATATCATTATCTAACAAAAATTTTAAAATTAATTTTAAAAAAATTCTTTATTTTCGACCAATATTTCTTTTTACAAAAAGATACTCTTATCAAAAGCTACTTTATGTAAAACGTACTATTTAATTATGTTGTGAAAGGGATTTCCTGTATAAGGTACTTTTTTAAAGAGTACTTTTTATAAAATGAAAGGTAACTATTTAACTATATTGTTAAAGGGATTTCCTGTATAATGTACTTTTTTTAAAGAGTACTTTTTATAAAAGGTACTTTTATACTTTACAAAAAGCACTTTTAAGAAAAATACTTTTGACAAAAGGTGCCTTTTAATAGAGTTACTTTTTATAGAAATATAATTTATGTTAAAGGAGTTTTCTGCAAAATGTACTTTTCTGAAAATGTACTTTTGATACAAGATACATTAATTAAAGAAATTTTTCACGACAAAGCACTCAAAAAAAGTACCTTTTATAAAAGATACTTTTTATAAAAATACTTTTTACAAAAGGTACTTTATATAAAAGGTACGTTTGATAAAAGGTATTTTTGATAAAAGGTACTTTCTAAAGGTACTTTTTATAAAATATAATATAATAATTATATAATATAATAAATAATTTTTGTATACATATGTATATACTTTCTATAAAAGGTACTTTTTGTAAAAAGTACTTTATAAAAGAAGTATTTTGATAATGTTTGCAAAGGAAAGTTTCTGTAAAAGGTACATACTTTTTTAGAGATTGCTTTTTACAAAATATAATTTTTAAGAAAAGTACTTTTCACAACAGGCACTCTATTAAAAAGGTGCTTTTAAGAAAATAAAATTTTTTAAAGGCAGTGGTTTTAAAAATACTTTTTATAATACATACTTTTTAAACGATATTTTCATTATAATAAAAAGTACTTTCAAAAGTACTATTCTTAAAAGTTACGTTTAGAAAATATACTTTTTATTGAAGGTACTTTTTATAAAAGGTATTTTTTATAAAAGGTGCTTTTTATATAAATTACTTTTTTTAAAAAGGTATTTTTTATTAAAGTTAATTTTTATAAAACAAGGTATTTTTTATAAAAGATACTTTTGAGTTAAGATACTTTTTATATAAAGTAATTATCATAAGAAGTACTATTTATAAAAGCTACTTTTAATAGCAGGTACTTTTTGCAAAATTTACTCTGTTGCAACTTTGACGATCATAGGCTTAGACCAATCTTTATGTATGTATGTTTGTATATGTTTCTTTTTATAAAAAGTTTACTTTTTATTAAAAGGTACTGTTTATTAAAGGGACTTTTTTGAAAGGCCTTTTTATTAAAGGTTCTTTTTATTATAGGTAATTTTTATTAAAGGTACGTTTTATTAAACGTACTTTTTAATAAAGTACTTTTTACTAAAAGTGTTTCTTAAGGTACTTCTAATTAAAGGTTATTTTTATTAAAGGTACTTTTTATTAAAGGCTTTTTATTAAAGGTACTTTTTATTAATGGTACTTTCTATTTAAGGTACTTTTTATTAAAGTTACTTTTTTTAAAGGTACTTTTTATTAAAGGTACTTTCTATTAAAGGTACTTTTTATTAAAGGTACTTTCTATTAAAGGTACTTTTTATTAAAGATACATTTTATTAAAGGTACTTTCTGTTAAATGTACTTTTTAATAAAAGTACTTTTTATTAAAGGTATTTTCTATTAAAGGTACTTTTTATTAAAGGTACTTTTTATTAAAGGTACTTTTATTAAAGGTACTTTTTAAAGATGTTCTTTTTATAACGAGGTAATTTTTGTAAAAGGAATTATCTAAAAAAAATAGTAAATTATTTTTATGTTTTTTTTATAAAATATATATTTTATAGTAATTGGTACTTTTTACAAAAGCTTTTTTCATAACAGGTACTTTAAAAAGTGTCATTCATTAAAGTATTTCTAGCAATATCAAACATCGTGTAAAAGTTTATTTGGTTAAAAAGTACTTTTCATTAGTTACCATAAAAAGTTATCGCATTATTCAAAAAAAAATATTTTTGGTTTATTATAGGTTTAGTTGACAAATTTCCTATAGAAATACTTCAAATAAGCGCGTAATAACCCAATATACATATTTTTTATGAATATGACAGTTAATGTTTACTTTTGGTTTTGTGGAATGCCCTTTTCGTATACATCAAGTTAGGTATGAGCGAATAAATTTTATAATTAAGGACAAGAAAGCTTTTAGTATGACGCGTGTAAGCCATTTGCATTAATGGATTATTTATAATTTTGATACAAATAGTGAAAAATAACAACTTATGCACAATTTTTGTTTTGTGAAATTGTTTAAATTATTATGGATTATATTAATACTTACACGTGTTTGCTCAGACAAGCTGTTTAAATATTGTTAACTTCTTCCATGACAAAAGAAAGCTTTTTCGGTCTTTTAAGCAACCACTGGTATTTAAACAAAGCAATTGTTTTTCTATAAACTCTAGCATTTTATATGAGACAGTTGAACATTTTTAAAATAAAGTGTGTTAGCAGATATTATATGTTTAATACAATATATAATAGTAATAGAAATAAAAATAATTTAAATTCTAATAAAAATTAGAATAAATAAAGATTTTTCTTTGAAACATAGCAAACATATTAAAAAGAAAAGAATTCAATAAGTTCAATGAATTCAAAACTTCAAGTTCAAATTGAATTTTCGGTATACAATTTTTAACAAAAAAAAATTAAACATTATTGGATAAATAACAAAAATTAAAATCAAAGGCAGTATGTAATAATCGCTTATGTCGATATAAGAGGGTGGCGTTGGCTGAAGTAGTTAGCACCTTGACTACAAAACCGAAAGTTCTGAGTTCAATCCCTGTATCTAACAGTCATTATATAACATCACCACGCATTTTTCTGATGTGCATTAGTATCCCTTTGTATCAGTTGTTGTAGGAAAGTTCAAGTGATGAAGGCATAGTCACTGGTCACTGAACTATACCAACTTCAGCAGATACTAATCCTAATGTAACATCAGAGCGCCCTCCTTCGTTGTGTAGCAGAATAATCGGCGAAGTAAAACAATCAATGAAATGGCTACAAAACACAGCTTCAAAAAATTAATACGCCTCATTTAACATCAGAGAGGCGCTACAACACTGCATTATTAAAAACGTGCAAAAAGCAGAGTTGTAAAAGAATGAAGCTTTCCTCTATCTCTCCCTTCACCACCTGTCTTCTCTATCACTATCCCTTTCCTAAAGAAGGTAACACCTAGTAATAGTAGTAGGCATTAATTGCCTGAGTGTTACTTCTCTTAAAAAAAAAAAAAAAAAAAAAAAAAATTGGCTTTATTATGCTGTATTATGTCCATAGGCGTAGAAAGGAGAATGATGTCAAAACTTCCGAAGAACATTTCTTTGCTTAAGTCGACTTAAACATACAAAGAAATATACAATAAATTTCCAATGAAGTAAAAAAGTAAAACCATGCAAAACACAATGAAATTGCTAATCGAGGTATAGATGTAACATGAATAAAAGAAAAACTTTTCAACTCTTTAGCATAAATTGAAACAATGAATCAGTAGAGAATTAGAAAAGAACCCAACATTTTTATTAATTTCGTCCACTAATGAGGCTAATAAATATTTCTCTTTAAATATCATATTAAGATTAAAAGAAACAAACAAACGAAACAAAAACCAGATGGACATAATATTTACATAATTTATTTTTTAAACAATCGTTTTGTGTGAAGCCTAAGCTACTCTTTTTTGCCAAATTAATATGTTTTCAATAAAAGCAGTTCTTTTCTAACATTTTTAATAATATACGAACTGTTACAAACGGTGTTGAATATTTGTTATTTGTGCGATTGTTTGGTTGGCGGATAAGTTACGGTGTCGAATTCTGTCAAAAACTATTGTATACATTTGCAAATAAATATTTAGCATGTGTATAGAATTATTAAGCCTAGAAGCGAAAGTTTGCTGTGCAAATGAATTGTCTAAAATAAATTTTAAAAATTATGAAAGAAATATTTTGTAATATCCCAGCAAAAAATTACTATACAAATCATTAGTTACAGCATTGATGAACTCAGCACCAAGTAGCTCCATTACTGGTCAATCATCAATGAATTTAACACGTGGTTGTCATAGGAAGGAAGTGTCCAAATAACTGAATGGTATGCGCTTGAAAAGTTGTCTAGAAGAATTTTTTTTTTATCAACAACAGCCTTAGAATTTGAAGTTTACTTGCTGGTGGTTTAGCGTTGTAACAAATCATCAGTAGACTTCAGCAACAATGAAATGCATATAGACAACGCTGAACCACCAGCAAATAAATTTCAAATTAAAATAAACTTCTGACAAATTTTTTAAATAATAAATTTCTTAAATGTTAAATTTAGATTTTATTTTTAATCTTGCCTTATAATTACTTTTATTGTTATCCAATGGATTTCTAATTGTATAAAGTTGTAGAAAAATAGAATAGATTCATATCAAATATAAATTATTTGCTGGGCTTTGTATAAGTTTCTAAGCCTACTACGCTTATTTTTCTTTTGTGATTTTCAAAAATATTATTATTTGTGAGTTCTTAAATGGTTTTTGAAAGTCTGTACATAAGATAAGAGGTTTGTGACTATCCAAAATGTGTGGTTGAAGTCTACTGATGATTTGTTACAGCAACAATGAAATGCATATAGACAACGCCGAACCACCAGCAAATAAATTTCAAATGAAAATAAGCTTCTGACAATATGTCGAATAATAAATTTCTTAAACAGTCTTAAGCATAAATCCCACTATCGGCACAATGTGCCGATTTTCGTCGGCTCACTGAAATAAAGTTATATATAAGTATTAAGCTAAATTGGCCGTATTTTTCAACTGATTGAAATATAAGGACATAATTGCCCCACACACTGCATTGGTAATGGAGCCATATAGACTTATTACGGAATTCATTGAGAAATAAGGCATTTTGGTTTATTACTGACGGCTTTATTGCAGTGAGCCGACGAAAATCGGTACATTGTGCCGATAGTGGGATCCCGGCCTTAGAATATTGAATTCAGTGCCTGTTGTGATTGGTATGCAATGAAAGCGATAAAGCTTTGAAACTAATTCCGATTTTTTTGCTGGGATATAATATTTTATTTTATTTTTTAAAGCTGCATTGGCGTTCACACGAAGCAATTTTTCTTGCAGAAGTATTTTTTTTTTGTAGAAAATAACCAAGGAGAGAATAAAACTTTCTATTGAATTTTTCCCTCAAAGAAAGAAAGAGTTTACATCTGTATGCCATATGCCTAAGAAAAGCGTAACCACTAATTACTAATGAAAAACTGTTTGATTCAGACACGTACACATTTATTAAGTAAAATAGTTTCATACATAACTAATAGACAATTTTATAGAATCCAACATGATTAGAAACTGTTTGTTTAAATCAATAAATTAATGTCTGAATCAAACAGTTTTTCATTAGTAATTATTGGTTATGCTTTTTTGTTCACATGACACACAGATGTAAACTTGACCAAAGACTTTCTTCCAGAAAAATTTCATCATCTAAACTGGTGCATAAATAGTTTAGTTCAATCAAAATGTTGTATTATTATATTATGTAATTGGAAATACGTATTCGTCTCCAACTACTCACTCTCGTTGCTTGTGTGTTTGGGTGAGTTTAATTATTTCTAGTTACTGGTTACCGGTTGTCGCTTGACGCCAAAAAGCTTTTGTTTAATTTTAATTCAGTTCGCTGATGCAGCAACAACGAATTAGCAATTTCAGGAAATTGTAACAAATTAGTGGCAAGTGATTAGTAACGCCGCATTGATTAATTAAAAACTTAATAAAACATTTTTATTGTGCCGAATATTCAAATTAGAATATTTTGTAAATTTACGCACTAAGCTTACAAAATTGAGTAATTTTTGAAGTAACCTTTGAAATATTGTAATTTAAATAGAAAATGTATTTTCTTATCGTTAAGTTCTCATCTTCACACTTGCAATTAAATAAATTTCTATTTAACACGGCCTTAGTACTAAAGCGTAATTCTATGCAGTGGCAGGCATTAATATGTTGCAAGTAATTTTTTGTTAACACAATCATATCATGCAACCTCTAGAGGTGTTGTGTTTTTTCTTATTATTTTGTTATACTAAAAAATCTACCAAAAAAAAAAACTTAAGTTGTGTTAAACGTTCCCCATGTTAAGTTTTAACACCAAGTGTAAAATTTTTTGTTGAATCACCACAAATAATTATGAATTTCATAAGTTGTAAGGAGTGAGAAATACACATATAAAAAACAAACCTACAAAATAAGTAAAACCACATCTAGATAATAGATAAATGTGTACGTACATAACTCAATTATAAACGAATAATCTAATGCACTGTAGCACATTTTCTATGAAGGCGGGCAGAAAAACACCTTTTCAATCACAATCATCGCGATAAGTAAAGGAGAGAAAAAGAGTGAACAGCGTGATTTTAAATTTTAGCATAACTCTATGGTTTTCATAACCTATGTTATATAAATACATCTCATTTCCAGTTTATGTATGATCTCAAATTGTAATATTTTTTAATTGAAATTTTTAAAAAATATGAACATAATTTTTTTCGAAAACAACAACTTCTGGATTTTGTTATTATGGTTGGTGTATGTTAAAAATGTGGCTCTCAATGAAAAACTTTTGGCAACCACTGATGTACCAATTTTATACTCTGGGTCGATATCACAAAGTAGACCAGAGTTGAAGAAAGTGACTTATGAAAAAAGCTAAAATCATTTGTCGCGCAGATTCTGCGAGAAAGGGACAACTGCAGTATATTTATTATTAAAACGTTACCAAAAAAATCAAAACAAACAAGAGAAAATGTGTGCTTTGTGAAATATACACGTGTACATACATACATACACATTTACAAAATTAAATTGAAGAATTTGTTGCATTTACTTAAAAAAACCGAATGTGAAAATGATTATTTGTATTAAAAAGTTATTAAAATTTGTTTGCAAATTATTCCTGATTTAACTTTAAGCATTTTCATTGAAAAATTTTAATTTTTACCTTTTATTTACAAAAATCACTCAGCGAATAAGACCACAAAGTGTTAAACGAAAAACATTTCAACAAGTAAACAATTTTGCAAAATTAGATGAAAGAATTTGTTGTGTTGAATTAAGAAACAAAGTGCGAAATAGCTTATAACTATTAAAAAGGCAATTACAAATTGTTTTAAGATGATTGCAGATTTCATTTGAAGCATTTTCATTAAAAAAAATATTAATATTTATCATTTATTTACAAAAATCGTCAAGCGAATGAGGTTATAAAGTATAAATTGAAATTAAGCTACAAAATTCCACCACGAAAGAAGGTTAAAGAAGACGCAGTGACAGAGTGAGCGCGAGATCCGAAAACACAAATTATCTTCCGTCTCGTGTCATCTCTGGTATACCCTGTGGTCGATATACGTCTATTAAATTGTACTTTCATCATCCTGAAATCTTAAATACACAGAAACGGCATAAACACAACGCGGAAAACATCAAAAACAATAATAATTAAAATTAATAGGCATGGGCCTGTGGCAAAAATTAAATAAATAAGTATATATGTATATTAGGGCGGGTCGATTTGTCAAAAAAAAATCGCTCAAATTACAAAGAAAATCGTATTCTAGGGATCAAAATAAGAAACTTTGCCGAAGGAACCATACCTCTAAAATGTATTTTGATGTCCCGACTTTTGATCCGAAAGGTCAAATTTTCTTGAAGGGTCAAATTTTGAAAAATCTCACTTTGGCCCACTTAGAGTTCCTCAATCGAGTCAAAATGTATGACCGATCCCCACTAATTTTGGAGGGCCGACCCACCTATGCCAGTGGCACACTCCCTGGAACCCCACCAAAGGGGGTTCCCCATACAAATATTTCAAAAAATCACAAATGTTTGTATGAGGAAACCCTCAGGGGTGGTTCCAGGGGGTGTGCCTTTGGCATAGGTAGGTCGGCCCTCAAAAATTAGTGGGGGTCGGTCATATATTTATATATATATATATATATATATATATTGATCGAAAGGTCTTAGACTTTTCTTTCTAAATCAATTTAAAAATTTAAAATCGGCTGTTAAAAGCATACGGGCACGGAAACCCGGTTTTTTTTCCTGCAACTCTTGATTTTTGGGGTGTTTGGAAACTTTCAAATACAGATTGTGGTTATGCTCGAGATATCAGATAACTAGTAAAGCTTCAAAGGTATTTTTTTGTGTCACTTAGTGTTATGATCGCCTCTTCGAGAAATCACAGGATCAGAAAAATTTTTTCACAGAAGAGCGATGGTATCGGAACTTGGAAATAAACATCGTCCACATCAATATCTTCCAATTCTGGCACGTACAAAAAATCAATAATCATCGTTTCGATAGCGCAATTCATTCACCGTAACAGTTTCTCTAACCCCATTTTTCACAACGATATGAAAGAAAAATTTCAGACAAAGTTTAACAAACTCTCTACACAAAGGGAAAAAACGTGCTAAAATCAAGATGTTATCCTTAAAATCAAATCATTTCAATCTTAATAGTCTGTTAAATGCGCAAATTCTTGATTCAAGAATAAAATCTTAATTTTATTTAAAATCGCATTTAAGTTGTTAATCTTGAATCAAAAATCTCATTTTAAGATCAAATTCAAGATTTTTATTAAGATCACATATTCTTAAAAATTTCAAGATTGAAATATGAAGATTTCTGCAATCTAAATTCAAGAATTTTGTTCTTAAATTTAGATCGTCATATTTCTCTTAGTGTACAAACAATAGATCTAATATAACAGAGAAATAGAACAGCATACTTCTGCCTAAATCCCTGCTTTCGTGAATAAACATAAAAATATGTTTCAGGTTTTTTTTTTCTGTAACTACTCTAAAGCGAACGATTTTTTTTATCAATAATGATATGATATGATTAATAATTCTTCTAAATTGCTTCCCTTTCCTTGAAATAAATGTCATCATAAAACCTTAAAACATCAACACAGCTCAAATCATTTTGATCTCAAATGACATGCACAAGAATATTATTTAACCCATCTATTGCTTTTCAACACTTATTTTGGATGTCAAAAGACATCGTTCGTTGTTACGGCAGGCATTTGCAACAACATAAATAATGTCACAACCACCTTTGCAATTTCGCAAGTACATATATTTTTACCACAAGCAACGAAAAAAAATTCCTGATTTGAATTGTGTAAAAGTAGCAATATTATTATTCACTTCCTTTAAAATTCACATTTTTTTCACAAAACTCATTTTCCTCAACTTCTTTTGGTTAAAAGCATTAACGCGGTTAACTTGAAGGAAATCCCTTTTTTTAGCGTACACCTTAAAAAATATCAAAGTATGTAAATGCTTTTGGGATATCAAACGTTTCCGTTCAACCCTTTAACCATATACCAACTTACATAAATGTAAACTCTCTCTCTCTCTCTTTCCCTCTCCCTCCTTTACATAAAATACGTATGTATGTATAATCAATATTAACATTCAATAAATTGGCATTATAACGTTGGCTTAAAGGGTAGATACAAGGTTGTTGGCAGGGCAGATATAAATGTTATTTCCTCTTAAAGAATTGCGAAAGTACATAATTTAAAAAAAAATATAAATATTTTCGGGTTTAATTTTATAAAAGAACCTGCGTAATGGTATGAGTGCAACTGAGACGAAAGAAGAACTTCGCCCATGGCGACGAATTAACGAAAAGAATTCGCTAAGTAAATTCGTCGGGTGAAGCACAACAACGGAGAAAAAATTACAGCTGTTATAATTGATAAGGTTGCTCCGTACACCAAAGGTGAAAGGGAATACCATTGTTTTCGCTACGCTGTCCGTCTGCCCCCCGCATCATGCTATTTTCTCGAGAACTATAAGAGCTACAGACCTGAATATGTAACACTTTGACAGCTGCAACATAAAATATATGCCAGTTTAAAATTAAAGGGTGTTCTAAAGTGTGCAACGAAACATGTTGAAATCCTGATGTAATATATAGACAATTATATCGTGCCATAATAACCGTCAAAATAGCTTAAGCGACATAATTTTGGTTTTTTCATTTTTTGATCAAAATCGATTATTTGCGATCGTAAATAGTCGAGTTTCGTCAAAAAAACGAAATCCAAAAAATGAGTCGCTTAAGCTATTTTAGCGGTTATAGCGCGATATATAGACACTTGATATTTTCAAAGTTAGTATATTTATATGCAAACTACACCAATTAACAGTGAAATTTAAAAAATCAAAACTAAAGGGTATTCGATCAGTTAATGTAATTTTAATAAGTTACTGTATTGTGGAAACCGCAAGAGGTAAACTCTTGAAATTTTCAAGACCACTAAAAGTAAGAAATCCCAAAACTTGAAAAAAATCACTAAAACGAAAAAATCGCCAAAACTCGAAAACAAATCGCCAAAACGAAAAAAATTGCCAAAACTAAAACTAAAATAAATCGCCAAGACCGGAAAAAATCTCCAAAAAAAACGAGAAAACTAAAAAAATTCCAAAAACTGAAAAAATTCCAAAAACGAAAAAACGCCAAACTTAGAAAAAGCGCCAAAACTAAAAAAAAACCGAAAAATGTTTGCCGGGTACTTAAAATTTTTTAAAAAATTTCTACATCAGGTAACATATTCATATAGTATTACATATGTAGTGTCCGTACGGTACCCTTCGTGTGCAAACCAAAGTCGCACTTTAGGAAATTTAGGCGCTATGAAATAAGGCACAATAAAAGAATGCACTAACGATAGATGTGCGATAGAACAATGAATAAATTCAGGGCACTATGAAATAAGGCCCAAGAAAATAACGCCCAAATAAGAAATGAAATAAGCACTAATTGATATAAAGCCCAAAAAAATTAGATAAGGCCCAGGAGAAAATTTATGAAAAAATACCCAATATACATTAGTGAAATAAAGCCCAATTCAAAAAGCCCAATGAAACCAAACTCGAGATGAAATAAGGCCAAAAAAAAATTAAATAAAGAAAGCCCCATTAAAAATTTCCTTAATTTTATTGGGCCTTATTTCATAGCGCCCTGAATTTATTCATTGTTTGTCGCTGCAAGAAATATTAATAAATCTATCGCAGAGTTCGTCACACACGACGAACGGTGTTGTGTTAACTTTCATATCGATGTTCACAAGTAGAAAGGCCCTAGCTCGTATTTTCACGAAATTGAGGTTTTCAGTGATTCCAATACATATACACATATACAATAGTGTAAAAAATAAAGCTTTTACAAGCAGTTTTACAAAGCAGTTGTACGAGTACAATCAGTTGTACTGTTTATTATTATGCTTTTATATTCTCCTGTAAAGTTACAGTTATTTGAGTTTGGTTGGGCCTTTCTACTTGTGACCAACGATATGTACAAATCTGTATTTTATTTCTGATGACGAAATTTCGCAACGAGAAATTCGTCGTTTGTCCCCATTGTGGTCCCAATATAACTGCTAACCTGCAATCGCACAGTTCCTTTTCTATTCTCTTTTGACTCTTTGTATCCTTAGAAAAATTTTAGAGGGCAAAAGTAAATATGTATATAATGTCTATCTTAAAGAAAATGTATCAAAAAACAAAACGTGCAGTAGAAAAGTTGCGCTTGTGTAAATATTCATTCGATTATGTCAACATGGATTATGAAAAAATATTAAATTTCCTTACATTATGAAAAACATACATATGTACATATCGCTCATTTGCTAAAACAACGTCATAACTCCAAAAAACTATGCGGAATTAATTTTCATATTATTTTGTCCATATTGTTTAAAGATTTCATACAAATATCTTGTATACTCAACTCTTGAAAGAAAAATACAATTTTCTTTCTCCATTAAGTTGTGTGTAAATTGAAAACTTCAAACTCGTTTTCTGGCAAACTGGTTTTTCTTAGTTACGAGTATGCGTTGTTTTAACTTAACTTCAATTTATTTGGTCTTGGTGCACGTTTCGTTGTATATGCCCCTATCAAACTCCCAAAAAAATTAAGAATGCCAGATAATCCTTAAAAGTTAGTTAAACTTAAAAATATTTTTTTTTTAAATTTCAAAAAAAAAACTTTTTTTCATAATTTTCTATTTTGCCAATTTTATTTAGAAGTTCTGCTTATAAAATTTATAATTGATACAATCTGACTGACATGTCATCAGGTTTTACGCTTCACAAATCCATAACGTTTGAAGCATGAACGAACGACAGACGAACATGCAAACAGCCTGTTGCATGATGATACTACGAGTACTTTAATAGTTGTTTTTTTTTAATTTTATTTTAAAATAGAACAACTAACGCATGTGTAATTTTCATATAAACATAATTAGAATACTGTCAGTTAATATTAATCAGTTCCGTCTTTCAGTCTGTTTTAAATTGTTTTTTTCTAAAATTTTAAAATGTAAATAATAAAATCAGTGATTCCAGCACGCGATATCACTCGTTTCTAAAGTTTAACCATTAATAAGGAAAATTTATAGACGCAATACATTAACAAAAAAAAAACTATGTGTTGATTTATTATGATGTTCTGTAGTGTTGGGGTGAGAATAACAGATTTATGCTGTAAAGGGTGTTTTTTTTTTGCTGCAGCGATAATTAGTGATACAGCATTGTTTTGGAGAAAAAATTAGTTGAGCAAGCCCATGAAATTCAATGTGGTAAAAGCACAGCTTTCAATTAACAGTAATTTGTATACAACAAAATTTATTAGCTGTTTTTTTTTTCTTTAATTAAAAAAGGAAGTCCTACAAAGTCCAATAATGGGCGTGGTATTACCTTACTGTGCCTGCTAAACAATATAATTGCCTAAATAATTGCCAAAAGATTCTTAGATAAGGTAACATCAGCACTGAGGCCAAAACAAGTGGGATTCAGACTTCACAAATCCGCCATCGGCCATATTAATAGTTTCCGTGTAATCGTCGAACAATCTCGGCTTTATTGATTTCGAGAAAGCTTTGAACAAATTAAACCATAGATTCATTTGGAGTGCACTTAGATGTTAATATGCTTCACTTAAGGGCCGTGATACACTATCCTACACAATCGTTCGGTTTTTGAGAAAATACAACCCTGGTATGGAGTCTATGCAAATTTTTAAAAGACCCTAACAGTTCATCAGATCAAGGTTGTATTTTTTCCTAGGTCATGCGATAGTGTAGGATAGTGATTCATGGCCTTAAGATAACACCACTTATTAAGTTGCTCGAAAAGAATGCAACAAGCTGCGAAATATAATACAAGTATTTTCCATAAAAAAATAAGACATTATCAGCTAAAAAACATAAATACACCAGCACACAAACATACCAGACGATGTTGAAGTCATAACAACAACCGTTATAGCATATTCATACATTATGCTTCTTATGGCCTAATTTTGTAAAACTAAACGAATTTTCGTTTTCGTTTCTGGTTGGAGCGAAAACAAAAATATTTTAAATTTTGTAAAACGATACGTTGTTTTCGTTTCTTGTCAAAATATTATAATTGAAAAATATATTATTCATTATAAAAAGCTGAATATAAAAATATTTTCAAAGTCAAATTTAATTAAATTATGGAATATGCACCAACGAAACAAGAAATTCTAAATCAGCGGCGTTAGTTGAGGGTCCATAAATACTTATTGGATGTTTGTGAAACTTTGAAACGTTCAATATTTCAATGCTGGAGTGAAATGTTAATGTATAAGGATATATTTTTAATCATACACATGGATTCAGTCAAGTTCCTATCCAAAATCTCACAAGTGCAATCGACAAGGTCTCATATCATTTCTAGGCAACCTGCTTACTTCACAAAATTTATCCCCACAAAGAAATAAAGAAATATCCGCTATTATCTTCTGTATTGTAAAGGTAAAAATATTGCCAAGTATGCAGGTTGCATAGAAATAACATGACACCCTAACGATTATAAATTAATACCCATATGTATGTAATATTGTGATAAGTATTGTGCCAAACAAGAACTTTATAAAAAAATTTATCTCACTACTTTTGATGGCCGAAATTTTTAATAAGAACTTAGCCTTTTTTCACATTTATATTTTTGTGAAGATCTAACTACTTTTTCTTTAATAAAAAAGTGCTAATTAAATTAAAGATTTCTAGTCTGTTATATTTCTATTAATGATCACTGCGCCAGTTTAAAAGGGCAGAGTTAAATAATATAATGGTTTAAAGAGAGATACCTAATAGTATAACATCACGTTATAAATTCAATGCTTTCGAATTTTTCTTGATCGTAACTCACCTAGGCCTACTTGTGTAACAAAATATAGCTCTGTTGTTAGAGTTCAAGTGCTTCAGCAGTTTGATGACTGTATCAGTGGTCAGTGAGTATGTCTTAAGAAATGCACTTTTTGCATCTCAATTTATCAGGAAACTTTCACTACACACTTTCAAACTTCGGATTAAATTTTATCATTTTACCATTGACAGGAACAAAGTAGTTATGAGAGTTTTAAAGCGAAGGTATTTGTAAATATAGGCACTACGTCCATAGGCCGAGCTGGCCTGGAGCTCTATCGTGCACCTAGATCAAAGTCAGGCAAACGCATAGATATACATATAAAAAAAGAGAGTAAAATGCATGCTTGTACGAATGTGCGCGTAAAAATATCATAACAAAGTACCCACGGGAGGCCTTTTGCATATGTTTGACCTAGATACTAATTAACTCATTATTGCAGCAAAACTAATGCAATAATGTAGTTAAAACTTTTAAAACGATTACAATTTAATAAACGTTTTCATATGAAATTTAAGTCGTTTGAAAACGTTTGCAACTGTTTTATAAAATATATTTATTTTACGTAAGATAAAATGTTCGTTTTCAAATGTTTTACAAAATTCAAAATTAAAAACAAACCAAAAATTTCTGTTCGAAACGTTTCTTTCTGTTTTACAAAATTAGGCCATTAAAAAAATATACAACCACACAAACACATAAGTCAATGCAGACGAAAGATATTAAGAACCATTGTTTGAAAAACTGCCAGCAAACCAGCAACAGCACTAAAAAGAAACTGCTTTTGCTGTGCTGTGAAAAGTTTATTTTTTTTTTAAACTTTTTTTTGCTGTGCTCTGCTGCGCACATGCCTGAAGTTAACTCACAGCACAGCTACATAACGCCTTGTTGATTACTGTTCTGTTGCTTTAAATTCGAAATTTCAAACAGTTCAGTCAAAGCACAGTTTCAAAAGCTCATGGTACACTTTATGCTATAACTGCCGTTGCTATGAATCATCGTTTATTTGTTGTTGTTGGTGTTGGTGTACTGAATTGTTTAAGAAGTTTAGTCTAGCCAAAACAAAGCGACAGCAAAACCAACAGTCGAATTTTGTGTACTGTTGCTGTTGCTTTGACTGTAGCTGCGAAGATCTTCACAGCACAGCAACAGTTAAGTTAATTTCTTTTTTCGTTTAACTCCCAACACATTCTTACTGCAGATTTATTTTCTAGAGCAAGTGCTCTAAGAAAAATGTAATTAAAGGGGCCCATACACTACAACAGCATGCATGCGCAATCAAGTGTTTGTGCCAGCTGTTGGGTCGTGTATGGGCATTTTGTTTGATTGTACGTTTTGCTGTAGTGATGTCAAACAGAGTTTGATATTTTGCTGATGGTACCAGCTTGCTGGTATTGTGTATGGTGAAATTAGCTCAGTTGGGTAAAGATATCAAGAAGTAAATATGCATTTAAAAATCGTAATTTGTTGAAAAATAATGTGTTGCAATGGAAAATGGAATTTGGGCACTTTAGTTATGCATAGCTGCTAATATTAACAAAATATCAATAAAAATTGCAGCAAAAACTGTGTCACGATTTATAACCTCCCTTCTTGAATTTTTTTAAAAAGTGAATATTGTACCAGCTTGCTGGTATGTTATGTGGTTCGAACATGATTGATCAATAGCTTGATTGCGCGTGCATGCTGTTGTAGTGTATGGGCCGCTTAAGCCTTCGTTTAAAGCAAAAAATTTACGTTCGTAAGCCATGATACAATGATTTCTAATAAACTATCTATTTCAAAAAACCATTTTAAGCATTTAATTTTCATTGAAAAGTGCAATAAATGTAAAATTTTTTTCTGCAAAAGGAAACTCCATTATGAGTCTTTAACTCAACAAAAAAAAACACCCATTGCTTAAAATATGCAGCTTAAATTTTATTGGTGAGATTGTTGTATCAATTCAAAAGGTTAATTTCATACTCTTAATACTTTTACTTGTTGTCTATGTTTTACTTCAAAAAAAAAAAAAACTATTATATTCCTGATCCAGAGATACATTGATTTACATATTTAAATAAATGCATGTTACGGTACGTGGAATAAAATTTATAACTGTTCTCTGTTGCTGTACAAGAAGAAAGAATATGTTTTTTTATTTTTTAATTTTAACTTATTGAGTTAACAGCATCTTTATTACAGATATGCATAAAAGGTGGGCATAGCACTTGGCACAACACTTAATGTCTCACCTTTCAAATGATTTATTGAGGTGTCATTAGTGTGTCCAGTCCAGCTTGTCTCTACGCTAAATACATATTTAGATGCCACAAACAAACACTTACAGAGTTGTATTGCAAGAATTCAATGAAGATCGTTTACATTCCCCTCCCAAAAAAAAAAAAAACCAGAAAGAAAATGTTTCAACTTTTATCAATTCCATGTCTTTGATTATTTCTTCAAGAGTAGAATTTCATATGAAATGAATTTCTTAAGTAGTTGAAGTTTGCTTGTAGGACATCATGTGCCTTCGTAAGACGTCTATAAATTAGTTTTCCACATACTTCATTTCATTTATTTATTTATTTATTAAGATGTCAGTCTGACTGAATATCTTTCTCTTCATTAAAGATAAAAAAAGTCACTCCAACCACTACAATCTCAGCTTTAAGCGGAACTTTATTTGTCATCAATAGATTCTTCTAATTCAAATGTTAAAGTAAAACAAACCAATTAGAGTGATTTATTGCCGAGCCAGCCTTAAAGTAATTTGTCGGCATTTTCGACCTGTAAAAATAAAGTTTCAAATGTTTCAAATAGAGTAATAAAAAATAAATAAAAGCCATAAATATTTACATTATATAAGCCATCCCAAAATACTTTAAAATAACAACTTTATAGTGATCATAATTTGTATAATTTTATTGAAAAGTTTCTTACACGTGTAAACATTGTCGAACAGCATGATTGGTGGTAATTTAAATAATTCATTTGAAAATACAGCGGTATGTCTCTTTCATAAGCTTTCCGAGAAAAATGATTTTAGGAAAGTGGCTTTTTTTCTAAATAAAAAATAAATTTTTAAATTAAATTTTAATATTTTTATAGCACTTTTTCCCAAAGTTAATGTTTAAGTGTAAAATATTAAGTGCCTTTGTTAAAGCCTTTTTAAGAAAACATTTGTATGAAAATTTGTTTTATAAACCCTTTATAAAGCCTTAGTAAGTTTTATAAGCAAGGCTGTAATTGCTTTTCAAAAATGCATTGAAATTAATTATTGTGGGGTTAGCTGGATATAATGAGCCTTTAACTAATTTGCTATTTTGCTAATGCAGATCATCAGGAAACCTTTAACCAAAAATATCTTAGAAACAACCAGAGATATTATATTAGACATTCATTTAAACAAATAAGAAGCTTAATTTATAACATAATTTAAACAAAAACTCAATAATCAACATTTTTTTTATTTAGAGCTATGCTCTTTATGTCGAACACAGGAACTATGACATGAATTTTGTAACCAATATAATCGACACTATTACAGTTATATTATTATATTATATATATTTATTATATTATTTTTCATTATTTTTATCTGTTCGTAAAGCAAGAGATGCCAGATAACTTACTAATAAGAATTTAAAAAAACAAGGGTGCTAAGTCTGCGTTTACATATGAGTAATGTTCACACATGCAAAATTTGCGGCGAATTTATAAATAATAATAAAATAACTACATTTTATGAATACTAAATAAATAAGGTTATTATTATTTATTGCATTGTGATTTAACACATGAAATTTGTTTTATATAGCCAAGTAGCATAGCTCTAACAGAGTGTCCTAATACACATATCTTCTTTTTATTTTCTTACTCTATTGGCAGACTTTCTTTCAGCTTGGATTGTAGTTGTAAGAAGTATATAAATGAAAAGAGACATAAAAAACAGCAACAGACATACATAATTTAAACTTTTTGGAAGGAATTTCTTTTTATATTAACTTTTGAAATAGGGTATATTTTTATCAGGAATAATTTCAATAATTGTGTACACAATAATCACTTAAAATCACATAAAACTCACTCTCCCAGCTAAAAATGTCTAGTTTAATTTTTAGTTTCTCTTCCTTAGAAACTCACATTAATTAATTAAAATATTTCATTCAATAAGAATTGAAAATACTGAACTTAAGCCCGATTAAGAAATAATTCCTGACAAATATTTTTGTTAAGTTGAACTAAAGATAGAGGGTCGTATGCAAAAAAAGTTAACAAAGCTTTGCCAAGCAATGTTAAGTAAAGTTGTATTCTAAAAAAATTATTATATCAAAATTCTAAAGTAGGCACCTACGTTTGTTAAGGGTCCTTTAAGTTGATATTTCCAAAATGTGTATTTTGTTCTTCAAATATTTTTTTTGATATAGCGCATATTGATTCATGATACATCTAAAAATGAAGCTAGAAGTGTTAGCTCTTATCTTAAATTTATTATTTCTGTTATATTATGGAAAACATCACCAAATTATCCAACTGATTCGAAATACATAGCAAAATCCATAAAAAAATATTAAAATAAATTCAATTATACAAAAATGTTTTAGTGATGTACATATAGTCAAAACGAATGGAAAAAATCTGGATATTCAAATACTCATTTCATTCGAATAAAATATATTGCCATAATTTTTCTTTGTTCATCATATTATTTTTACTTTTACTTCATAAAAATGTTTATCTGTTTTCCTTCCATGTCAGAAGCTCATACTTTTTAAATTAGATTGGTTTACTTCAAGATAATACAAATTTATTTAATAAAATAAAAAATTATTTGAATACTCGAATTAATTTGTATTCGATGTTGTACATCATAAGCCGTGAAGTGGTTGTTGAACACGGTGGTGTTACCAGTATTTATTATTTATTAAATTACAAAATAATTAAAGTTGTTTTTTGCATACAATTTCTTAACAAAGCAATGTTAGCCTTAAAGTGCTTGGTAGCTACTATGAACTTTAAAGCTCAAGTAAAATATTTTTTTGCATACGGCCCAGAGTGTTTTTAAAATTATAGATATTTATCCGCTAGATTTTCTCAAAATAACAGAACTGCTGCAAACAAAATACTGCTAAACTGTGATCACAGTCATAGTTTAAAAGAACACAGCGATTTAGAAAAATCACGTTCACAAGGAGCAACATTATTAAAAAAGCACAGTAATGCTCATCTCTAATCCCCACATACAATAACAATCAACACTGAAAATAAAACTTTACACCGGAATTTTTTCTCTCGTTCGTTAAATTTCTTTATTGACTAAAAAAAATGTTTACAATAACCCTGCATACAATTTCGCTTGCCAAATAAGCAAAAATCTTCACCACAAAATGTTCAATTATTTTTTTTTATTGAATCGGTGATTTTCGTATTGAAATATGAAAATAATTTTTTTCTGTGTACAAGTTCATTAATTTCTTTGAATGCAGCTGATATTGACAAATGTTATTAAAAAGTAATGGGATTATTAAACAAACAAAAACTAGCGATATAAATATTTATTAACTTTCTCTTAAGCCACAAAAGCGAATATGTACAGCTAATACCAAATATTACAAATGTGTAAAAATATTATATTAAAACCTACAGATGTAGAAAAAAACTAACAACCAAAATGTGTTTGCTAAAATGTTCACTGATTGGAAATTATATTACAAATTATTATAAAACAAATTTTATTATTATTATCCCATTGTATGCTAAGTTTTATTGAATATTGATTATATTCGTATTTTTTTTATAATATTTTTAAATTAATAGAAAATATTCTTGTATTCACTTAGTCGCACGTCACTGTGTTAATATTTATAACACGACTTTATACTTTATTTAATTTTTTTTTTTCTTCTTTAGTTACATACATATTTTTTTTAACTTAAAGAAAATTGGCGTCTTATTGACTACCGACGTGGATAAAAGAAATGCCGACCGCAAAGATTGATCGAAAAGGAAAAACTTGAGGAAGAGTGAGTAAAAACGAAAGACTCAAGAAACAAACCTCATTTACGTAATTGCTCATTAACGGTCGCACTTCAACGTGTCACTATGCCGACACATTAAAATGATTTCATGCGCCTTCCTTTTGTCCCAGTAATGGCCATCAAATTTCCTTCACACTCTTCTTCTTACTCTCGCAGTATCACAAATACATACATACATACATACATACATGCTTAAGCTACAAAACGCAACACACAATATTTTACACTCACTGTGGAGAACAACATCTTGATTATCTAAACAGCCATTTGCAACTCTTTATACACGTGTAAGCTTAAAAGATACTCGGCATGTACATACTACATTTTTTTTCTTCTTTTAGTTGGTTTTCGAGGCGTCAATCACCATCATTATTATTATTATTATCTTATAAATACATATATTTTTTTTATATTCATGTTAAATACATACATACAAGAATATTTCAGTTCAACCATTCCTCTACTTTTATGTACATGTATACACATATTCATATCTGTATGTATGTATGCATGTGTGATTTCATAAAGTTTGACTTTAATTGCTCTTGACAGTCATCAGCATCATTTGAGAAAAAAAAAAAGGTTTTGAAATGCTGACTTCTTTTAAAATATCAACCAATCATAAACATATTTTTTATTTAATTTTTTTTTTAACAAAAACCAATCCAAGTCTTTCATATTCAAACTTCGGCTAAGTTTGAATTTTATTCATAACGGAGTACATAAACTAATAACATTAATTTTAGACTTTAAATTAAAATTGAGGCAGCAAAGTTAATTTGTTACGATTTACAAATACTTTTATTATGAAAATTTTAAGCTATTTGTCTATACGGTGAACAAACTATTTTGTCTAATGAACCTGTTGCATTTTTTGGACAGATGTCACAGTACAGTACAGTAGTCGAAATATAATATTCAGCTGCATTAAATTATAAATTAGCTACTGTTTAAGGTCAAGTGTTTAATGAAATATTTTAACAGTTACACATTAAGCCATTTGTGTACCTTCAAATGGTCTTCTTCTACATTTGGCTCTAAGAGAAAGTTCTATGAATAGCTGAAAGTTGGCTTTTTAGAACTAATATGCAATAGGATTAGAAGAGTACAGAAGCAGCGTTTGAAAGTACTTACATTCTTTTATTTCATTTGCTATGACTGTGCTGTGACTGCCAAAAGTTTCAAAGCCGATAGCAACACGAAAGCACAAAACAAAAAACGAAAAAAAAATTAACTTAACTGTTGATAAGCTGTGAAAATCTTCGCAGCTAAAGTCAAAGCTAAAGTTGCTTTGATTTAGCTAGGCTAAACTTCTTAAGCAATTAAGCACAATAGCATCAAACAAACAATGATTGATAGCCACGGTAGTTATAGCATAAAGTGTACCACGAACTTTTGAAACTATGCTTTGACTGAACTGTTTGAAATTTCGAAGTTAAAGCAGGTACATATGTGCGCAGCACAGCACAGTAACATAAGTTTAAGAAGCTAAATAAACTTTTCGCAGCGTAGCAAAAACCGTTTTTTTATTGCTGTTGCTGTTTTGCTGGCAGTTTTTTAAACACTGAAAAGATGTGGTGTGTTCAGTGCTTTACTGTACATTTCATGATGTAACCGCCAAAAAAAAAGCTTAACATAGGGTTTACACGTGCCTTGTACCTGCTCGAAAAACTCAATCCACTCAAACTCTTTTACTAACACATCTACACTTTCGGCACTTGCACTCTACTTCCAACTCAACTGCCAAGGAATTTTACAAGACAGTGAACTTGTAGCAAGTAAATGGAAAGTTAGCTAACAGAGTTGCCCTACTAGTACTTTAGCACAAATTAACTGGATTTCAGTGTAATATTATACGAGTTTTTATTCATTTTAAATACATTTAAAAGCTAATTTAATAATTTTTTTCTTAAATATTCATAAATCAAGAAGTTAATTAATTTTTTAGACATAAATAACATTGAAACAATACGAATAAAGTTCAATACTATTTTATGTTATGGACAACTCTGCACTAAAAGGTAAACATGCAAGTTGCAAGACAGTCGGGCATTTGTGCGAAATTTTCGTTGATAATACGTACACAGAGCTTGCATGCAAGGTACTTGCATGTGTAAACGCAGGGTAAAAGACATAATTTTCGAACTTCAAAAAACATAAAATCGATTATTTCCAATCCCAAGTCATGTTTTAGACTTGGCAGTTTTTCTTGAAGCAGTTCTCTTCAATTCACTTTTAAAACTACTCGATTGTTTACACACGGACGGTTTCTTGTTCAATTTTCCTATTCTTTTAATGCAGCGAATGAAATAACAAAACAAAAAAAGTTACTTTTCTGTACAAGCAAGTCAGTACCCCTCTTCTTTCTTCTTTCCCCTCTCTTCCATAAACTCAGACTTGCTTCAAGAAAAACTGCCGAGTCTAAAGTAAATAATATATTTTCGTCAAAATAACGAAGTCCAAAATAGGTAGCGCTTAAGCTTTTGTAGCCGTTATGGCTTGATTTCCTTGAGGCCATCTAATTCTGTGTACGAGAACAAAACGTTAGCTGAACTAGTTAGCACGTCGACTATAAGCCCGAACGTCCTCGGTTCAAGCCCGGTTTCCGAGAGTAATTAAATAGCAACACCACTCATTTTTCTGATGTGCATTAGTGTCTCTTTGTATCAAGTTGTTGTAGGACTGAAGTATAGACTGCAGAAGATACTAATCTAAATGTGACATCAGAAGAGCACCCTCCTCCGTCGATATTGTGGAGCAGATCGTCGGCGAAATAAAATAACAAATAAAATTACTACCGAACACACCTGCGAAAATTTAATACGCCTCATGATACCAGAGGTGTTGCAGCACTGCATTATTAAAAACGTGCAAAAAGCAGAGTTATAAAAGAATGAAGCTTTCCTCCAACTCTTCCTTGACTATCACTATATCTTTCCTAAAGAAGGTAACACCTAGTAATAGAAAAAGGCATTCATTGCCTGAGTGTTACATCTCTTTGAAAAAAATAAAATAAAAAAAAACATGTGGCTAAATAATTTTTATTGTAATCAATTCTCTACAAAAATAAAACAATAAAAACAAATCGGTGTAATAAAAAATGTCTTAATATTTGTTATACATACATATATCAAACTTAGCAACGAAAATCGGTTTTATCCTCTTAAATCGCCTCAATTGAATAGATAAACTGTGCGGGAATAAGTGCCCTCATTCATAATTTGTGCTGAGGATTTTGCATTAAAAAAGTCATCCTCATCTATTTTGTGGTGCAATAAAAAATGAAAAACTGTCTTTGAAATACATGTTGAAGGCTGATGGAAGTGGTGCGAGTATTAGTTCTCGTGCATTAGAATGAGGGTGGCTAATATGCTGTTGCCGGAAAAAGGGGTTGTTGTTGTAGAGGGCTTAAGTGTTATTTGCACTAAATTTTCTTGTGGGTCCTCATCATTATCAAACACTAAATGGGGTGGTTGCATTTGCAAGTCTTTTCCTTCTAACTGACTTGTTAATATGTGTTGAAATTGCTTTATAGTTTATGGCTTTATGTGGTTTTTTATAATGATTTATAGCGTTTGTTTTTTTTTCCTCTAATATTTTTTTATTGTCAAGTGAAATTTGTTTGATTTTTGTTATTTGTTGTCAGGTGGTGTACGTAGAGTTATGCTGAAAATGAATGCAATGGCAAGAAGTTAATCTGTAGTTTTTTGTCAGTGTAATAAAATATTATGCAAAATTTGCTGTTTTATATTCATTGATAAGCGCTAATGCATACAATCTTTTGAAATAATAGTTTATTATAGTTAATTTTAATTATTATTCGAAATTCATTTGTTTTAATATTTATGATTTGAACAGGCTAAAGTTCGTATCGCCTTGTAAGCCAAATTACATGTGAAAATTATTAATGAACAAATAACACCAAAGTTAGTTGTAAATATTCTGACTAACGCATAGTTGAACGGAACAACCAGCTGTTTTTGAAGGCCACTAAACCTTCACCATCAGTGTTCTTATGTGTTTGGTACACTGTGTGTGGTGTGTTTTTAAAAATCTTGATTTCTATTGATTTGCATGTTAAGCCAGCGATATATAAATTTTTTTTTAAACCACTTTTATATACGAATTGATATTTAAATAGATTTGGTGAAATTGGCCCTTAGTCTCACAATTAAGACATACGATTTTTAGATTGCACAAATTTCATTTAAATTTAATAAGTCAATAGAACTCATTCCCAGAAATTTTTCTATTCCAAACTTGTGCTGGGCTCTCATTATATTTTGAAAGGTTTTGTAAACTTTTGAGATAGCATTGAAACAATGAAAAATCGCTAAAAGAAAATGAAGGGAGTTTTATCGTAAGCGTTAACGCTTTCTATGCATAGTTGGCTATTTGATTCTTTTTTTTTTTTTTTTGTATATATTTGTCTGCGTCTCATAAATCAAGATGTTTGCTTGCTTGTGCTAGAAAATCCCAAAAATATGAGATTATAACTTTTACGAATATATTAATTAATAATCATTGAAGAAATAACAGGTAAGAAATTTTAAGCATCCTCAACAACACAAATTCATTAAACCCTTCTATAATCTTTATTCTAAATTTAATACGAAGAAGTACCATTTCGTTAATATTTTGACCTGCCATTTCTTTTGCTTTTGAGAGGAGCTTGTAAATAATACCATAATATTCTTATTGTATATTTTATTTTAGAAATGATAAATAAATTTACCAAAAAAAAAAAAGCCAACCAACCAACAAAAGAAAACGATAGAAACTCGTTTAAAGATTAAACATTTAACAATTTGACAACTAAATATTCACACCTGTTTTCAGTTCTATTTTTTTTTCTGTTTCTGTTTCTGTTTTTGTCTTTGATTATAAACGAAATGAACGTTCAACGCACGATGGATCAGATTAAGCCCTGCCGGCAGCCATGAATGAAAGTGTTGTTCGTCTCTGTATTTTGTTGTTTTTTTTTTTTTGTCTCTTTGTCTAATGGGCCCACTGTGTTTTTGTTACTTTTTAAAATGCAATCATAATATATACACTAATGGATACAGTACGTGTAAAATCTTTAATTTATTGTTTAATATTTTATAGCTGATTTTCTTCAATACACGCGCAAACACACACACACATACTGCCAACATAAATGCTTACCAATTAATTATTTAAATTTCTATACAAAACAAAAATTAAATGACAAAATAAATGAAATATATGGCGATAAATTAAAATTATGGAATAGCGGGAATTTTGAACTATTAATTTGTAATAAAATTAAAATGCAATACACCGGGTAACACCAAATGCGTAAAAATCCAGAGTTGTATTTAAATTAAACTCTGTGATTGAACCAACTACCAGAAAGAAAATATAACTCGAAAGTTTTATATTTTTCGTGGAAACTAATTGTTTAGTACTTGCAAAAGTTTTTGCAATAACAGGTAATCCCACCAGCCCCGTTGACTATTTTATTTTTAATCAAAGAAGAAAAATTAAACTAGACTTTATTGCTGGGGGAAATACCGATATTTTACTGTGCAGCCACGCACTTCACCAGCACCCATGTCTATCTACTGGGGTAGAGATTATTATTAACATCAGCTATTTAACTTAAATTTCTATGAAATGGAATATGAGAATTGATTGTGTGTACAATTATTGATTTGCCTTTGGCAAACACATTTGTAAGTATCACTATTCATTTTCTGTTTTTCCATTTTCTATTTAGATTAGCAAGAAGTTATATCACTCTACCTAACTACGTTTACCTATTATTTACTTATCTTTTACGATCATCACATTAATTATTATTACTTATTCGATGCACCATCGGTACATACATATAAGTATTATTGTAGTTGCTTTATGTTACTTTGTTTTTGCTTTCTACAGTTGACTTCGCTTTCCAGCATTCTGAAGCAGTGATTGCCAAGTGAACAGTGATCGCCAAGTGAACATTATAAAGTTTGGTAAAATTGTATATAAAAAAATTTGAGAAATTTTTGAAATTAAATTTAAACAAAATTACATAATGAAAGTTTTATGAAATTTTGTTTAATTTATTTGATAAAAATTTTAATTTTTTCCCCAATTTTTCGATAAAAATAAATTTTGTTGCGAAAAGAAGTTTACAAACAAAAAAAAAAGTCAGCCAATGTAGCAATGGTAAAGTAAGAAAATAAAAAAAACATGTTGATTATTGAGTTCTTGTTTCAACTTTGTTATTTGTTGTTAGGCTTCTCATTTGTTTAAATGAAAGTTTATAACATAATAACTCTAGTTGTTCTAAGAAACTTGGGTAAATGTTCCCTGATGATCTGCATTAGCAACAGTGAAATGCGCATAGGATCCAGCTAAACCCCCCAATAATCAATTTTAATGTATTTTTAATACAAAATATTTTACTTAATAAGTAAAATAATAATTTGGGATTATTAGTGCGTTTAAAAATTTTAAACTTAAAAAGTTAGTTTTTCGTTACGATGTCCGTCTGTCCGTCACAGGCTATTTTCTCGAGAAATTTTCACAGAATATGTAAAACGAAACCTGTTGAAATCCTATCGTAATGTAGAATAAATAAAGAGCCTTGTGAAATGTTCAAAACTAGTGTATTTTTATGCAGACTAAACCAATTAACACTGAAAATTTAAAAAAATCTAAACTAGAGGGTATTCTATCAGTTAATGTAATTTTGCTGTATCTTGGAAACCGTAAGAATTAAAATATTCAAAAACGCTGTAACTAAAAAATCATAAGCTTAAAAAAATTCCGAAACGAAAAAGCACCGAAATGAAAAAAGCGCTTAAATGCAAAATATGTATCACAAAAATAAATAAATCTCTAAAATGCAAAACATCACCAAAAGTATAAAAGTCGCAAAAAAATTCAAAAAAATCGCCAAAAAAAACTAAAAAAAATCGCCAAAAAGAAAAAAACGCCAAAACTTAAATATCGCTAAAACGAAAATTACATATTTTAAAAAATAATAAGCAAAACGAAAAAAGCAATGCTAAAAAGCGTCAGTGCTAATAAATCGTTAAAAATCTAAAAAAAAAAGTACGCAAAACCCACAAAAATCCCCAAAACGAAAAAAGCGCTAAAACTAACACAATTGCTAAGACTAAAAGTGTGTATTGCAACAAAACAAAAATCGTCAAAAAGAAAAAACGTCAAAGCTAAAATAAAGGACCAATACTAGAAAAAAGTACCAAAAAAACCGAAAAATCGCCAAAATGCAACAAAGCTCCAAAACTAAAAAATACATATTACATATGTACGGTCCAAACGGAACCCTCAGTGTCTTATTTTAAAAAGTTAACTTGATTCCAAACCTGAGGCAGTTACAATTTTAAGTGAAAGTCTCTCTATAACCTTAATTCATTTATGTATGCTTAAAATTTGTACATAGGTACCTAATTAAGCCCTTTTACTTTTCTCTATTGTATTAATTACTTTAATTTTATTTGTTAGCAAAAATATAATAAACAAAAAATACAACAAGTCTATTTTTGTCCGATGATGCTGTCAAAATGTGGCACCAGTAACAACTTCATAATTTCGTAGATTTATAAAAAAAATATATAAATTCAATACCATCGTCAACAGTAAAAGAAAGAAACCGAATAATAAAAACACAAGCCAAGTAGATATCAAAACTAGTAACAATAAATTAATTATAATATTATGCATATTGACAACGACAAGTATTTAAATGTTTGTTAAAATTTGTTTTTGGCTTCTCATTTTTTTAACTCAAGACGAAACCTATCGAAATAAAAAACAAATGGTTTTTATATTTTCACGCTTGTTTAGCAAAAGTGTGAAATTGCTGTTATGAATAATTTTTGTTTTATATAATTTAAATGATAATTTAGAATAAATAAATTAACATTTATGCCCTAATTCTGTTCGACGAATGTATCGTCTTGTCTATGGGCGAAAAAAAGAAGCAGTTTTGATTCTTTAAAAAGATTATTATTTATTGTCTGTGCTAGAAGGTTCGTGTATTTGCTTTATGATTTTGTTCTAAACATTATATCCAACACATATTTTTTCATATATTTTTCAAACTATTGTATAATAATTTAATTGAATTTTTATGTTTTAAAAACATGGCAATAATATTTATATTTTTCATTGTCAAAGACAACAACCAATTTTGAAGAAAATAATTTAGAGACTTCAAAGACAAGAACTGAGAAGCATTTTCAAACAAAAACGTCCTAAATCTTCTTATTGAATTAGGGCATTAATGTTTTTATTACTTAATGTAATTTTGTAAAACAAAAAAAAAATCCTTTTAATATGAACTTGTAGTGAAACAGAAAACGAGAAATGGTTCTTATTGTACACACAATTGGTAAGGTTCACAGAGAGAAAACTGCCTCATAGAATCAATAAGATTTTCTCTATGAAACGTTTTTAGGCTAAGGGGTATCCCAGCAGAAAGAAGCGAAGATTTTTTCATAGAGATTCCTTATTGTTTTTATGAGGTAAATCTTATTAATTTTATCAAAAAGAAACCCACATAAAATCAAGAAAAAATCTTATTATTCACAACTTTTTTACTCAATTTCCATTATTTTTAGCACCAAAAAAACAATCCATAGAGAAAAAGTTCTTGATTCTATTAGGTTTTCTTATAAATTGTAAACTATAGGGATTTCTTATTGATTTTATTAGGTTGCCTTATTAATTTTTTTAAAAAGGTTTTCTTCTTGATTTTATTAGGTTGCCTTATTGATGCTTTCAATAAGGGCTTCTTCTTGATTTTAGTAGGTTCCTATATGATTATGTGTAAAGCATCTTATTGATTTTTTAACCGACTTCAAAAAAAGAAGGAGGTTAACAATTCGTTTTTTTTTTTTTTTTTTTAGGTGTGTAGGTTGATAACTCGGTGCATTTTGGATCGATTGTAAAAATTCTTTTGTTGTCTGAGAGGGTATAGCTTCCCATTGGTCCCATTTGAAAAAAGTGGGTGGAGTCACGCCCACAATTTTTTAAATTTGATTTAATGATCTTCTACTCATTGGATTGCTGCGAAACCTAGCAAACATCTTTGGTTCCTATAATTATAAAATTTTTAAGTTGAAAAAATGGGTGGGGCTACGCCCATTAAAATGTATTATAACATTACACGTGGTTCTACTTAACTGATTTTTACAAAACTTAGCACACACCTTGGACCTTAAAATGGACAAAGTTTTCTTAAAAAAAATTGTCGGGGTTACGCCCATTAAAATTTTATATTATATTTCACAGGGCTCTATTTCACCGATTCTTACGAAACTTGGCACACACCCTAAGCTTTAATAAAGGCACAAAATTGCGTTCAAAAAAGTGGGCGGGGCACGCCTATTAAATTTTAGTATAATATTTCATGTGCTTGTACTTAACCAATATTTATGAAACTTGGCACACACCTTAAACTCTTAAAAATACACAATCTTGTTTTAAAAAAAGGGGCGTAGCCACGCCCCATAAAATTTAATACTTAATTTCACGTGCTTTTACTTTATCGATCTGTACGAAACTTGGCACACACCTTGAACTCTTATAAATACACAATCTTGTTTTAAAAAAGTAGGCGTAACCACGCCCCATAAAATTTAATACTATATTTCAGGTGTTTTTACTTAATCGATTTTTACAAAACTGAACCATAACTCTGCTCTAAGAAGATACTTACAAATAAAACTTTTTTGAATTGACCAGAGCTCAAAAGTATGCACTAAAAAGGTAAAAATAAAACTTTTTAAAAAAAAATTAAACCGACTTCAAAAATAAGCACTAAAAAGCTACAAATAATATACATAGATCTCGTTAAATAAAAGATTTGTATATATGTTACCTACAGTGCCGTTTTGCCCTCTGGATTATTCAAAAGCAATACATCTACAAATTTCAGTTTACTATATTTTAAGCAAAACTTGTTTAAAGTGGACTTAGAGGACATACCGATTTTAAATATTAAGAAGCTGAAGGATAAAGCGGAAAATGCTTCAGCTCAGCACAATAACAATAACAGATGATCGCTATAAATATGTTCACATATAAAATTTAATGCCAGAAGTGGGCATGGCAATTATAACATTATTCTAGACTAAATGTGTGATTTTCCATTAATATTCTGCAACAAAAATCTCCTTCTTTTCCCCAACTGATTTTTTAACTGTCGCCAGCTTTTAAGTTGAAACTTTAGCAAAATAATACTGGCTTAAAATGTAATTTTATTCTTTGTCCAAAGAGACGCAAAAGATAGATTGTTAATAATAAAAATTATATGTTATTATTATTATTATTATTATAATCATCATAAATACATTCACGCACCTGACACCATTAACCCAAATCCATACATTTTCCAAGACAACCAACAATAAATGTTGTTGATTTCAAAACTTTTGTTGTTGGCTGACATTAGCAAATGCAAATACAATGGCAATCACATGAACACACAAAAAAAATGTCAACACATGATGCCATTGTGAAATCCAAAAAAAAAAGCATATCGTGTATTGGTACATATTATAACCATGCAGACAGACAGACAGACAGACTAAAATATAATAATAAAATCTTTATACATTTTTTTACAACAGCAAACGGAAAATATGAGAAACAATCGATAAAAATGCATTTGTGTAGCAATTGATGTTTTGTGAAGAAGAAAAAATGGCTGAAACGAAATAAATTAACAAATGCCTGCTGGCTGCTGGTTACCGCAAAACATGTAAAAACTCTTTGCCACTGCACGAAAGTGCAACGTTTATTGCACAGCATATCGCTTTTTGCTACTGCTCTTGCCACCGCAAATCATTAAGGGCGGCTGATATAAAATCAGTTTAATCAATCTGTATGTATGTACATATGTATGTATTTGCATTTAGCCTGCCTGCCTGCCTGCCTGCCTGTTCTTTGGCTGTATTGCATGTCTGGCGGTTACTTCTTTTTATTGCTTGCCAATTTGTGGTTTGATGCATTTGTCAAGAATCAGAAATTATTACACGCATAATCTATCAGGCCATATTTAAAAGTTCTTGGATACATAATGTGACTTTTGAACTGGCAACCGAATAGAATAGAAAAAAGTATCGCTTTTTGTGGTCTTCTTTCCAGTGATTAACAAACAAATAGACAGACAGTGCGTTTCAGTAGCGAAACATTTAAATGAAAGTTTGTATTTTAATGCAAAAAATAATAAATAAAAAATAGTTATAGTAATAAAATATAAAGCAGCTATAAGACATATGCAACAGATTGCTGAAAAGTGGCATCGGGAATTTTGTTAATCATAATTGCGGCTTACATACTGGAACTATTGCTTGCAGAGAATTTAGTGACAAATCATCCAAACGTACTCGTTCCATGACTTGAGAAAATGGGGATGTTACCAACAACAGGAAGCAGTGTATGGTAAAAGAAAGACATATCGTCTAAATGGTTACATATTCACCATTTACGTGATGTATTATCGTCTTAACCTTCCCTCAATTTAATTGGGACTCGGTTTAGCATTATAGTAAACATCACTTAACAAGTTCGATGTAGCTGGATCTAAGACCCATTAAATAGTATAAATACAATGTTGATTTTTCGCTTTGGAACCAGTCCCATAACTATACTTAGATATTAACGGAAGCTTAACTGGTATTTATACTTTAGAAATATACGAGTAAGTGCCCCTGTGTTCGAGTGAGTAGTGTGCAATAAACTTGGCTCGAACCATGTAATTTAAATGGGTTTGATCATCGGTTTGTGGCAAAAATGAACTAGTGAACGAGTTCGACCCATATCTAGTGTGCAAGCTTGTCATGTCGAAGGTTGTCAGTTCGAGTCCCCAAAAAAAATCTCTGTTTAAAAATAAAATCTAATTGCATTTGTAACAACTAAAATATGTATCTGTTTTCATTGTGACAATCAAACAGTCATTCCGACATTTATATATAATTTATATTATTCTACACCGAATAGGTCCCTATAAGATAGTTCAGTATCAAGTCACAGAATGTACACAAACCATGTAAAAGTGATTAGTCCGATTCATAGGAAATGTTAGAACTCGAACTGGCTCCAATCAGTTGTGGACCGTTTACGTTACTATTCTTGTGTCAGTTCCATTTCCTGCAGGAATATTGGGCAACTTTTGAGTTTATGGAGGGAAATGTGATGGCTGCATCCACTGTTGACAGAAAATAATGATGGGATGGTGCTAAATCGGTTCAATAATTCTGCTAAAATGTTTCTAAAGAAAATGCTAGATTTTAAATTCACATGGGTTCTTTTGGCAGATTTTTCAAAAACTTTAATGCTTTTTATGAAAGAATATACTAAAAAGAAAGAAAAAAGAAAAAAATACTTTTTTCCAATCGTTCGTTTGATGACCTTGATGCACCATCTTCGTCATGAGGTCATTCCCAAACTTTAGTCTGTGTTGCTTATGTACGTCTTACAATGGTGGCTTTTTTTGATGATTTAGATGCTTCAAGTACTCCGAGGTTTGTATAACATTATCTTACTGACGCTAACTCCGACTGCAGCTCTAATTCTACTTAAACTCACAGATGAAACCGTTTATATATATATATATATATATATATATATATATATATATATATATATATATATATATATATATATATATATATATATATATTAATACTTTTACGTGATATCAGTACATTTTTAAAGATTAATTCTATTTTTGAAAATGCAAAATATTTGAAAGTGAAATATATTTTATACCCTGAAAGAATCTTCGGCCTAAATTCTATGAATTTCGACATTAATCTAATGAAAAACTCATTAAAATTCAACCAACTTCACGCTTCGTTGGATTAATGAAACCAGTTTCGTCAAAATTATTTTATTGAAAACTTCATCAAATTTATTTAACAGTGTAATTAATGCAGTGCTATAACTTCATCGAAACAATAAAATAAGTTCATGAAAAGAATGAAATAACTTAAATATAAAAAGGGATTTCTTAATAATTAGAAAATATTGTTGTCATAAGTCCAATAAAATATTCTTACGAAAACAGAATAACAACAAAGCAATTTTAATGTAATTCTTTCACAACATTCATGAAATTTTCATTGGATTTGTGAAATTATTATTAGATTTGTGAAAAATTTTTAATGAAATTGTTTCATTGGACTTATGAAGCAAAATTCTTTCGGTGTAGAAAAGTATATTTGTTCTAGATATTTAGTAGATTAAATTTGAACAATTCAAAAAAATATTTTTATGTTATGCAACATTTTAATTTAGAGTGGTACTAGTCTCGATTAATATAAATTTATTTAATGCATATGCAAAAATGCATATGACTTAAACCACGTTTATAATTAAGAGCACATACATACATATGTATGAATTTATATTTGAATATTAGGTGCTGATGATGCTGCTGCCGTCTCGAAAATAATTAAGTAGCTGGCTACAAGACGACATTTGAAGTTGTGTGTTCGTGTAGTCTGCTGTGGTGAATGTGTTTAATGCACTGAAACAAAAAATTTGACACAACTTTTAATTTAGCAACGCTGTTTAACAGCTACACCGTGCTACACGGAAATTTATAAAGAATTAACTAACTATTTATGAGACTCATTTTAAAATTTAGACTTAATAAATATAGAAACTTAATTTTTCGAACTAAAAATGGTCAAATAATCAAAACACAAATACAAACTGTTAAAAGTAAAAAAAAACCACAAACTTGATTCTAAAATCCCAAAATAACTGCAGCAAGTTATATTTTTTAAATTCTTTTTTTTACATTTCATTGCATAAAGAAAAATATTAATTATAAAACATGATTTTCAAAAATATATTGACAATTAGTTGCGCTCTGTAACGCATTCGCTTGAGTGTTAAGCAAAAAAAATTAAAAAAAAAACTCTTGAACTTAGAGCATGTGTGTGTGTGTGTGTGTGTGTGTGTAACCGCAATCTTAATATAATTTTTCTTAAAGCCATTAAATTGTTATCATAAAAATCTTAACCAACATCATCATTATCAATATTCTTCACATCAACACCAAACCAAAACCCACAAACCAAATTAAAAAAAAAAAACCATCAGCATCTTGCATATCAATACTGAACGGCCGTATCGTGACAAGACGTTTTGATAGCTGAAAGTTACAGAACGTACGCATACACGTGCACATAATCACGCACATACACATACATACAGCTATATACCTATATATATGTACATGTGTAAATGCGAGAATTTCATCCGTCCATCAAAGATCCAATGGACCAGTTGCCACTATACTATACTATCGTTTTGTGGTTGTTGTTGTTGTGGTTTCGATTCCTAAAATATTTAGAATATTTTCGCTTTTTTGCATCCCAAGTTTGAAAAACAAACAACTATAATATATGTAATGTAATGCAAAATTATGCCTACAGATGACCCCATATTGTGCTAGCTGGATTCTTTCTGTCTGTAAACTATACTCGTACATGCAATTATGATTTAAATAAATTCTTTACATTCATTATAATTTTGTTATATACATACATCCATATACATATGTATGTATATATAAAACACCTTTATGAACCTGCGACACTTTGATGATCTCTGCTTCATTAGCAACTCATGAATCATGATTATGGCCTTCATTTCAAAAATTCATTTCTTCTTTAGAATATACGAGTGCATACATACATATGTATTTACATATGTATATTAATATATTTATTTAAGTATTAAAATGTTCGTGTATGTGTGTGTGTGTGTGTGTGTGTGTGTGTGTATGTATATCCCTTCATATATGAAACGTTTGGCGTAAATCCAATATTTTCCTGTCAGTCACTTTAAATTCCAAAGTGAACAATGAATTTTTACAGCTTTGTAACTGAAATCTGTGAAAAAAAATATCATGAAGAAGTGGAGAAAAAGATCGGACCGATCAACAAAGTGAAGTTTGTAAAACGGCCAAGTTTTCCCTAAAAACTCAATGCACACACACAAACACATGCACACAAATACATACAAAACTTATTGTGCTCATCATTGTTGCATGTTAATGACAGTTCATCAATCAGATCGTACGGCAGCCTTAACATCTTTATGTTTGAAATACACCAATATACATACATACATATATAGATACATATATACATACATACATGTACACATATGTATATATATTTTAAATAAATAAATGAATATCACATCTCAAAAAGTAACGCATTTATGATTGTGGTATATTTGAAATTAAGCAAAATATATCTTAGCGAGCCGCCAAAGTATTTTTGTCTATATAAAAAATGCACTAGTACGTACATCCATCCACACATAAAATGAATGAATGTACTGAGAGAGCAGACTGAAAAGTTATTTATTGAATTGAAGATTTGAAAAAAGCACAAATTAAAATAAATTCAGTAAAGTGCAAATGTGATTCGGAAACGAAGGGTTCCGTACAGACACTACATGTGTAATAATATACGAACTTTAGCCTATATAATCTGATGTAGACATTTAAAATAAAAAATTAAGTACCCGGTAAACTTTTTTTCGGTTATTGGCGATTTTTCTAGTTTTGGCGCTTTTTTTTTCTTTTTGCGCTTTTTCTCGCTTTTGGGATTTTTTTATTTTGGCGTTATTTTTGTTTTGGCGATTTTTCGGTTTTTGGCGATTTATTTTAGTTTTGGAGACATTTTTTTATTTTGGCGCTTTTTTCGTGCTGGCGATTTTTCAGTTTTTGGCAATTTTTTTTAGGTTTGCTGATTTTATAACTTTAAGGTTTTTTAGTTTTAGAGTTTTTGAAAATACAGCCGCCAACTTTTCAAAATTACATTAACTGCTAGAATACCCTTTAATTTGGATTTTCTTTTAAATTTTACTGTTAATTGTTGTAGTCTGTATAAAAATACACTAACATTGCAAATTTCAAGTGTCTATATAAAGTTGTATGTATATAATATGGGATTTTAAAATTTTTCGTTGCTCATTTTGGAACACCCTTTAATTTTTAACTGTCAAAGCTCTACATATTCTGTCAACATTTCAGAACCGTAGCTCTCTCGGTTCTCGGTGCAAAGTAGTGAAAACAATAGGGTTCCTGGAACCCTAAAAAGGATCCCTCAATAATCAATTTCAGTATATTTTTAGAAAATAATTAAAATTGAAATTTTACTGAACCAGTTAAATATTAATTTTGGGAAAAAGTTTAAATGTTCAATCAGACGTGACATACCATAATTCCATAGCCATAACCATGGCCTATAACTATAATAATAATATACCTATTATTGCTGCCATACAGAGTGACCGTTTAACTGACTAAAATGACAAATTGCCGCTTTTTCGACTGCCTTTCCACTTTTTCGACTGCCTTGCCACTTTTTGTCACCAATTTTTTAGGGTGAGCTATATAAAAATACATTAAAAATAAAAAATATAGTGTAGTTTTCACGTTTTTTTCTTATAAATCCCCATTTGGTGCCACTTTTTGAAAAATGTCATTGGTCACCCTGCTGCCATAATCATACTCGTAAGCAGCTGTTTATGTTTTCATTTGTTTATTCATTTCCAAAGTACAATAGACAAATATGTCTAACCACAAAACAGCTGTTTATGGTTACGGCGAAAAACCAATATTCAATTGGTTTCTATGGTTATAGTTATGGCTATGACTTTATGGCAAGTCACCTATAATCAAATACAGTTTTGCCCATAAGTTCAGTTCGAACATCTGTTTTCTAGGGTTATGTTTATGACAGGTTTAATTGAACCTGGAAGCTCTCATTGATCATACGCTGGCGAACCTTCCGAGTAGATAACGAGCATGGGAGGTGAAATATCTAAAAGTGATATAACATTCAAAACTGTTATATAGCTTGTATGTGGAGGTGACTGTCGACAAGGCAATAAAAGTACTAATAGTTTTGTAGATCTGTTGCAGGGAAAACATGGATTTGCACACCCAAACTCCTGAGATGGATGTACACCATAATAGTGAGTCCTAACTATCATCACTTATTATGCCGTTGCATGGTCGGACAGGGTTAGACTAGCTGCAACCAGGGATCAATTGGAGAAATTTCAGGGCCAAACATATCTCTATATAACAGAGTCCATGAGTACTTGTGCTACTGCGGCAATGTAAGTCCTGCTTGAACTCACACCTCTGATGATTATGATAGTAACTGCTGCCAAGCAAAAAGTCATCAGCATTGAGGGCATAAGTGCTGGTAGGGATTGTCTAATTTAGCCAATGGAAGCTATTGTCCCTAGCAAGATATTGGGAGCATTCATAAGACATATCTGTTGCGCAACCGTTGAGTGTATGTCTTAGAAACGCATAGTTGAGCAGTTCCACTCCACTCAACAGTAGAGTAATTGCTGTCATTTTTTCCATCATGAATTTTTATCCTTTCCAGCTGATCGAATAGAGCTATGCCTTTTATACTATAAGGCAATGCCACTTTGTTAGGTAACGGGAGCAAATATTTGTTAAATTTTACATTACAAATGCAATGAAGTAACGAAATAAAAATATAAAATTAAACTATATCCATCAAGTGGTTTTTAAGACGTAACTGTTGGGGCCAACAGTTTACGATAGTTGCCAACAGATTCACAACTATTGAGCTCAAGAGCTACGTCTTATGAATGCGCCCATTTTCTTATATGTACTTGCGCAACCCTCTGATGTAATGTATGAAGGGTTTAACTTTGATAAGATGTTGTATACTGTTCTGGTCAACGAAATATCAGGCAATAAACATAATATGATTCCAGAATGCTGGCAGGTTCTGGTGGAGAAGTTGTAGGCCCGAGAACAAACTAATATGAGTCTTTGAAAAAAAAGCCTGCCATTTTTCAATTGCAATTTAATGCAATTGAAGAATGCGCTGAATTTAATCTTACCAGGGGCCACCGAGTAAGATAAATAGCAATATTCTCTATTAGCCAGCCTGCCATTGAGGTACTTAATTCTTATAAGTTTACATCTAAGTTAACGTGGGAATGATGCACAAAGCTGAGTCAGCTAAGTGGCACAAATAACGTCTTACTTGAACAGACCAGAATAGAATTTGAAAAGATATATAGATAGAGATCAATAGTACCAGGAAATACCTCTGGTTCAATTTCCCTAGATTGAGGCATGCAAAACTAATGATTGGTACACGCAAAGAAAAAATATGGTTGAGGTAACCATAATCAAACAGCAACATACTATTGTCAATGGAAAATCAAAAAATATTATCTACAAAAACAATTAACTTTGTTATACCTAATCTTATTATTGTAAATAAGACAACACTATTGTTAGATGTGACTAAAATATAATTGAGACTTACCATACCATGTTCTAGTATTATAATAATATTGTTAAATATGACCATAGTATTATTTTATGTAATAATAATATTTTGTTTTTTAATCATATATTTATTGGCAAATCTTTTGTTTAAAACAGCTGTGCGGTAAGTCCGAAATGAAAATTAATTAATATTGTTGAAAGAAAATGTATGTATGTATAGAAATGTATACTTACATATATGTGTATACACGAAATACAGACACATCTTTGTAAAGAGATATACATACATACATGTGTACATATTATTTTTATTTATCTACCCTTTTGTTTATACTTTTTTTTTATATATTTAACACCACGCCTGCACTACCGATAGCTTACAAACGAAACACTGAACTGACAGAAGATGTTTCCGAAAAAGATTTCTTTAAAAACTTAACATAGTATGGTTTTGGATAACATTATATTGTTATTTGCATCACATTATTTTTACATAATAATACAAATTATATTGTAGTCATAAATTTTTAACAAAACCATATTGTTAAATTTTAACCATATCGCACTTTCTGTGAATATAATAATGTAATTATTAAATTCAAACATTACTGTGTTTATCGTAACGAAATTAATGTTTAAAATAACAATAACTAGTTTTCTCAACCATTTTACAATCATATCTTTTCTTTGCGTGTACATTGAACCAAATTCGTTTTAAAGCTCTCATATCCTTCATTAACCATTGCAAGTTAAGAAAACAACTCAACAGACTTGGCATTGAGAGTTACAACCGGTGCATATTCTGTGATTATTATGATGAAAATCCATGGCACAAACTGAAGGACTGTTGGCCAAGTAATTGTTAGAAGATTGGGATGTGCCAATACTATAAACAATGGCAATATTGACATTCGTCAGAAGAGTAGGTGTAGATGAGATAAACGACACAATAGATCTTTTCGTTCGCAGTGCCCAGTATTTTTCGTAAATTCATTCATGCACATTGATTTCGAATTGAAAGATAATTATAAGCAATATAATTTGGGAAGGCTTGCGTTGGAACGCACCCCCACTTGGAAACCCAGTTGCTTCCATTGTGATATTAGCAAATAATTCCGGTATTCTGGCATTGTTGCAAGCATATTACACTCAACTGAAATTCAATATAATATGCTAAAAGCTCAAAACAAAATATTCAACTTTTAAGATTCTGAAATAACTTTTGCTACCGCCTCCATATGTACACGTATAACACCAAATGCATCAACAACATCAAAGATACTCATACCCCATTTACATTTATTACTTTTTACCAATTTACTTAGATTTGAGCGTCATTACTTAATCATTTACAACGCTCATTTATCAGCATTTGCTTCAAAAAAAAAAAAAATAGTAATTAAATAAAAAAGTTAAAAATATAACAAAAAAAAAATATGAAAAACTAAAACAGATACAGCGCACGCTTGTGACCAAATGAGTTTAATCTTTTTTTTTAATGTGTCTTAAATTTACGCCTTAATTTGAAGGAACAGGTAACATCATCATTAAATAGTGCAGTCCATCGTTTCTAATTTCTTCATACATTGACAAATTATTTACTTAATTATAAAATTAAAAAGTATGTCAAGCAAGTTGCACTTGAGATCGCCACTTTATGAACACTTACGGCCTGTCCCTCGATGTCACCCGAAATCGTTCGATCGACAAATTGTATTGCAAACAACAATAACATTAGAAAATATTTGTGGTTTTCAATATAAGTATTCGATCGAACGAATTGTGGTGATATAGTTGGACAGGCCGTTAAAATTATGCAAATCCTAGACGAATGTAAGCATAAAATTTTTAACTTCTTTCAGTTACTTATTTCTTACCCTGTTAAGCAAAATTATAAAAAATCTCTTGTCATTTCTTCCAAATCACCTTGACAATCTAAACACGAACTATTGATGGCAAGCGCTAAATTAACAAACTCGAACTAAGAAAAGAGAATATTGAATGATTAAACAAAAATTGTAGCGAAGAGAAGTGCAATTTGCTTTTTTTAAACACGTGAACTTTGGATGTGTAGGAGAATCTGCAATTAAAGTAAAACTTTTTGTAGCGAACAATGTGAAAAAATAATAAAAAGAGGTTTAAAATGTTGATCAATTTAAACAAAAAGAAAAAACTCCTTCTTAAATCACTGACTCATGGCTATAAAGTTACAGCAAAAAACAAACATAAATTCATGCATACATACATACATACAAACATACATACATATGCAACTAATAACACTGTGCAACAGAAAAAATTATAATGTTCTAACGGTTGATGCTGACAGAGGTTATGAAAAAAATATGCGTTTAACGGGGTTTTAAAATTTGAACGGGTTCCGCCATTTGCTGAATCGGAAACAGCCCTCAAAATAATACAATCAGACTTCATTGTGATAGTTTCCTTTAATCTATTAGAAAAACGTTAAGATTTCCATCAAGAACTCCTTACACCATCAGGCTGAACATACATATATATATATATATATATGTATATATATATATATATATATGTATATATATATATATATATGTATATATATATATATATATATGTATATATATATATATTAGGGTGGGTCGATTTGTATGGTTCCTTCGGCAAAGTTTCTTATTTTGATCCTTAGAATACGATTTTCCTAGTAATTTGTGCGATTTTTAAATCGACCCGCCCTATTATATACACATACATATGTATATATATATATATATAAAATTCTCGTGTCACTGTATTTGTAACTGAACTCCTCCGAAACGTCTTGACCGATTTCTATGATTGTATTATAGTTATGTGTATATGGTAGGTCTGAGAATAGGCCGCAATTATTTTTCATACCCCTAAGTGGGCTGTATCACGCCCAAGCGAATGCAATATCTTATATCTTGAAACCTATAGGAGTCAGAGTATTCAAATTTGGTATGGAGTCTTTCGAAAGCAAGGAGCGAAGTAAGTAAAAATATTGGTAGGATAGGACCGCGGGATGGGCCTGCCCCCATACAAAGTAATTAATAATAATATTTTATGTTGAAAGCTGCTATTATAACATACATATATAGAGAGTCTTCAAATTTGGTACGAGTTAATTTGAAAACAATGAATATAAGTATGAATTATAATAAATTTAAAACAATAACTTTTTGGTATTTTGTTATTTTTAACCCCCGACCACAAAAAGGGGTGTTATAAGTTTGTAGTGTGTGTCTGTGTATTTGTGTATCTGTGTGTCTGTCCGTGTCCGTGTCCATGTACAGCCCAAGCGGCTAGACCGATTTTGATTTAGTTTTTTTGTTTGAAAGGTGACTTGATCGAGAAGGTTCTTAATTATGTTTGAAGAAAATCGGTCCAGAGGCTTAGCAGATATCACATCTTTTCTGGATATATCGGGGGTTTTTAAAATTTTTAATTTTTGTTATTATATTCCGTTATCGTTCACAGCACTCCCTGCCTCTATCACTCATATAACAGATCCTCACACACTTACAATGAGTTAGTTATTATTTTCTACACTAGAAATTCCTAAGAAATAATTTATGTGGCAAAACAACGTACGCCGGGTCAGCTAGTACATACATACATATATATGTATGTATTCGCATCTATTTTCTACTCGGCTCTTTTTTTTTTTTTTTTTTGTGAAAGTTTGTTTGTGCTCGTCAGTGTAACCACACTTCAAATTTAAAGTAAATAATTGTATAGACAGTGATGTCCGATCTTAGATGAAAAAATGGGGAAGAGTTTTCATTGAATTTGGAATGTTTACGAAACCTGACATATTCTTAGAGATGCCATAGAAAAAAGTGATTTCCAGTCGTTACGGAAAAGATAAAAAGATGAAAAGAAAATTTAATTATTAGCTTATCAATTTCTGTAATTATCAGAATTAAAATTCTGTGAACAAAAAAATTAACATTTTCAATTAAGAATTTGTTTCAATAAATTAAATTTTTAACTGCTGTAATCAATTTCAGAGGAAAAATTTAATTGATATTTGGTAGTATGAATAAAAAAAGTATTTATTTTTTACTTAAAAATTTGTTTAAAAAAACAAAAAACACATACATGTTTGGGGTTTTAAAACAAATTTTTAAGTAAAAAGCAAATACTTTTTTTATTAATATTATTATTTCATATCGAATTGTTTACTGGTAAGAATTTAATTAATGTTTTAATTGAATTTTTTTGCATATAGAAACCTTATTATTACTTATGTATGTAATAGTGATGAATTCTCTTTAATCCTTATTCCTGCATAGGGGTTCATTCCTATACAATTCAAAATCTTTCCTTACAGGCTGTAGCTTAATGCATTTTAATTTCATTATTTAGAAAATATACGCTGTTTTGTCTTTTCTTTGCAGGTGAATTGAAATCTCCTTGGTAATTTAATCGAAACTATATCAAGCTATGGAGAGAATCTTATTAATGGTGGCCAAGATTGATTCAGACTACCACAGCGGAAAAATTTATAAAAATTAATAGAATTGCAGAATCTTCCTGAATAGGAAAAACAAAATAATACAGAGTGTCCAAGTAAGACCTGTCATTTTGAATAGCTCGTCATTTTAACAGTTGTCGTGACACAAACAATAACTACTTGACAGATGACAAAAGTATTTACATAATGCGCCATTAATAAAAATGGAACTGATATCGACGCTTCAACCACGCATTGGAATTATTCAAATGTACTACAAAAAAATTGTGAATATGTTACGGTCACCGTTCGCAAAACTAAAGTATAAACATGTACATTTATTTGGGTTGTCGTGAAGCACCTTCTCGGCCAGCAATTGCAAAACTGGTGGAAAAATTTGAGCTGTTAGGACAAGTTAGTGATGGGGATAATCGAACTCGTGCATATCGCTCAAGAAAAATTTAGAGTTTTGCTGTTGTAGCCCATAGTGTTGGGGAACCCCCAGGCTTATTAATTTCTCGTCAATCTTTGTAATTGGGCATTCCTCAAACGGATTTTTCAGGTTCAGTTAACACAAGAACTCACGCTTACCGACCATTTACAACGTCGCATATTTGCTGACACTATTGGGTCTTTGAAACGCATCTAACTGATCCGGAATTTCGTCGAAAAATCATCCTGATTGATGGGGCATATTTTCACTTCGGAGGCTCCACTAACCGGCAGAATTGTCGCATTTGGGGCTCGGAAAACCCAAAAATTATTGTTAAAGATCCTCTCTATTCTCAACGTATCATGGTTTGGTTCGGTTGATGGTACGTCTGGGTCATTGGACCTGACTTTTTCGAAAATAAGGTTGGAGCAACTGTTATGGTGAATTCGTTGAGCAACCAAATGATAGTTAATGATTTTTTTTTTTTTTGGCGAAGTTGCAAGAATTGATGCGAACGGCACTTATTTTTAATTATGCAATAAGAAACGATACCATAGCTCTTTTGCGTAAGTGATTTTTCAAAGTGGCGATCACAAGTGACCAGCGAACTTTTCTATTTGAATACCTTTGATAGATAATGTCATTGCCAATGAGCCACAATCGATTCAAGACCTCAAAGACGAAATTCGTGAAGCTGTCGAGGACATAACATAAAATCGACTTGCTCCAGATTATGTTCTGTTTCTTGAGCCCGCAAACTCGTCAGACTCTCAAAACTTATATCTTTCTATTTCTATGTTTAAAAACATTCGAGCACTATAATCATTAGCACACCACCCTATATAGCTTTATATTTTTCTGGCATCCTTAATCAAAGTGCCTCCTAAAGCTGCGTTGTAATCACTGCCTGTGAGAGTTGTTTTGGTTTTGGTTTTTGCATTCCATCTACACATTCCTGTTGTGTTTGGTGTGCTTAAACGGCATGATGAATTCTTTTTTTTCCATTATTCACCTGGAAGAGTTTTGAAAGACTTTTTCTGACTTTGAAGCACGATTACCGCAACGAATTTTGTCTTAAACTTCAATCGATATGAAGTCAAGAAAAGAAGAGAGAAAAAAAAGTAACATTGGTGTTCGCAGTTGAACGAACGAACTAACACTTTGATTGCTGTTCTCCTGGAGTTTTTTGTTTCAATAATTTTTATTTTGGATTTACATAGATGGAGATATTGAAAAAAAAATATGTTAAAAAAATAAAAATAATAATGATTTTGCTTAAGTTGGATGTATGTACATACACACATACATACATACATACAACTGTATGTATGTTTATAGCAATAATGCCCCGTCATCGTTTGCACAGTCACTTCAATTGGATCAAAAACAATACGCCGCCAAAAGTGACCTCGCCTAGTTGCATTAATACGTACACACATATTGGATACAAAATTTAAGGCGAAAAAAAATATACTTAAATGGAGAAATAATATTAACAAAAATATATTGGAAAAATAAAATCAAAAGTTCCAAACTGTCTAACACAGCGAGAGCCATAATGGTTTGAAATTTAACACAGAAATGAAAATAAAACTATAAAATTCCTGCACAAAGATAGATTGAGTCATAAAGTAAGTCTTATAGTTTATGCTGACCAGTTGTAGATATTTGTAAGATTCAAATAAAAATGTTGTCATTTACAAGTAATTTAATGCATAAATCTCTAGCGTATTCCATAAGAAGCCATTGCGAACAGAAGCTATTCAACACATCTCAAGCGATCAAATGAAGTCGATTTGATGTTCAATCTAAACAAGGAAGAGATATAAAATTAAAGCCAGAATTCATGGGAAAATATCAGTTTGCTTTTTTTTATAGACAAAATATGCTTAAGGTCATTCAATACAAAGACCCGTAGTTTAATAAAACCAATTAAAAATGTTATTTTAAAACACGAAGTAATTTTTGGCTTGAAATCATTCTGAAATTGTTAGGTTGGGTTTAGGTTTGGTAGGTTGCTGAAACATCAAACACATTTTCTTCCTTGCCGCATAAGTTTTTTTTAATTTTTAATTGCTCTCTTAAATTCAATTCAAAAGTGTTACGCAATTGTTCCTCAAAATTTTTCAATTTTCACTACATATTTGCAAGAAAACGATATGCAATATCCCTATGATACAAGATATAAGAGTATATCCATGGATTAACATAAGAAAGGCGTAATTCGTATTTTCGATATTTTACAGGAGGAGGAAAAAAGCGAATAAAAATTAAAGCATTTACATGCACGAAAAATTTTTGGAATTTTTTTAATCTTTTATTTTTAAATTTTACTTAATTTTTTAAGTAGGATGTAATTATACGTTGGCAATCAGAAAACATTAAAAGTTTGATTGGGAATTGAAATATACATACCTTTTATATACATATAGCCATCGATATGAAAAATCAATTACATATTTGTCTATACTGAATACTTTGAAATTTTGAAAGGAACAAGTGCGATATGTTTTAAAAAGATATTTACTCCACTGTATAAGAAAATGGGCCTCATCGTGGTTGGCGTATTTCGATTACATTTTGTCCCCAGATTAAAAAAAAAACAAATGTTGCGGTGCTCATGAGTCTATTACAAAAATTTCGTAGCCAAAGTCTATGGCAAGGGGGAATATTTTTAATAGTGTCCATATCACACGTTCTGAAAAATTACATTACATCTATCACAAGTGCTTTAAAAATTTTTAAGACAAGCCAATAATTACCCAGTAAAAAAAGACACTCCAAAAAAGTCATGAAAATGTAGAGTTTGCGATCTGGAAGTAGTGCAAAATTTCGATCCGATCTAATTATTTTTACATAGGGTTGTCATTGCAAGAAGTTCTCTTTTTCGATGCCTGGTCACCGAATTGGAAGCGATTTTAAGAAAAATTTCTTGTTTTGTGTTCTATGATAATAGTTTCATCTAGGAAAAATGGTTAATAGTTACTTATTTTAACAATTAGTTTCTTTTTATAGGAACTTAAAAGCTAAACAGTATTTTCATGTAAATTTAAGCAAATAACTTTAAAATTTTAGACCAAAATTAGTTCATAAGTTTCTTCAAAAAAATCGATTTTTTTTTTAAATTCTGGTGTGTAATTTCTAAAACTATAGCGGAATTACAAGGTTTTGTATGACTAAAATAAACTTCTACTTAGGTTTTTGCTAACTATCGGCAAATTAAAAATATCGATTTTTTGGAAGCAATGAAAACGTAGTTCCTTTAGAATGACTTCCAATTTTTTTTACTGGGTAGTTTGCTTACAGCCCTTTATGTTCCTACTGTTTCCTGTTGGGAACAAGCAAAATAAGTATATTCCTGCACCACATTTACGAGGAGAATATAAAAGAGAAGCCCCACCACGTGCAAAAGTTGAAAATTTTTATTGTGCCGTGGTGAGAGGCTTGTAATAAGGTTGACTGGTTGTTAGCTGAGTTGATTATTAGCTAATATGAAAACCTCTGTGCTATCTATTATTTTCAACACTGAAGGCAAGACGAAAATTACAGTGGTGAGTCTTGTAATAAGATTGGCTGGTTGTTGGCTAAGCTGAGTAGTAGCTAATATGAAAACCTCTTGTGCTATTTTTTATTTTCAACACTGAAAGCATGACGAAAATTATATTGAAATCAGCAATCAAACCACCAGGTTACCCAGCTAGCATTTGGGTGATCATTTTTGGCAGAAATATCTTATATGATTCTCTACAGATCGCTTTTGTTGATTAAAAAGTGATTTATCACTTGGGCGATTGAAAGAGGATTCACTTATGATTCATCTATATGATCAAATAATGATTTCTTGAAAATAGAGGAACATCATGCAAACCGCGAAAAGGTGATTTACATAAATGATTTAATATGAAAATTGCTCAAAAATAATCGGCAAATCGTATCATAACTGATTCTTTGGTATGATTCATCTGTAGGGTACCATTTTCTCACAACGGGAGTATCATTTATGATCGAAAAATGAGCTCATATACGGTTATTTTTCCCGTCAAGCTGATTCGGAAACGATTGGATTATGATACAAAATGCTAGCTGGGTATGGACGAAAAATTGGAGTTTTCTACAATACATATATGTACATATGTATGTATGTAGTTTCAAAATTAATAAATCCAAGCTCAATAACTTTTTAGGTTAGAGTTTTTCAGGTTTCTAAGGTTTGAATATTTCGATAACTTTTAGCCAACAGGAAAAATTTGATTTGATCCAAAATTCCTTTACTATTTCCTTAGAAGCTATGGTGTAACCCGTAATAAAGACCTGCGTAAATTGTCTTGTTACATTTCAAGACAATTTACGTCTTGTTTTTTAAATGTATTCTCGTGGCTGCATTATACTAAACCAATAATAAATGCTGTCGTATTATAAGCAAAGCACGATAGATGCATTGGTGATGTGTATATGAGTGTTAACATGTTATGAACAAACAGTCAACAAAGTAGTGTTGATACGTGTATGCTTGTTATTTTCCATATTGTACGTTTGAGTGTGTGTGTGTAAGATGTAGATGGTAAGCTATTATGTGTTTAAGGGAGGTTTTTTTTAAGCAAGCGCACACAACTAATGTAAATGCATGTGAACGTTTGTTTGTGTGCAGAAAAATAGAAGAGCATGCACACAACGCGGGTGTGTATGTACATGCATTACGCTTGTATACGCGCCCATGCGTAGAAAGAAGCAAGCATCACAAATTTTTCAATCACGAAGTATTTTCTTCTTTACTCCTATACTTGCAATAACTGAAACAAATTCTTGTAAACAGTATTGCTTAGCGTTTGTTTTAGAAGACTTCGCTGTAGTAAAGCACTTGAAAAATCCCTCATGTCTTGAAAGTTCTTATAAATGGTCTTGTGCAGGACTTTAACCCGTAACAATACGGGCATATTCAGAGAATCGCTTTTCGCATAACGCGATGCGAGTTGAAATCGGATGATAGGTGTTCTAGAGTTCGCAATCGCAAGAAGTTTGGCGATTGAGGTTCCTAAAAATTAAATTATTATTTTAAAAATATATAAGGGATAGATTTTGTGAATACAAATGATAATTTTCTTTTAAAATTTGTATGGAAAAAATAGTCTTTACTGGTGTTAGGTTAGGTTAGGTTAGGTTAGCAGGCTGCTGGTAAGGAAGGGTGAAATTTAGAGTCCAGCTCACTTGGGTCCAATACAATGATCCCTTTGTGCTACCTGTTAATTTACTGGTGTTACTTTTATTTTATTTTTAACCGTTCGACGTATGTTCACTTGAGCAAATTTACGAAAGCGATTTTGTGAACAGGGAAAAAAGTCCGAGGGAAGTTTCATTCACGATAACTTTTCTATTGGAACTTTAGAATTCCTGTGCAATTACGAATTGTCCATCATAACTCGTTCGAGTTGCTTGGAATGTGCTGCAAAGACCGTCCGTATTAGGAGTAGATTTTAAGAACAAGGATTATTGTGAGTTTCCAAACCGTAATTTTCTCCAATGAGATTAGCCAAGGTTTTGAATTTGTAAATTTCAGATTATGCTTTTTGATGGACTTGAAAATAACAAAACTTCTTTCTTCTATTTATATGTGTATTTTTAACTTTTTATTGTTAATTAAAATTAATTAAATGTATGATATTTTAATATTTTTACAATTTTAAATGAATGCCAATTTAAAAGTTTTTTATTCATCCTTTACTAAAATCCACATCATGAATTTACGACAAAAAAAAAAGTACTCAAACTAAGACATTTCATTTCGCCGAACGGAAAATAACTGAAAAAAATACATAATATGGAAAAACGATTCCGCTTGTTGAAAAAAATATCTCTCAACAGAATTTGATTAACTATTTTATAAAATCATATACTTTGTGTAAAATAAAGTCGAGAAAAAAGTAATTAATACTAAAAGAAACCATGAATGAAAAATAAAAAAAAAATACTTCGTAAAATAATATAAAATACAGAATAATTCAAAATAATAGCTTTTAAACATAAAAATCAGAGGTAAATAACGAAAGCAAAGAATGCAGTTTTTAAAAACTTTTTATACAAAAATTTCGCACAAACGAAGTTAATAAAATATTTATTTGACTTATTCGTTTATTTTTTTTTTTATTACACCCTCCTCTTCCAGTTACATTTTGATTAGATAAAATACAAGTGGGGCAAAATACTTAATTATTACGACTTCTGCTGCAGCCCACAACTATCTTTTCTATTCATATTAATTATAAAATGATATTTTTATTTAAAAAATTGCATTTAGTATTTTTGTATTACTTCCCCTCATCTACATACATACATACGTGCTTTGGACAAAAGCCAATTATTTAGTCTGTGATAGTGATAATATAGAAAAACAGAAATAGTAAGAATAGTAAAAAAAGTTACGTATTTGTTGTTTGTTTTGTTACAACAAAAAAAAAACCTCACTTAGTTCTTCGCTGTTTGCTTGAAACAAATACTAAATTTTAAAATTATATTAAATGTTTCTTCAACGCGAGGTTTTTCTCTTCTGATTCACAACAAATTTAGAAGCTCATGTAGCCACGCGAAGTGGAGCGACGACGAGCACACAGATAAGAAATCAATACTATAAGAATTAAAGCTACCAAAGCAATACCAACCGCGATTGGCACTACATCTGGTGTTTCCGAGCTATCACAGTCGTGTGCAGTCGAAAAGCCAGCAGAAGTCGATGTACGGAAGGCCTCAGCTTGAACGTCATGTATCTTAACAGTGCCAATAACGTGTTGATTCATAATGGTTTCAGTTAAATTGAAGACTTGAGCACGAGTGCAGTGGTATGACATTTTCCATGGAGAACTAAAATCACCACCGCGGTGTATCAATTGCACAGTTTGATTTTCTGTAAAAAGACAATAGACAAACAAAATAATTGATTCTATTAAATGTTATTTTACAAACAATTGCATCATTTAAACTATAGTTATATGTATATCGTCAGCTAAAATCTAAAAAGAGACAAAGAAATTTTTATTTAACACTTACTAACCTTTAGGCTTTCGTTAATAAGATCCGACACTTTTTGGCAGTTACTCATAAAATGTTGTCGGTTGATGGATTTTAGTTTTTCACATTATAATCAAACAAAAAGTTAATTTTCAATTTTTGTAAGTTACGCCCTTTTACATTTTATATGACGACAAGTACAAATATTAAAAAGCAAAATGTTACGTTAGTAAATGTATTTTGTTTGTATAATAAGCTAATAAGCTTCCCGCTATCAAAAATTGGAAGTTACTGATTTCACACTGACTTTCGAAACTTCAGTTTCCTTTCCATGAGATCTCCACGTTTTGAGCTCATGGAAATCCATGACGACACACTCACCTCTCAACTAATCATTACCATGTGGGAATTCACACTCACCACGCAATCAATTCTACCCGTGTGGGAAATTACACTCACCAGCCGATAAACTCATTCAACGTGGGAAATCACACTCACCACACAACTAATTCACTCCACGTGGGAACTCACACTCACCACGCAATCAATTCTACCCGTGTGGGAAATTACACACTCACCACACGATAAACTCATTCAACGTGGAAAATCACATTCTCCACACGACTAATTTACTCCACATGAAAATTCACACTCACCTCGCGACCAGTTCATCCCATATGAGAAATCAATTACAAAATTTATATTTTTAATATTCGGTAACAATATCAAACAATCCATGTACCCATTACTACGAACTTCGAGATGTTCAATACTTATCATCTTCATTTTCCGCTGAAAACACACCTTCTCCATCCTCTCGAGTTTCAATAAAGTCACCAAAGTCACACTCTGGTTTCATTATATCTGCCGCTTAACTCAAATTTCTTTTATTGATTTCGGAAATTAAATAGCAATCGTTGCATAAAACCATTTTAATTAAATAAAGCACTTTGACCAACAGTTTTTTAACTTAATAGTCAATATGTCACATTTAATTGTCACATTTTTCAAGGTTAGGAGTTATTTTCATTTCATGCCATATTATCAAAATTTTCAAATATCATCAAAATGCTTACCAAATATGATCATATTATCCATATATCCTATAATATTTCAACTTATCTCACGAAAACAGCAGGAGCGTTAGTTAAAATAAATGGCATCCAGCAGTAATACTTAAATTTGATTTATGTTTTTTTTCGATGTTTGCCATTGAGAAAATTTACCACACTGTTGGTTGTTTAATTCGCGATAGTCAACGACCATTAGAAATTTGCAATTTTTCCTCGGAACGAGATGTGATCATACCCTCCAAATCCCCTCGTAAATGATATGTATTTTGAGTTATAGTATTACTTGGTTCTTAAAGTGCAATATTCATCTCAATTACATTCATTTTGCGCAAATGCAAACCAAGTTCTACATATTAGTTCATTTAGTTTAGCTCATTTCCAATTTTCACAGCCAAAGAGTTGAATTCTTTCTTCATTTAAAATATTTTGATGGATGTTTTTCTTTAGTTATTCATTCTGTTCAGTTGCTGACAAAACTGTCAATATTTTCTCTCACAATCTTAACGCCTTATGATTTAAAAAGTTTTTCGATGATCGCTGTTATTAACAAATGGTATTTCTATTGAAATAGTTACACATTGAATTTTAAAACTTCATGAAAATTCGTTCAACTGCATAACTTGATTTTTTATTGCATTGCTCAAAACGTCATGTACATTTTTCCACCAACTCTCTTTATAGTTAAAAATTCACTGCCACGACCACAAAATGCATTGACATTATGTCTATCAACTAAAACTTTTGCATTAAACCACCACTTTTGTGAAATGCTACACAAGATATCTTTGGTGGCAAATAATTTTGAGAATCCCACTCTTATATTTTACGATATTTCTTACAATCTTTTGAAAAACAAGTCATACTCGCCTTTGCACTTTGCATTGAATAACGAAAAATGCCTCGTTCTTGTCCCACAGATGAATTGTGGTTTTTATCCAAGAATACCCCCCCCCCATTGCGCTGTTGGTTGATTATAGATATATGGGACTTAATCTGGCATAATAATTCTTGCAATGTCTTACATTGTGGTAACAGCATTACCAGATACAATGTAATCGCCTGATCGTTCATTACTAAACCCGGCAGTTCCGGCGAGAATAACTACATAATAAAAATACCTTTCCACACTTTCGCTAGGCTCCTTCACACGACACATTAGTTTTAAGTAGATCACGTTTTATCATTTAAACACGGAAAAGCTGCTTCTATCAATTCTTTAAATTACTCCAAGACAAGTTTTCTTCCTTTAATGACTAAGCCACTACTTCCAATCGCAAGGCTGCTTAAGAAACTGTGGTTTTATCATGACACAGTGAAGGATTAAATGCAGGAATTAACCGCTTGCACACTTCAATGCCAGTAATGATATATGGACTGGAATTGCTGGTACGTCACTTGGAATTGTAAATTCCGAAGAATTGTCACACCCAATTAAGTATTTTTCATGTATATAATTATTGTTTTACTATCCCACTTCTGATATATTAGATAACTTCTCGATACGTCCGTTGTTATCTATTGAACGAGTATTTGACACAACAATCAACGATAACCATATCGACAAGCTACTATTTGTAGAATTATTTCATAGCATACTGAGACGGGATTTTTCTCAAATGAACATACTATCTAAAGTACATTTATAACAAGTAGTTTTATTTACAATCTTACACTAGTTTTGCAGAAAACGCGTTAAAAGTTTTCAATTTACATACAACTCAATGAAGACATGAACAAATATTCTTCTCTCACGAGGTGGTAGTAAAAGAAATTTATATACAATTTTTACACAAGATAATATGTGAAACGCCAAAACACGTTTTTTTGAGTTATGGCACTATTGAAGTAAATGAGCGATATGTATGTAAATAATAATGAGAAATGGGAAAAACGTGGTGGAATCCCCACACGTTGATCTCATCGTAGTAGTTATGTTCACACACTGCTGCAAATTTGATTAAATTCGATTGATTTGCTCGACAGATATCGTTGGGGAAGTATTTCGAATAAAATTATTTATTTTAATAGCTCCAAAAATTCTTATTAAACCAGTTTTCAGGATTCATTTAATTCTTTTTAGAAAACTGCGTCGAATACCGCAAATTTTATCTTTTTATCTAAATTGTTTAATTGTTCGAGATATCGTTGACGAAAATTAAAAAAATAAACAAACTTTTAATATTACTTCAAAAACCTGTGGATTTTCCAGAGCTTTGAAATTGAAATGATAGAAAAGTTCCTGGGTATGTCTGCAAGGTCAACCGTATCCTCTATTTTCTTTTATATTTGAAAGCAAGTTTTCAATTTTATTATTAAGATTTTTTTCCTTTAATACGGCAGAATAGAATAGGAAAAATAAGGGCTATTATTACAATTTGACGTTAGTTGAAGGTAGGATTTTATCGGACGTATACAAAATTTTTTATTATTTCAATTTTACTTCAATCTATAGCATAGCCACTCAAAATTTCATTTGCAAGCCTATGGGCTTGCGCAGTCGACGTTATGGTGACACACGTATACTTCGTACAAAGTATGTGTGATGTTGTGTGTTTGGCTGTTTGGTTGCTGTACGTCAGCTACTTCGGACAAAGTGTGTGTGATGATGATGACTCGAACTGCAAGAAGAACAACAAACACACACAAAAAGCAGAAAGAACATACACATGCGCACAAAAGCGCTCAGTCACGTTTGGGGGGCTCTGATCTATAGTGATCGATAAGTTAACCTGAAGTTTATACTACCTGGTAGTTTAAATATGAAGAACTATTTATACGTCCCATATAATCCAACCTTTAACTAACGCCAAGTTACAATAATGGCCCTAAAGGCTCAGTTAGCCGACGGTAACCCTACGTCTACACCTGATATATTTTTATCATAACAAATGTCAAATTCCATATATAAAAGGGCTAACTAAAATAAAAAATGGTAGAAAACAGCTGATCCATATTTTTTTTGAAAACTAGGTTAAATTACATTACATCTCTCTAGCCATTTTCATTACTTTTCTCATAACTGTTGCAGTTACTTTACATTACAGTCGGCTAACTGAGCCTTAAAGCACTTTAATAACGTATTGCAAAATATTTTCTTTTCTTATAAGAAATTTACAGTTTCTCTTCTTTTTTCTAGAAAATACTCTTAAGTCAGGTTTTAGACTCTTCAGTTTAAGTTGCTCAACTTTTGATTTTGGATGAGAGAGTTGAAAAAGTAATATATACCTTTCATATACTTATATTTTTCTCATTCTCATTACAAAATCGAAAGTTTAGCAAGAAAACTGCCGAGCTTAAAGGTGCAATCACCTATATGTGTTATATGTTATTCCTTGTATGATTTTAACTCACCTTTAGCATTTGGAAAATGATCACTCATCAAGGGCAAAGTAAACATCATCATGGTCATATTAGTGGTGGCATTTGCACGATCAAATTGCAAAACCATTGTATGTTGAGCATTGGCGGGTCCCCAATTCACTTGCAGAAATTGAGTTGAATTCATATCACAATTTATATCTTCAACTTTGGAGTCCTTTGGGATATTGTACAAGGCATAAGCTGTGCGATTATCTAATAGTAATAGTGAACATAAGTTGTATTTCAAATTGAATATTTACACACATATTTGGTAGTTTTTAAATGTACTCCACCTACCTTTGGTTTCGTAAGTGAAATTTAATTGAGCTGCCATTCGTACCATTATGCAGCTTGAATTCCATGTCCCAATCTCGGGATCGGGGAAAGGTTTAGGCGCTGGCGTTGTTGTAATGGGATCTGAAGTTGTGGAAGTCGGTTTTGCTGTAGTAGTTGTAGTTGATGTCGTAGTAGTTGTTGTTGTGGTCGGGGTAGTTGCTTTCGCTGTAGTTGTCGTGGTTGTTGTAGCGGGTGTAGTAGTACTAGGAGGGAATGCAGTTGTATCAGCGTCCTTAAGGGCTTCAGTTGAAGTTTGCTCCTTAATGGGCAGTATCGGTTCAACTGTGGATGGTATCTCAGCTCCCTTTAAGTTAACACTTAATTGTGCAGCTGAAAAAAAAGGGTAATCCAGATAAAAGTACAATTAGGTTTTTTGGGAATTGTTACAATTTAAGTTTGAACATTTGTTAACGCACTAATAATCCCAAATTATTGTTTTACTTATTCAATAAATTATTTTTTTATTAAAAATACATTGAAACTGATTATTGAGCGGTTAGTGTGTGTTGAAAGAAAAGAACGCATGAAACATGATACATATGTGCATATCGTCACCTTAAATGCAAACTGACGTAACTACTCTTTTATATTTTTTTACAGCAGAAACAAAAAACGTTTAAAAATCAATAATAATAAAGTGCTCTAGAAAGTTTTCTTAGAAATTTACTTAATGTATGGATACTTAAATGTTTTTAACAATTAATTTCCTTTTTATATATATTTAAAATTTTATGTTAGTTACGTTCATTGCAGTGAAAAATATATGCATTCGTAATTACGTCCTTTTGAATTTTTTTTAATAAAGTCGTAATTTTTTATCGCAGAGGTCTAACGTACCTTTTCACAACGTATGGTTAAAAGATAACAGAGACTTTAACTGCAAGTTTTGTATGAAGAACTGTCAGGTAAAGTTCACGTTAACTCTTAACCATACATTGTGAAAGAGACGTAAGTTTGATAAAATTAACCATAATCAATCAAAAACTCGATTTCGAATTTTTGTGTAGTTACGTCCGTTTGCATTTAGGGGGACGATATATGTATATGTATGTATGTATATAATATTTTTATCTTTAATTTTATTATTAACTTTATTTTAATATGGTTTAAGATAAATATAAATAATTAAAGGAAAATTTTTCCTATACTTCCCTTTACTGGCTGAGCCCTCTTGAATGACTCATTTCAATCTGATTATTTGCAATGATGCATGCAATGCATACATACATACAATGTATGTGTATAATAATCGCTTATTTTAACAACAAAGCAAAAAATGGTTACCAAGTATAATTCAAACCTACGATTAAACTCCAGCATTTAATTTATTTGGAGAACAAAGGGAGCGTTTTGAACAAACAAATAATAAACAAAAATAAGCGTTTTATCTTAGAATTAAAAGAAAAAGTATTTGATAGACTTGTTTATATTATACTCTTCGATATCAAGTTATGCTGTTGTTGGGAAAAGGTCCATAGCAAAAAATCACCTGCTGTAAACATTGGAAACAAATTAATTTTTTTTTAATACGCTGAAAACAACACGAGCATAAAATAAATCAACAACAATTTAATATTTTTTTCAGACTGATCCAAAAAAGAAAAACAGGTCAACCAGAGACTTATTACAGACACGCTGGACTAATTATAATTAAATAATTATTTAATCAGATCAATAAAAAGAAATGGAAATTCTGAAACGCATTCCATATGTATGCAGTTCAAAAATTAGTTCGAATGCAAGAAAAATCTTAACCCTTGGACCACATTTTTATTTATGTAAATTAAATGTAACAAAATTATAAAATAAACTTAACTCTGTAATATACAAAAGTAAATATTTACATACATATCGCACCTTATCAACAAGAGGGTATTAACTCAAAATTTTTGAAATTTCTCTTTTTGCAAGAAATCAACTAACAACATCAATATCTATCTACTGTAAAAATTTCAACGTATTCCGATTACTCTTTCACCTCGAAAACCGCATTTGAGACCATTTTTGTGATAGTGTAGTGACTACCTTTATACATATAATCAAAAAGGTATTATTTTGAGTTAGTACAAAAGTGGACACAGAAATGTATCTTATATTTTCATAAAAAAGGTATTATTTTGATTTGAGCCTTTATTCAAGTTAAAAATAATCCAATTGTTTTATTTAAATTCTGTTGTATTTTGAGTTGATACTGTTTTGTTGAAAAATATATTTTGAAACTTTATTTAAATTTCAACTAAAGCGTCGTATTTCAAAATAATACAAAAAAAAAATATCGAGAAAATTCAGAAAAATGGTATTAACTCAAAACATACGAGTTTTTTCCCAAGAATTCCAACATTTTGAAATAAAAACAATGTAAATATATTTTCAAATTAAATTTAATTACTACTATGGATTCGGATTTTCAAATTCTCTTGTAATCTAACCACAAACAGTTTTTCGTCTCTACTGAACATTTTAAAATTTTGAGTTAATACCCTCTTGTTGATAAGGTGCGATATGTATGTACATATGTATGTAAACATAAGTATGTACATATGTACATATGTATGTATACAGAACACTGATGCACTATTTTTACAAGATGAACTTATTACCTACTCTTATCTCATAGTAAGAGCTATGAATAAGCATCAGTTCTCTCAAGTGTATCACTTTCTTAAAATTTTTCTTAATTTCCGTTGGTATTAGAGATGCAATGTTGAATTCACTGTACGTGTTTATACATATTATTTAAATAAAAAAACGAACAAACAACAAAAACGTAATAAGACTTTGATTGAGGGTATTTAAACTTATGTAAATCTTGTATATCTTATGCTAAATTTAATTTACACAATAAATAAGAATAATATACGGAATTAAAAAGTTTTGTATGAGCAAGCTGCGGTGGAGATAAAAAATTCAGCGTCAACCCAGCAAACACCATCATAGCATTATAAAAGTTTATAATTTATTTTTTACATTATCGCGCTGATTTCAAGCGAATGATTTCTTGGGTTTTTATTAAATCAGATTTAAATTTGTAGTAATGATTTCCATTGACCTAAATCACGAGCTCAAGTTTCTAATATTTCTGTCACAATCAGGGTGACCGATGACATTTTTCAAAAAGTGGCACCAAAAGAGGATTTATCAAAAAAAAGGGGCAAAATTAAAAAAAAACGAGAAAACTACAATAAAATTTTTATTTTTAACGTATTTTAATATAATTCACTCTTTAAAAAGGGAGAAAAAAAGTGGCAAGGCAGCCAAAAAAGTGGCAAGGCAGTTGAAAAAGTGGCAATTTGCCACTTTAGTCGGTCAAACGGTCACGCTGGTCACAATCTTTTAGTTCTTATTTTCAGTGTTGCCAGTTTAGCGCGTCTTTAATAGAGTAAATAACAACGATTCAACTCAACATTTTCTTCATTTTTTGCATAAATTTATTCCGTAGTCCCACTGCCGAAAAATCTAGATACTTTCGGGATCGGAATCCCGTTATTGGGATCCCTTGCACTGAAAAGCACAAAAATTTGAGCGTTTATGATATTATGAACAAGAACGTACATACATACATATATACATACATATGTATGTATGTACATATATATGTATAAATGTTTCAGCAATAAAACTTGCATTAATTGTACACAGACAATATCCAGTTAATTATATATTTTGTAAATAAATGAAATTAAATGAAATTAAAAATCCATGGAAACATCGTTTCAACTTATTCAGGTATATTCTAATAGAACATTACTGTTTAAAATTTAGCATTTGTTAATGAATCTTTAAAAGTAAAAAAAATATTTTATTTTTTTATTATATCCTAACTCGCAAACATTTTTTTTTTACTCAGTCATTTAAACAATTTGTTAGCTCTTAGCAAAAACAATTTATTGTCATTAGCTATAATAAACCACAAATGTTAAAAGATAATAAGAGTAAAATAAAACCACAATAAACAAATTTTAAATGTATGTACTTATGTATAACATTTTGGAAGTCCATCTATAAGTGAAACTCAATAAAGCAATGGTTATTTACTCAAAGAATTAAACTTAAAAGGAATTCGAATCTATATTAGAATTAAAAATATTGTAACTTGTTTGTAAAATAATTAAAGGTCATATTTTTACAAGGTGTAATCGTTATGCTGACTGGCTGTAGTGTTGCCAGGAACTTTGTAAATAAAATTATTTCACAGTAGCGGAATTCAATCTTGCCCTTGTAGATCTTTTACATATTGTAGCTTTGGTAAATTTCGTTAAATTAAAAAACAACAATTAAAAGCAACAACAATTTACCAAAGATCTACAAAGCCAACCGTGAATTCCGCTATTATGCAATTTGTATTGTAAAATTGTTTACTCTACACTTTTAGTCAATAGCATAACTTCCTCCGTCATGAAATAAGATGATCATGGACTTATTCGAGTGACGATTGGGACTTCAACATCATAAATTAAAGAATTAAAGAAAAATATTTAAATCTTTAGCGCATTATAAAACGAATTTAAAAATTGCAATTTCTAATTTTTATGTAAGGCGTTTAAAAAAAATTTTTTGAAATGTGGTTAGTCTTCTGATGAGTTGAGCAGCAATGAAATATATACATCTACACGTGCTTAACCAACAGCAAACAAATAATTTTTCAGATTTAAAAACATTTGTACAAAAATTTTTAATGAAATTATATTTTTGTAAACAACAAACTTAAAAAAATTGGAAATAAAAATTGTACATGTTAACCAGCTCTGAAGGTTTTAGCTGCATTCGAATACACATTCAAAATCGAAAGCTTTCGATAAAATACACTTAGGCATTTAAAATTTTTGGGACGGAAATATTATGAGTATTTTTCACTTATTTGGAAGTTTGAATTGGTGTTGACTATTAATTGAGATATAGGCCTTTTTAATTTAATTTTGCATCGAACAAAACACGATTAGAAACAATTACTTTTTTTTTAATTTTGTGAGCTTTCATTCAATTTAGTGCAAATATGATTTATATAAAAATAGTTTCGTCGTCAAAGTACCTAAATATCGTAATAAATACTTTCAGAACTAATTTAATGCTACAATATAATATATATGTATGTATATGTATATTTTATAGATAAAAAAAACAAAGTGTATCTCAAGCAGCGTTACCATTTGTCAAGTTTTCCCTTTTTTTGAAGTTTTTTGAGATGCCAAACAGTTTTTTGAAAATATAAAGTTTTTTCAAGTTTTTTTATAAATATGTCCATAATTGAACTTTTGTAGTATATTGAATGGAAATATTAAGTAATGTTTGTATGCAATAAAACGATCTTATATTTATCTCACTCCCTTATTACTGCAACAGTGTCTAAAGGCTCAGTTAGCCTAACCATTTTCATTATTTTTCACATAACAATATCGATCAGCTGTTGTCTTTTAAAATGTTGGTACTTTTGTAGATAAAAAGTTTTTGTTTTGGAAAAAAAGTTTTTTTTTCAGATTTAGGAAGTTTTTTAAAAAATATATATGGTAACGCTGATCTCAAGAGAAGTACCTTGTCAAACCGACATAGAACAATGCCTGCGTACATACATATGTATGTATGTATGTACACATGTATGTACTATTGAATTGAGGCAAAAAAATATGCTTTAGAGAATTGAAAATTATCGGCCATGTTCTGAAAGGTTTCAAAACGGAAAATAGTGCTCTCTTTATCGGATAATTTAAAGCATATGAAATCTTAAAACCAAATAAAAATCTGCAATAAATGAGCTTCCTTGTTGATTTTTTTTCCTGAATTTTTGTCGGTTTCAAAACGAAATGGTTTTCAGGGCGTGGCCGCATATTTCGTGTTAAAAAATCATTAAAAAAAAATATGATAAGCCATAAATTCTGGAAACACTGGCAAAAATAAAATTATGAACTTTTAATTAATAAATGTTAGAAATCATTATCAATTAGAGAAATAAAAGACGCCCTTATTTTTTGTTATGAACATCTGCACACTAACATACATATGTATGTACATACATATATCCATATGGGTAAGTATGTAATTATATCAGGGTTTATTGTGAAAAGTAAATCATTCCTTACATTAGTTCATAAATATTTTGTTCGAATGTGAAATTAACTTTACATTATGTATTTACCATTAAGAAAGTCAAGTATATTCAATGTTGCAATTGGAAGAAATTTAACTTATTTGCAAGTCATACGAAATGAAAGCAAAACTCATATTTCATTATTTTCTTATTCCAATCAAGTCATTTATAATTTGCATGCAAACATTTTCCAATAAGCAATTTTTTATTTCAATTCAAAGGCTTAATATTATTTTTATAGTTGAATGACACATACATACATACATATGTATGACATATGGAAGATATCGGCTTTAAGTGAGAATTTTATTGTATCATATGTACTGTAAGTATGGAAATATATATCGCTTATTTACTTCAATAGTACCACAACTAAAAAAAAACTAGTTTTGCTGAAAACGTGTTTAAAGTTCTCAATTTACATACAACAAAATGCAGATGTGAAAAAATATTCTACTCCCAGGAGTTGGTAATACCAGCTATTTATATGAAATGTTTACACAAGATAAAATACGAAATGCCGAATTATTCCGCATTATTAACTCAAAAAGCGCAAAGTTTGAGATATGATACTATTGAAATCAATGAGCGATATGTGACCATAATTATGAAAGTGGTAATTTATAAAAAAAACAACAAAATTTAATTTTCAACAAAATTTTATTTCATCAATCAACTTTCTTTTTTTTTGGATCGAACTAATTCATATTTTTATATTATTTTCATCACGGGACAATTGGTTGTCCATAATTGGTGTTGGCGTTTTTCTTTCGGCCAAATAATTCTCTGTTTATTATTACAGAGTAACTTTTAAAATAAAACAAACAAACAATAAATTCAACTCGGTAGTATCATTATAATAGATTAATTAAATTAAGTTGAAAGTCGGGACAGTTATATACATACATACATAATTATGTATGTATATTCCCCCCGCACAAAACCATTTTGGCATACCTTCTGCAAATTGGTAACAACGTTCCTTACAAGCTGAAACTTTCCAAAAGCTGATTGTGGTAATCGAGTGAAGTAGGTATGGATGTGTGTTTGTTAATTTATGTTAGACACATGTAAATACATATGTATGTATATGCGTAATCAAACATATATGTACGTATGTAATTCATTTTACCTGATTAATGAGCAAAAATTATTTTCTATCTTGTGTGCTGTTAACATGCAGACAATACTTCGTAAGATATTAAATTCATTGGACGGCTTAGTAAAGTATTAATATAGGATTTAGATTTCCATCTCGTTCTCTGAATGCAGACGCACGTACATTTGTATGCATGTATGTACATCAGTGACCTGCGCCGAGCAATTTTGTCGGCGGCGGCTTCTCATGGGAAATTCTTCGGCGGCGGCTGAAAATCGGCTGGGTCGGCTGAATCGGCTTCACCATTTTTACAATTGTGTCAAAGTAAATTCATATTAAAAGTGTGAATATATTAGTGAAAAAACCAAAAACCATCAAGTAAAATATAAAAAAAATCATCAATCGGCGGCTAATCTTAGCCGAATTTGAGCCGAGAAAAAATCGGCGGCGGCGGCTGACGCAAAGCCCTCGGCGGCTCGGCTCAGCCGGCTGTCAGCCAGTCGGCGCAGGTCTCTGATGTACATACATATGTATATGCATACGCATAATCATACAGTCATAAATGAATCTTAGTTATATACATTCATATAAACTTACATACATAAGGTCGCATGAATGTGCAGTTTCTAAAAGATTTACTATTATAACCCTAGAAAATTTATTAAATTTACATCTTAATTTATAGAAAAGTAGAAAATAATTATAAAAGCACAACAAAAATGTTAAACTGCTGCAAAAGCAATAGAAATGTATGCACATACATACGTACATACATATGTATGTATATACATACGTAATGGGATCTTCACTGGACTTGCAAAAACAATTATTTTTTAGTTGTTGGAACTACTATCTTTAGTTTTCTTTGTCAAAGCAAAAATAAATACTTATGCATTTCTATTCTGCAAATAAAAAATACATACATACATTTAAATGCATGCATGTACATACATATATATTCATATACAACTTGAACAGAACAACAAAAAACACTTTTAACATTGCATTGACGCATCAGCTGAGAACGAAACCCTTTTATTTCATTATTTACTATATACATACTTACATACATATATACATGCACATGTATGCATGTGTGTATATATTATAATTTTGTTTTTGCTATATGGAAATAAAAAATACGTATAAAACTACAAAATAGCAAACAAAGAACTGGAAATTTTATCTTAAATAATGGAATTGAATGAAATAATATTCAATAATTACCTGTTAACCAACTGGCTGTTGATAGTAGAAGCAAAGTAATTAACTTATTATGAAACATTGTGGCAAATTTTCTCCAAATTTATGTATTTCTGCTTAATCACTTTTATGGGACGTTTATTTTATATGTATTATCTTTGCTTTGTGTGTAATTTTGTTTACCCTTTATTTAATATACGTGCCGAGTGAAATAGTTGCTATTTGCGTTTTGAAAAATTGTTTCTGGATTGTCTTTACTTTTAATTAATTTTATAATAGCACACAATAACCGAAAAGTTGTTCTCTACCACAGCAAAACGTTTAAATATAATGAGTAATTAAATGTATTTGGTTGAGAAAAAAATTAAGAAAAAACACAAAGTACTAAGAGTTGCCGGATGTTATAAGTACAAGCAGAAATCAACCGCTGCTATGAAATGTCAAATAAAAGAAATAGTGTTGGTATACGGGAAACCGTTAACAAAATCTAGTTCTTGTGTCAAATTGATTATCATCGGCGTCTTAAATTATTCGGAATATACCGTGCGGTGGTTGTCGGTTTGCTGCAGTAATAATCAATTTTTAATACGCTGTGAGGCAAACAAGTAACCACCCGTATAATGGGCATCGCTGAGTTGCGGAAATTATTACATCTGGCCACTTCAGCTGACACATCGTTGGTTGGTTTCAGAAACCAACAACGACATTTTGCTAGCCGCCGCCGGTGAAAATTTGTAGGTCTAGCCGGCTGTTTGCCGCCGCCGAGTATTTCATACATCGGCCTCGTGCTCTGAAAAGGACACAACCAATTAAGTTTATTCTGCAATTAGTTTTTAAATAAAAGTTATAAATAAAAAATGTGAATAATATATTAATTTAAATGATGGTTTAGGTTGCTAGGAGATCTTAAAAAAGAAGAGCAAACTAGTGTGTATAAAATGAAAGTGTATTTTTTTGGTGTCTCAAAGTATGGCGCCAAAAAGTTTGCTCTAAAGTGAAAGTAAAAAATTAAGTGTATTTTTTAATAAAAATTTAAGCTTGAAGATAGATTTCATCCATAAATAAGTATGCATGTGTGTATATTTTATATACTTTTGCAAGAACATCTCCAAAATGGTTGAGAAAACTTATCGGGTAAGCTTTATTTAAAATTATGTATTATGTAATGCCAATATTCATGTTTATTTGCACGTATTCATATCTGCGGCAATATGGAATAATCGCTTCAGCCGACATAAGAAAACTTAGTTTTTTATTATGCTGTTTGATGTACCAGTTGAAAGTTGTGCTGGTTACAATGCCACATATGCAACGAAGGGATCACACGAAACTCTAAGCTATTATTACATATGTATTATGTAGTTATATGCCACTTGGTTTGAAAATCCAATCAATGGAAAGTAGAAAAAAGTACCGACTTGCTCATTATTTTCATTTAGGATATATTTATAATTGTGATTTAACACATTTTTTAAGAACTTTTGGTAAATTTCTGCTGGTGTACTTTGTCAACGTCAGTTCATTTAGAATGGCTCCAAATATATTGTGCAAATCGTTCCGATGCTTGTGAAATAATTCGGTTCCCGAATTACCTTATTATTTACATTATGAACTTTTGTGGGGTTTAACACATTTGTTCAAAAATTTTTAAATTCCATTTTAGAGTTGCTTGTACATATTTAATATGTACATATGTACATATGAACTTACTTCTAATGTGCTTTTTGACAGTCAATAAACTGGAAATGGAATCAATAAATTTTCAAATCATTCGATTTCCATCGCATATTTGAATATTCACTACAGGTAGAATTTTTCCGAATATGTACCCACTTACATACATGCATAAAGATACAACAACTTACTTGTACTTACGACCTGACAGTATAATTAATTGCTAGTTGTATGGATTAATTCTTATTACAGTTAAATAAGCACTTTGTGTCGTTTTTTGAAATGTTCGTATTTCTGAAATAATTATAATTTACATATTTCAAGATTCTTAGGGCAGGAGTACGGTAACGCTTTTCGTGCAAACTGGGAACCTGCGGAATCCCAATGTAGAGTGAAGAAACACACCTAATGTGAAACAGGCCCTTGCTCCAAAATATCCCTCCTCGTCCTGGTAGTTTAGAAATTTCTTAAGGAAAGCATTGTTACCTTTCTGTAAACATTTGAAATAAAAACCAAGAATATATTTTGTTTTTTTTTTTATTCGGAATTACTTAATTCCATATCAACATTATTACTTTTGTTTATTTTTTTTTTATTATTGAATTCAGTAAAATTTTGTTCTGTTTGTTATTTAAACGATTTACTTCATTTATTTATTTAATATTTTATCTTTAATTTTACTTCAATAAATGGTTGTTTTTGTTCTTTACCTTCTTATATATTTTTTGTTTGTTTTATTTTAAATGATTTTTATTAAATTTAAATTTTTTTGTTTTTAATTTAAACTTAAAATTTACAAAAAGCAGTGTTTATTGTTTTTTATATCATGTTTTTTTTTGTATTTTGTTTTTTATTGAATGATTTTAAATTTACTTTTTCATTATTAAATCTAAATTAAAGCAATATTGTTTTAAATACTAAATAAAAGAAATGAACGTAAACAAGATGAAACTTAACAAAATTATTGTATATTTATATATTTTAGAATATGTATTGAAGAAAAATAAATGTTTATTCCTTTTTTACTACTAAAATTTTAAATTTAAATTATTTTTGGTTTTTGGTTTTTGGTTTTTTTTGCTAATTTTAATGTTAATAATATACTTTTTTATTTAAATCTTTTACTTTAAAAACTTAAAGAGTTTTACATTGAAGCTTAATGAATTTTTTTCTTGGGATTTGTTATAGCAATGTGGCTTATATAAGTTCTTATTTATTATTATGTATTTTTAACTAGCTTATTTAAACATTTTTTTTCTTAGTTATTTTTCACACTGACAAAAAGGGCATTTTTATATGTATGTATATATGAACAATGTTTTTTATTATAATGTATTTAAGAGAAGTTTATTTTCTATTTATGTATGCATTTATATATAGAGCTCTGAATTATTGCAAACTTTTACCATGTCCACACAATTTATCTAGAATAATTTTTTTAACACATTTTAAATCGATTGTTTTTCAATATTTATCTGAAAAGTTTGCTTTTGGTTTAGTAAAATTTTGTTTTGAGTTCTTAAAGCTTAAATTTAGCTTACATTAAAGTTTTTAAATAAATTTTAAATTTTTATTTTGTAGCACTGCTTTTGTGTTTTTTTTTTGTTGTTGTTGGAAAAAACCTAAACTACTTATGTATGTTGGGAGGAAAATCATTAGTGGGGGAACTGAATATGTATTTGTAATAACTAAGTTGTTAGCAGGTCGGATCTTGTGTGGGCTCTTGTATTAACTTTGGTTTAAATTTGTTTTTTTTTTGCAAACTAAATGGAAATTCTTTTTAAATGCTGTGTTGCTGTTTATTTGTTATTGCTGCTGACATTTCAAACAAAATTCTTATACTTTTCGTACGAGTAGCTTTTTATATTGTTGATTTTAAGTTATTGAAAGTTTTAATATCTTGTTCATTTTTGTGTTTATATGCATGTGTTTTATTTGTTTAGATTTTGTTTTACTTAATAAAATGTTTTTTATAACACTCAAAAAATAAAATTATTTTTACATACATTTTTATTTGTGTGTAAAAAATGGCAGTTATTTGAATATACATTTATATATATGTATGTATATATTGTATATACATATATGTATATATCTTTCCATTTAAGTGTTTAAATTCATACTTTCATTCAATAACTTTCAGTAATTGTGCTTTAAACAGCAACACAACTTTTTTCTTTGGGCAAAAATGACTAAGTAATATGTTTAAAAAAATTTTGTCAATCGTGAAAACTATGAAATTATTTTTGAGTAGTTGTTTGATTTTTGTTTCTCACAACGAGGCAATAAAATTTTTTAGCTAAATAAAATAACAATGAACTTTCATTCATTAGTAAATTAAAACAAGTCGGAATCGGTATTTCCAAATTTTTTGAATTTTTGTAAAACAAAATTGCCTCGTTCCTTTCAACAAAATAACCTAAACTGTGAATTCATAAGAAAATATTTTGAAATCATTTAAAATTCTTTTACTTCTTGCATCAGTGTTTATATGTAAATGTATGTATAATTTTCAAAAGACAATACAATATACATACATACATACATATTTTATATTCATTGTTTTTTTTAATACTTTTTAGCAGTTTATTTCATGTATTCATTTATACTATGTATTTATGTATATAAATTTTAATTTTAATTTAATACACTAAAGGTTAATGGAGGGAAACGGGAGTAGTATATTGAATGGTTAAAAATAAGAAGAAGAAAACGAGTATAAAAGAACCCAAAAGGTGAAAAATGACAAAAATATACTCTTTCAAAAAGTTACCGTTATGTGTAGTGGTGGGTGTTTTTTTTTTTTTAATATATAACAGAATTTTCTCTGTATCTTTAATTTTTTTAGTGTAAACGAAGCTTGACAAGCTTGACAGTTGCATTATGTTGTACACATGGAAAAAGGAAACTGAGTGTCGCAAAATTTAAATAAAACTTTATTATTAAACGTCTGCTGGGTTTTGACTGTATTTTTTTTTTTTGTCTGGCTTTTAAGTAGTGTGTGTGTGTGTATAATTTGTCTCTGTTATTTTTGTGTTTAAGGGTTCTTTACTTAATGCTGTAAACTTTCACTTATTTTTATGTATTTTTTTAAATTTTATTTTTAAATATAATTTCCTTAATTTTTTATGTAAAGAGGGCTAGTTTTATTTGCTTTATATTTTTTTATTCTCTAGACTTCTTAGCTTATTTTTTCATTATATTATTTACTTGAAAATTTCCTAAATAATGCTTTAAATATTTAAAATCTACAATATTTTATAAATTTTTTCATTAAGTAATTATTTTTTTTTTATATAAATGGGGTATTGTTTTGCTTAAATTTATAACAAATTTAAACAAAAAATCTTTTATTTATTCCTTCAATAAAATATTTACTAAATAGCATTATTTCCATCATTAGTTTTCTGTTGTGTTGAAAAATATGCTCAGTTTTGAAAATCAAATGGGAATTTATGTATGTATGTATTTCTGTTAAAAGTACATATTAAAAAAATAATAATTTTATAAATAACAGAGAGAGTTAGATAGAAAGGGTAGAATTGTTGTTGTGTTTTGTATATTTCTATACCAATTTTATAATTTATTTTTTAATACACAGTTATTAAATTTTGGTTAAATCATTTTTCGCTGCGTTTGTCTTCGATATCATTATTACATTTTTTTTTACAAAATCTTACAAACGTAAGGGAAAAAGAAGTTATAAAAAATTTAAAATCAATAACGCATCTAAATTTGCTGATTTCAATAAATCAATCCTTTAACAGAAGCAGTTTTCAAAATGAAAAATTCAATAAAGTTGTCTTGTGTTAGAAAAAAATTTATGTACTGTGTGTTTGTTGTCTGTTGAATTCAAAAATTAAGTTCTAATTTTTGCATTATTTTCTAAATCTGCATTTCACTATTTTTATATACTTATGTATGTGTATACATATACATACATACATATGTATGTATATTTTTGTTTTATTTTTTTTAGTTGGTTTTGCATCTTTGGTTTTTGCTGTAATTTCTTTTTTTATATTCGTTGCATTATATTTTGGTTTTGAAATAATAATGCCATGCGATTTTTATTTACGTTTTTGGTTAAGATTTCATTTTCTTACAGTTTCAGTTTCAGTTTTTTGCTGTTTATTTTATTTAAAACTCTTCCCCCTTATATGTATGTTACTTCTGTTGCTGTTCTTGTTGTAGTATCTATATTATTTATAACTGCTGCTGCTTTTGCTGTTAATGCTGTTGATGCTGTTGATTTTGTTGTTTTTTTCTGCTCCTTTCCTAATTCTGTTGCAGATTGATCTTAATCAACCATTAACTCGAAATGGACGGATCCTCTCCTTTCTGAACGGTCATGTACGATATTGCGAGCCCAAGCTTTGCACTCGATATTAATTAAGACACCAGCTAAGGAAATTAATCACAAAAAAAGCAGAAATATTGGTAAAATGGCGTTAGAAGAAATCACTAGTTACTGTATGTGTAGAAAAACTTTTTCTAATAATATATGGGGCCCGTTTCTCAAAACTACACTCTGCAAATCTACAAATAAAATACACGCAAAACAACTATAAAATTTGTAAAAGTGTTGTTGTTTTGTGTGTACATACATACATATGTATTTTACTTGTAGATTTGTAGCTTTGAGAAACGGGACCCTGAACATATTTTTTACTTTGAAGTTTTTATTTTACACCGAAAAAATTCGTATTTTAAAAAATTTCTCTTAAGCGTTTTCGGCCCTTTGGATTTCGTTAACGATATGTAAAAATGTACGAATGCCAAACTTTTAGCATAACTCAGTAAGTAAACTATGTGAATGAGTTAAAAATTATTAGGAAACAATTAAGTGAATTGCATTTATAGGAAAAACATACCAGTATGCGTTTTTTTTTCTTTCGTGGAAATTCGTGTGTTCTATTTTAGTCACTTAATACGCTTTTCTGTATTAAGTTATTATGCACATACTTTTGTACACATACATACATACATATGTACATACATACATATTAACATGACATATTAACCTTATTTTATATTCTTATATTCTTTTATTTATTTGCATTTAAGCTACAATTAAGTACTTATTGCAACTAAAAAAAGCTTTTGTTTGTTGAGAATGTTATATTTAAATAACATTTGCTACAGAAGTTTTGCTTTATTTCTATTAAAACAATTTCAAAGGAAATTGTTATACTTAATTACGTACAAATGTAGTAATTTCATGAGTTTTGGATATACGCTTTTTAAACTAACAAATGCTAACAAATGTTTCCTGGATGTTGTTAAGTTACCAGAATTGAAATTTTAGAAGGTATATTAGGGGTGGAATAGTGTTATATGGAAATGCTTAGCAACAGGATTTGAATACGCTAGGACATTATTTAATTATAAAAATATGTTTTTATATTCCTAAAAACCCATTTTTTAGAAATTAAACATTTTTGTATGGGGACCGCCCTAATGATTGAAGATGGTGGGTAGATGTGTTCTGAACAAATGTTGTAGCAACAAAAGTATTGGGGGTCGGTAATATATTTGACTCCTCTAGGGGCACTCTGGGGCTAGTTAGGGCGATGGGGGTAATAGTATAAAAAATAATATTTTGTATGGGAGCACCCTTAAGGGGGAAAATATTAGTGATGTTCGGTCTCAAGTTTTACCCCTCTAGGAGCATCTCAGGGACAGTTGTGAACATTTTTGTGGATTTCGCCTCGTTTTCCCCTAGTTTTGACCCCGATGACGATCCATTTACCCCCCCTCCCACCACTATAATTTTTTGGCTTATGCATTTCTTTACAAAATTATGTACATATTTATGTATGTACGTATTGTGATTTTTTCAATTTGAATTTTTATGAGGTTCATTTATCGAAATATGCAAAAAAAATCGATTTAAAAAAAATTAGTTAGGGCGCTTCTATATTAAGGTAATGATATGTACATGTAAAGTAGCGGAATATTTTGTTTAGATAGTTGGTACTTACTTTCAACGGTAAATTGCACAGCTACAATAGGTGGTATATAACCCTCAATATTTTTGAAGGGAAAGTAGTAGAATGGGAAACCCATGCGTGGATAGTAGTCGCTTGATTTTATATTTTCAACATCAGCGGGATTTTCACCTTCACAGGATATCCAAACAACGTTAGTCTGCGAATACAAATTTAAAAAGACATAAGTACATATCAAAAGAAATATACTTAAATAAATAGTCTTAATTTTAGTAACTGCGTATAATAATAATTGTATCGCAAACAAATCGTACTCTCACATATTTTCTCTCGAGCATCTCTACTTCATTTAAGCGAAAAACTGAAATACGCTACAACTACAAATAAAATGGAACAAGCGTATTGAATCTCTGTTATAATTGTAGTTGGAGTATGCTCACACTATTCATTTACTATGGATATTTAGTCGGACAAAAAATATACGCATGATACTAGGGATATTTATTCATCATTCGCCTCCGTTTACATACATATACTTGCATATATAAAATAGAACGGAGAATGTGTTTTGGCTGTTTGAAAACTGTATGTGTGTGTGTGTGTGTGTGTGTGTTAGTAAAATATCCCTGTATATACGCATGTGTAGCCGATTAATACTTAAAGCAGTCATAGTACTTACCTCATTTGGTCTTAAGTTGTGTTTGCCTGTGATATGTTTTTTCAAATCAACTGGCATTTCTTCAGGCAAATTCTTTGAATCGTTGTAGATCTCAGGAACCCAATTGTAAATCTAAGACAATTATAAAACAAACTTACATTACAAACGCCCTTTTTTTCTTTGTTAAGTTTAGTTTTCATTGTTACCTTATTTAACTTAAGGAATATACAGGGCCTAGCATGATTGTAACCAAAAAGCTTTTCCTCTGTGCATGGTGCAAATTGATTACGATCGAAACCGCATACTTTGCCTTCGGGTGGAGGATTTTCAAATGAGCAGTTTACTTGATTCTTTTTGGATAAAGCTTCATAGGCTGTATTTGTTTTATAAATAAATAAATAATAAAAAAATTATTATGTATTAAAATACAAATATTTGAAGTAATTCATACGACCAATGAACAATCAATAATCAACTAGCAGTTGTTTACAAATACGAATCGTCTAGCTCATTTACAAAAATGGCTTAAGTTTATTGCTGGCTTACTTTAATTCATTAAGAAAAATCTTATACATATGTACTTACAAATAAAATTTGTTTTAACGCATTAGAAAACAAAACAAACAAAAAACATAAACATGTTAAACATATTCCCCAAACCCTCAACAAATAAAATAATTAATATAATTAATATGCCTGCTAGTTTTAGAAATTGAAAAAGTTAAATTTCTTAACTTTGCTAAATCAATCAGGCAATTGTGTTAAATTATTTTAAGAATTGAACAAAAAACTATACTTACATTTTAGAAAACCAGCTGTTTCGTCTACCCAATATTGATAATTATCGGCCTTATTCGATTCATACCAAACTAAAGTACTTTCAACGTTCGCCTCTGGAGGCATTGGTCGAAAACCAAGACCTAAAATAGCATATAAAATAAAATATGTAAATGAAAAGTACTTCTATTGTAAAATTATTGAAAGTGTTTGAAATCTTTGATTTGTTCTACATACATACATATGCATGCATATGTATGTTTTAACATTCGAGTCGTGTCTGTGTGGTTAATTTTAAAGCAAAAATAAGAAAATAAAGATTTGTCCGTAAACCAAAATCCAATTAGTTAATTAAATTTTAACATTTCGTGATCAAATGTTAAATGTTTATATTAAAAAACGCATATGCCAGCACACAATCTTAAAAGTCATAGAAGCACATATACTCGTAGACTATGAACGAGTGTATATATAGTTACATACATACATATAGGCATTTCCACAGGAATATCAACTTTTTTTTAGCGTGCGACACCAAACAAATATCCTTTTTTTTAAAGAAAACTCAACTTCTTTATATATTTGTGTAAGCCGTCAGCAGCTCTACATTAGTTAAGATTTTTAAAAAAATTGAGTCACATTGTTCTGAAATAAATCCAAGCTTAATTGCTTGCTGTCGCACGTGACAAAAAAAAGTACTTTCTCGTGAAAATGGCCATAAGTAGTATATACTTTTATTGTAAAATCTCCTTTTGTTTTGATACTTACATAAGTACTCAAAATATTTGGAAATAATATGTTTTAAAAAACGTCTGCTTACTTTAAATCTCTATTTTAAAGCCGGTCTTAAAAAAATGTATTACGAGGCGGTTCGGAAACTTCTTAGCCTATCAATGAAAGAGAATAGTTAGTTTTTCAAAAATATTTTTATTTTTCAATATAATCTCCTGAAACTTCAATACACTTAGTCCAACGCTTTTCTAGCAATTCTATCCCTTGATTAAAATAGTTTTCCTCAAGGTCTTCAAAATAGTGGTTTACAACTGTAATTGCATCTTCATTTGAGGTAAAACGCTTGCCAGCAAGGAATTTTTTTAGATTTGGGAACAGGTAAACGTCACTGGGAGCCAAATCAGGAGAATAAGGTGGGTGGTCAAGCAACTCGTACTTTAATTCGTTGATTTTAGCCATTGTTAAAACACTCTTGTGCGCTGGTGCGTTGTCTTGATGAAAAATTATTTTTTTGTGTTGTAAGCCAGGACGTTTTTCTCGAATTTGTACATTTAATTGATGCAAAAGGTTGCAATAGTACTCTGAATTTATTGTTTTACCCTTTTGCAGATAGTCAATCAATAAAATACCTTTGAAGTCCCAAAAAACCGTTGCCATAACCTTACCAGCCGATTGAATTGTTTTTGCCTTCTTGACGCTTAAAATCCATTTTATTTCGCTTAAAACGATCCAAACAAGCTTGAGAAATGTTCATTCTTATGCGTTTTTGGTCGACTGTTAACAAATGCGGCACCCATCTTGCAGAAAGCTTTTTCATCTGTAGTTCTTCATGCAAAATTAAATGGACTCGATCATTTGAGATGCCCATGATATTAGCTATTTCACGCACTTTTATTCGTCGATCATTTAATACCATATCATCCACTTTGGCTACAATTTCTGTTGTTGTTGCTGTTTTTGGACGTCCACTACGTGGTTCATCTTCAATGCTTGTACGACCACGTTTAAATTCAGCAACCCAATTTTTTACTGTTGCATATGAAGGAGCACTTTCACCTAACACATTCACCATATCATTATGAATTTCTTGTCCCGATAAACCTTTTTTATGTAAATATTTAATGACACCACGCATTTCTAATTTTTCCATTGTTAAAAAATTGCGGATGCGTGTTTTGTGAACACCTGTTTCTATATGAAGGAGTTGCCAGATCGAAACAAAATTTAACATGTGTTCATAGCAGAGATGAAAGTTTCCAAAACACTTAACTTTTTTCTGTTTATACCGCGCTTTTTGTGCTAGGCTAAGAAGTTTCCGAACCGCCCTCGTATCTAGTACCGCGCTAATTCCCAATTAATATAGTTTAATTTTATAAATATATTTGTCATAAGAAAAACTCACCTGGATTTGTCCCGATTAAACCATTGGATAATGTCCATTTAGGTTTATTTGTTTCCAATGTTTGATAAAATACTGCAAAAATGCCGGCAAAGAAGCCACTAAGTGCCGCATAAAATATTATGTAAAATATCAGAATTTTTGCTAGAATTAAACAATAAAGAAAATATTGTACATAAATATACATTCATGAAATAGAAAACATTAAATAAGTTAACAATTATGGAATTCACAAGACTCGTTGTATTGCCAAAAAATTGTATTTGAAAACAAAAACAATTTACATATATATATATGAGGGATTTGGTTTGAAATTGTCTTTTCAAATACATACAACTTTAGACGATACAATCAACAAGCTTGTGAATTGTGGAAATAAGTTATTAAGATTTAGTATTTCTCTGTTTGACTTAAATATAAAAGATATTTAAAAATATATACATATTACAATCTACATATAGCACTTAATCAACAAAGAGGGTATTAACTCAAAATTTTTAAAAATTCACTTTTTGCAAGAAATCAACTAACAACATCAGTATCTATCTACTGTAAAAATGTTAACGTATTCCGATTACTCCAAAACCACATTTGAGACCACATTTTGAGTTAATACAAAAGTGGACATAGATTTGAGCCTTTATTCAAGTTAAAAATAATCAAATTTTTTATTTAAATGTATTTTGAGTTGATACTGTTTTATTGATAAAATTTGTTTTACTTTGTGATTTTAATTCCAAATGTCATAAAAACGATAAAATTGCTCACATTTTTTTTTTTGGAGTTGTGACGGACTTTCAAATTCTCCTAAAATGTAACCACAAACAGTTTTTCGTTTCTACTGAAAATTTTACTGCCAGTTTATAGAAACCAATAAAAAATTCTCGTCTGTCTATTTATATTGAAAACAAAAACAAAGCACTCAAATTTTGTTTTTGTTTTCAGTATAGATAGGCAGACGAGAATTTTTACATGGTTTCTATAAACTGGCAGTTAAAATTTTCAGTAAAAACGAAAAACTGTTTGTTAGGTGCGATATGTATTTCATCCTTTTTAAAAGTATTGAATTGGAGTATTGAATTGGAGTTTTATACGATAACTAACACTTGTTCTTCATTAATATTTGCAAATTAAATCTGAAAAATATTTAATACACTCTTTGTGCTATTCTGTGACCTACACCTTCGTATACGACCAACATTTTCCATTAATTGGTGAGTATAGTCCTAGTCCCTATTCCTAGATGTTGCCTCCGAAATATTACTTATGGCTTACTGGTATACCAAATAGTACTGTTACATGATTAACAGTGCGCTGTTAAGTGCAAAATGTGCTCTGCAAAAATTTTTCGTTATTGTGTGTGCTAGTCCAATTTAAATTTATCATTACACACATTTTACACAGAGAAAAAACTGCCTCATAGAATCAAGAAGATTTTCTCTATGAAACGTTTTCAGACTAATAGGTATCCCAGCAGAAAGAAGCGAAGAGAGATTCCTTATTGTTTTTATGTGGTAAATCTTATTGATTTTATCAAGAAGAAAACCACAAAATCAAGAAGAAATCTTATTATTTACAACTTTTTTACGCAATTTCCGTTATTTTTGGCACCAAAAAAACAATCCATAGAGAAAAACTTCATGATTCTATTAGGTTTTCTTATAAATTGTAAACTATAGAGATTTCTTATTGATTTTATTGGGTTACCTTATTGATTTTTTTAAAAAGGGTTTTTTCTTGATTTTATTAGGCTATCTTATTGATTTTTTCAATAAGTGTTTCTTCTTGATTTTAGTAGGTTCCTAATTGATTATGTGTAAATCATCTTATTGATTTTTTTAATAAGGAAATATTTTTGATTTTATGAGGTGACTTGTTATTTCATATCTATAAATAGACAAAGAGATAATTTTTTTCATGATCTTTTTCATTTTTGTATAAAATTGTTTGCACAATAATTACAATGGTTATTCAGGCTGCTTGTTAGCATATTGGTTAGAGTGCTTGTCTATCAGTCAGAAGTTTGCTGGTTCAATACTTGGTGAGTAAGTTAGTTAAGAAATGACTAAAAAATATATGTATGTATGTAATTTACTTTTAAGTTAATTACGATTTAAGTTAATTACATTAAATTCTCATTCTACTAACGCCATATGTCATCAAAAAGGGCATCTATATAAATATACAATATTATGGTAAAACATTTGTTTTTCATTTTTCTTGGATATGGTCAAACAAAACGAAGAAGGCTATTTATTGTACACATTACACACATATGTACACATAAATATACCAACTAATAAATTTAATTTGCAACTTCTTGTTTTTACAAAAACATTGGTTATAAATATCCTTAGGTATGACGCAACTTGTACAAGGAGAACTTAAAACGGCAACAAATACTACTTATCGGGGGGAAAAAGTTATTTATTATTCAGATGTGTCACACGACTTTTATATAAGAGAAATTCCATTCAATTCATAATGCGCATGTTCCTTTTTTATGTAAATATATAAGTTAAGGATTTTGTTCAATATTTAAACAAAATATGTAGTTATCCATTTGAAAAAAATCCAGTAAGTACATACATATGTGCTCATATTTATGAAAGTACTCGTAGTATAAGTCATCTGCATTTTCGCTTCGAATAAATATTATATAAATGTTAAATAAATTCATATTAATCGAGACTAGTACAACTCTAAATTAAAATGTTGAATACAACACAAAATGCAAAAAGCGGCCTACGCGCTTGCAATATAATTGTGCAATTTTTCGTATTGTACAATAATATCGCCAATGTGTATATCATATTCGAAGGTGGCACACTATATTGGCAATATAAATAAATAATTATCAAAAGACTTTTGATTTTTATTGCACAATCAATACAATTGTGTAATGTGTTGGCAATATTGTTCAATGTTTACATTTTCACAGTTAGGGAAATTGAGCAATATTTTCTTTGAAAATATTGTGCCATTCATTGCATAGTATAGGTCAAAACGACAATAATATGTTCAACAACATATGCAATAATATTGTATGATGGATGGACCGCTTAACACAAAAATATTTTTCGATTTATTAAAAAAAATTTTTCAACAAAAATTATAGTCAGTTGATCAAAGTTAATTTATTGAAAATTCAAGTACGAATCGTCTCTGTTTTCAAAGTTAATTTTCACGATCAATAAATTTTTGCCTATATGTATTTCATTATTAACTGGAAAGTACATAATGATATAAATAAGTGTTTATTTGATCCATTACGGAGAAGTCATTATATAAAATAATTAGATAAACATGAACCGCTCTTTACTTTGTAACCCATTAAAAGATTACCACCCATTACAAAATTTCGAACTGTTTTTGCTGGGAAGTTACATTATATTATAATTGATTTAAAGAAACTTGACAAATTATGGTAATTATGGAATACCTCCTTGATGATGGTACAAATGGGTGGTGTGGCTTGAAAATATTTTACAAATAATATAACTTTTTTATATGTTGTCTTGGAAGTAAAAAGTTACTAAAATAGATCATTTTTAAATGCGGCCCAACTTACAAACGGTTATTGCTGGAGTCCCAAAATAATTTGGGAATAGTCATAAAACAAAATCATTTTTAATTTGAGAGGGGTAATAATATACCCTGTCGGTGAATGTGTGGTTGACTACAAAAATAATTAACTTACGGCCCTTTTCACAATGTACAATTAAAAGCTAATAGGGACTTTAACGGTAAGTTTTGTATGAAGAACTGTCAGTTAAAGTTCACGTCAACTCTTGATCATTCATTGTGAAAAGGGACATTAGACTGACTAAAAGCTAACTGCAATGTCATCCAGAACAAATCCAAAATTAATTCTTAAGTTGAGTACGTAATCGGATTTGGTGAGAGGCAACACTCTCAGCTACTTTGAAACTCATTTCAGTTTTGTATTAACATTTTGCTGTTATTATTTTAGATGGCACCATAGCTGAGTAGTAATGCGTTCAACGTGTGATGATACATGTTCGAACCCAGAACAATTTTTTTTAATTTACTGACTACCAGATGATTTAAAAAAAATTAACTTTAAGTTAGCTGAAAACAATGAAAAGTAAACCAAGTGTCAGTCAGTACAAGTTGCGAAATAATTAGCTTAAAGTTAGTTTAAGGCCAACGGAATTTTCGACAGGATAGTTTCTCATATTCACACTAGTTGAATCTATCTAATACATATATTGTAAAATATGAGTATACATACAGTATTCTCATGACCGGACACTAAACGTTGCGGTATTTTTGTCCGGTTATTAAAGATATCAGCTTATGATGGAGGTACACATTTTTTGGCAGTTTATTGTAGTTGCAAAATTATATTAAGAGTAGACTGCTTCAAATTATGTAGATTGGTGGAATTTCAGCTGCTGGATTTCAAAATGACTTTCAATGTTTTTATTTGTTGGAATGCAACAAAGTCGTCTCTAAAAAAATGCTTCGAATGGGTTTGTATAAGAAATGTAGCAATATGAATTGTTAAAATACGCGAGAAACTTTACATCTTCGCAATTTCACTCACCGAAAATTTTTCTTTTTCAAACTCATTTGAAATTTTTATTTTTTTCTTTGACAAAAAAATAATTTCCTGTGCCATTGTGGGACACGAGCTAATCAAAGAACTTCTTCAAATAAACAGCAATTTCTTTGCCGTCTTCAACGCATCAGTTTGCGTTAAGCGGGGAATCACCAATATCATTGACACTAATACAAATATGAATCAGAGTTAAATAAAGAAATACCTATTCTTTAAATACAACTCTTGTTGCCGTGTTGCACCGCTTCTGTTAGCTTATGAGAGAGAGAGAGAGAGGGAGAACAATATTTTTAAAAATTTAGTGTCCGTGTCCGGTTATTAGAGGTGTCCGGTTATAGGAGTTTTCCGTAATGAGAGATTTCACTGTACTTACATATGTATAAACGAATGTTTATTTGTTTTATTTCTTTCTTATTAAAATGTATCCGTAGATACAGTTATGTTTGGAAGAACATTTTACATACATATCTACATATGTATGTATGTTTGTATTCTATGTATGGATGTATGTAAGTACGTATACTTAACATATTGTTTAACGCATATTGCTCATTTTTATTGTGTCGTATGAATTTATCTAATGTGAATGTTGAACCTTCAACACAGAAGCTTTTTCAATTGCCGTTCGTACAACAATTAAGAGATCAAAATAATATCTGTTCTTTTTATTTGAGCTTAAAGTATTTCAATTAAAGCTGTCACTTTTGTTTAGCAAGAATATGTGAGTAAATAAATCAGATAGATAAATACATATACATACATATGTACATATGTATGTATATTTATGTATGCTTGAATTAATATAATGTATGTAAGTATGTTTATTTACTGCGGCCTGGCGCTTGACAGGAAAAAAGTTTTTCCATTGCAGTCAAAGTGTGTTTTTTACAATAACATCGTTTAATAAACTAGGAGCCGATGTTCGAATGAGTTTAATATTAATAGATTTACTACTGCCTGCTTATCGAAGACAATTAAAACAAAAATAAATTTGAGTGCCTTGTTTTTTTTAATACAAATATTTGCAAATAAATTGCTGCCACTATTTTAAGAAGCCAAAAATTCGTCTGAGAAGTTAGTATAACTCGAAAATAAGATATTGTCTTGTACGTATAATAAAGAATCCATCAAAGTTTTTCATAATTTTATGTCTCGAATTATAAATAAAATACGAAACTAATGCAAAACTAAGTACTATTGTACTCGTTTGTTAATGGAAGGTGTGAATTTATTCCGAAAATTCTTAAAGTGTTAGAATATATAAAATATATATATATATATATATATATATTTATGTAGAAGAATATATTGAAATTAACATAAACTTTTTAAATTTCGCATACAATGAGAAGCTGTGGAAACAAATAGAAAAGTGTAAACTATTGTTAATAATATTAAAAATGAACTGTGTAATTAACCGAATACCTTGAAAGCGAAAAAATAATTGTTCATGCTTGACTTTTTATTAAGTTAAACTGAATTATAACGTATTCCCTCCCTTCTTTTATCATTATACAGTACAGGCGACACCTGTATAACACGGAAAATACCTTCCAAAAACAATTTCGTGTTATGTGAATCCGTGCTGTGCGGAGCAAAACAGTGGTACGAAATAAGGTTTTTGGTTCTAGAATAATTGTTTCTGCCAAAAAAAAACCGACTTGTATGCAAAGATCTGATAGAAGAATATAAGAAGAAGTACGTCAAATATAAAATTAAATTTTAATGGGCATACCTCCGCCCTTTTTTTAAATGCAAGATTGTGTGTTTTTCAGGGCTTAGGGTGTGTATTAAGTTTTTTTGAAAATCGGTAAAGCAGAACTACGTAAAATAAAATATTAAATTTTAAATAAAAGACTGTCTATTTTAGAGCTCAATTTGTGTAATGGGCGTAACTCCGTCCATTTTTTTTACTTTCAAATTGTGTAATTACAAGAACCAAAAATGTTTTATAGAATATCATAAAATTATATAAAAAATTGTGGGTGTGTACCCGCCCACTTTTTTACAATAGAACCAATGGGAAGCTTTACCCTCTCAGACAACAAAAAAAATTTACAATCGGTGTAAAATATACCGAGTTATGAAGTAACACACCGAAAAAAAAAACAAATTGTTAACCTACTCCTTTTTTTAAAGTCGGTTAAAAACAAGACCACGTGTAGTACGAAACAAAGAACAGGTATGAAATCAGGGGTTATGTTAAAAAATTGTTATTTCAATAGTTTTTTTTTTAATTTTTATATTTAATTCTTTAAATACATTGTTAATTTTTCTTGCATGAATAAGCTATGATTTTACATGTTTCTTTTTAACCCCCGACCAAAAAAAGGGGTGTTATAAGTTTGTAGTGTGTGTCTGTGTGTCTGTCCGAGTCCACGTACAGCCCAAACAACTGGGCCGATTTTGATTTAGTTTTTTTGCTGTTTGAAAGGTGACTTGATCGAGAAGGTTCTTAACTATGTTTGAAGAAAATCGTCCAGCCGTTTAGAAGATATCACATCTTTTCTGGATATACCAGAGGTTTTAAAATTTTTAATTTTTGTTATTATATGAAAGATCTTGATATATTTCTTTGTATGATGTTAAGAACTTCTGAAGATCGCTTGTAAACTTTGCGCGCCTTTCTTCATTCAAAAAAATATGTCTGCAACTGTTCGGCAAAGTCTGGATTCTTATTTATAATTAGAGTGAATGGTGTAAAAGTATCGTGTTGTATGAAAATTATCCGCAATTCTTTAGTTCTGTTATAGCGAATTTGTGTTTTACACTCACCGTGTTATACGGGGGTTATCTGTATTTGGATATGTATGTATGTCTGTATGAACAGTTCGTATTACGTGACTGTCCAACTCCAGCTTGTTTTTATTTATAATCTCAAGATTTTCTACATTAATTTATTGCAAATAATTTTAATGAATTAAAAACTGTGCTAGAAAATTTTTATTTTTGTCTCTGTTTGATTGTCTTAAAATATCCTTAAATCATGTGGCACAATTTCAAAAGCGCAGACTAACTAATGAGATTTTATCAGTTTTTTAATTCACAAAATCATAAAAATTAAACAGTTCCAAATGTTCATGTAAAAACTGCTTAAACTGAAATACATTTAAATGGGAATTAAATTTAATATTTTATTGAACATATTAAATATTCAGGGCTATCATGAATAAAATTCCACGTAAACTTTTCTCTAGGATAATAGCAAGTAATAGGGAAAAAAATTCTAATTGGAAAAGGGAGAAATTTCACGTGGTATTTTATTTATGATAGCCCTGATTAATTTTGGAAAAAAGTGCTATAAACGGTAAATGTTTGAGTAATGATCATTTTATAATCTTTCACAATGCATATTCATATAAAGTAGAGTTGCCATAATTTGCTTGGAAAAATTTATGTATACTTGGGATATCAAAATTATCAAAAAATTTACTGAAAAATGTGTGTTGACATCTGAGTGATATTCAAGTTACAAGCGGCGAAAATAATCATCTTGACTGATATGGATTCGCCTTGATCTGTCAATTTCCTCACAATTGCCCAAAAAAATATATATTTTTTTTTTTGTAATTTCAAAAAATTTCTCCCATGCTGATAAAATTAAAAAACTATTTGAAATTCATATATCGAGCCTTTTTCTTATCGTAAGCGACATGCTATTGAAAATATACTTTTTTACTGAAATTAAAATTTTATAGGCTTGCCCATAGCTTAGAATTATCAAAAATCCAAAATTTTTGATAACTTTTATGATACGGGCTGTCAAATGTTATCGCAAGCGACAATTTACGTATATAAATCAAATTTGAATATTATAAAAGAAACCTTCTCCTGAACAATGTAATAAATAAGGCTCGATATATGAATTTCAAATAGTTTTTTAATTTTATCAGCATTGAGATTTTTTTGTATTAACTTAAAACAATGACAATATTGAGATCTATTTTTATCATCAATCATTGTGGTAGTATTTGTGAAAATGAGTTTGTATGTGTTACACTGACGATGATTAATGAAAAATCAAAAATATTCGATTTATTTCTTGTGTTTGCTTTTAAAAAAAATTTCGAGGTGAACAATTGTTAAAAATTGCGTATCAAAAAAAGAAAATATTAGATCTAATTTGTTTCTTTTTTAAAACTATTTCATTCACAAACTTTTTTTCATTCCATTATTTTTATATAATACTACACAGAATCTAAATCAAAATTAATTCTCAAAATATTTTATTTGAGACCCAAAATTTGTGTATTTCGTATTATTAAACTTAATTTTGTTTGTTTTTCAATTAATTTTTACATTCACTCAGAACTGACAGCGGAAAAATATTCACGGGATATTCACGGTAGAATTTTTTTATTCGAGAGGAACAAATATTCCACTTCCTGTTCTTGTTAAGTGTGAATACCTTTTTTTCTCTTTATTGGTTGCGTATGAAGAACATGATCAGTTTTATATTACGTATACGTACTTATATATACATATGATATTTGCATTTGGAAAGCTTTTAAATTTAATCTTGTTTCGTTGCAAAGTACCAGTAAGCATTGTTGCCTGCTGTGTTGTTGTTGTGGATGTTGTACTCTCGTCGGTGTGAAAGCACAAAAGCTCTTTTGTAAAAGTTTGCACATTGTGCATATGGCTTGGACGTAGTTGGTTTAGAACATAGATGTTCAAGCATCTCTTTCCCTATAACGCGTTATAGGAAAGCAAGAAAAAAAAACAAATTCTGCTTACGCAGCAATCAAATACGTACACGAAAAAAAAATGTTGCTCTCTTTAGGTTTTGGCTTCTCTCTAGCATAGAGCAGGGATGGATAACAAGTATTTTTAAATTTTATCTATATTTTGATGTCATTTTATTTAAAAAAAATGGCTTGGTAAATGTAAAACACAATAACGCATTGTGCATTACCATCAACATTTTCTTTAAAGAAGAATTTGCTTTCGTAATTTTCCTTTACGCGTGTGTTGTTGTCTCAACAAGTAATAAACAAAATGTGATTCACAAAACATTTCCACCTCTGTTAAAAGTAAGCAGAGGTTTTCCTCTGCTCCACACACAAGCGCAAGTGTGTTTATGTGTTAGTGCACATCACTGGTTTAGAATATTGCAGCATGGATGATAAATGAGAAATCTAATTTCGTACTTTTGTGCAAAAACTTTTTCTCTTTCGAATAACAAAGTGAAATTATGAAAATTGTAAATTTGAAGTTTAAATTTTACCAAAATTGATACAGTTGTACCAACTTTATCTCTGGATTGCATGCAGTGTTATCTATGTAGAGCTGAAAACCAAAAATGATTCGAAGAAACATTAAGCCACCATAAAATGTGAGGAAAAGAATGTGAGGGGAGAAAAGAATGCTATTGAGGGTAACTTTATAAAAGACCACAAATGTTCATACATTATATACTCAATTTAATTAAATTTTTAATCAAGAATTTGTTGTCATAAAAAATGTTTGTAGTTGTTAAATCGCATTTTCTAGTCCAATTATTTGTGATTACTCCTCGTTACATAGTTTATAGGACACTCAATATATATAATTACCTGATAAACTAAAAAAAATACAATTACATAAATTTTTTCTGTTTTTTTTTCAATGCTTATTTAATACTAAAAATATTGTGGCATCAATTAATTTGATTTGATTTCTTATTAAAATATTTGTGATAAACTAATTAGATAAAAATGAATGCAACTTGAACAGGATATAACCAAGAAAACCAAAGTTTTTGTTAATTTTCAAAAATATTATTGTTTGAGAATTCTCAAATAGTTTTTGAAAGTCTGTGCATAAGATAAGAGGTTTGTGACTATTCAAAATGTGTGGTAGAAGTCTACTGATGATTTGTTACAGCAACAATGAAATGCATATAGACAAAGCTGAACCACCAGCAAATAAATTTCAAATGAACTTCTGACAATATGTCGAATAATAAATTTCTTAAATGAAAATATTAATATTTAGGAAATTTCTTATTTTATTCGACATATTATCATAAGTTTATTTAAATTGAAATTTATTTGCTGGTGGTTAAGCATTGTCTATATATTTCATTGTTACAGTTTTTAAGCCTACTATGCTTATTTTTCTTTTGTGATTTTCAAAAATATTATTATTTGTGAAGTCTCAAATAGTTTTTGGGATTCTGTTCATAAGATAAGAGGTTTGTGACTGTTCAAAATATGTGGTTGAAGTCTACCGATGATTTGTCTAAGCACCAATGAAATATGTAGACAATGCTTAACCAGCAGTAAATAAATTTCAATGAAAATACTAATTTTAAATTTTAATTTTTAATTTAATTAATTCTTTAAATTAATTTTTACGTTACAAACTATATTTAGCTATATTTTTTTGTTTGTTTTAAACTATTTTACCTTACAGAGTTTTATTTTTATTGTTCTTATAGAGTTTTCTAAAATCAAGGCAAGACAACTTTTACGGTAGTCAGCCAGGTCTATTATTTTTTTATGGCGTTCTTCTACTAAAAGGTTCTTTCAGAAATATTTTTTTTGAAGTTGTAGACACTTGTTTGTTGTAGTTATAGATGACACTTGTTTTCAGTCTAAAGAACAGGCATCATTTCTCTATTAAACCATTATTTAACTACAATATTTTCCAGCTAACACTATTACTTCGCAACCTTACTGGTAAAAACCTTAATAATATATTTTATTTCCCCAATTTTATCGTTTACAGAAAGTCTTGAGGCAATACATACTTTCTTTTTATCATTTTTCGTTCTTTATCGCGCTTGTAATAAAAATCATTGCAATCAATTGTGAGTTGCCTTTATTTGAATGTGAGGTCTTTTTCTGTCAATAATTGCTATAATTGATATGTTCAAATCACCGATGTGGAAAAATATATAAAATTATGAAGCGCTGTCAATAAATTTGTTATGACGTTAAATTTATTTGTTGAAAAATTACATGATACTCGTAGTTTTGTTTGTGAAAATATAAGTTTTATGCCTTTTTCATAGCGAAAAAGAAAGACAAACGAGACGAGTCTAATCAAGTATAAAAATAAAATGTTCTACAAGTGGTCATTTGTCTGTAAACAATTTGTAATTGCTGCAGAGCGTCATGTTTGCTTGTCTGGCATTAAATTTAAAAATAAAAATTAATTTTTCCCAAAACGCAAACTAGTTGGAATATTGAAAATTCAACCTTAAAAAAATTTTAAATTTATTTCAATAATTTATTTTCTGTGAGACATTTCTATTTTTTATTTAACGAATGTTAAATAGTTTACTGAGAGTTTGTCTATAAATATTTAGGGTTTTAAGCTTTTTTTTTTTAATTGTGGTTGAAGTCTACTGAAGTGTTGCTTATCTGCAACGAAATGCATCTGGACATGCTAAACCAACAACAAATACATGTATTTTATTTATTTCATAATAAAGTAATACAAAGCCCACCGGCCAAATTTTAACATGTATTACAAAGCAATAACAGCCTGAGATTTTAATTCTAATTATTCCATATAAATATAAATCAGTAAGTATATACATACATATACATATATGTATCTATTACAAAAATTCAAATATAAAATGAGTATTAAGATAATAAATCATAAGCACGCGCTCACAGAGAGAATCGGCTCCCCAGCCAAAAAATTAGATAAGAATAAGTATGTTAAAAAAAAGAAAAGAACTGTGGTCCCTATCAGTGGCAATATCTGCATATCTAGGTTCTATTGAAACTTGTGTTCGAAATCAATTCTTTAACTTGAACCAAAAAAAGTAATAATAGCGTTCTTCTCTTTTTATTTGTCAGCAGCCCTGTTATTTTCATGCACTATAAATTCATAACTAATACAACAACAATTGAACAGAATAATATCTTGTATTATTCTGTTCAATTCTCAAACTCCATATATAAAAAGGAACGAAATTTATGTTGTTATTATTTTCAGCGTTTGGCAGTTGGGCAGAAATCAGCTGAACTACACATGGTTGCCATATTAAGGGATCTATTTTTAGTTTAATTGATTAGAGGCCTTGCCAACTATTTGTTGCAATGTGGTTTTACTTAACTACACTGCAAAAATAAGTGAAATACAAAATATAATAGATGTCATTTATATTGAAAAATAAAAACAAGTTTTATAAAAAATATGCATCTTAAATATGTATTTATAATAAAATATGCAAAAATATGTAGTTATTAAAAAATATGCAAAAAGTATGCATGCACTAACAAATCGATGACATTTTTCTCCAAAAATTTTCAATTCGGAAAACTAAATTATCCAGATTAATTTTGATTTGATGACTACAAATATGCGTTTGCATGAAAGTATTAGACCTGTTTATCAGCGTATGTGATTAACCTAGGAATTCTAGGAAATTTAAGACATATGTCATGAAATATTTATGATTTTTTTTTTTTTTTGGTTATTGGGAGAAATAAATAACGATTTAAAAGGGTTTGTGTAAGAGTGAGTAAGTGTCTTTCAGTGTGTGAAGGTTTACAAATTCACATCACTGTACTAAGAAAGAAACTTTTAAGAGGTTAAAAAAATTTAATACTAATTTGAAAATAAAAACGAACTACATTAGCTATTCGTATAATTAAATATCAAGCTTATTTCAAAAATCCCATGAAAAATTTAATAAATATTTGTGTATTGCTGAGATTCTGAAGCAAATCATTTTTCATAAATAAATATAAATATAAATAATAAAAACGTACTCGTGTTATTTACTGTTAATAATTAAAATTAACAACAACTTAAAATTGAGTTTTGTATTTAAAATTTCAATTTCATTATTTTTTTTTTTTTTTTTAATTTGCTTTGAAAAACTTTTATCGTCATTTTGAATAATTATGGCAGCAATGATTTACTATTTACTCATAATTTTGTTATTATATATTTATTTACATGCATAACTATAAATTTCAATGATCTAATTAATTTGCATCGTCAATAACTCACGCGAATATAATAAAAACTTTACAATAGTCATGCAATCTTAAATTTTGTGTCTATATAAATAGTTTGCGAAATAAAGATGCCTTGTATGCTGACAGAGCGACATATAAATTGTTCACTCCATTCTACTGATCTGTGCTTATAGTCTACCCACTCCGCTTTGGTACCGCCAGACGCTACAAAAAAAAACTATTTCTGATCACAACTTATTAATGTACTCTGAATAAAAGCTGCTATCATGACTATTTAACTCAGCACTCAGATTCAGCTTTTTCTTCAATATTAATAAAAAAAATATTTATATTGTTGTTAGGCTTCAATAAATTCAACATAACGAACAAAGTATAAGTGTACTTACATACATATATTTATATGTATTTAATAAAATGCATCTCACAGTGGTGTCTAACGCAAAAGTAATAGTTATAAATCTCTATCTCTAAAAAACTACTTAGTAGTGTCATAAATCGCTATTCTCTAAACTATCTTTTTTTTAAGTATACAAATCTTTAACAAACAATTGAAAAAGTTTCACTCTACTTTTTTGTCAAAAATTCATTTAAAAACTTGATCTTAAACATTTATCATAACTAGAATTAACTTAAGTGAAATTTTTTAGTTTTGTCTTATGGTTGCTTAGAAATCAGCGAATATATTGCCAAAGGTAAACACAAATATCTTCTGAACTATAACATAGTGTCCATACCTGATGAATTTATATCATGATGAATGTCAAATTGATATCATAATGAAAGTTCATCACGTGTAGACTCAATTAATTAATATTATGTCAGCGTTATGATATAATCATCAGAGCTCACGGCCTGATAAATTCATCTTGATATCAAATGTCATTTTATGTGTTACTGTACATTTAACATTTATTTATTAAACAATTTTCGTTTAAAAAAGTTGGCACAACAATTATTTCTGACCAAATCATGATTTATCATGATGTAAAATCATCAGCGTCTACGCCCCCCCCTCCCCATTTGTGTTGATATTAATGAAAAAATTACAGTTGCTCTGCCGGCGTTATAATATAAAATCACCAGGTGTGTACACTATGTAAGAGACATAGTTTTTATTGTCTTGTGTGCCCTCCACGAAGTAAAACACGAATGACGCTGTATTTACATTTGGGATTTTGTCCTTGCTACAGTCATTGCATTTTCTTTTGATGTTGCTTCGAAAATCCTCGTACATACATTTACACTGATGGCGTTTTGTAGCAGGGTTCTGATGATGTTTAATCGATACAGTGTTATCATTGATTCGTTACAGTGTTGCCGTAAATGAAGCATTTTGTTTTATTATTATTTTATTAAATCTAACAGAAAAATAAGGCAAACTAGCAACATAACATGAAAAGAACACGAAAATAATAAATATATAAAGGAAAAAGAGTCAATTTGGAACTTCATTCAACTACATCTCCTCTACATATTTCACCTACAAATTCTGAATATGAATGGCCTCATTCGAATAGATCCACATTTGTAAGACGTCAGGTGGTCGACTTTGTTACACTGGGTTTTAAAACAGTGTCTACAAAACGCCGTTTAGAAAAGCTTAGATCTATCTGGATTAGCAAGTTAAAAGATACAGATTTATTACCATTAATTTTGCGTTAGGCGCCACAGTGTCGTTGATTTGTAATTTTTATAATATTCATTTGGGCACTTATATATGTAGACATATGTAGATATGTCTAGATAGAAAAATGTTTTCCTAAGACATCAGCTAACTAACTTACGAACCCGCTTGCTTTTTGGACCCTGTAGAATAAAGTGTTTAAGAAATATCGCAAAATAGTTCTGTGTGGTAATTTATAGACTGGTGGCAAATTACCAAAGCTAAAATTTAAGTTTAACATTTAAAATTGTATGAGAATGTGTACGATATCGAATGCGGTAATTTGCTCCCCGAGCTTCTATTTGCACTTCTAAGAAGAAAAGTCTGCTTCTAAATTACTAAAATATGAACAAAGGTGATGATTTCCTTTAATTTAATTTATTTTTTCTACAATTTCTTTTCACACTGTTGCAACAGCAACAATAGAATAAAATAAACAACACGAAACAATTACCAAATTGTGTAAAAATTAAAAAAAGATTTAAATGACGTAAAGTCGAAGTAAATGTTTATTGTTTTCTTGTTCATTGCATTTCAATAATTTATATTTTTGCGCAATGTATTAGGAAAAAAATTTTAATTTTCTTTAATTTATTTGAATAAATGTGTATATTGTACGTGACTTTTGTTAAAAACTTAATTCGTTTCTAATATTCATAAGTTAAATTTTAAATAGTTTTATTTTGTTGCACAATTAATTCACATGACTGCAATAAGTATTACTATAGAGGAAAGCCCATTGGAATTACTAGGAGCCAGTCTACATTTTAAATTTTCTGCCAAGAATGTGATATATTCCAGTAAAAAATTTGCTTACTACAGTGAAAAAATGTACATATCGATACCTTAATATAGAAAGGCCCTAACTAGAGTTTTTTGTATGTTTTGATGAAATTCACTAGATGAAATCGAAAAAATCTCGATTTAAAAAAAAATTATAAGTTACGGCGTTTCTAAATTCAGGTAACGATATGTACTCTCCACTCGCAAGTATCCACTTACAATTTGACTCAATAACACATTGTTTGTGTTTGAAAACGATCTCGTTTCAGGAGATGGTGATCAGCCGCTAATTTCTCTTGTATGTTTCGGAAATTTTCTGACAGCAGAAAATTGTAAATCGAGATAACCTGGGAGTCTACTCTGTATTTCGAATCGAAAGCAAATGCTTTCGAAATGCAATATTAATAACATGCAAATTCGAAAGCATATTCTTTCGTTTCGAAATACAGAGTAGACCCCCGGTATGAATTCGCCTTTTTGCCTAAAAATATGCTAAAATTAATGGATTACTTTTGGTCTACAAACGCTTAACTTTTTTAACAAAATTTATATTTAAGTTATAGTTATACTGCCTTATTTATAAAAAAAAAAAATTAATTAATTACGGCTTTATAAAGTGTTAATAAGTAAATTTTTTATGCAAATCTGTTTTATATACCCTGTATTAAGCCTTAAGAATTTTTATAAATTGTGTCTAAAGTTTTAAGAAAAATTATAGTCAGTTGAACGTAAAATCAATACTAATTTATTGAAAATTAAAGTACGATTTTTTTTTTGCTTTCAAAGCTCAAAAACTTTTTGTCTATATGTATTTCATTAATAACTTTAAAAAGTAGTAAAATAAGTACTTCTCTCACATAATGAGATAAATAAGTGCTTCTTTTACAATAATTAGATAAATAACTACCACGCATTACTTTGTAAAGGCTCAAGTTAACCGACTGTAATGTAATGTAACTGCAACAGTAGGAAACAGCTGATCGCTATTGTTATGTGAAAAGTAATGAAAATGGTTATAGATATGTAATGTAACGTAACCTACTTTTCACGCACGTTTTGAAATCGCCTAATTTGCAGGAAAGAGCTCAATTAAAAAGGTGACTTATTGAATGCACTAAATCGTCCGATCAGCAGAAAACTGTTTTCGGTTTTGGAAATCGAACGATTTAAAAACGCGCGGTTTACAGAACACTCCTGGATATTATAAATGTGAAAGTGAGTTTGTTTGTTTGCTACGCTTTCACACATAAAGCGTTAAAATTATTTTGAAAATTTGTTGACCCATGGGAAACTACATTACCAGCATCAAATATAGGATATTGTTTATTCGGTTCACAACCGGTCTTTTATATTTGGTATGGATTCCTTTAGTAAAACACATTTTTGGGCTGGTTAGGGTAATTTTCGTTTCGGGTTTGATTGTTTAACCACCCTGCAGGAAATGAAACTGACACAAGACTAGTCACGTGATCGGTCTTTAAGTGATAGGGACCAGTCCGAGTTCTAACACTTCCTATGAAGCGGACCAGTCACTTTTACATGGGGATGTCCTAGGATGGGGTTAATTGATACTTTGTATACTCCTTTTGACTTGCCACTGAACTATCCCACAGTAACCTATTCGATGTAGAATAATATAAATTATTTAAAAATGTCAATCCGAACAGCGTGACCGTTTAACCGACTAAAGTGGCAAATTGCCACTTTTTCGACTGCCTTGTCACTTTTTTGCTCCTTTTTTTTAGAGTGTTTTATATCCTAATACAAAAAAATAATGTAGATTTCTCGTTTTTTTGCACCTTTTTTTTGATAAATCCCCTTTTGGTGCCACTTTTTGAAAAACGTCATCGGTCACTCGGACACTCAACTCTAACAATGAAAACTTATAATTTTTGTTTTTATTGTCACAAATTCAATTGTAATTTATTTGTGGCACTCGTACTGACAACCTCGTGCATGACAGACTCGCACACTATCCCCTCGACCACAGAGGCACCCATATCTCAAAAGTATAAACACCTGTTAAACTTAGGTTAATATCTAAGTCTAGCTACGGAACTTGTTCCAGAGGGACTTGACGGTCCATTTATATCGATTCACTGTCTTTCCCACTCAAGTCTTTCTTATATATACACTAAACCAAAAAATAAAAATAAAATATATTCGTAATACATAATACATGCACTACCGGGGTCTTTATTATATAGACATACTAAACAAACAAAAAATATTCGTAGTACATATAATATAATATAATATTCGTAATAGTGCCCTATTGAACTATGGATGAACTAATGGAGAATAAAAGTAAACGAACAAAAATGTGTTCAGGTAACATTTACCCGGCTTACGTGAAAACACCACATTGATTCTAGCGAACACAAATGAAGCTTAAATTAACTCAGATACATTGGCTGATTATCTAGTAGAAATTCAATCCTCAGTCTAGATTGTAAACTTTTAATATACTTTTGAAATCTGAAATTTGAATCTATTTCTGAAAAGCATGAATTTGAACTCGTATTGCCAAATTTTCAACTTGGCTTTTTCTGAAGGATACAAACTTTTTTTTGGGAGTCCATGCTGGCGGATAATAGATTATTATATTATTTGATAGGTCCTGGGCTCAGCTACAATACTAGAACGAGTCCCAATAACTAGAACGAGCATGCTCTGATGTCTGTTGAAGCTTTTTAGCTGTTAAGATGTTTGGTAACTCTCAATTACTTTATGGTAGATTTTATATAATTCCAATTTTTTTTTTAAGAATTTTGTTGGACATTTTCTGATAAATTGACATTAGCATTAACGTAATTCAGCGTATAGAAAATATTAAACAATATAGTTACCTTAATATAAAAACGGCCTAACTAATTATTTTTAACTCGAGATTTTGAAATTTTTCAATATATTAGATACATACATCACGAAAATGGTGAATATGTAACCACTTACACAATATATCTTCTTTTCACCATACACTACGCCCTACTTTTTTTAACACTTCCATTTTCTCAAGTCCTACGACGAGTACGCTTGGTTCAATTGTCACCAAATTTTGTGCAGGGCAGTTTTAAAACCGGTTTTTATGTATTTTTTAGTCTTAAATATATGTATATATGAAAATTTCTCTCAAAAACTCCGAAACAGGTACAAATTGATGGCATATGCTATACATATCGCTCCTTTATTGCAACATAGTCATAACTCAAAAAAAAAAAATAGTTCGCCAGAAAACAAATTTAAAGTTTTCAATTTACACACAACTTAATGGAAAAAGAAAATTTCATTTTTCTCTGAAAAGCTCAGTAAACAAGATATTTGTATGAAATTTTTACACAATGTAAATAATAATATAAGGATTAATTCTGCATCATTAACTCGAAAAATTCATTTTTTGAGATATGACTACGTTGCAATAAAGGAACGATATGCACATATGTAACTTAATAATTCGGTTAAATAATTTTAGAGTCAATAAAGAAGACTTACTGCCAGCCAGTTTATCGAATACAATCAAATATTCTCGTTTGCCTATTTATATTGAAAAGATTAACAAAAATTAAAAAGTTTAAAATCCCCGAATATACATATCTAGAGAAGCTAAACGGCTGCAGCGATTTTCTTAAAATATGGCTAAGAACCCTCCCGATCAAGTCACCTTTCAAACAGAAAAACCCTAAATCCAAATCAGTCTGTACGTGGACTCGGATTCTTTTTTGGTCGGGGGGTTAAGAACCATGCAATCAAATTTGTTTTTTATTTATAATTTGAACAGGCTAAAGTTCGTATCGCTTTGTAAGCCAAACTACATGTGATAATTACTAATGAACAAATAATACAAAAATTAGTTGTATATATTCTGACTAACTAACTTTGGTGTTACATACATATTTGTTCATTAATAATTATCACATGTAATTTGGCTTATAAAGCGATACGAAGTTTAGCCTGTTCAAATCATAAATATAGAAACAAATGAAGTCCGAACAAGAACAAATTTGTTTTTGTTTTCATTTCATTTCTGTTGCAGTAAATAAGTGGTCCTAAATAAACAATTTGAAATACCTCATCTTCTAATTCGAAAGCATTTCCTTTTTTTCGGAATGATAGAGTTTGTCTCAAGGTCCTAGTTTAAATTATGCTGTTATTCCAAATGAAAACGTACGAAAAATCAATTATCTTTAACTTCCTAAAAAATTGTATTGCTAAATAATTTTATTTATAATTTACAATTATTTTAAAGAGTTGTAAAAAATCAATTTTCATCAGCATTGCGAAACATGAAAGCTTATGCAAAATTTAATTGTAACCCCTAAACAACCTTAAAATATTTCCTCTTTTTTTTGCAGTCTATTTGTTGTATTTATTACAACAAACAACTATGAAGTGGGTAAGTGACATTAACTCAATTTGAATAAATTTGTTACAACATTTTATAGTTGTTTGGGGCAACGCAATTCTCTCTCTACAAAAAAAAAAATTATGTAAGACAAGAAATGGCAAGAAATCGATAAGTGAGCCAGATCAATTTATAAATAAACAGAAATATATATATTATGTACATATGTATGTATATTTAAAAACTAAGTATAAAAATAAAATTAGTTTGAATGACTTACCCCAACTTCCACCAGTTCGACCCAGACATTGACTAGTTTCACTGTTCCACAGGAATGTTTTGAAGCCCTCCCATTTGCCCATTTTAGGTGGTGGCGAATAATATTCACTCTTTTTGTCGGCCATTTTTATTTTTTGTTTAAATAATCTGCGTGTGTGTGTGTTTTAGATTAAATTGTTTATTCCTTTAAATTAAAGGGGTTTATTTAATTAAGTATCTAGAACAGTTTTATTTATATGTTTTACTTTATTCTTATTTATTTATTTATTTTTATATATTTTTTCTAATAAGTCTGTTTTATTCCTTGTGTACGAGTGTATGTGAGAGCTTTAGTTAAACTTTATTAATTGTTATTAAGTATCATATAATAATTTTAAATATTATTATTGAATATTAATGGTTGTTGGTTGAGTTGAGTTGAATGTACATGGTAGCAGTCGCGTAATCAACTGTGTTGCAAAAACATTTTTAACGAATTTTTTTTGTTTAATATTTTCCTTTGCAGTTTGTATGGAAAAAATATTTCTATATATTTGTATGTATATCGATATAATTTTATTGTATGAAATTTTTCACTTTGAATGGACTTGGTTGGATCTTTTAAAATATTTACTGGTTGTTTGAAAAGTTGATAACACCTAGAAAAAAGAAGGAAGAAAAAAAAACATGGAAAGAAAAGAAGTAGAAAATTGTGTATTTATTAGTTTAATATTTAAAATTAGGACAACGATTGACATGATACATATGTTTGTATGTATTTGAATTCACACAATTGCAATTGTTAAAAAAATTATTTCAAAAAATTTGTAATTTATAATAGTATTTGATTTGCTTTTTAGTTTAATTATACATATGCATGTATGTGTATTTAGTTTATTTTAAAGGATTAAAACAATATTTTTATTTGCATTACTTCCAACAAATTTTTGGCCTACAGAACACGGTTATGTAACCGCGCACAAACCGTTTAAGAAAAAAAAATTTTTTCCTACTTTTGCCGAATCGTTATCTTTTTTCCGTTTTTGTACTTTTCCAGTTCAATTCTATACTGTTCTATGCTACTTTTGAAAGTATGACTATTACGAGTATTGGTTTCGTTCGGCTCCTCGATTATCGGTACTTTGCCTTCGTTGTGTTGCAACGGTACTAAAAATTACGAAAAATATAAAATAAGTACTAAAACTTCCCAAAAGAGAGAGAGAGAAAGAGAGAGAGAGAGAGAGGCAGAAAGAAAAGTGTAAAGTGAAGATGGTATATATGTAACATAATACAGTCAAATCCCGATAATTCGTACCCCGATAAATCGTAATAAACTGTCGGTCCCTTGAAAAAATCTCGTTAATTCGTAAAACTTCCATACATTTTGGTCCCCTCGCTAATTCGTATTTTTTTTTTTTTTCAAATAAAATCTTTACCTCTTATAAATCATAATTGTTTGCTAACTACCACTTATAATTCGTAATAAAAACAACAAAAACATGGAAAGAATGATGAAATGAATTTGTCAGTTTTATTTTTATTTTATTGGTTTTTGTTTGCTATTAATATTACACGTATTTTACGCTAAGTAAATGAATTTGCTGTTTTACTTTATGTATTTATTTTGTTTATTTTGTATTTTATTTTTGACAATTGTTTTTTATGTTAATTTTTTATAGTTTTAGTAAAACCCCCGTTAATTCGTATTTATTTTATTTTAACCCCGTTAAATCGAAACCCCGCTAAATCGAAAACCCCTATAATTCGTAAGAAATGGCCGGTCCCTTGCGATTACGAATTATCGGGATTTGACTGTATTGTTACCGTTAGGGTAAACTAAAAGAGACTGAGAGAAAGCTTAAATCTAAAAACTTAATAGAACAAGAGTGGCCAATTTTAATATGTACCATAACTTTTTTCTTTCCGATTTTCCGACTTTGTTACAGGTTAGTTTTTGTAATCATATTGTATATGTATGTATGTATGTACGAATATGTATGCATATGTTGTATTATATTATATTAAAAAAATGTAGTAAAAGATACCTAAATGTCAAAAATTAAAAAGATTAACTGGCAGTTTATGGAAGGCAATCAATAATTCTCGGCTGGCTATTTATGTACTCGTATAGTTATTGAAAGCAAAAACAAATTTGAGTGCTTTGTTTTTGTTTTCAATATAAATAGGCAGACGAGAATTTTTGATTGTCTTCGATAAACTGGCAGTAAATAGAATCTTATAAATTATTATAAAAGGAATCAGAAATTACATCTAAAATAGAGTTATCTACATATATATTCTTTGGAAAACATTTGGTTACGGAAAAATTTATAAAAGCATGTACTGGGTTTTTTCATAAAAAAAATATATATCATTACATTACAATTTTTTTATTCTGTTCCTATGTTGTGTAATTTTGGCGAGAAGTTTTCCAGGTGAAAATTTTTGTAAAAGAAAAGCGTTTGAGCATTGGCAAATTTTGTATGCATTTTGTTTTTGTAATTTCTATTTTTCCATATAAAATTTGTCAACGCTTACTTAAGTAAGCTTTCGTTTTATAAAATTTGGTCCTCAGTTTCTCGATGTTGCTTCGTCCCGGTCCAGACTTGCAATTTTTTTTGCAGCGATTCTTGAATATGTGTGCGTGTGTTGAAATAGAAATATATAGTTTTTGTATTCCTCTCTCGCTCTTTTGCAACAAAAAAAAGTGCAAGTCTGAACCGGCACTTCTTACAATATTCTTTAATTTTTTTATATGAATCAGCCTGTGGAGAATAGGACAACCAATATCATTCAGAACACAGATACTATTCATTTAATAGAATTTTTTGTTTATAAGCAACTTTGTTTTTTGCATTTTTTTTAGTAACACTCACGCAATAACAGGTGTTACCTTCTTTAGAAAAGGGATAGTGATAGAGAAGACACGTGTTGAAGGAAGGCTTCAGTCTTTTACAACTCTGCTTTTTGCACGTTTATTAATAATGCAGTGTTGCAGCGCCTCTGGTGTCAATGAGGCGTATTAAATTTTCGAAGCTGTGCTTAGTAGCCATTTTATTGGTTATATTAGTTCGCTGCACAGTATCAACGAAGGAGACCTTAGACTATTGGTCTCGAAAGCGAATAGACAAGCGCCAAATTTTTTGTATTATATTGTCATGACGTCGGCAAATAGTTACATAATAAGGGCGATTAAAAAAAGTTTGTGTTGTGGTTGCAAAACTGCACTACATTAAGTAATAAAAATTACAAAAATTATATAAATTTTTGAGGTAGTAAGAAATGCGCAAAATTATTTTAAAATTGTTAAAACTATTTGAAAGCGCAATGCATACATAGATAGATATGTATGTATGTATGTATGTGTATTTGGAAAAAAAAATTGCTGAAAATTATTAAATGTAAAAATGACAAAACATGGAAAAAAAATAAAATTTAAAAAGAATAAAATAATATCAAATTGAAGCTTATTTGCTGGTGGTTAAGCATTATCTATATATTTAATTGGTCCTTAGCCAAATCATCAATAGACTTTAACCACATATTTTGAACAGCCACAAAGCTCTTATCTAAGCACTAGTGTTTTTCATACGGGATTTCCCGGGAAAAATTTCCCGGGATCCCGCACATTTTCCGGGAAAGAAATCCCGGGAAATTTGTGCGGGAATTCCCGGGATTTTTTTATTTTGTTATGGCAACTTAATTTGTATGTACACATTCCTTGATGAGTGTCGTTATTCACTTTAGAATGCGATGGTGCAACAATAAGGTGATGGCAATACCACAATACCTAAAGCTTTACAACAACTAAGGCCGAGCTTACATCTGGCACAAATGCGTTCTGAGACTTAGATGTCTTTATTTGGAAAAAGCAGAACGCGACGTTTAAAATTTAATTCTAGGACAATTCATGAAAGTGAAAAACAGAAATGAGCAAGGAAATAAAAGAAAATTACAAATAATTAAATAGGACGGTTAACAGCATTAACAGCTTATTCTGTACTAAAGTCCTATTTCCAAAGAAATATGCCCTTATGCAAAAAGGATTGTTAAAGTTAAAGCATGCGTTAAAACTGGTTTTGCCATACAAAATTCGTTTGTTAAACCAACTTTAAGTTTAACAATGATTTTTTCATAAGGGGAATATTTTGTAAATTTTTTTTAATAATACTCGTATAATTTCTTTTTTATAATATTCTATTATATAAAGAACGGAAACGGTATTATTTTTTGAATAATGAGTGTATAAAACGTTATTATTTAATCGATCTCATGAATTACAATTTGTTTTTGTTGAAATAAACTAAATTTAAAAATATTTTGTATTGTTTTGTACTGGGCGGGAATTCCCGGAATTTCCCGGGAAACCGAAAAACCTTTCCCGCTTTCCCGGGAAATGAAAAAGTCCGGGAAAAGAAAAACTCTACTAAGCACCAATGAAATATATAGACAATTATTAAACACTAGGAAATAAATTTCAGTTTGTATGGACTTATGACAATATGTCGAATAATAAATATCCTAAATAATATCAAATTTGTAAACGTTTTTTTTTTCTACCTTTAAAACTTGAAATTTTATAGACTTCGATCGAATAGAGTTATAATGGGAAAAAGTTATAAAAATTAGGAAAATATCTTCTTCATTGCCTTTAAATTTAATTTAGTTATAATTTCAAAATTAAATTTTTTTGTAGTTAAAGGGAAATTGCATGCGCATTTAATTAGGATTATTCAAATAGATTTCCATAATAAAAATAATAAAGGTTAAAGTTACCAAATGAAAATATATAGTTGATTATATGTAGTTACATAAAAGGTGCTTTTTTCAACACCTCAAAGCTTTAAAGATAATAGAAATATTAATGTGACGTAAGCTTGGCTTGTCGCTTGAAAAGTATTTGTCAAAGGTTTGCGCAGAATTCTTGTCAGATATTAGATAGTCGGAGAGAATATTCTGTAACTTGTACTCTCTTTAGTTATGTCAATATACCGACTTTTAATAAACTGCAACTGCTTTTTATAAAACAGCAAGAGAAATCATTTATTTATTTTTCAAGTAATTATTTAATGAATCTTAGGCTTGCTTGCCCTTATGTTATTATCGTTTATGTAATTATAGGACACTAAAATTTTTATTATATACGACTTACTTTAAATTTTAAAGAGGGCGTGGCAAAGACTCGCAGCAAATAATAGAAAAAAATTAAATCATATTTAGAAAAAAAATATGAAATAAATTTTATTTCTCAAGAGTGAAAGTATTTCATACAAGTTAACACTCTTTTGTTTAAAAAACCTCTTGAAATGCACTTAAAACCTTTTGTGTATGTGTATGTGTGTGTGTGTGTGTGTTACTAAGGAAAAATAGTACATATAGCGAAATTGGAGAGCTCGGAAAAAATTAGTCTTTTTAATAAGTATGTAGAATATATGTATGTATGAGTGTACTCGTATCCAAATTATTTAGTTTTTTATATTTACCAAATTTCAACAATTAAATAAAAACATTATCTACTTTCGTATAATAGCTGCAGGCACGCACGCACAAATTTATCCTACTGACACATATCGAATAAACCATACACTACTATACTTATTTTGTTTTCCGCACTTCTGTAATATCAAAAATTTTAGTCCTTTTGAAAGAGAACTGCATACGGTATAGGTACTCGTATTAGGAAATGCGCAAGTGAAGCGAATATCTGTATACGAACGTACAAGTACTCGTATGTAAGTGCTTTACAACAAATTGAAAGAAAAGAGAAGGCGAGAGCAGAGCTTTATTGAAAATATTGTAAGAAAATTTTTAGTCCTTAACCAACGAATGAATTTAAAACGTTAAATAAAACAACAGTTAGTTGGTTATATGGATAAAGGAAGTCCTTGTACGCACACATACATATGAACAAATAAACCGTCATAGCAAAAGTATTTGTAATGCATAAAACGGTTTCTTAAAATCTCTCGTAATGTCTCTATCCCTCTCAAAATGTCTTCTGTCTGTGTCTCTTGATTTTCATATTTTTAATATTTCCATGATTCTTGTACTACATGCAGAAAAGAATGAGCGTAGTGAGACGAAATTTGTGGAAAAAATTATATAAATTGGCAAAAGTAATGGAATGTAGTGTAACAAAATTTCTCTAGACACAAGAAAATTAAAAAAAAAAATCAGAAAAAAAGTCATTAATTCTTAAGTAATGGGTGGGTTCACATTTATTTATTAAATATCAAACGTTTTCTTCTTTTCCTCTTTGGCTCTTCTTTTCCATATTGATTTTTCCGTTAATAATGTATATGAAATTGTTACACAATATTTCTTTTGCTGTTAACTTTTTTTACGAAAATTTCTCAGTTTTATAATATTTTTAGTTGGGGTTTTATTAATATTGTGGAAGAATTATAATAGTTTGCTTTGAATGTTGAATGAAAAGAATGAGTTTTGATGTGTATGCATGTATGTATGTATGTAAGTGTTACAAGGATATTTCTTTTTTTCTTTCTTTTTCGCTAAACACTAAAAAAATTTTTCACTTAAAAACTGTCACTTATTAAATGTTCTTGGTTATTGAGTTGTAATAATTGTTTAACATTTATTTTTTTAATTGTTCATTTCAAGTAAAATTTTTTTTATATACATACATACATATGTACATATATAGTATGTAATCATATGTAGTTTTAAGTATGTATGTACTTTTATATCTTGCACTATCTGTGTATATCTATTAGATTTTAATCCGTATTCAAAATTCTACCGTATGTCGTCCAGAGTTGAAACGCCAATGATAGTGTCTTTTCTGCAACTGAAAGAGAAGTTTATTTTGAGTATTGAAAAGTGTTTAGTGGTATTCGCATAAACTAACGTATAACGTGTATGCGTGTGTAATATGTGTGTGTGTGTGTGTGTGTGTGTGTGTGTGTGTGTGCTTTTTGGGTGAACTGTAGTAGTAATTTTCACGCTACTTGGGGGAGTAATGGGGTCCAACTTAGTGTTCTAAAATTGTTTTTGTTTCTTCTACAGTGTGTGTATTCGTTTATTGCCCGTTTAGTACAAAACCAATCATTGGCATTTGATTAGCGCGATAGGAGTATGAGAGAGAAAAGAGCTTTTTATGTATGATACTCGTATTAAGGCTTAGTTTGAGGGTTGATTTCTTTGTAAAAAAGAAAGAAAAAAGAAAATTATTAAAAGCTTTGAAATATTCGTTTAAAATTAACTGCAATTGGCAATTTAAAAACAAATTCAAGTAAAAATAAAATGTCAAGATATCGACCCATTGCATTTTATACATATTCATTTGTGACAATTTACTTAAAATTGCATACATACATACACGGGAAAAAATATTCTAAGAAAATATTTAACAATTTCGTTTCTAGAAAATATAAAGAAATATTTACCTGTGTGCTTGATTTAAAAATTTATTATTCCTTTTAAGAAATAATTTATAGGACATTTACATCAGGCCAAAATTTAACATATTTTTATTAAAATCTTTATGAAAATCTATGCCGTTTACACCAACTTGTTTTGACATTTATCAAATTATTTTTATCCAAAACAAAAGCCATCAACTGAGTTGTTTCCAAAACTACAACCCAAACTACAACCAAGCAACTGCAATGTACCCAATTTACACACTTTTTAAGCAGACCGTAGCTAATTCACTTACCTTTTGTTGTACAGGGTAGTAAAGAATAATTAAGAACATTAGATTTTTATTAGATTTCCTACAAATCTACTGAAAAATTAGATTTCGTTTTGCATGGGAAATCTGGAAAAAAGCAGCTTGATTTAGCTCGAAATTTCGAAAGTACTAGATTTCGCGACAGTGTAAATACACTATTGTTGAATCATTTTAAATTTTTGATAAAAAAATTTTAAATTATGTATATAAATTTTTATTTCTATATGCATTTTATTTAAAGTTTCAATAAATATATGCATTAAATAATTATGTTTAAATACGAGGGTTGGTCATTAACTCAGTAACTTTTTGTATATAAAAAAACTATTTTATTTTTAACATTGTCTCCTTTGAGTTATGTACACTTAGTCCAACGTTTCTCCATTCTTTTTATCTTTTCCGAAAAAAACAGGAAATAGTTACTCGGGGCTAAATCTGGAGAATAGAGCGGATGAGACAGCAATTCGTAGCCCAATTCATGGAGTTTTGCCATGTAGTCTATTGTGAGAAAACGCGACACCCATCTTGCGGAAAGCTTTCTCATACCCAAGCGATCATTTAAAATTGAAACAACTGAGCCATGTGAGATGCCTATGACTTCCACAATCTCTCTCACTTGCAATCTCCGAGCGGCTAAAACCATTTCGGAAATTTGTTAAATTGTTTCGGACGTAGGGACCTCAACTGGGCGTCCACAACGAAACTCAGTAAACCACTTGTTTACCATTGAAATTTTTAGTAAAAAGTTCACAGAGTATTTGTCAAGCTTACCCTTAGTTTGAGTAATGTTTTTATCCGCAAAAACTAAAGCTTAATGAGCACACGAAATTCACCTTTTTCAATTTTCTTCTCTGCTATCAATGGCTGTCAAACATAAACTAAATGACGCAGCTTGTTCAGGAGTAAACTGACAGGAGCAGTGTTGTCATTTCAATTAATTCAAAAAGACACAGTTAATGACTCACCCTCGTATTATGAAAAAAGAAATATGTATGTATATATCGAAAATTTTAACAATTTCTCATTTAAAGAAAATGGGTGGAGTCACGCGTATTAAAATTTCTACTGAACCCATTATTGAGCAACTTGGCACACATCCTGAGCTCTAAATATTACACCATCTTGCCCTTAAAAAAGTGAGTGGGACCACTCCGATTAAAGTTTAGTATCGAATTAAATGCAGTTTTACTTAGTTAAGTCTCTTGGAATGGCATAATTTTGTGCTTAAAAAAGTGGGCAAGACCATGCCCATTATAACTTCATACTATATTTCACGTGGCTCTATTAGACCGATTCTAATGAAATTTCACACAGACCGTTAGCACTGAAACCGTAAAAAAATACTGGTTAGTGATTTTAAACTATTAAAGTATACTTTGTTTTGACTATGAATATGCGCCAAAGCTTGGCACACGACTTCTCGGATTTACTTATTTACAGATGAATTTACTTTTCGAAATCTCAAAATAATGAATTATTAGTATGCATTTTCAAAAGCCTTTCATGCTTCAATCTTAAGCTTCTGGCTGTTGGAAAAAGTTCATAACCTTATCTCTTAATTTTAATCATACTCTTATAATTAAATTGCTCTCATTTAATCATAACTGAAAGTGCTAGAACTACAATTAAATACCAAAAACAAAAAAAATACCCTCGGGGTATATAAAAAAAAAGAATAATGACAGCAAACTCGCCCTTTGGATTAAATGCGTTCGTTAAGAAAAAAAAATAAAGAAAAGCAACTAATAATTTTTGAACAGAACATTTGGGTGCACGGTATCAAAAGCGCAGGTTCGGTGTCAAAGCAAACGAGTAAAGAATAAAAATGGAGCAATAGAGAAGCAAGAAATAACAAAAATTACGATAGAAGTCAAAGTGAAAAATGCAAAAGGATAAATGTGTATTGATTGAAAATTATTAAATTTTAGTAAAGAAAACCTAAATACAATACGACGATGTACTTGTTGGAACCAAAGAATAAAACAACTAAAAGTTTTTGAGTTTTTGTAAGATGTCTAAAAATGACTTGGGAAAGCTAAGAATTTTTTTAGAACACCCTTCATACTCGTATGAATTTTCTTCAAAATCGCATACAACGAATATTTTCCGATACTGTGTAACCACGTGATTTATGTATGTGTCCCACTTGTAGACAATGTCTCTCAATTTTGTATTGAAAAGAAACCCCTTAATGAGTGTTTCAATTCCTCGATGTGTCTTTTTAATGTTCCACTATTTTTATGTACATATGTACATATATGCATGTATGTAGATACATATATGTATGTATATATACATGTATGTATATGTATATATACATACATATATTAAATATTATAGCATTTTTAAATACCCCTTAAAATCTTACGTCATTTCACAGCTGTTATCTAACTAATGCTGAATACACATTATGGTATTTTGTGACATCACAATGGTATGTACTAGTTTGTAATTATAAACAAAAACCATAATTTGAATGGCAAGAATAGAAATGCACTAAATCAAACTGAATAGCAAAAATAATTTGTTTATACTTAAATAAATACACATTTTTGTTTAATTTCAGAACTTTAAGGCCCAATAATTGGCTTCTCAATTAAATGTCATTTAGCTAATTGTCACTTAAATTTAAGTTGCATTTAAATACGATTTCATTTCTTATGTGGTTAATTGATAGACTTGCGTCCAACAGTTCTTTTTGAAGTAGTTTGAGAGCTTTCGAATCAGAAATCGTTTCAAACCCATTTAATTTACATTGATGCTTTTGACCGAACTTGTGTCCAACAGGTAATTTTTTCTCAAAAAAGCTGTTGGACACAAGTCTATTAATTGAAGTTCTTATTATTTACGTTGAAAGTACCGGAGCACTAAAAAAATTCCAAATATTTTACAATAATATAAAATGAAAATTAGATAAAAACACATTTTATAAAACCAAAAGAGCATCAGAACGTATTTTTCTATTTACTATTCCATAACATGAAACTATGTATTGTTTATGTTATATATTTATGAAAATTAAATGAAATTTTATGATATGCCCGTAAAACTTAATAGAATTTAAATACACAAGGTTGGGCATTTAAATTTCACTTAAATATCTCTCAAAATTTAATAATGCAGCTTTCAGCAAATTACAAACAAAACAAAAATACTGTATCTCCAACAGTGCGATCTTAGCTGTCATGGCTTGTGACTAGTGTTTTTCATACGGGATTTCCCGGGAAAAATTTCCCGAGAAAGAAATCCCGGGAAATTTGTGCGGGAATTCCCGGGATTTTTTGATTTTGTTATAGCAACTTAATATGTATTTACGCATTCCTTGATGAGTGTCGTTATTAACTTTATGTATGCGATGGTGCAATAATAAGGTGATGGCAATATCACAATAGCTAAAGCTTTACAACAACTAAGGCCGATCTTACATCTGGCACGCATGCGCTCTGAGATTTAGATGCATTTATTTGTAAAAAGCAGAACGCGACGTTTAAAATTTAATTCTACAACAATTCATATTAGTAAAAAAAAACAGAAATGAGTAAGGAAATAAAAAAATACAAATAATTACAGATTCTATTTGGTAAATACTACGGTTAACAGCATTAACAACTTATTCTGTACTAAAGTCCTATTTCCAAAGAAATATGCCCTTATGCAAAAACGATTGTTAAAGTTGAAGCATGCGTTAAAACTGGTTTTGCCATACAAAATTCGTTTGTTAAACCAACTATAAGTTTAAGAATGATTTTTTCATAAGGGGGATATTTTGTAATATTTTTTTTTTAATAATACTCGTATAATTTCTTTTTTATAATATTGGTATCTATGTATTATATATATAAAGAACGGAAACGGTATTATCTTTTGAATAATGTGTGTATAAAACGTTATTATATAATCGATCTCATGAATTATAATTTGTTTTTGTTGAAATAAATTAAATTTAAAAATATTTTGTACTGTTTTGTACTGAGGGGGAATTCCCGGGATTTCCCGGGAAACCGAAAAATCTTTCCCGCTTTCCCGGGAAATGAAAAAGTCCGGGAAAAGAAAAACTCTACCTGTGACAGAATTAACCACAACCACAATAGAATTTGACCATTAAACCCACCCTTAAGGAGTTGCAGCAGTCAACAGCAGCGAGACAAATCAGATATGTACTGCATAAATACATGCACACATACATATAGTTAGCTAAAATTCAAAAAGATGTAACTAACAAAAATATAATTTTAGGGAAAAAACCAAAAACAAAAAAAAAACTTAGCACACTAGTTACGACCCTTTGTTTCTTAACCGACTTCAAAAAAAGAATGAGGTTAACAATTCGTCTCTATTTTTTTTTAGGTGTTTTACTTCAAACTCGGTACATTTTAGACCGATTGTAAATTTTTTTTTTTTGTCTGAGAGGGTATAACTTCCTATTGGTTCTATTGTAAAAATTTTTTTATATAATTTTATGATATTCTACTTATTTGATTGCAGTAAAACCTATAAAACACTTTTGGTTCTTGTATTTACACAATTTGAAAAATAAAAAAATGGGCCGAGTTACACACACTTAACCGATTTTTACGAAACTTACCACACAAATTGAGCTCTAAAATAAATAAAATCGTTTATTTAAAAAATGGGCAGAGTCACGCCCATTAAAATTTAATATTTTATTTTACGTGGTTCTACTTTACCGGTTTTAACAAAACTTAACACACACCCTAAGCCCTGAAAAACACACAATCTTGCATTTAAAAAATGTGCGGTGGAACGCCTATTAAAATTAAATTTTATATTTCACATACCTTTTCTTATCTTCTTCTATCAGATATTTGCGTTGAAGTCGGTTTTTTTTTGGCAGGAAAAATTATTGTTAATAAAAGCGTCATATTTGATCGCGGAAGTGCAAAATTTTGTCGAGACATGTTGTGCCAATAGCATTTTATTAGTTACGCCTTTTTGCATTTTAGCTAACGACATGTATGTACGTATATATGTCTGTACATAGCTTCAAATAGATTTTTAGTTTAGCCTCCAAACTATTTAAAAGTATCATATTAAAAGCCGTTACTGTGCATCCATTTCGTTATTGTTCCTTGTACGAGCGTATACATGCAATTTTTCTCTCTACTCCTTTCTATTATTTTTGTTAAGTAAATCCCTTCAGGCCGAAGGACGTTTCATGGTACACAATATTTGCTGTAACTGACAGCAATAAACAAACAAACAAATGATTAAATAATCAAAAAATTAATTGTCTTCTCGTTCATTGTTTGTGTCTGCTGTTATATAAGTATGTAGTTCGCAATTTTTTTTTCTTTCTAAAGACAAGTGGAACAGGTGGTGTATTAAGTTCAATTTAAATTGGCTTGATATGCAGTAGAGTTAATTTTTCATAACACTATCAACTGTAGTCACTCATGGAACCTAAACTGCTCTTTGAAATATAAGTACTGTAAAAAGCAGCGATGTGCGCCTTGAACGCGCTGTTATAAATGCTTTATAACAAACTGATGTAGGCCATTTCTTGTCGTAAATTTTATGAACGTACTTAGAGCATATCGAAAAGTCACCTTATCTAACAGTAAGCGTGAAATCGAGATTTTATTTATTTATTTTGGTCTATTATTAATAGGGCATTTACACCTGCACAAAATCGAGTAGATTTCATTTGATTTTCATTTCATTTATCAAGATTTGTCATCCGTAACAAAACCCATTAACTGAAAATTTTCCAAAACTACAACCAGGAAAACTGCAGTGTAGCCAATTCATACACCTCTTTATGTACACAGACCCGAAATCTTGCAAGTATGTACTAGATTTTGCTCAAAACTCACTATAAGTGCAAATATATAATATATATAACGGCAAAAAAAAAAAAAAAAAAAAAATTCGGTTGTCTCAACGAATCAAATCTATTTTCTCTGTGTATGGTCAAATTATATTTCCATTCTAAGCTGCTCTAAATTTTGAATTATTTGAACTAAAACTTAACATTTAATTGTACTTTTCCTCTTATCTAATAGTAAACTATAAGCACTTTATCTATTCTCTTTATAAAATAATTTCTTTCTTTCACAAAATACTTTTTACGGAAAATGTCCCACATTTCAATACACATATTATAACTAATTAATTCATATTTACATACATATGTATGTAAATATGTACATATATGTATACAGAAAATGGTTCACGTATTATTGTTTGGGTCGATTAATCCAATGCAGCGGCCCCAAAGAAAGAACACGAAAAATATTTAAATTGGAACATAGGCTTAATTGTTAACGTTTTATATAGCAAAGCAGGAAACAAAATATGTAGTCGATATGTTTTTCAAAACATTTTGCTACAAATTATATTATGTCAAATACTATGTATGTAGTAATATGCACATTTTTTTTATGCATATATCATACCACCCAAAGTAAAATTGTATAGGGCATGAAAAACTATTAAGAACTGCATTTTTAGTTTTTCGTACCAATGCCGATGCAAATTTTAATAAAAATAGTGTTGTTACTGAAATTATGTAATATTTATGTCCGAAACTTTTTTTAATTTTGGTCGTAATTTGTAGTTATACATGCATATGCAGTACGTATGTATATACAGTGGAGGCTCGAAAAAGTTAAGTCATAGAAAAGTTAAGTATATGGAAAAGTTAAGCAGCTTTTATTCACCATTGGTGACTCCAAAAAGTTAAGTAATTCTCAACTTTTCTGAGACAATTTTTTTATATATAGTTTTTTCTCTTTCTAAGATGATCTCAACTTTTGTATGTAAATCCTCAATACATATTTATATATATAGTGAGTCATATACGCCTGTATACATGCAAAAATCAAACCGTTACCCTTATATATATATTTTTTTTTTGTGAATTTTATATGCATAATGTAGTTGCTCTCATCAGTTGGTTGTAAAAGAAATTAGTCGTAGAATATAATTCTAATTGACAATTAAAAAATAAATAAACAATGTACAAATACACATATAACCTCTTGAATTTTTCATATTACGGAAAAGTTAAGATTTCGGAAAAGTTCATCACCCCCAAAACAAACTACTTAACTTTTTTGAGCCTCCACTGTACATATGTATATGTATGTATGTATTTACCATATTGAAAAATAAAAGTTATTTAAAAAAATAAAAATAAAATACTAAGTGCATTTCAAAAATCGCTTTTGGTGCGTAAAGTTTTTTTTTTACTAAATTGAACAAAAAAAATGTTTTTATAGCTATTGCTATTTATGGCGAGATACAGGGGTTAGAAAATAATTTTCGTAACAAAATTAATCGACACTATTACAGTTATAAATTTATTTTTGTTTTGATTTCTTTGTACTTAAAAGCAGCGTACGAAAATAAACGAAACAAATTGTTTGAATTTGTTTTGCTTCGTTCTTTGAAGTAAGTGAAAAAAAAAAACAAAACAAAAACAATGCGAAACATTGCCGAATTTGATTTTGTATTGTTTTTGTCGTGATCACAAACCAGAGAACACAGCCGATCGACTGTAAGCCGGCTAACAGCCGCCACCGGCCGCAAACAATATATTAATTTAATCGTGCGCCACTAGAAAATATAATAATGGGAAATAAATGGAAACGTTTTAAAATATTTGCTGCGAATTTGACATCATCATATAATATTTTCACAATGTATGGTTAAAAGATAACAGAGACTTTAACGGCAAGTTGTGTATGAAGAACTTGTAGTTAAAGTTCAAGTTAACTCTTAACCATATATTGTGAAAAGGGACGTAAGTTTGTTTTATACTATGTTCACACTTATGTTTTTAAACATTTTTAATACATGTTCACACTTATGTTTTTAAAAATTTTTAAGACAAGTTTTCTAAGAACTAAACACACTCGTTCACATTATATTTGAGATGTTTAAGGTTGACGTTTTGTGAATAAAATATTGTGTTTGTAAGAAATTTCGAACAACTATGCTTTTTGTTTGCTTTATTATTTTTAAGCAACAAATGTTTTTGTAAGTAATGTAATATTTTTTAAGCAATTATTGTGTTCCAAATAATTTTTTTAACGTGCCACTATTTAATAACAACACAAAGTTGCCAGAGCTATCAAAAACGCACTGAACATACTTCATTTACGTGTTTATCGATTAGTTTAATTTTAAAACTTGTTAACTGAGATGCTTAACAAAACAAGTCAATGTATGATAAAACATCAAAAAATTATTGTGTTTAAGCTCTTAAAGATGAATAGGACGTTAAACACATAAGTGTAAACATATTATTATATAGCAATTGCTATAACCGGGTGTCCTAAGACACCTCTCTTCTTTTTTTTATTATCAAAACAATATTGCCTCTAAGGTAGGTAGACTGTTGATGGGAAAAAAATGCACATATACAAATTTATGTATGTATGTATTTACATACAAACGTACATATACATATGTATGCTACAATATCCTGTTATTTGATTTGCCCCAACCCAATACAATTCAAGAAACTATAAAATAGTTTTTGTATAACATTAGGCGGTAAACGAAAACTATGTTTTTTTAAATGAAAATAAGGGAAAGGGCAAAATGTAATTGCTATTAAGACATGAGTGTACAGAGAGGAAATGAGTTCAGCCATGCAGTGACCCACTTTGTTTACTACCAGTTTATATTATTCAATCACATAAGTATATAGACATATTCATACCCTGCAGGAAATACGAATAGTGAAGTTGTAGTGATTTGCTAGTGACATTGTCAATAGTACTACTGACCAGGTGTACCCCAGCCAATGTAATCATCTATTGACATTTAACATTAGCTTGTCATTGAAAATCCACCACTAGACTGTAGCACTACTGACTATGTAGTTCTTTTGGAACCACATGGAGACATTGTCACCAAAGATTCACTAGTAAATTTTAGGTGCTCAAGTCTACAATATCGATATTTCCTTGCTCGGTGTCAATAGTCAAATTGTACTGTTTTACTAGTGACATTGTCAACTACTGATCAGGTGTACCCCAGCCCATGTAATCGGCTATTGAAATATAACATATGGTTGCCATTGAAAATATAATCGTACCAGTATACTTTAGCACTATTGACGAGGTGGTTCTTTTACGATCATATGCAGACATTTGAACCAAAGATTCACTACTACATGTTAGTGACCCTCGTCTACAAAAACATTTAAAAAGATCGGTTTGTAACTCTGCTATTAAGTGCCCAGCATAATAAATAAAAAAAACAAACTATTGAAATACACTAGAACTGTTGTCTCTAACGTATCTCTCTCTACTCCTGCATAAAAGGAAAGTTGTTGACATTTCAACTAGTTAGTGCAATTGTCGCTAGAGAAAAGAGTGTTGACATAGAGACATATGGTTCTAGGCTGACTAGAGGGTATGTTTACATGTCCATACATATGTAAGTAAATATTTATGTAGCTGCATTTAGAGATGGAAAACTATCGAAAGCTTTCGATAGTTTAAACAATTTTATCGATATATCGATTAAAGACTATCGAAAGTTAGAAAAAATATCGATATATCGACGATACTATCGTGGTAGTATCAAATTTGTATGGTTCTCGTATAATATACATTAGACTAGTTCAAAAAAAAAGGAGTGCCAGTCACCCAGTGGGATTAAAAAAAATGAAAACAATTCCAAATCATAAATATAGAATTCCAAAAATATTTTTCCATGAACACCGGTATACAAAATGTTATGATCGGACTAAAAATGCGACACAGTGAACAAAATGCTAAAAGGGCGGTATTTGTAGGAGTGGCAAAAAAAGAAAAAAAATATTTTTGGAATTGTTTTTATATTTTCTAATTCATGCAATTTTAGTTTCCGTGCATCGCCTATAGGTATACATACTTTTCTTTATAGTCAATTCCTCATTCTGCTTTAGCTGGCTGGAATGAAACTAACGTGAGTCATAAAAATAGCGCACACGACTAAATTATTTAAGAATGGAATTATTTTAAATTTGTTTCTTTTGAAGAGATTTTCATTTATTATTATAATTTTTTACATAAAAAAAAATATATGTACTCGTAGCATAAATTAGTACAACTGCTAGTAAAAAAGTATTATTTTATTTAATTCTGATACAATATTTTTATATATGAAGATAATGTTATATGTGCAGATGTCATGTCAATGGAAGTATTCAAACAAATTTATAAAATCGATACGTTAACAGTAACATTTCCATATATGGGTATTTCCACAGAAAAGTCCATGCTCGAATTTTATTAATTTGTTGACGTTTTGTTTCATTTCTGTATTCATTGTAAATGTGAAAGTGATTTGAAATTTGGTGTATACAATGGAAGTTGAAGAAAAAAAAATTAGTTAAAGATATACTTGAATATACATAATTGCCAAGTACAAGTACAGAATTGCCAAGTACAAGCAAGTCTGTACTCAAGTCTCGGCAATTCTTTCCCCTTCAAACCGACCTTTCCTCTCACACCCACAAACACAAGACTTGCTCAAGTAAAGTTGCCTAATCTGAAAAGGACCTTATTTTTCATACAAATTTGATACGTTTAAAAACGAAATTTTTTATAAAATCTGCCTGTTAATTTAAAACTCAAGTTCGAATTCGTTTAGAATTCAAAGTGACGATACTCGTATTAAACAATTTATAAATTTTAGCAACAATTGAGGCTTTCAGGGCAGAAGTGGTGTAACCACAAACTATTTAATTATTTAATGGCTCGGCTCAATTATTTTACTGTATTATGTTCTGTGCAAAAACGATTTTTCAGCTCCAGCTTCTTTTGAATACGAAAAAGTGGTTTACTCTACTTTTTTTAGAGAATGTATTTATCACCAGAACAGCAACCAAAAATTAAATTCTCCGCTAATAGCCTAAATTTACAGGTTTTAATTTTTACTAAATTTCTAATCTTAAATATGCTTCTAGCAATATAACGCTTAATTGCTCAATCTAATATTCTATAGTTACGCACTTAGTCTTTAGATATTCATTTAATGCTTCTTGGCCCAAGTCTTTGCCAAAACCACTCTGCTTAAAACCACCAAATGGTGCAGCTACATCAGTCTTGTTGTAAACATTAACAAACACAGTACCGGCTTCAATGTTGTCGGCAAATGCCAAGGCCTTGCTTATATCTTTTGTAAAGACGCCACTGGCTAAACCATACTCAGTGCGATTCGCCCGTCTCATTACGGATTCCACATCACTGCCATGGAATTTTGTTATGATCATGATGGGACCAAATGATTCTTCCTGCGATATGTACATATGATCTTGAACGTCTGTGAAAACAGTGGGCTCAAAAAAAAAGCCTCTCATATGCGGCACACGTTTGCCACCACACACCAAAGTGGCACCCTCCTTAACGCCACGTTCACAAAATTCAATGAGTTTTTCTAAATGGGCACGATGATTTTGCGGTCCATGAGCTGTAGAGCGATTAAGCGGATCGCCTATGGTCATGGAACGTATATCCTTAACAACTCTTCTAACAAATTCATCGTGTATAGTGTCCTCCACAAACAGACGACCAGCAGCTATGCAATTTTCGCCTTTATTAAAGAATACTGAGGACATTCCCTAAAAAGTTTGAAAAGACCCTAAATAAATGATTATATACATATATTTTTTTTTAATTGAAGTCTTACATGCTTGACAGCCTTTTCAAAATCACAGTCAGCAAATATGACCAGAGGACTTTTGCCGCCCAATTCCATTGAACATTTTTTCAAATTCGATACAGCACAAGAACGCATAACCATTTTGCCAATACCAGTGGATCCAGTAAAGCCTAGTTTTCTTATTAATTCATGGTCAGCTATGGCTTGACCGGCTTCAGAGCCAGTACCAGTTACCACATTTATAACACCAGGAGGAAATCCGGCTTTTACTGTGAGTTCAGCGAATTTTAAGGCCGTTAGGGGACACGTTTGGGCTGGTTTAATCAGGCAGGTGTTACCAGCCGCTATACAGGCTGCCATTTTCCATGACAACATCATCAAGGGATAATTCCATGGTGTAACCAAGCCAACCACACTGCAAGAATATTAATTATATAATTAATTTCAGATACGTTTTCGGCATGAGTTTGGCCTTATCTTACCCAATGGGTTCTTTTTTGGTAAAAGTCAATACATTATTGGGTCTAGCTGGATTAACTGGTATAGTTGAACCCTGTATCTTATCACACCAGCCGGCGAAATAACGCCATGCATCTATGGACATGCCAACATGAGTCTTTAAGGCCAAAGTATAGACGCCTCCGGAATCTACAGATTCTATGGTGGCTAGTTCTTCCTTTTGTTGTTCCATCAAATCAGCCAATTTAAGCATGAGTTGACCTCTTTGCCTTGCCGATATTTGCCGCCAAGAACCGTAGAATGCTTTATGGGCCGCTTTTACGGCTTTGTCAATGTCATTGCGCGAAGCACAGGCGACTTTGCAAAAGACCTCCTCGTTGGCGGGGTTAATGATATCTAGAGTCTTACGATTTTCTGCCTCTACAAACCGACCATTTATAAACAGTTGAGTGGGTATAGAAATTTCCTTTTTATTTGCTTTTAAAACAAAGCCATCGAAATGAACCTTCAGATTGTCAGCCAAGCAACCCTGTCTTAAGGTTTTAATGATTTCGCTGAAAAATTCTTCAAATACGGGAGCCATAAACACCTGCTCATTTTCCAAAGGCACATCGAAAGCGTCCTTACACTCTTCCACCAATCTCACTACATCCATGGAACCTGCGCCAGCTGCAAAGAAATCAGTTTCAGCTTCAATTGGACATTTCAATATTGACAGCCAAATGTTGCGCAAAATTTCTTTCTTTGACAATTCGTCTTCAGTAAAATTAGTTATTTGTAGTGCTTGAGATTGTTGGAACCATTCGGAAGCATTGATCATTTTAGATCCCTTTTTCAAACGTCGTACATTGACAAATTTGCCATCAGTACCCTGTATTAATAAACCCCTTTCGTGCACAAAAGCCGGAGTAGACAAACCTTTGAGTCTTAATGATTGACCGTTCGTAATTGGTGTATCTTCGTATAAATGGGCACCAAATAATCTGATATTTTCCTCATTTTTGGCTCCATTTATAACAGTAGCTAATGCGCCTGGTACGGAATCTAAAGCTCTTATAAAATTCCAAATTCTCTCAGCACTTTGGTTAAAATTAATATATTGATTTTCTTCTTTGAACATGGCCGGATCGTATGTTGCACCAACTTCGGTTTGCTTTATCTTGGATGCGTTCCCCTTAGCTACCAAGTCAACAGCCTCGGCCATCGATTTAATGCCTTCTGGATATAAGAAACGTTTATACAAAATATCTAAGGTGTCTAAAGGATCTACATTAGTTTGTTTCTGCAACAAAATTGGACCGGTATCTAAACCATCATCAGCCCAAAATATGGTAAAACCGGCCACATCGTCTCCTTCTATCAAAGTCCATGAAATGGCACTTGCACCTCTGTGACGTGGCAAAATGGAGGGATGATAGCATATACTGCCCAGTTCGGCTCCATCTATTACCTCCATGGGTATGAATTGTGAACAGAAGGGCAAAACATTGAGATTTGCCTGAACCGATTTGTACTGTTCCAAAACTTCGGGAATTATAGCGCCCTTGCGACGCCATGTAGAAAATTTAAATACTGGTATATTGTGTGCAGAAGCCGTAGTTGCTAGAATATCTTCACGATTTCCTTTATTCGGAACCGTAAATACACCCACAATCTGATAGTGTTTTTCCAACAACAAATTCAGTACATCGGCGGCAAAATTACTTTGCCCTATGATGGCAATCTTTAATAAATTCTGGAAATAAGTGGAAAAATTTAAGTAATTGTTAAGAGAGAGAGAGGCGAGGGGAACGGAAACTTATTTGTTCCCCTCGTCTCTCTCCTTCAAAACAATCAGCTTAGCAATAAGACTTGCATAGTGTAAATTAGGACCTAGGACAAAGTAAGACATTTTTTTTTATAAAACTTAACAATAACAGTTTGGTCGCGCTTTAGTTTGTACCGCTTATTGCGAAAGATAATAATTTTATTTATTCATAAAATACATATTCTTAGGATGGCAATGCCTTATTTGGGCGGAAGACCGCCAGGGCGTAAATTTTTTTTATGTTTCATAATTTGCTACTCCGATTAGTATCGTAGTATGTAATATGCATAAAACAAAGTGTACATTTTAAATTCAAGAAATAATTTTTCTTACTCAGGGGGTGTTATAAGTTTGTAGTTTGTGACTGTGTATATGTGTGTCTGTACGAGTCCACGTATAGACCAAAGGCTGGACCGATTTTGATTTAGTTTTTTTCTGTTGGAAAGGTTACTGGATCGAGAGTGTTCTTAGCTATGTGTGAAGAAAATCGGTACAGCCGTTTGGAAGATCTCACATCTTTTTTGCATATATCGGGGGTTTTTAAAATATTTAATTTTTGTTATTTCCATTACAAATGAAAGTGTCTTTATTAATTAATGCAATTTTTCTTTATGAAGTTGTTAAAAAGAGTTAATTTACATTTTAATCAATTATTATTTGATACATTGCCAACTTTCTTAAACACTTAAAAACTTTTAAATCGAAAGTTATGAAGTCCACACGATTTTAAATAATTGTATGTACAGTTGAACGTTGAAAATCCCTACTTACATTCATTCTTTAAAGTTTGTTTTTCATTAAATAGTTTAACCTTTTCACTTAAATTAAGTTTCACTTTTTTTTTTAAGGAAGCCAACTTTTTTTCTTTTGAAATTAACGTATTGAAATGGAAATTATGATTAAATCTCATGTCATCGAAACACGAGTATTTATATGAATTTTTTAAATATTTTTTAATGAAATAATGTTCAACTACAAACTCATTCTGTTTACGAGATAATCAATTTAATCAGTTATTAGAAGAAAAAAACAAAATTAGTAAAATAATTAAAAGAGAAATAATGAAAAAAAACACATCTTAAATTATAAAATCGATTCTTCGACAGAGACGCGAAATGAAATGATAATATGTGTATGTACATATGTATGTACATATAGTAAACATGTAAATACATATATACATATGTATATACTTGCGTATGTATACATCTATATACTTAGACACGTGTACATATATGATTGCAACATTAATTTATACAGATCTTTCACCAACTTTTAAGCTATAAAAATCTAAATTTAAAATGTATCATGTCTTAAGAATGGAAATCAATTGGGGCATTCATACCAGTGTCTTAAGTGTCATAATGGCTTAACATTTTAACGTAGTTTAAAAAAATTGTTGTTGTGGTTCAAACAAAAAGGTCATAAGATAATAAGACTTTCTCAGCTATATTTATTGTTTCTCGTCGTAACTACATATCAGTGTTACCAAAATATATATTTAAAATTACACCACGTAGGAGCCAAAAATACCCGATTTCAAAGGAATTACACCCAATATTAACGGCCTGGCCCACGATGTCACTAGACATCGTTCGATCGACAATTTGTATTGCAAACAACAATAACTTTAGAAAATTTGTTGTTGTTTGCAATACAATTTGTCGATCGAACGATTTCTCGTGACATCGTGGGCCAGGCCGTAAAATAAATATTTGACACATTTCCAAAATCTTGTTTAAGGTCTACTTATAATTTGGTATCAGCCCCAGTGAAATGCAACTCAAATTTTCTAAAAATGAGTTTGCGATGGCAAAAAATTCTCCTATATAATGTTCATCTGTAATATAAATTTCGAATCAAAAAAAAAATTATTTTTTCTTGTTTTGTATAAATTTTTATGTGTTTTAACATCCAAACTCACAAGAAAACATGTGAAAACCAGAACACACACGATTTATTATAAAACAAACGAATTTCAAATTACCCGTGAATTACACCTGAGAGCAATTACCCACGCGCTACACATGCACATAAAAATTACACCTGATTCGGGTAATTACCCGCGATTCGGCAACACTGCTACATATAGAAATGCGTGAGAGTTTACCAAATGAATTGAGAGAGAGAGAGAGAGAGAGAGAGAGAGGGAGAGAGAGTAACGTTTGCAGGAGGTTTTTTTTTTAAATATACAAATATGTTTTTGTACGTAAATTATCGTTTACGATAAAATTTTACAGCCTGTATCTTAAAAGTTGTTAACAATTTTGGCATTTTGATAATTCTAAACTATGTATATCCGTCCCGCTTTCGGCGGGACAGTCCCGATTTTCGGTTCACCGTCCCGGTGTCGCGGTAGGAAAATGGGAAATGGGATTTTGTCCCATAATATAATAAAAAAAGTTAAAAATTTTTGTTCCGTACGTTGTTATTGTGGTGTGCCGGTCTGTGTCCCGCTTTGAGTTACTAAAAAAATGGTCACGTTATGTATAGCCCCATAAAATTTTAATTTCAATAAAATGTTCGATAACATTTCGCTTACCATAAAATCGAAAATAAGGCTCGATATGTATGAACATTATTTACATTACCATTAAATTAAAAAACAATCACTGTTGCTATTTAAGCCACTTTCCGGCTGGATCTACCGATTTGTCATCTACCTCTAAGCAAATGGGTAAGTCATCCATCCTGAATATTTAGCCATTTTTCTCTAATATTAGGGGTAACCAATTATCATAACACTTTTTGTTTATTTCAATTGCCATTGGCATTGTGCAAGTTTTCTTGTCACTATTATAATAAATTCAGTAAAGTGCGACGTTGAATCGCACACGAACGCTTCCCTACGGACACTACATATCGATGGCTTAATATAAGAAAGGCGGAACTCGAATTTTCGATGTTTTATAAGAGAAGCAAAAAACTGAAAAAAAACTAAAGCATTTACATGCAGAAATAATTTTTTAAGCGGCCATAAGTCATTGATTTTGAACTGTAATGTACTAAGATCTTCAAGGAGGATGCAATTATACGTTGTCTCCCAGAAAACGTTAAAAACGCGATTTCGAAAAAAATTGAGTTATGCCCTTTTTATATTAAGCCATCGATATGTAATACCTTAGCATATATAATTGAATAGCTTATCTGATGTAAAAATTTTTTATAAAATCTTTTGTTTTGGCGATTTTTTTCGCTTGGTGATTTTTTCAGTTTATATCGCTTTTTTCGTTTTGGTGATTTTTTTTTATCTTTTGGCAATTTTTTCGGCTGTTCTTTACTCTAAGCAATTTTTTAATTTTGGTGCTTTTGTTCGTTTTGGCGATTTTTTTTTTGGTTTTTAGCAATTTTTTTGTTTTTACAAACTTTAGCATACATATACATACATAAATATAATCGAATATCTTACCTGATGTAGAAATTTTTTATAAAATTTTTTTGTTTGGACGTTTTTTTCGTTTTGGTGATTTTTTTTCATCTTTTGACGATTTTTTTCGGTTGGTTTTTAGCGTTAGCGGTTTTTATTTTAATTTTGGCGCTTTAGTTAGTTTTTGCGACTTTTTCTTTTTGGCGATTTTTTTTTTTGGGTTTTTGGCATTTTTTTACTCTTGGCGGTTTTTTTTTTGCATCTAAGCGATTTATTTTATTTTTAGTGATATTTTTCATTTTAAACGCTTGTTTAATTTGGCGATTTTTCGTTTCGACTTTTTTTTAATTTTGGAATTTATTAGTTTTAGCGTTTTTGAAAATTTCAAGAGTTTGCTTCTAACGGTTTCCAAGATACAGCGATTTTATATTAACTCATAGAATACCCTTTCATTTTTATTTTTTAAATTTCAGTGTTAATTTGTGAAGTTTGTATAAAAATACACTAACTTTGAAAATTTCAAGAGTATAATTGTCTGTATATTTACATACGTTGCCCGATTTAGAACAGCCTATAATTTGTAACTGTCATATACTTGTTGTTGTAACTTTAAATTAACTAAACTAATTGAGGGACTTAAAAGCAAAGGGGTACAAGTTCAAAAAAGAAAAATTAAGCTTCAAACTTTTTCCTGTTAAGTTGTTGCGAGTAGTTAGTAAAACTTTCGGTCAATAGAGTTCAGTTTGAGGTTATAACACAGGTCTGAATTTTTATAAAGTCATAGACATTAGTATTAAGTGTTGATTGCTACATCTAAATCAGCTAAAGATAACGATTTTTTTGTGCTTTCACACCAACTAGAGCACAACAGCCAATCAGATCTCAGCGACAACAATGCTTTGCTCTTATTTTGCAAAGAAACAAAAACAAATTTAAGAGCTTTCAAAGCTGTATCACAGTATATTACTTTTGGTCGTAGCTGATCTAAATTAATTTTTTTAGTTTTGGCACTTGTACCCACTTGCATTTATTTATTAATAATAAATTAATAAAACAGCTTATAATTGTTGTTTTATTTTTAAAGTAAAGTCTTGTAAATTACATTTTTATACAGCAAGGGCAAGAGTCGAGGCCATACATTACATATGTACATATTTACATTCGAGGGCCAAACAGGTTTAATATTATTTAATAAGGTTTTTTTAATGTTAAAAAAGCGAAAATGTAATCGTCGAACTCAACGATGCACAGTGGTGTAAAATAAAAAAGTTTGAATGAAATACATAGAACCTCTAAAGTAAGGAATGCATTTGCCTGAAAATTTACATGATATTGTGAAGTCTGTATGTAGCTGAAAGATGGTCTCAGCTACGGGAGGTGAAAGTTAGCTAACTCGCATGTGGAAAACTTTTGTGGCTTGTAACTTTCTTAAATACTGGCCGATTTTTAAATTTTAGGTGTTTAGATACTGCTAGGCAAGACAAGAAAACAATTTTAAAAAATGTTTAAGAGATACATATATCCCTCTGAAATTAAAATGTCTTATATTCTGCTCGACTTTTTTGGTTTTTAGGTATTAACTTTTTTTACTAAGCGTCTGATTTTTTAAGTACACCATTTAATTTCTAATAAAATTGTATAAAAGTAATGAAATACATGTCTTAATGCGTTAAGTCGTCAAGAACGTCTAAATTTAAAACTTTAAAATTTAACTAAAAAAATCTTTAATTTTTCAAAAAAAAACGTGCTTTTATAATTTTTAAATTTTGTAAAAAAAGTTGTATCAGAAATATTAATTTTGTGTGTTTACAATTTGAAAGGTAAATCTTTAAGGATGTACTCAAGGCTTTGTTTTAATTTTGAACATGTACCCAACATTCGGCAGTGGTCGAAAATCACATAAATTCTCAAAATCATTTTGAGTTTAATCAGTCAGTAGTTAAGAAAGTTACAAACCACACAAACCTTTCAGAACGGTGATAGCCAACTCTCGCCACCTGTTGCTCCGTTGCTGGTTCAGCTGCAGATTTCACAAAATATGGTACTGAAATATGATACTAAAATCATTTAAAATTTTCAGGCAAACCCCAGCAGCTCTTGTACAAAACTCAGGAAAATTTCTACCCATTTCTGTTAACACGACTGGCCGAGGTTTATACAAGTTCTCTAAAATAGACCATGTAAACGATCCATCCTTTATCAACTTTCGAACTATATTTTAAAAAGCTATCTATATTGGGGAACCTTTTGGGAATTAAGGTAAAGAGTAAGCGTGTTAAATTTTTTAATTTTTAAGCCCTTAATATTCCATCCAACTCAATTAATGTTACGGAAGCTTTAGTGAGCTCAGTATTTCTTTGTCTCTAAAAACAAGTAACTCATAATCCACATATAAGTCGAATTTTTTTTTTATTTTGTTCTCTTGATATTTTTTAAGTTTATCCTTTAATTTATTGAAAAGCTTATAACATATATAATATTTCAGATCAAATTCCTCATCTATGGCAATTTCGTTGCCTTCTTCATCTACAAATACATTCAATATTGTCTTCTTTGTCATTACTTTCGCTTTTGGTGGACTAAAATATCTTCAAAAGTATGTGTAATGAAAACAAATACAGAAGGTAATAATCACCCGTATTGCGTATGCCGAGTCGAATATTCGTCTACGAGAATAATCAAATACAAAATTGTCGTAGACGAATATTCGACTCGACATACGCAATACGGGTGAATATCACAGGATTCACACGAAGACTTTTATGAAGTCTATTTTTCGACGTCATTTTTGGTTTGATAGCGAACGGGGTAGAGAAGAAAGAGGGGTAGAAAAAACGACTCGATTTCTGTTTTCTATGGTTTTTTTCATATTTTTCTTTACACAAATTTGTGTTCCTGTTGTTACGTTTTATTATTAATATTCTCATATTGGTGTGTTCTTCGAAGGAAAATTTTATTAATAAAGTACCCTGTCGGAAATTCGGTTAACTTGAAACAAACTATTTCACAAATAGTACTGACTGACACTTGGATTACTTTCAATGTAATCAACTGACTATTTTAACATTGCGATGTCCTAGGCGGTAGTCAATTAGTCAATTGTCTCACTCTGCACTACTTTCAACTAACTTAAAGTTGACTTTTTTAAATCACCTGGTAGTCTGTAAATTAAAAAAATTTTTCCGGGGTTCGAACATGTATCATCACACGTTACTCAACGCGCCATCACTTGGCTAAGGTACCATCTAAAATAACAACAGCAAAATGTTAATATAATACTGAAATGAGTTTCAAGGTAGCTGAGAATAAATTTGTTGGCTCTCATCAAATTTTATTACGTACTCAACTTAAGAATTAGTTTTGGGTTTGTTCTGGATGACATTGCAGTTAGATTTTAGTCAGTCTAAGATAATAATATTAAATTAATTATTTTTGTAGTCAAGCACACATTCTCCGACAGGGTATGTAAATGTATGTATAAGCAATAAAAATCAAAATCAATAAAAAAAAATTAGACATGTAAAAATAATCATCGTATGAACGCAAATAATTTTTGGTAGCAACTTCAAAAGGGAATCAAGAAAAATAGACGTCATAAATTTCATCGTCTAAATCCTGTGTATGTAACTCAGTTTTAAGGAATTTAATTGGTTAGAAATTAAAAAAAAAACATTATATAGAATAATTTATTAAAACATTCACCCTTATTCTAATTGTCGACATCGACGTCACTTTAACACAATACCAAAAAATTGGTGCTTGTTTACTTGCTCTCGAGAAAAATTTTGTGCTACTGACAATCTATTTCCGTTCCCTAAGGTCTAGAAAATAGCATAAACCTGCCAACAGGAGTCAGTTGTTTTCGCCAACGGATACACAAGCCTTAATTTTTTGGTGTTGTGTTAAAGTGACGTTGATGTCGACAATTAGAATAGGGGTGATTAATTTAACTCGAATAATCGATTGACATAAGTTGGTCTATTTTTTGATTAATCCATATAATAATAGTAAACCATTTCTCAACTCATCGAACAAAGATTAATCGAATGGATACTCTATTCACTTGACCAAGACTTTCGCTAATCGATGTCGTATATATCTCGATCATTTATCGTGTAAAACTATCGAGAATGGCATTCAAAAATGAATCGAAAAAATCTTACAGTTTTGTTTCAAAAAACATTTGATTGCGAAGGCTCGCCAGCAATATCAAAAGTGAGTCAATATCGAACTAATTTCAATATCGCAAAAAGACAACAGAAAAATTAATTTTTAAAGATTATTATCTTTAGATTTTAATTTATGTATTTTAATATATTAATTCATTCATTCGAGAAACTATCGAGATAAATTCGCTTTAGCAAACATTTGAATTGTTTTAGATTCACGAACAAATATCGAACAATTTTGTTTCGAAAGATTATTATCCTTAGGTTTTAATTTGTGTATTTTAATATCTTAATTCTTTAACTTACGCTGCAGGATTTGAGCACGGTACCTCTAGGTTAAGAGGCTAGCATACATTCGAGAAACTATCGAGATAAATTCGCTTTAGGAAAAAATTTTGTTTCGAAATTTCTTCGCTTTAGTGAGCATTCGTTTATATCGAATCTCAGGTCAAGTGGGTACATTGTTATATGTATGTATGTATGTATACATGGCTTTATAAAAAAAAAGTTTGCATGAAGTCAATCTAATTTAATTTGAAAATGTTCTTTATTTATATTATTGTCAGTCATAAAATTAAAAAATGACTTCAAATTAATCGTTAAAACAATGCTTATCTATGGCAAGAGTTATTTTAAATGAAAAAACAAAGAGTAGGAAAAATAGCAGTAACCTATAAACCCATTAAGCAGTTCATATTCATATTCGAATTGAACTTTATACTCGTACTTACATACGTTATAATTTTATAAGTAAATATTAGTCTGTATATGTTTTTAAATATGATGAACACTTTGCACAGCAAATATCTTAAGTACGGTGCAATTCTTGGCCTAGTGCCATATATGACGCCAACTGGACAGCAACAAAAATACAATCTTAAACAGATATTTAAGCATCATCAATTCCACAATAATAACCATCATCATCAGCAACTTCATCATTACCTTCCACGTTATAGAAGTAATAATCACGCTAAACTTCTACGTTGGCAAAAAATTTACACAGTGACGTTAATTGTTGCCAATTTGATAACAACCTTGTATTGTGTTATATTTTTGCAATTCGAAGATAATTTGTTCGTATCGAATCTTGTCAGCATAATTGTATTTGTTGCACAAATCATAACCGTGATCTCAATATTGCTGGAGACGATGTTTGCATATGGAAAATATTACGAACTAATAGACAATTACAACAGGGTTGAGATGTTCATGAAACATTTGTTACACATACAAATCTGTATGGTGCAGATTGGAAAACGTCAGAGGCGAAAATATATGTTTATGATTTTTATATTGTATGGCAGTTTAATAGCATCAATAATAATTATATATGTAAAAACGTACAGTGGTTTCTTTTGGTATGCTTTAATGGCCATTATTATTCTGCGAACTCGTAGCATACAACTTGCATTATATTTGGATTATATTATATACTACATGGAGCTATTCAATGTGAAATTAAATGCTTTAATTTCATGCAAAATCAATAGGAATCATCAGGTATTAGATGTTGACTATGAATACCTAGAATCGTTTGAGTATTTGAGAAATTTAAAAAGAATTTATATGGAAATTTATGCATTGCATGAGAAATACAATGAGCTTTTTGGTCACTCGCTGGCTACATTATATACGGTGGTGGTGTTAGATATAATAATCAATTCGTATTGGACATTTTTGACAATATTTGAATATTATGAATCATATTATAATTATATAACAGTTTCAACGTTAATTCCGCTTTTTCTCATTTTAATAATTATGTGCTACACGGCCGAACAGTGTGAGAAACAGGTGTGAAAGATATAATTCTATATTTGCATGAACGCAAGTAATATTTTCCTCTAATCATGCAAATTCGTATAAAGGCCATGTCAGATAAAACTTCTGCTTCGCGTTGCGTTGAAGATTCGCTTTGACATTTAAGATGAAATGTACATGGTTATATGAAACATGTCATATAAAGTACTTTTAACGCAAAGTGAAGCGAAAAGTTAGCCAACTCACAACTTTTTGCGTGCTTTGACAATCGGTTGGTACACTTTTCTTAATTCATTTGACCAAACTCGCATGTAAATATGAAATTTTATTAAACTTTTGGTAAATTTACATAAAAAACGAGATAGTGGCATCAGAGTAATCGAACTGTTCTGTATTTTATGCATCAAACAAAGCAGTAAAACAAAAAGTGAGTATTGTCAAAGTTTCCATTGTGTCATACATATTTTGCGTCATGCTTTTTTCCCAAAGTTAGAAACGTCACGCAAAGCGTTGAAGTTGTATCTGACACCGCCTTAAGCGTGAGTAAAAAAAAATCCCTAAAAAGTTGGAAATGTTAAATGATTGATATAGTATTGGCAGCAAATCCTTGAAAATAGTTTTTGACACTTATGTATGTGAGTCCTTGTTTGCATGATCGCAAGGAAAAATTTACTAGCAAAATATGCATGGTTCCCTTAGCTTGCATAAAGGTTTGAAAGTTGAAAAAATAAATGCTTTTCTATATTTATAATTTGATCAGGCTAAACTTTGTATCGCTTTGTAAGCCAAATTACATGTGATAATTATTAATGAACAAATAACAGCAAAGTTAGTTGTAAATATTCTGACTAACAACACATACTTAGTTGAACGGAACAAAAAAAAAAGTTTGTCTAAAGTAGAACATAAATAAGCAAATTAACTAACAATGGCAAGACTGCTGCAAACTTAGAGATGGTAAAATTGAGCTTTCATTGAAAAAAGCTTTCAGAAAAATTTAATACGATGAATCAAAACAATTCACATATTCCATTTGCAATCATGGCTGAGTATATAAAGCAGAAATATACATCAACTAACACCACACACAGTGGACCAAACACAAAAGAACGCTGATGATGGAGGTTTAGTGGCCTTCGAAAACAGCTAGTTGTTCCGTTCAGAATATTTACAACTAACTTTGGTGTCAATTGTTCATTAATAATTATCACTTGTAATTTGGCTTACAAAGCGATACGAACTTTACACTGATCATATCATAAATATAGAAACAAATGAAAGTTCGAACAATAATAATTAAAATTAACTAAAATATGTGTTTTCTCTTTTTTTACCTTTTTTTCTTTAAGTGTATATTGATTTTAATTTGCCTTAAACGCTTGTTAAGGACGTCATTATGCAATATGTCAAGGCATACCAAAAGTTATAACTCCTTGTTGCAAAGTTTTATTTTACAAATCATGCAAAATCCCATAACAATCAAAGCAAATGGATACTTTGTTGTGAATTTGAAAACATTAATGAAGGTACGAGTAACTCTCTAATACAATGTACATACATACATATCATGCAGTGAAAAAAAAACTATGTATGCAATTAAACTTTTTCTAAATTTATTTTTAGATTTTGGCAATTATTATTACGTATTTGGTTATATTGCTGCAGTTTCGTAAGACCAGCGTAAATGAAGATACAACGAAAATTTTAAAAAATAATACATATTTAAATGAAACGCATTTGGAAAATTTAACTTTGTATAATCAAATTGGTTAAGAGAAATCGCGATTAGACTTAAATACATACATACGTACATATATCCACATATATGAATATTGAAAAAAAATATATATTAAAACATACTCCCAAATCTTGTCAATTGTTTCGATGTTGCAATTTGAAAAGGATGGTTTGTGTGAAGCTTAAAATTAATTCTGCAATTTAATTTAACTAGCACATAGATCTGACCTGAAGCCCTATAAAATGAACTAATGTGAGCTCTTGTTTGAAGCATTGCATGACAAATATTTTTAGTGTTAAGTGTTTGTCTTTATTTTACGTTCCGTTACAGTTTTTGGTTCCGTTACAGTTTATATCCCTGCAGGAAATGGAACTGACACAAGACTAGTCACGTGACCGGTCCCCAAGTGATAGAGACCAGTCCGAGATCTAACACTTCCTATGAAGCGGACCAGTCACTTTTACATGGGGATGACCTAGGATGGGGTTAATTGATACTTTGTATGCACCTTGTGACTTGTCACTGAACTATCCCATAGGGACCTATTCGATGTATAATAATATAAATAAAATTTCGACATTTAACTGTAACAATTAACGCTTATATATTTTTTTATTGTTACAAATGCAATGAAATTTTTTTTTAATTTTATTTTTAATCTGAAAATTTTTTGAGATTCGAACCGACAACCTCGTGCATGACAGGCTGGCACACTACCCACTCGACCACAGGGCCACTCATATTTCAAAAGTATAAATACCATTTAAGCTTAGGTTAATATCTAAGTATAGTTACGGGACTGATCCCAGAGTCACATTGAAGGGAGCAATTAACATTATATTTACACTATTTGATAGTTCCTGTATTCGACCACATCGAACATGTTCAGTGCAGTTTACTACAATATTAGATTGAGTCCGAATTAAATTGGCTCAAGATCAAGACGATACACCACGAAAATTGTCAATATGCCACCATTTAAACGATATGACTTTTTTCACCATACACTACTACGTACTTTTGATAACACCCACATTATCTCCAGTTATAGGACGAGTACATTTGGATCAATTGTCACCAAATTTTCTGCAGGGATATTACACTCACCCAGAAAAAAAATTATTTAATTATGTAATAATATATACATACATACATCCTGAACACACTTCACTTCACTTTTATTCACTTTCACTTCACTTTTATTCTCCATAACTTCATTCATAGTTCAATAGGGTACTATTACTAATATTACGCGTTTATGTATTACGAATATTTTTTTTGGTTTAGTATGTGTATATAAGAAAGACTCCTCTGGGACATGTATTATGTATTACGAATTTTTTTTTTTTTTTTTGGTATGTGTATATAAATATAAGAAAGACTTCGCTGGGACATCTGTTCACTGTGAAGGTTAAACAATGAATCAATATAAATAGACTGCCAAGTCACTCTGGAACAAGTCCCGTAACTATACTTAGATATTAACCTAATCTTAACTGGTACGTATTTATACTTTTGTAATATGAGTGCCCCTATGATCGGGTAAGTAGCGTGCAAGCCGTAGGTTGATAGTTTGAATATAAAAAATTTGTTTGTCGGAATGACATTTATATATAGGTCCCTATAAGATAGTTAAGTGATAAGTCACAAGGTGCATACAAAGTATCAATTAACCCGATCCTAGGCCATCCCCATGGAAAAGTGACTGGTCCACTTCATAGGAAGTGTTAGAACTATAACTGGTCCCTATCACTTGGGGATCGGTCACGTGGCTAGTCTTGTGTCAGTTCCATTTTCTGCAGGGATGTTTAACGGCTTGTACCACGATGTCACCAGAAATCGTTTGATTGACAAATTGTATTGCAAACAACAATAGCATTTGAAAATTTGTTGTTGTTTTCAGTATAACTATTCGATCGAACGAATTCTGGTGACATCGTGGGAGAGGCCGTTAATCATTTATATTATTCTACACCGATTAGGTCCCTAAGAGATAGTTCAGTGACAAGTCACAAGGTGCATACGAAGTACCAATTAACCACCTCCTAGGCCATCACCATGTAGAAGTGACTGTTACGCTTCATAGGAAGTGTTAGAACTCGGACTGGTCTCTATCACTTGGGTACCGATCACGTGACTAGTATTGTGTCAGTTCCATTTCCTGCAGAGGAATTTCACTTACTGTGATTGTTCAAAATAATGGCGGTGTTCGGTGTATGATGCAAATGGTCCTTCGTAAGTGTAAATGCAAAATATCGTAGCTTTTTCTTAATATCCAAAAACAAAATACACACAGTCAATCAAATCAAAAAGCATATGCAACAAAATTCAAAATACTTTATATGTCATGGCATAATATAGTCTGCCCGACTTTAAGTGGGATCATAGTTTTTAAGTTCCCATAAAGTTTTTGTTATTATTTCTATTGTTGTAAAGCTGGAGTACTACTGTATTTTTGTTTCTTTATGTGTATTATGAGTATTATTAAAAAATATATCGGAATATCTGCACTTTGTTATATATTTTCAAATCTGTTAAATTCTTTTAAAGATTGCCCGATTTTTTATGTGAACCACTGTACATATGTATATGTTTTTTTCCGTGATAATTCGCTGGTTATACTAGTGCATTCATTCTGTTTTATTTTTAATAATAGTCCGTCTGTAGGACTGATAAGAAATTAACGTGAATTCACAAAAACTTCTATGAAACTTTTATTCTAATTTGAATTCACAAAAATATAAAGTTGTCGAATCACTCTAAATCAAAACAAAAATAAAAAAAAAATTACAATTGGTTATTGTGAAATAAATATAAAGTAAATTATTATTGACCCTTCGTTATAAAACAAAATGGAAACTTTGCATTAAAATAACCAGCTAAAACCAAATCACTGGCGTACTAATTTTGATAAGACCTGAGGCCTCTATTATCATTAGATTAATAAAAAAAATAATAATTACCGAACAGCATCTTTTTATTTGAAATCGTTTATATAAATGTACAAGTATAAACAAGCCAATCGAAAATAATAATGTAAACTAGAAATTCACTTTGATTAAATACCAGACATTTGCTGAGCGAGTGAAAAACTGAGACCGGTTTAAGCTGGTTCCGGAACTCTTGGCGAACTGGTAAAATTGAACTTTTTATTTGATAAGAAGTGATTAAGTTAATAACCGATTGAATATAATTTAAACAGATGCGGTGCATTTCTTTAAAGTTTGATGGATTTTAATTTAATCTGACAGCAGGAAGGGAAGACTGAAAGCATTAATGTAATAATTTTTTTTTTAATTTTCTATTTTTTAAAATACATACATACATACATACATATGCAGATATCTTGAAAAAGATACTTTTATATCAAATAATTTTTGTTTTTTAAACTATACCATAGATTGGTATTTTTCAAATGATCGAATCTACTCGTACTTTAGAGATACATAGATAATTTTTTTTTTAAAGTAATTAAAAAAAATTAATGGGGGAAATACCGATATTTTTCTGTGCAGTCACGCACTTCACCAGCACCCATGTCTATCTACTGGGGTAGAGATTATTATTAACATCAGCTATTTAACTTAAATTTCTATGAAATGGAATATGAGAATTGATTGTGTGTACAATTATTGATTTGTCTTTGGTAAATACATTTGTAAGTATCACTATTCATTTTCTGTTTTTCCATTTTCTATTTAGATTAGCACGAAGTTATATCACTCTACCTAAGTATGTTTAACTATTATTACTTATGTATGTTTTACGATCATCACATTAATTATTTTTACTTATTCGATGCACAATCGGTACATACATGTAAGTACTATTGTAGTGGCTTTATGTTACATACTTTGTTTTTGCTTTCTACAGTTGACTTTGCTTTCCAGCATTCTGAAGCTGTGATGGCCAAGTGAACATATTTTTGTCACGTGCCCATGATGAATTAAGTGAGACATTTTTTAGATTTAATTGAACTGTAGTGAATTTTAATCAGAAATAATTTCTTAATCAGCCTTAAGTTCAGTAATTTCAATTCTTACCGAATGAAATATTTTTATTAATTAATATGAGCAAGGTGTATTTAAACAGGTGGCAGCGTTACTTCAGCTGATAATTTTTTGCTCTATGTACTTTGTAGCTAACGAATGTCAAAAACTTCGTTTTGTTTTGGTTTTGGTACAATTAATTTTGTGCTTTTGACAGTCTTCGGCTCTTTACACAGCTAGGGTTGCCGTATTTTTGTATAACAAATCCTTACGCAGTCACCTGTTTAATTACACCATGAATATGAGTTTCTAAAGAAGAGAAGAAAAATTAAGCTAGACTTTATTATTATTTCCCCCAGCTAATAAAGTCTATAATTACGTTATTAAATAGTTCCAATCACATGTAATGGTAATTGGTTTTTTCGATTGCAATTACATGTAATTATGATTGAATTTTTCCCATTACAATCACATGTAATTGTAACTGAAATTTTTTTCTACCATAATTACTTATTAAATTATTAAATGTAAGTTTTTTTTCATTTTCAATTGCAACAAAGTGTAGTTGTAATTGAAAACTTTAAATTACAATAACAAAAAAAAAATGTTGAAATCCATGTGTAATGAATTACAAAATTTAATCATTACTGCTTGGACTGGTATGTCTGGTATGTTTGTACATATCGTAGTATTGATTCAATATTGACTTTGTCACCAGTACTGATGAATTATATTCCCAGACAATGCTTTTTGCTTTTTGAAAGTCTGCTACTGACGTTGGTACTATTGACTAGGTAGTTCTTTTGGGACCTTATACATATATGTATGGATGTTGTCCGTTGATCCGTTGTCGGAAGAAACTGACTGCTATTGACAGGCTCATGCTGTTTTCTAGACATTAGGGATCTGAAATAGACGATTAATAGCACAAAATTGTTCTCCAGAGCCATTAAACCAGCTCGAATTTTTTGGAATTGTATCGACGTGACGTCGATGTTGACAACTGAAATAATGGTGAAGAATTCTCCTTCCTTTCGTTATTAAAAAGTATTTATTTATTTGCAAATACAATTACAAGTTATACGGCTGATAGCGTAGCACATCACCCACTAGGATTACCGGGGCAACGCATTAAAAAATTTATTTAGAAAAGTTGTTGTCGATCAGCTGTTTCCTACCGTTGGAGTTATATTCCACTACGGACGGCCAAGGCACATCAATCAGGTACCCGCATTTCTACAACAAATATTACAACACCAATAACCACATGTACTTTGTTGCTATAAATTACCATCTTACTTTTCAAAACAGGGTAGCATCGTTAGATTGTATGTTTATTATAAGAAATGTCAAACACGATACAAAACTGAATATTCGTTAAGTGTTTATGGATACACAAATAAAAGCATGTTTTTAGGCTTGTACCTACACAATCCAAATTTGACATTTGGCTTGGTATAATGACATTAGTCACCTGGTGTAGTGCTGCCACCTAATAAATGCGCCTTGCGGACGGCTAACTGAGCTTTCAACAAACATTTTATTATATTAATAAAGTATTGTTGCAACATTTGAGGCACATTCCCATTTTATTAATGTATGTACTTGCAAAAGTAATAAAGAAAACAATATAAAAAGGGAATAAAAAGAAATAAATGTAAAAAAAATCACCTAATCAATATTAATTAAAAATGCAATTCAGCATTAACAGTGATAGTATCCACTATCTCCTCATTGTCTGCAATTATTTCCAAAGTGCACTCTAAAATCTCCACACCACCATCATCACGAGTGTTAGTGGCCTCACTTTTGGTACAATTTGTAGAATTTTCTTCCTTTTCTGCAAATTTGAATGGCTCTTTCGAAATTTCATTTATATTTTGGCAAGCTAATATTTCTGTGTCTGCAGATCCACTATTGAAATCGGTATTATTCTCAATTTCATTTTTTTCTTGTACACTCCCTCGTTCAAAAGAGTAAATTGATTCTTGGCTCATTTCTTCATATAAACACTGATCACTCTGCTGCTTTTCTAAAACATTTCCGAAAATTGTATAGCTCTCTGATGAAGGCTTTTCTAATTCATATTTTTCAAATTTGTCATTACATCCCTGCCTAGTTAGTTCTGGAGTTTTAAGAGACATTTTGTTGAACCACAATAAATCGGCTTTTTTTAAAGCACTGCTATTGCGCAAAGTTTCTGAAAGTACTTTGGGATTTTCATTAGTTCTGAAACATTTTCTTTCGACCATATTTTCCAGCAATTCATTATCTTGCTCATTTAAGCATCTCTCCTCCTTGGTAAGTCTCAAACAATGCTTCAATTCCTCATAGCTTTTGCCACACTGCACAATGTGGTTTTCATCTATTTCTGCTAAATTTGAGAAATCAAATGTTAATTTGTTAAGAAACTCCTTATCAATGCTAAATAGATTTGGTTTGCTCTGATCGTCCAATGAATAAAACTCATCATTACTTTCGTCACTGTCATCGTTGGACGCCGCGTTTCGTTTATTTGCAGCTAAAGCTTTTATTATAAGATCCTCGCTTGATTTACGTGGCGCAGGCTTAAAAGGCCTTTCCCTGTATTGTTCTTTTCTTAAATTGCTTCTAATACTGAAGTCCTCTTCTTCAGAATGTGCTGTATCATAGTCTTCCTCAGTGTCACTTAACCTGTGCTGTGATAATTGTGGTAGCTCTTGTAATTCTCTGGTACAGTGATTGCGTACCTTCAGTTTGCCATCGACTAGTTCTATGGTGTCATAATAACGATCTTTTTGTGCATACACTCTATCCACCACACGACGAACTTTTTTACGTTTATTTCTTGTCACTTCTTCTAATTGAGCATCTAAACTTTGCAGAGTGTCGGAATTGAATTGCTTTAAATTTGTTTGTTCACACAATATTTTAAAAGTCGAATTTTTTTGTTGCTGTTTATCAAATGTTTCTAAATAACTTTTATTCTTTGTGCCTTGATTGATTTCAATTCCATTGCAGAATTGATTGAATGATGTAATGACGTCAGTGATACTTTTATTAACTTCTTTTTTAGAATGCGATAAATTGTGCCCTTCGCTAGTCTTCATTATATCTTGTGGAAATTCGTATGATGTCTGTTGCATTATTTCATCTAAAATTTGTTCTACAATTTGTTTCGCATCTTCTTTGTCTGCCTTTTCTAAAAAATGTTCTTCTTTCATATAGGAATTGAAAGAAAAATTTTCTTCGTGCTTTTTAATATCGCCTTGAATATGATTGTTTAAAATTTCAAAGTTCAATTCTTCATTTTCTCTCCTATCTTCGCAAATTATATCTTCTCTTTCATATTTTTCTTCTTCTAAATGTGCTGCCTTAAAAAGTTCTTGAGTATCATTTTCTAACTTCTGCAACAAATGTTTTAATTCTTTGGACTCTCTTTCCATCGACTTCAAAGCTTCATTAGATTTGAGGGTTGGGATTGAAATATCCAATGGAATGTATTGAAGAGTTTCATTTGCTACTTTATTATCTTGATCTGGAAACTCTATACAAACATTTTCTGTACAACTATTTGTTGTGTGGCATTCATTTATGTCAGTTGCTACGTTTACAATCATTTGCTCCTTCGCCGTAGACATTTGACCTTCTACGCTTTTAATATCTTGTTTTTTTATTTTCGTTCCTTCATGCCATAGATCAATCCTACGTTTAAGTTTGAATTCCTCCAAACTGTCCATATTTTCGTTCTCCGAACTGTCACAACTGCTCTCCTCAGCAGACAACATATCTTTGCAAAAAAGAGCTTTTATTACTTCCTGTCTCTCTTCGTGTTCTCTTTCTAATTGATTAACAAACTTACTCATATTCGTGCTCAATTCTTCAAAATCGGACCTAAGCTGACTATTCACTTTGATATATTCTTGTTTGATATCACATTCGTGACGAGATTTTTCTGTTGTTGTTTCAACTTGGAGTAATGGTTGTTCATGCGTGGTTTGTGAAAAGATTTTCATAGTTTCTTGCAATTCGTTGAGTGGTTCGTAATTGTCTTCTTCATTTTTCTCTATAGAGTCAAGATTTTCAAAATGTCTGCTGATTAAAGACTCGGAGGAATTTTCAGATTTTGTGATTTCACCGATGGTTTCCATTATAGTCTCAGAATTTTCTGGGTGAACATCATAAGATTTGTTTTCGACCAGATTAGATTCATTTGTATTTCTTTCTAGTGCACTCGCTAGTTCTTTTTCATTGCACGAACTTTTCTCTGTATTTTCCTGCATATGTGTCTCCTCGCTAGTTTCTCTTTGATCTTTTATAATCTCTTTAATGCCTATCATGGAGTCAAAATTTACCAATTGATTAGAGTCACATTTTTGACTAGCATTAGAAATTACAGATGTGTCAAGCTTTTTGTCCTCTGCCACCTCGTCCCAAAAATTGTCTGTACTATGTTCTGAATCTATTCGTATTCTTACATTTATCTTTTTTGCTTCTGTATCGCTCTCGGAATCAGATGACGGTATTAACGATATTTCATCACCAAGTTTACGATGTTTATTCCGTAAATTAATAGTAGCTGAAATGATAAAAAAATGATGTATAATAAATATTTAAAATTAACAAATCTAAAATATATTGTAAAAATATATTAGTCTAATACCATTTACGCTATCCCTCATCTTTTTACGCTCCGCACGATTCCAACGTTCATTTTCTTTGCGTTCTTCCTCATATCCTCCTCGTTTCCTAAAAAAAAAATAGTATTTAATAACAATATTATTATAATCCATTCATTCATTCATTCATTCTTTGAATTTAAGTCGTACCAAGCTTCTGCACAAGCCCTATCTTTAGGAAATACTGGCCGAGAATCCAAGTAGGTTAATTTTTTCTGTAAATTTTTTAGGAATAATATTATTAATATTATTTGAAAAGAAGGCAAATACTTACACATTCCAATATGAGAGTTTTGCGGTATTGGGGTACTTTTGAAACGACTGGATTTCCCTGCAATACTAAAACTTTCAATTCTGGCATTTTAGAAAAAATCTAAAAATAATCTTTTTAGCATGTTTTATAAACTCAATTTATATCATTTACCTTAACTACTAATATATCATCAATACGATTATTAGATAAATCCAATACCGACAAGGTTTTGCACTTCTCTAGTTCTCTTAAACCCTCACAGTCTTGCAAATAGTTCGAGGCCAGATTTAAAGTATTTAATACTGGCAGCACCTCAAAACCGCAATTTTCAATTTTCCTGATGTGATTTTGTGATAAATTAAGTGTATCCAATTCCTTGCAGCATTCTAAGTTCTCAATTTTTCTGATCAGATTACTTTGCAAAAAAAGGCATTTAAGTTTTGTTTGCTTATCGAGTCCTTGAATTTCGGAAATAGCATTGGATTCCAGCCAAAGACATTTAAGTTCAGTATATTCTTCCAAACACTCTATGCAGTCAAAGCCTAAAAAATGTTTTTCTTTTTCGTTTCGTTCTATTTTTTTTTTTTTTTTTAATTTTAGCGCTTACTAACCCTGATAATGCAAATATAAAACATCGTTTAGTTCTGGCGTTTGATATAGTTTATCTTTTCTGCATAATTCCAAAATACGCTTTTTCGTTATTCGGTTGAGACCAATGACTTCATTGCGAGTTTCTTTTCGATGCATTTTGAAAATAATTGTTTTAAAATAAGAAAAATATATGTATGTATTTTCCTTGCTGACACCTTTGATTACAATAATTATTGATTCAACAAATATTGTATATTTGTATGTACATGTCGCTCTTTTATTGCAACATAGACATATGTCAAAAAATGCGTTTTGGTGTTAATAATGCAGAAAAAATAATATCATACTTAATAAATAATGCGCACCTCTGGAGAAAAGAAAATTTGTTTATATCTTACGTGAGTTCTATGTAAATGGAAAATTTAGAACTTGTTTTCTGCAAAACTAGCCTTTTTTGAGTTATGCCTCTGTTGCAATAAAGAAGCGATATGCACCCTGTAGGAAGTGTCAATTGTAGCAGTACTGAGATTCATTATTGACTTTGTCACCATTACTACTGACGAATTATACCCCAGATTAGAGATGGGCGCGTATTTAATTTTTCCAACATGACACGACACGAACACGATTACCAAGACGATCAACACGTACGAAACACGCACGCGAAAACTTTTGTCAGCACGATAGTGCACAACACGCACAAAATATTGGTATGGTATTTGAAAATCAGAAAATTTAATTGATTTTTTGAATAGTCGCTTTTCAAAATATGGCACCAAGTTGGAACTACCAGATGATAATATATGTCAGCACTCGCGTCCATCTCTACCCCAGACAATGATTTTTGCTATAGACCAGAGATCTTCAAAACCGTGCACATGTGCGAGTGCTCTCAGAATAATGAATAGAGCAATAAAAAATAATTTGTGCTTCGCTACCCCGATCGACTTTAAAATTTACCCTCATCGTCTTTTAAATTTCATTTACATCGATTTGAAAGTGTCAGAGGAGCAAAAAAAATAAATATATATACATGTATGGCATTGGTGGTGCAATATGAAAATTGGATTTTGCCACGCCCCTCCGCCCGCCTGGATATTCTGAAGATTCCTTGAAAATTTCATAAAAATCGGCCCAGCCGTTTTGGAGTCCATACGTTACATACATACATACACACATCCTGTTTTATATACATATATACAGTGAGCAAAGAAAAAACTTGTACATCAAACGATCCGCTCTTTAGGGGTGGAAAACTATCGATGGCACTATCGATAGTATCGATAGTTAATTTATTTTGTGACTATCGATGTTTTATTTCTGCAATCGATTAATACTTGAAAACAATCGATATTTTTTAGTCACTATCGATATTAAATGGTACACCACTAAAGGCAAAAAATAGAAAATATGTTGCTTTTTATAAGCAAAAATAGCTGGATGACGGAAAATTTCTTCCACTGATCACACTTATTTATCATAAAACTATTTTAGTTTTGTTATTTATTGAACAGACGAATAAACTTCTATTTTATTTTGTTTTGTTTAGTTTAAAAATATTTTGTTTTGAATTTTTAGTGTAAATAATTATATACATTATACGAGAACCATAAAACTTCGATACTATCACGATAGTATCGTCGATATATCGATAGTTTTTCTAGCTTTCGATAGTCTTGAAACGATATATCAATAAAGTTTTTCAAACTATCGAAAACTTTCGATAGTAACACTATCGATAGTTTTCCACCTCTACCGCTCTTCTAATCAGGGTATCTCTGTTGCTTTGTAAAATTTTAAGCTTAAACCAAAAGCAATTTCAAGACAATTTAATCAGCTTTCTATGGAAATCTTTCATTTTATTAACAAATTTATTTTAATGCTAAAAAAAAATATCCTAACATAAAATAGCACTATTTTCAAGAGCAAAAAAAACTTGTACACTAACTTTTCTTTTAGGAATACACTAAAAATTGGTACTAAATGTGGCCACGTTTATAATGAACTGGGTTTTTTTGGGAGGTACATATATGCTCCCATATTCCCTGGAGAGCACTTTTGAGTTAATTTTTGCCCCTAATATACAGCTCGTGCAATTTTTTCTCCACATTAGCACACAGAATTGCACTAGTACTAAGGGCCAAGGGTCTAGGGAGGGTGTGCCTACAATTTTTTCCCATTAAACGGAAGACATTCTCTTATTATTGACGACGAATGTTTCGGGTGTTTAACTTTAAATAATCAATCATCTCCACTTACATTTAATTTGGCACTAACTGTGCTAAATTATCTTTTAGTATTTTTAAATAATCCCTTTTATTCATTGTACGTTCTATTAAAAACCGCATTTCATACACCACTTGCTATTGCAGGATGCTATAGACGTTTAACATGTGCGTGTCGTTCAAAGTCTACTCTACTTAGAAACACTTAACCCCAAGCTTCCTACATGGTATTTACATGCATTCGTATGTATAATATTTAAAAAAAATGTTATGGAAACGACTTTGTTCCTTTGAACAGGACAAATGATTGCCATGGATTTTTGGTAAATACGATAAATTTTTCGGAGGAGCTTAAACTAACATGCTCTAACACATAGGCGTAGCAATGTCATTCTTGGGGCGGGTGGAATTTCCCCCCCCCCCAAGAATCGCTGTTGTCCCTTCAAAAACTATAAAATTTTCTAGCTACGCCAATGCTCGAGTGTTTCCAGAAGACCCCACACTTTTATTACGTAAAAGTAAAGTTCTCAATTTTACGTACAAATTATACATACATACATACGTTAAGTTGAGCAATATTTTTAATATAGTTTTTATTTATTATTAGTAGTGCGTTTGCATTTGAGCAAAATCTAGTACTTACGAGATTTCCCATACAAAGCAAAATCTAGTCACGCAGTCAACTGTAGTGTAGTAGAACCATAGAGTACTAACTAGAGGCGACACCGGCGAATTGAAGAGAATTCGCTTTACTAAGTTCTTGCGGTAGAGACAGCAAATATGACTAATTTCTATGCCTTTCTCTATCGCACCATCTTAGTAAAATGTCATTTAGTTATTTACAAAATATAAATTTTCTTGGCAGGAATTGGCGCAAATTGGATAAAAAATGATTTTGCGCCAAAATCCTTGCCAAAGTTGGTAATATGTGGACAAAAATTGGTAGATTATCTTGTCCACATATTACCAACAGTGAGAAAAGTGAACAAAATAAAAGTGATGGTGAAAAAAACATGGATTACTGGGAGCATCACACAGCAAAAGTAAAAATGTAAGTATATATTTATTGTTTCTTTTACTTATTTATAATAGATTTTAACAATATATACTTAATTTCCAGGAGCCGCAGATGTACTATGGGTTGACCTACAGGATAGAAGCTGAATTTGTTCCCGACAGAGCCAACTAAGTAAGTAATTTATATAAAAACCTTTGTAAAAGTGAATTTTTTAAAGTGACATTTAAGTGTGGAATTGTGTACATTGGAAGGGACAATGGTGTTCTTGTCCCTTCCAATGTACAATTGCTTTGCTTAACATGTAGTGAAGAGAAGATGTGTTCCGATCAATACGATCTAAAATAAGCTCGCTTTGTATTACTTTTAGAAAGAGCTAAGTAATGTAAACTACAGGACTAATGTGACTATGCAAAGTGAATGGAAAGTGTGAAATTTTGTACATTGGAAAAGACGATGTTTGTCTTGTCCAATGCACAAAAACTTTGGTTAACTTGCCGACATGAAATGAAGTGTTTGGATCAATTGGAATCCAATTTTGTTCGCTTTATACAAGTGCGTTACGCAAACAAGCTTATATGGTTAATGTGGACAGATAAAGTGAAGTGTATGTGTGGAATATTGTACGTTGGAAGGGACAATGATGTTCCTGTCCAATGCACAATAGTAAGGGTTAACAAGACGTATAAAAATGTAGTGTCCAGATCTTTTGGATTCCAAGTGTTCCAAGTTCTTTTTGTTTTTCACAAGTTCTTAACAAAAATAAGTGATTTGTGTCTACGTAAAGTGCGCTGTTTGTGTGGAATTTTGCACATTGGAAGGAGCAATGATGTTCTTTTCCAATGTACAAATACTTTGGTTAACAAACTGTTTAAGTAAGAAGTGCTTGGAACAATTGGATTCAAAATTTGTTCACAAATAACTTGTTTTTGGGACTAATGTGTACATATAAGTGAAGTGTTTGTGTGGAATCTTGTACATTGGAAAGGAGAATTATGTTATTGCCCAATGCACAATGACACAGGTTAACAAGCCGCAATTGGTATTCAAATATGTTCGCTTTATGTTCTTTTTTTTAAGTAATTGACAGAAATAAGACTAATGTGTGCCTATAAAGTGAATTGACAACGTGGAATTTTGTACATTGGATAGGACGATGATGGTCTTGTCCAATGTACAATAACACCAGTTTGTAAGTCGCTAGAAAAAAAAGTTTTCTAATCAATTGGAACGCAATTGTGTTAATTTTGTGTCCTTATTTACAAGTACTTGAGACAAAAAAGAAAGTATTTTTCATTAAATTAAAAGAACTTTTACGGGCTACAAAATACTTTATAAAAGACATTCAACTTTTGTCTTATATATGTATATATAACCTTAGTTCTATAAATAAAAAGGCCTTTTACTTTTTCCAAAAAAGATAATTTTTGTAAAACTAAATATACAATTTTAATAATGCTCTTTTTTAATTTTTATTTTATTTACATATGTGAACGGCAAGAAAACCTGGAAGAAACAAAACGAAATATCGCTGCTATAAAATCCATTCGACCCCTAAGGACTAAACTTGAATGTTTCCAAGGAAAACAACTTTAGACTTTGGTGACATAAGTAAAATTATTTTAATTTCAAGATATTTAAAAAAATTTGGTTAATTACATTAGTAAACATTCCAATTTTGTTTTTGTTTACAGTGTGTGTAGTGCAGTTTTTTTTGTAACAGTTTCAAATGATTAAAAATTATTGTTTTTATTATTATATTAAAATGTAAAAATAAAAATAAGAAAACAATTCCAAAATTGAACATATAACTTATTTTTTTAAGATTTTATTACTACAAATTGAGGTGAGTATACGCTCAAGAAACGAAGACCTTTTTTGATTTGGATCGCCTATTAAAATAACATATTTCTGTACTGAATATTATTTCAAGTTAATACAAAAGTTAAAAAAATCGTTAATTTTTATAAAAAAGTTATTACTTTGAGTCTAAAATATGTTTAATAACACGATTCCACGACTGTTCCACTCTTAAGAAATTAGTAAGCAATTCGGATAGGTATAAGGTACTAAGATTCAGAAAAAATATTAAAAATTTTCAATATAAAATTAATTTAAACTTTTTGACATTATTTATGATTATAACTATTTTATAAATATCCCCTTTCTTTCTAAAAACTGACTCAAAAGGACATGATTCAATTTTGCGATGTAACTTTCTTTAATGATGTGTGCATCTGTAAGAAAAAAAGTTAATTAATAAATGTACATTCATGTATATTAAAGTAAAAAATACCTTGACCTCGAAAAAGATTCTCAAATTTATAGCGTGTACTTCTGATTTCAATTGACCCTTATGATTTTGATTATCTGGAATAAGCAATAACAATTAATAAATCAAATACTGAATTATTTATTTATTCAATGGATGTAATAATTACTGTTCAAATGAAACTTACCGTTTTGATGCATATCACCAGATTTTACAGGTGGCTTTGCCAAAGCAATATAAGGTGCTGGAATAGTTTGCTGGCCAGTTATATCATATCTGCACATGTGCAGGTCAGCGTGGTGTTATACGTATTTGTGTATACACTTGCGGATCCAAAAAAAAATTGGCCGGGCCCCATGTAAAGCACAAAGAAACTCCCAACAACATGGACCGTATACCGCACTTCTGATGCACATATTGTGAGTCCAGACGAGCTTCATTTTCGTGGAGCTCATGCTGATTATGTTTTGTCAATAGTTTCTTGGCTAGCTATTACTTCAAGCAACATACCATTGATCTTACTAGCCAAAAATGGATGCAAATGTCTGTCTGGGTATAAACGTTCGACCAGTATAGTAACAAAGAGGACTAATGATTTTCTGGAATAAACGGTGAGAACAATTAATGTTTCAAATACTGAAATATTATTCAAATAAAACTTACCGTTTTGATGTATTTACGACACAAGATGACTTGCTGGAACCTTTTGAACTGTTTGCGTACACCTTTTTTGGTAGCACGCTGTTGAGCAGCGTTAGAGGTGGCCCGGCCAAAGTAATATAAGGTGCTGGAATAGTTGGCAGCCCAGGGTAGAGTATTACACATATATGTAGGCACTTACAGATCGAAAAATGGGTCCGGGTACATTAGGCGTGGAAGCACGCGTGCATTTTTATTTGGTAGCACGCTCTTGAGTAGCACCAGCTGTTAAAGGTGGTCCGGCAAAAGTAATATAAGGTACTGGAATATTTTGCTGGCCAGTTATATCACAAGCGTCCATGCACAGCACAGTGAAAGTGATATACGCATTTGCGTAGGCACTTGCGGATCCAAAAAAAGTTGGCCGGCCCCATGTTAGACACACAGAAACTTCCAGTTGCATTGTATTAGAATACTTGGCCAAATTGTTGCATGGGTCGCTTAACGCCCATGTGATGCACATATTGTGAGTCCAGATGAGCTTTCCAAACTTATTTTCGTTGAGCAAATGCCGATTTTCTTATGGGGAAGGAACTTGCAAACGTATCCTTTCTCCATATATGTATAAACAACATGCACAACTTTAGCAATTGTTTCATTTTCTACATCTTCCGAAGTGCACAAAGCCGTTTGCTTTAGATGAGTCTCCATCATCGGTAGTAACTTTGTGGCTACATACCCATATTTCCAAATTTAGGGAAAGTATCACAATGCCCTTATCCACTTTTTTTTGTAAAAACTTTGTAATTACGAAAGTTTGTTACATTATTTGGGCAACAATTTACAGTCAGTAGTTGAGGAAGCCCACTGACCATCAATTACACAACTTATTATATCAAAAACACATCTATTTTCAACAAAAATTTAATTTTTACTTGAAATTTTTCACTTTTGAACAATTTTATTTTCTACTTTTTTAAGAACATATGTTCGCAAATGCAATATATAGCTTTTGCTTTTTATACATGTAGAAAACAATTTTTTCTCTCACTTGCAACAACTTAGTAAAAATTAAAAATTCACACCAATCAGCTGTTATCGCGATTTTTCATCACTCACTGGTGGGTCTTCTGGTTCATATTCTGTGAGTAGAACTAACCCTGCGTTTAGACATGCAAGTACTTGCATGCAAGCTCGGCGTACGTATTATCATGTTTACTTGTTAGTGCAGAGTTGTACATAACATAAAAGATGGTGTGGCAGTTATATTTAACATCGTGTTATAAGGTGCCTTGGACTCAAAATCAGCTTATCTCAACTTAGGCACTTTTCCCTCTGCCACAGAACTTATTTTTAAATTCTTATCATTAGCTCATTATTTAATACATCAAAATATTAATAATATATGTACCAATGGGCTCAATTACTTAATGAAATAATAAGATAAAATGAAATGAAAAATAAAATTGATTAAAATGAAATCAATTACAACAAAAAACCAACCATTAAATAAAAATATAGATGAATTGTAAATCACCGTGTAAATGTAAGAGGTTTTTTGAAGTTACATCCAAAGAAATATTAAAAAAAAATCATGATTTAAAACTCCTCGTCTAAATCGGCCCTAAGATTACAATTGTTTATTTCAAATCTCCAATAGTTTGCCTTTCAGGGTTAAAATAATGCTACATTAGACATCACCTCTGCCTTTACAGCTGATTGAGTGACAACAATTGAATAATGACAACACAATCGTAAAAGAAACAAATAATATAAAGATGTATGTATATTCTTTCAATTAAATTTAATTAAAATGCAACGTATTAAGAAAGTTTATTAAAAAGAACAGTCATATATAAATTGAAATTTAAATAACTCTTTATATCAAGAAGTTTAAGTTTATTAAATGTGTTAAAAGTGAGAAACGGTAATAATAATAATATTTATAACATAGAAATAAAAGATATAAAGGTAAGAAATTAATACATGCATGTACATTTTGTACTTATGTATGTGTGTATGTATGTATACATATAAATTCGTACTATATTGAACTTCAATAATAATAAAAATATAAATATGTTCGATTTTTTTGCAGCCGTACATATTAAAATATTCTTTTGTTTAAAGTTTACGCGTCATAATTGATTTATATGTACAATGTACATGAACACATATGTGTATAGGTATATGATGAACATACAGAACTTCAAAAAATAAGGAGTGTAAACAAGAACAAGTTACTGCTTTGAACGACCAAATGGGACAATAAGTTTAATAATTATTTACTTATGTATATGGTGCGTGATATTAATTTCTGGTCTAAAACGTAAATCTATGAATTTGTGCATGCAAGAATGGAACCTAAAAAAATCACTGAACTGGCCAAATTATTACGAAATAATGGCGATAAAATATTAAATTCTGAATTTACACTTACACTATCAGGTACATACATATGCATTTTATTTATTTATAATATATGTATGACATACATACATACACCAGCTTTCATCATTAAAACTGAATAGTAATTACATTATATGTATATGAATAATGTAATTACTATTCAGTTTTAATGATGAAAGCTAGACCTCTACAAACGTTGCATATCGTCGTGGAGAAGTTATGTTCACACGTATCTCCACAAACTCCCAATTTTAGATTATATAAAGAAGGGGCTGTTAAATGATACAGGGATTGGAATCCTATATCGATAGTAATAAAAAAATAATAAAATAAAAATACCAAAAACTCATAGAGGAAATTTTAAACTCCAGTAGAAATGATTAAATGGAATGATTAAATTTTTTGTTTGGAACCATAATCGAAATTCTCTGTAACGTAGTAGCAGGGGACCGATAAACTTGTGCGTTAAATGGAAGATGACACCTTCTCATACAGCTGTACATTGTATTCCATGTAAAAAGTTGGTTTTTATTTCAACAAAAGTTTCCTTACATCGAAACAAATTTATAAGGGCAATTATGAATAAAATTCAGCGAGAAATTTTTCCCGGGAAACAATTCCAACTAATAGCCAGTAATAGGGAAAACAAAAAATTTAATTGGAGAAGGGAGAAATTTATCGCGGAATTGTACTCATAATTGCCCTGTATATGAATACATAAAACTATTCAGGGCTATCATGAATAAAATTCCGCGTGAAATTTCTCCCTTCTCCGATTAGAATTTTTTGTTTTCCCTATTATTTGTATTTCCTTCCTTTGCATTTCATACAGCTGAATTACGAGTTTATCAACAAAAGTTGAAGAGTGTGAACCGGGACTTACAGGAAGGTAAAAAATGTGAGGAGGACAACAAAATACGCTGTTCTCAAAAAAATTCCTTATAGCGAAGTTCGTTATAGGGAAGTTTAATTTTATTTATGTTCAATTTTATACAAATAAGTACATAAGTATCTACTTAAAACTTAAAAAAACCAAAGTATAAAATCACTGGACTTTTTCATTTCGAGTGGAATTTTTCACTTTTATTAGTTTAATTATTCCTCACAGAACAAATGATATCAGATTAAAGTATTTCTACGCTTTTGCGCTCTCTCTGTGGTATGTCCAAAACCATCTTCGCTTTTTAAAGCATTAAACATTTTTGTTCATCGGTCGGGTGCAAAAACTTTCTCCTCCAAGGCATATTCAAACATTACTACTGAGGTATCTAAACCATTTCTGCGCTTTTATAACAGTTGAGGGATATGGTGTATGTGTGTATGTATTAAATTCGATAGAGATGCATTTAAAAAAAAAATATCTTTTGGTTTCAAAAATAATGTATTTTTATATGTAAAATGTTCCAGCTTCTCTTTTACGCGCTTTAAATGACTCCTTTACGCTTATTGCGGATTCCCTAGAAATTGGAGATGTACAAAACTTTCAAGTTGTTAAACCGATGAACTCCAAATCACCTGTGTTTCGTGATCTGCAATTGGTGCATGATTTTGTACAAAAGACCACTCTTCTTTGTATAGTTGTATACCCTGGCGAAGAACATTTCGAAAGTAAAATAGACATTACAAAGTTTCGAGCACTTAAGCGTTTGGAAATACGAAAGGTTCAAGTTAAGCAAATATGTGGCATTCAGCCATTACGTGGGCAATTGCAACATTTGATCTGTACAAAAAGTATTAAGTGTGTGGATGATATAATAACCCACTGTGGCGGCGACAATTCGAATGGATTTGTTTGGAATGAATTAAAAATAGCCGACTTTAGCTACAATAACTTGCAAAATGTCGATTCTTCATTAGAGTTCGCTCAGTATTTGCAACATTTGAATTTAAGACACAACAAATTGCAATCCGTCAAAGCCATCAAATGGCTGCCACATATAAAAGTACTCGATTTGAGTTTCAATCGTTTACAACACATACCACAGTTTCATATGGACGCCTATAAACGTTTGCAGTCATTAAATATGAGTAATAATCTCTTAGAAGATCTTACGGGAATTGTTAAATTGGACGCTTTAACAGATTTGGATTTATCGGACAATTGTTTATTAGATCACACTTATTTGTTGCCTTTAAGTGCCATCAGTACTTTGAAATTGTTAAACTTGTACGGTAATCCGCTGCAGTGTCATCCAAAGCATCGTTTGGCAGCATCTCAATATCTGCATAAGAACTGTTCAACTGTTAAATTTATATTGGATTTCGACACACTTTCGAAAAGTGAAAAATCTGTAACAGGAACACATCAACTAAGGTTAGTGGGCGCTCTTAACCACTATGCTGCACGTTCATCATCATCGTCATTGTCAGTTATTAGCCGTTTAACTCCATCATCTTACAGCAATCAAACACCAGCTTCTAGTGTTGGTTCAATTGTTTCGTTCAAACTAAATGGAAGTAACTCTGATACTTCAGAAGCAAATAATGCAGAAGAAATTATGGTTAAAACAATAAGAAAGAAATCTTCTAAAGTACGTCATGTAGAAATCGAAGATAATCTTTCAGAATGTGGCGAACACTTAGATTCTTTAGTATCTGTAGAAAGTGCTGCCGAGAATAATATAAATGTTTTTCCCGAAGAAAAGAAAGACCATTTGGAAATCAAAGGTCAAGTAGTTAATTTACGAAAAAAATATGGCAATGAATGGCTTCACACTGGTAATGCAGAAATCAGAAATAGTGTTCTAGGTGAAGAAAAGAAAATATTAGGGTTATCAGCATATAATATATGTATAATATTCTTTTTGTTTAGGCATACCTTCTTCAAATACTTTTGCTGTAGACATTGATTTGGAACGCCAACAGTCGCGCCAAATGTTCAATGAATATGTGAAAGATTTTTCCGAAGATCCCAAAAACAATAACACGATCATTACTATACGCTCTTCAACACCCACCAACAGTATATTGGATGACACAATGGTTAATCTGATGATAACGCCTATTAAACCACAAACTGACAATAACGAAACCGCTTCCCTCTATCAAAGTTTAGAAAAAACACAAACTTCGACTAACAAATCTATAGATAGTGATGCTACAATTTATAAATCGTTAGATAATATAGCGAACGAAGCTAATAATCCTTTTGAGGAAAAAGATGAATGTGAAGCCACGAAACAACAGACAAATATTGAAGAACAAGATGAAGAACACGACATTTTAAGCACCATATACTCAACGACAAATATCCACAACGAGGAAGAGCAGTGTAAGTTTAAAAAATATGAATTAAAAAGTTCTTATTAACAAGTAATTTACAATTCTAATTATTTCAGTATCCGATCGAGAAGACGATGAAGAAACATATATTGTTTACACTACTAATCAGAACGAGGCGATATTTTTGACCAAATCCTCTAATTTCCTTAGAGAAAGGGATCCTTTAACAGAAAGGTTGTTTGAATGAAATATCTTGTTGTTATTTCCATCTTTTAATTTTTTACATTTTAAAGAACGAAAACAAAATGGAGCTTGAAAATTTTGGAGTCATGTGATCGTATCAAGTCTAATACTTTGCGTATTAACTTTGATACAGTTAAAAAGGATAAACAGGAACGCGTTTATACAGTCGAAGAAGATTTGTGTCAAGTAAGTTTTTATGTAAATTTTCAAAATAATTTAATATGTGCATTATATTGTGTTTAATATGTAAGGAATTGGAAAAGAAATTAAGAGATATACTTTCACGACGTGGCTTAACAGAAATGAACCAAACTATCTATAGATGTGTTAATTGCAGCTGCCAATTTTCTCAGGAAACTAAAAACAAATTCAATAATTCTGGTATTAAAAAAAAATCATGCAATACTTATCAATAACGTTTCAATTATTCTCTTTAGAAATAAATTGTCCTGACTGTAAGTCTTGCTTTGTTGCTGAAATCCATGATATACCAAAATCTTTGGAGAAAACTGGCCACACAGAGAAACTATCACCGGCATCTATAGTGGAAGAGCTACCCGCATCTATTATTCCCTTAGCTTGCACTGGTTTAGCTGATGACTCCTACAGCATCGGTAAGTTGCGTTAAACAGCATTAAAAAAATTTAAATATTGTTAATATTTTATGGCATGTTATTGTTAATGAAAACTAACTTAAATTGTTTTTGTATGCTCTTCTTTTTTATTTTAAAAATACTTCCTTTAACTTAACAAACATAACTACCGGTCTTTCACGGTAAAGGAAACGCAAGGCTTTCTGCTAATAATCCACTGCATAGTAGGACACTGAAGCAAACTCTTAAAAGTTAATATCACTCTTATTTATTTGTATGCTTTGATAAATTGATTAAGAAGCATTGGTCTTGTCATAAATATGAATAGATATAACACACATGACTATGTGTATGTATAAATCAAAATTTCTCCCAAAAATGAAGTTAATTTTTTTTAGAATTTGATTACTAACATTCCAATGTTTCTTTTTAACACTTTTTTATGCTTTAATTTAAAATTCTTTATTCTATTATCATCAATAGGCTCTGCTAATTCTCTAAATGAGTCCTCTTGTTCTAAAATTACTACCACCTCCCATTCTGAAAGTTCTTTCAATTCGAATCAGTCCTTGGTGGGCAGTTCAAATACTGATCGTGACTTGGACTTCAAAACAAATGGCGAAAGTGACATTGATATTATCTCCAATCCAAGCCAGAGCAGCATAGAAGTGTTAGATCATTGTACAAGTCGTAAAAACTGGGAAGAAAGGCGCAGTTTAGCTCATATACCCAATTTAGAAACTATCGATGATCAAAGCTATACGCAAACTTTCCTAGAACGTGAGTTCGATAATATGATCAACTATGCCAATAAAGATAAAGATAAATTTGAAGAATGTTCTCATCTTGAATACCAAGAAGGAGAAGTGGAAATCCACACTAATGAGCAAGCAAATATAGCTCCTAAAAAAACTTCATCGACAATGATTAGCAATAATCTCACAGAAAGTAGTTCATCTGGCTCAGTAACAGATAGTGTTTGTACGGCTTACGAACAAACAGAAAAGCCTCAGCACTCAATAGGAGCAAAAAAGGATGTGCTAAAAGAATTTTTACAACATGAAAACAATGGAAACCCAAGTAATCAGCATATAAATAAAGAGGATAATTCAGGTATATCCTCTATTTTCGGAGGTAAGCTATTCACATAACTAAACTAAATACATACTACATACACTATTATTCATAACGAAAAACTGGCATGAATCTATCATAAGTGACGAAATTCACCTAAGTGTTAACAAGTTGCTCCAAACAATTTGATATCAAAAATCGGAAACATTTTAGCTCTCAAGCCTGGATCACACTATCAGCACAATATACCTATTTTCGTCGGCTCACTTAAATAAAGTAATAAATAATAACGACGAAAATCGGTACATTGTGCCGATAGTGGGATCCGAGCTTTACTGACTAAATATGTTATTAAGATTTTAAATGCATACAATAATTGAAATTTATTTGCTGGTAGTTTCGTATTTCATTGGCGCTTGAACTAAATCATCAGTAGACTTCAACCATAATTTTTAACAGTCACAAACCTCTTACTTTATGCATAGACTTTCATACGTATATAGACATGCTAAACTACCAGCAAATAAATTTCAATTATTGTATGTATACTTCTGGCAATGTGTCAAATAATAAATTTCTTTAAAGATTTTAAATATATAATTGAAATTTTTTCCAAAAAAGCATAATCAATCGATCGACATAATTTTCGAAATTAATTTTTTTGACGAAAATTTATTATATGCGATCGTATACAATAAATTTTCGTTAAAAAAAACAAGCTCAGAAATATGTCGGTTAAGTTTTTTTTTGCGGTTATGGCTCCATATACCGTTATCTCAAAAATTACACTGTACGACAAAAAATACCTGGGAAGTTATATTATTTTTTCTTCTAGGTATTGTCGAGTGTGACAACAATCTGACATTTTTCAAATTATAAAAAAAATGTTTTTTAGGAACAGATGTACTGTTTGTGCGTGCTGATGCTATATTGAAATTAAATTTTTTGCGGGTCAGTTCTCTCACTAAATTGTGAATAAAATCAAAATTTGTCTACCAATTTCAATAAACACTCAGGCTCATTTTCTTTGGAATATACTTAGCTACATATGGATGTACAAAAAATGTGCTCCTTGTTGCATCCATAATCCAAGCAAGCGACTTGTCTAAAAACTTTGTATATGAAGAATCACTTACAATTTGAGTGTTTTTCAAGTTATGTTAATATATCGAGCCCTATTTTCGATTTAATCTCAGGCGCAAATCGAAAATAATTTTTGAGATAACGAAAAAAATAGAGTGCAGTTTTGGACTAAATAAATTAAGTGCTAAATAAATTAAGACGCAACTTCTACACTTATCGACAACAACAAAAATGTATCGAAATTTTGTTAAGTAGTGTTATTATTTTAACATTTATTGAAATTGGCTTTAACTTAAATTTCAGCTCTCATGCAATCCACCAACATATTAATGTCCAGCTCGAAGAAAATTATTGATTCGGAAACTTTATCCAATATTAAATCTGGTACAGCATTACCTACAAACTCTAAAACTAACTCAAAATTTACTTCGACCAGCCAGTCGTATAAGTTTAACTATACGGACTTCAATGATATTGATCATCGATTGAAATTGTACTTTTATCAAACGAAATTCGAAAAAGACGAACGTTTCAAATGGATTGTCAAGGGACGTATCTTTAACCAAAAAAGCAAAAGTTTAACGGATGGTCTTATTATTATGTCCACATGTAAATTGTATTTAATGGAAGCTTATGCCGCTGAAAATGACGATGTTACTAAGTGGTTAAGGCTCATAATCAGCTGTACAGTAGATCGTTTAGCAACAATACAATTATTGCCTTGGAAAATTGGTTTAGCGTTCTGCCTTAATGATTGGGGCGGGTTCTTGTTGCTGCTGCAAGACATATTAAGAACAGACTCATTATTGTTGTTTTTTGCTAGTGAGTTTAAATTTAGCTTAAGTTACATAAATCTTGATGATTTTATTCTATTCAATTCAAAAATATTTCAGACAACTCTTTACCATCTCTATGTGAATTAAAATACCAACCGTCTGAGATGTTGACAAAACGTCTAAGCGCCTCTGTAATGGATGAAAAACTAAATATATGTTCGTTGTTAGATGGCTGTGAAATAACGTGTGAAAATGCTAAACGTTCATTTAATATTTGCGGTCTCTTAGCCACCGACACACGTATTTACTTGACTTCTGAAAAATTGGATTGGCTTTGTGAATTAGACAACGATTCGGATATCGAATTGTGTGTAACGCAATTCATGTCTAATTTAGTAGAAGTTGAAAATTTTTCAGATAATATTTTTATTATAAATTTTCTGGATGAAACCCAAGATAAATGCGAACTATGGAAGTGTACATTTCAAACGGTTGAAAATGCCAATACTTGTTTAAATTCTATAGCACAATCGTGGGAAAAATTATTTGGGGTTCCTCTGATAAATACATGAAAATTAAAGTGATCTTATGTTTCCCTGTCCAATGTATGTAAAATATTTATATTTTTATTTGTGCAACTTTAATTGAATAGTCTCCATGTCCTTTTAAAAAATTTTTGTCATAACACATTTTTTCCAAAAATTGAAAATAAAACCTTAAATTTTAATACTTGACAATCATAGATGATTTCGAAATATTGAAAAAAATATATAATGTATAATTTAAAGTACTAGAAAGTTGACTTCTTCTAAATATTTATATGTACATACATATTGTCATATAAATTCCAAATGGCGTAAGTTACATTTAAAATGTTTCACAGAAGAAACAATACACATTATAAGTTTTAGTGAATTTAGTGCTCAGCAAGCAGTCTTTTGAATTTCCTTAATAAATTTGATATTTTTGAGCATACTCCGATAAAAATATTGTGGGTAGATGTATTTTATATAATTATATCATAATCAATCAAAAATACAATTTTGAACTTTTTATAAGTTGCGCCCTTTTTGAATTTATATGACGATATGTAATATGTTATATATCCGATTTCCTGCGTTCATCGTATGAGTCCATAAGAACAATGGGTTATATTACTCGTACAGAAATAGGAATATCGTTGGGACGACCTGTCGACTTTACCCCGAATGATCAATTGATTGATGAAGAAGATTAATAACGGCCTGGCCCACGATGTCACGAGAAATCGTTCGATCGACAACTTGTATTGCAAACAACAACAAATTTTCTAAAGTTATTGTTGTTTGCAATACAAGTTGTCGATCGAACGATTTCTAGTGACATCGTGGGCCAGGCTGTAAGCCTAAAACCCAGCATAAGTATACTTCTTATAAAAATAAATATTTTTACGAATTTTAGTGAATTTATATACAAAACCATATACTAAATTATAATATTTTTTTTTTTAATTATTAAAAATGTATTCTTTATAAACTTTTAATAACATAAACTGTAAATACATAACTTTATTTTAATGAGAAGATCTTTCAAATACTTTCAATTACTTATTACTTAATTGCTCGGCAATCCAATCGATGTTTTCTTCATAATAACGAGGGTCCGATATAGTCAAAGCTGTGCGTTTATATGAATAATAATAAAAAAATGAAACTGCAATAGAAAGTTGAAAATTATTAATTTGCTGTAATTTCAAATTAATAATTAAGTAATTTTTCAATGGGGCAAAATGTCTTATAAATTTTTTTGTAGCCTCTACTTATTCAAAAGTTTTATTAATATTTAACGCACCAATTGAGGTTTAACTTCCCTGAATATTGTTGATTTCAGGTAATGAAATTTTCTTAAGTATTATTCTACAATCTACATAATATAGAAAGGCTCTTACGCATTACTTTTTTAATCGAGTTTTTTGTATATTTCGATAGAATAACATGTAATGCCTTGATGTATCGAAAAATGTAAAACTCTCGATTTCAAAAACATAATGAGTTAGAACCTTTCTATATTAAGGTAACGATTTGTACTTTACAAATATGTACAAAGTTTTAATGCCACCTTTGGAAAATCTTTGAATGATTTTGTTCAATATACCTGTCCGTTGCACAAACGACAAGGCTTTTAAAGTCGTGGGCCAATTTGCCATTGGATACCAAAGAACATTGTAAACAAACCAGAAATGCTGGGAAACCGATAATAGAAAATATAGTAGGATGGTGAATAGAAAAAATTTGCAATTTCTTAAAATAACATGAGTAGCTCCGACCTTAAATACATATAAAGGGAAAAAATTTATAAGTGTAAAATGCGTATAATTTAAAATCTATAAAACCTCATAAATACAGGTTGCATGAACGGCGAAAGTGAAAAATAGATATTCACATATTATGAATAAGTCCTGAGTCCTATGGAATACAATACAATTAAATGGAGAAATCAATACTTATGTTTACATTATACTTATAAAAGAAAAAGTGAACAAACTACTTACACAAACAACAGTATGGTCAGTTGCAATTTCGGTGTCAATAAAAGATGAGCAAAGGTATTAAAAAACAAATCGGCTATAAGCAAACTAAATTGTAAAGATAGTAATATACGATAACGACTTAAAGTTAATTTCATTATTCCTATATTGTTATTTTTTTTATTTTATTTTAAGTTTATTGGACTATTAATGACGTCAAACTTGGTTTTTTACACGATACAGTTTGATATTATTATTGGGAGCATCGTAAATACATCTCTATATACATATATATGTATACATATGTACATACTTATATAGAACATGCGCTCTAAATATTTTAATGCAACTCTAGTTTAAATATGACATTTAATTAAAAATAAAAATCTAAAATACATCCTTTAGCACACTCCCCTGCCAACCCTAATACTTGTAAGTTTTTCCATTTAAAATAAAAATGATAATTCAAAATCATCTTCAAAAGCACTTCTTCTGTATTTGGTTCAAAACTTTGTATTTGTTATTATAACGCTTTAATAAAACTACATACTCGTACATATGTATGTACATAATTCGTTGCAAAATCAAATGCAATTCATTCATACACACATATGTACATATGTACATACATACACATAAATGCACTTCAGTTATATATTGTTGCAAGTAGTATTGCGCATATCCTAAGAAATATTTTGAAGTATTGCATGCAGAAGAGAGCCGAAGAGAGAACACCTTGACAACTAACTATTATTGCCAAACATAGCATATGATTCCGGTCGATTTTTTTAGTTCGAACAGTAATCGCAATCGAAGAAAACTTTAGTCACACAACTTTCACATTATTTTTTTTTTTTCGATTTTTGAGGGGATCTAAAAAGAAGGTGGAAATTTATTTATTAACTATTTTTGCTGCATATACAAAGTTATTATTTGACAGGCACAAATAAAAAGGTATTCGAAACTGATGCTGTGTACAATATTTAGGTAAGTGCAAGAAAACATGACCTCAGTTAAAAATATTAGTGTTGTTCCTTGTAATTAATTTGCTTTTCTAAATAGGGATAAAATCAATTTTTTTATTTGCAAAAAAAAAGCTTAAAATGAAATTTCTGTAGCACCCACTCTCAAGAATTATATAAAAATGTTACATATGTACATATGTATGTATGTGTATTTATGTGTATGTATATACATAAGTATGAATGTGAATTACATATGAATTTCCTGCACATCATCATATGGTCAGAGTATGTATGTGCATTCTTTACCGTTCTTTTCAATCTTGTCAGCAATATCTTAAACACAGGTAGACCTCGTTTAAAATGTTAAATAAAATCGCGTTATAAGATACAAGAAACCCGTGGAAAAAGGTAAATATTCCAATATTTTAAAACTTCCATTCTCAGCTGAATAGTAGGCAACAAAAATTTAAAAATAATTGATTAAACCCAAGGCACATTCACCAGGTACTAGCGAAAATGCAGCTGAGCTATTTTTTTCAAATTAAAGTGCATATGAAACTTCAAAAATTGTTTACGAAAGAGAAATTAAAAAAAATGCAACATGAAAAATATTTCATATGAAAATTTCAATAGGTCTGCTCAAGGCACATTCACAAGATAGTAGCGGAAATGCAGCTGAGCTATTTTTTTTTTCAAATTAAAGTTCATCCGAAAGAGAAATTAAATGAAAATGTAAAAAAATTTCAATATGAAAAATATTTTATTAAAAAAATTCTGTGAAAACAAATCTAAAACTATGAAAAAACTATTAAAAAATTGTGAAAAGTGCTAAACGTTGCAAATTTTGTTAGTGGTAGCTGCCGTGGAGAAATATTTTCAAATTTATGTGAATAATTTTTATTATTATTATGTTAAACAAATTATATTTTTGAAGTTTTGGATGAACTACAACCCATGTTGTTTTTTTCATTGTTGTATTTTTTCATTGTTTTTGTAATCCTGATATTACCTGGAAATGAATCTGCCTTGGGTCTGCTCATTTACTTTCCCATCAGAAACTAGCAACGAGAGCTTAAGGCAGAAATTTACAAAATTACTCTCCTAAATATGAAAAAGTAAATGAACGCTTTACTTGTAAAAATTTGCAAGAAAATTTTATTCATATCAGAACCATGGATGGAAATCATAACACAATTGTACTTTTTCTGGTGTATTTTATTTGATAATATTTTAAATTGCAATATTTTTTAAAAATTGACATTTAATATCAAATTCTATACACAGTTTCATGTATTTTTACTATTTTTATGCATTTTTCATAGTTTTTTCATTTTATTCATTAACAAACACAAAAATGCCACTTTCCAAGAAAAACAATAAATTAAGAAAACATGCTTTCTTTTTACATATGTATGTACGTATACATGTTTTTTTTTTAAACAAAGAAATGCTAATTTTTCAGTTTTCCTTTTTCAGATATTTTTTAAATAATTAATTTGACAACAAAACAGGTGGTTGGATAATTCTTGCAAGTAAAAATTTTAGTAGTAATCATTTGTAGGAATTTGATATCTAATGGGCGTAGGTAGTCCTACCTTTTCGTCACTTTTCGGTAAATCGGTACGTTCTTAAACATAGGCTTTTTAAGCTTCATCATACGAGTATTATTATTAAGGGAAATACAGTTATGAGGGTGCAACATAGTTCAAGTAGCTTCGTGTAAATATACGCACTGTGCATAGGCCGAAACTTGGCCTGGCTAACTACCGCACGTTCGACTTAAGAAAAACAAACATTTTTGTCATAAATAGATTATGCATAATTAATTAATTCAGTTGATAATAAAGGTCAAGATTGGAATAAAGTACAAAACTTAAAAACCTTCTAATAACTTCAAAAGTCTTAGTCAAATCGATTTTAAACATTCACCATCATTTATAGACTTAATAATAAAAAGCAAAGCAAATTTTATTTATTATTATTTATTTATTTATTAATATTGATATTATAGATAAATACAATAACAATATAAGAGGGGTAGAAGCACTAGCTACTAGGGCCATCGGCTAAAAAGCAAATTTTACCTACATATGTATATGTATCTATCTGTATCTTAGAGTTATGTTTCAGGGATAGCCTGTAAGATCGATTCCCTTTTTTTTTTGTATGTAAGTATGTATACTAGTGATGTGCCGAACACGAATACGAATATTTGAAACGATATTCGCGAATACGAATATTATGTGTGAAATTTTTTGACTCTCTAACAGATAATTATAATTATAATTACTCTTTTGAATTTTGATAAATAATGAATTTTAACTAGCAGTTGTCACTAGGTAACAAAGGAATAAAATTACCAATTTTATAGAATTTGTCTTTACAAAAGAACTTCTAATAAACTAGTCCTAAACTAGTATAAATAGTACTAGTAGTTTTCTAAACACACTCAATGCTAATTTGAGCATTAAGATGGTATGGGAACTAGTGGTAGTGATGTCTGTACAAGTAAAATACTAGTTGACACTAGTTCGATCTCCTGCAGGGTTAATCAGTGTTTGAAAAACTGGCAGCAAAACAGCAACAGCATTAAAAAACTGCTTTGGATGTGCTGCGAAAAGTTTATTTATTATTTTTAACTTTTGTGGCTGTGCTGTGCTGTGCTGTGCTGCGCACATGCCTGCAGTTAAGTCACAGCACTGCTACATCGCGCGTTGTTGATGACTGTTCTGTTGCTTTAAAGCTTAAATTAGACGTGACATAGCCATAACGCCATAGCCATAACCAAACCAAAATTCAATTGATTTCTATGGTGAGAGTGAGAGTGAGAGAGACTCGCCATAACTCTCACCATAGAAACCAATTGAATTTTGGTTTGGTTATGGTTATGGCGTTATGGCTATGTCACGTCTAATTTAGCTTAACTTCAAAATTTCAAACAGTTCAGTCAAAGCACAGTTTCAAAAGTTCGTGGTACGAGTACACTTTATGCTACAACTGTCGTGGCTATGAATCATCGTTTGTTTGATGTTGTTGTTGTTGTACTTAATTGTTTAAGAAGTTTAGCCTGGCCAACACAAGGAGACAGCAAAACCAACAGTCGAATTTTGTGTGCTGTTGATATTTTTTTTTTCGTTTAACAGCACAGTCGACAGTCGTTCGTTAGTTTTCTGTTTCGTGTTTTCGTTTTGCTATCGGCTTTGAAACTTTGGCAGTCACAGCACAGTCAAAGAAAATGAAATAAAAAAATGGAAGTACTTTAAAACGCTGGTGTAAATACAGGAATTTCAAATGCATATATGTATACATACATAGTGACATGTCTATCTACATATATGTATCTACGCTGGCCAAAGTAGCACCAAAATGCCGAACATCAATCGGATTCTTATACAAATGAATACACATATGCGAATACATTTTTCTCGGTGGCTAGCATTGATATATAGTATATGTACGAGTATGTATGTAACACACAAACATAGAGGCAATTGGTGTCCTATGAGTTAACAGGAAACAAAAATTTAAATTTAACCAGGGACCGTAACGGTTATAAGTTTTGTTTCTTAATTTTTATATATTCCTCAGAAGATAAAACTTATTTCATTTCATTTTCATTTCATTTATTTATTCATTATGTATACCTAGCCTGTGGGCCATAGTCGGTCACATCATACTACTCGAAAACTGTCTACATACAATTTTAATATAATAAATAGTAATGAATTTTTAAACAAAATATACATATATATACAAAATACCGAATTAACTACATACATTCAAAAATCCAATTTGGCAGTAGTAAATAAATAATTACAATATTTAACAAATTATATAAGTTATACGTATACATTTAATATTGTGCAAAATAAAAAAATAAAAAAAATAAAAATATATATAATATAAAGTAATAACTATATTGCACAATGATATAGCTTTAACAAAACCCAATAAAAACACATTTACCATAATACCATATACCTAACCAGAATAACAATTTATTCATAACCAGCAGACTATATTGACGAAAGCACTTCTAAAAGTTTCCTCTTATAACTATCAGTAGAAAAGTTAAATGTTCTTAGAGACGGTGGCAATTTATTAAAATCTCTAGCTATCCTCACATTAAACGACCGCTCCAAGATAGGTGTTAGCTTTGGTATTTTCAACTGTCTATTTCTAATAGATCTTCCAAATTCAAATAAATCAACTAACTAATCAGGCACCCGTAACTTAAATGACTTATAGAACAGTAACAAGTTTCTCAATTTTATAAATCGGCTAAAGGCCTATGTTGCTAAAGCTCTTTTGCTTTATTAGCTTATAATTTTAATTGCAAGTTTCCTGTTTAAGTTAACATAAATATTTATTTATTTATTTATTTATAACATTAGGAGATAATTGCAAATTATAAACTAATGATAAAACGGCCATGGTTACAGGACCTTAGGCTCTAGTTAACATAAATAAATAAACCTTATTTCTTAATTTTTATTTATTCCTCAGAAAATAAAAGTTATTTCTTGATTTTTAGTTTCATTTATTCCTCACAAAATAAAAGTAGCTTTTTGATTTTTAATTTTTTTTTTTTTTTAAGTTAATTTTTAATCTGTAGAAAGCAGGGACCGTAGCGGTTATATTTTTTATTTTAAAAATTGCTTTTACAGGGCAATTATTTCTTGATTTTTATTTATTCCTCACAAAATAAAAGTTACTTTTTTATTTTGTTTTTTTTTTTTTGTTTAGTTATTAAATTAATTTCAACTTCCATTACATGTAATTGTAATAGAGATTTTTGCAATTACAATTACATACATATATGTATGTATGTCATGTGTAACTGTAATTGAGAGTTTCCATCACAGTTATTTTTAAGTGTAAATTCGTTTTTTATTTTCTATTGCAACAAAATGTTTTCAATTACAATTGAAAGCTTTCAATTACAAATACAAAAGTTTAGTTATCGATGTGCAACTACGAGTACATTACTGCCCAATTCTGGAACATCATAAAATTCCGCTTCAGATTTCTTACTTTTCCAATTAGAATTTTTTTGTTTTTTCTATTATTTGCTATTGCTTGAAATTGTTCCCCGGGAGAAATCTCACGCGGAATTTTATTCATAATTTCCCTGATACACGAGTATGTACATATTGTTAATGAAAAACCATGTATGTAACTAACACAGATACATATGTAACTAACAAAAAAATCCCTTTTTTGCTTTTAATTAAGGTTTTAAACAAAGCGAATTGATATTAGTTGGTCGCAACTGCTGTATATCGATGGCTTAATATAAGAAAGGCGGAACTCGAATTTTCGTTGTTTTATAGGAAGAGCAAAAAACTAAAGCATTTATTTACATGAAGAAAAAAAGTTTCAAGTTGCCATAAGTCCTTGATTTTTAACTGTAACATACTAAGATCTTCAAGGAGGATGTAATTATACGCTGTCTCCCAGAAAACGTTAAAAACGCGATTTCAAAAAAAAAAATTGAGATACACCCTTTTTATATTAAGCCATCGATATACTTTTTCTTTTAAGTAAATTTTTTTACATCGAAAGTAAATATAAATTGTTCAAAGCGAACTGAGCCGAGTATACTATACTAACTTACATGAATTCGCCTTAATTTTCCCCTCTCCTATAAAATTAAAAATGTAGTTCCATTGTTGTTCGCTTAAGGTAACGATATATCGAATCGAATGATTTCATAACGATTCGGTCTAAGCGATTATGAATTTAATTTTAAATCAATCCTTATTTAGCGGCTGTTAAAAAGTAGATCAAAGTTGAAATTGAAACATCAAAAACCAACAACTCTTCTAGTTTGGCGAAATATCGATGTAAACATAATATTTTTATATAAGAAATACCGAAGTACATATATTCATTTGATATAAAGTCTTTATTAATTCGTTCCCATAAGCAAAAATGCTTAACCAAAAAAACAATCAAAAATTTTACATAATATTTGTATATAATAAGAAAAATTAAACGTTTTAAAAACCCCCGATAGATCTAGAATAGATGTGCCATCTTCTAAACGGCTGGACTGATTTTCTTCAAACATGGTTAAGAACCATCTCGATCAAGTCACCTTTCAAACAGAGAAAACTAAATCAAAATCGGTCTAGCCGTTTGGACTGTACGTGGACACGGACAGACACACAGACACACAGATACACACTACAAACTACAAACTTATAACACCCCTTTTTTTGGTCGGGGGTTAAAAAACGAGACCTTGAGTTTAAAAAATTAAATATGTTTTTATTTTTGTAAAAGCTATTGAAAAATTTTTAAAAACCAATTTTAAGAAATATACAAAACAAAAATAATAACCCCTTCACAACTTTTTTCTATATCAATTCGATTCACACTCGTACGTTCCTAATAATTTTTTAATATGTATGTACTATGTATATCATGTAATAGATAAATGATATATCAAGGATTTTGTTTCTTAGGGAAAGAAACCTCTGTAACAGGTAATAGTAATATTTTGTTATTGTTTTTTTTTCGCTTTAAAAAATGTTATTTATCCTTTAAGGATAAAATGTCATCAAATCTTTCAACAAACATTACTCCTTATGGCATGGCGCCAATAAGTTCAACAGGAAATAAAGATGAAGATGAATATGGTAATGCAAAGATGAAATCGACCGCAAGACGTTTAGAATCGGCTGCAATTACTGGACGAAAACCTTTAATGTCTACAACGCAACAAAATACCGGAAAGCAATTAACTGGTGGTACTGGCCTAGTTGCCAGTGTTCCTGCTGGTCAACAGCAACAACTGGAAAATTTAATGAAACCAAAAGATACTTTAGAATATATAATTAAATTTCCAACACCTCAATATCGCACAGAGCAGAAAAACTCGACGACATTGGATCAGCAAGAGCCAGATGACTTTGTATTTGTTTACAATGATACGCATGTACCTATTGTAATGCTTTTAGGTTGGGCTGGCTGTCAGGATCGTTATTTGATGAAATATTCAAAAATATACGAAGATAGAGGGTAAATTATTTTTATTTTCCACTGTTGCAAGATATCGTTTGTTGTTTTATAAAAAAGTTTCTTAAGGGTAGATTTTGTAAACACAAACGCTTTTTCGTTTTGAAATTTGTATGGAAAAAAATTTTTTTTGAAACGTTTGTACCTTTTTAATTCTCAATAATTTATTGGAAATTTTTTTACAAGCAATGTCGTTCTGTAATTTTGTTATAATTGGGGCTGAAGTCTACTGATTGTTGCCTAAGCAGCAACGAAATATGTACATCTAAACGTCCCTAGCCAAACACAACAAACTTTTTCAGATATCATTTCAGAAATTATATGGCATTAAATTTTTAAGTAACTCCTAATAAATTTTTACTTCCCAATGGACATGTAATTTATTTATTTCTCTCTGAAATGGCAAAACATGCTGCCCTTATTTTTGGAACAGAAAACTCCATAATGTGTTGGTATGGACTCTAAAATTCATCTTTTGCTTATTACTGCCGCTGTTTTATCAAAATTTCCTGGGAACAGCGTTTGCATGATAAATACATATATATGTATGTATTTACTAGCTGAGCCCGGCAAACGTAGCCTTAGCCTCAATAATTTTTTGTAACTACAAATTACTCCACACATTGGTCACTTGTTGGGTCAGAAACAAAACGAAAACCTACCGGGTATTGACCTGAATCTGTGTTAAAATTTCAGCTTCGCCGCTCTTATAGTTCCAGAGATGCATTACAAACAAACACACTCTACGATTATATACATATATATGTACATATGTATGTATGTATATATGTACAATAGATGTATTTATGTACATATTTATACATATTACTTGAGTTTTGTTATATCTAATTTTTTCAGTTTAATCACAGTTCGTTATACTGCACCCGTTGATACATTATTTTGGAAGCGGAAGGAAATGATGCCGATCGGCGAAAAGATCCTTAAGCTTATCTACGACATGAACTTCGATTCGCATCCTGTTATTTTTCATATATTCTCTAATGGCGGTGCTTATTTATATCAACACATATCGCTGGCCATACGCAAACATAACACACCGTTGCAAGTTCGCGGCATGATCTTAGATTCAGCACCTGGTGAACGGCGCTTGTTAGGACTGTACCGTGCAGTAACTGCTATTTATGGCAAGGAAAGAAAAAAATGCCATTGTATAACAGCAATTATAATAACATTAACTTTGGGAATTATGTGGTTTGTTGAGGTAAGCTACAAATACAAATTTATATTGAATTGTCACCAAGGTAATAAATCGGGCTCTATTTTCGATTTAATCGCAAGCGTTTAGAATTATCACAATGCCAAAATTGAATATTTTAAAAAAACCTTCTCCTGAAAACTATAATTTTTGTCGCTTACGATAAAATCGAAAATAAGGCTCCATATATTCAAATAAATGTTCACGGTTGATTTCAAATATCTAGTTTTCAAGAATAACAACATAATTAGATTTTTATGAATTTTGAGTTATCGATTACAAAATGCTATCTATATTTTAAAAGTTCTTTAAAAAGGACAAACCAAGTTTTGAAAAAAAAAAAACGAAACCTATTCCTGTATTAGAGTACTAACGAGCTATCTCGATTGCGTTTCCCCGCGAACGAATTATTTTCACATAAAAAAAAACACACGTGCACATACATATCGAGCCATAACCGCATAGCTTAAGCGACACATTTTTTGGACTTGGTTTTTTGACAAAAATCTACTATTTACGAATATAATAATCAATTTTGGTCAAAAAATTAAGGTCGAAAATATTGTCGCTTAAGCTTTTCTCCCGTTATGGCACGATATGATGATGTTTCTGAATACACCTAAAAATTATTCTTATTTATTTATTTTCATTGTGTCATATTAACCATCTTTTCACTAGGTACCAGTAATAAATGTATAAAACAGACAAACAAATTGTATAGCGACATAAAAGTAGTTTGCTTCTATTGGAAAAAAACAAGATTTTTCGATTTTATTAATATTATTCATGTATTTTAAATTAATTACAGGAAGCATTTGCAGCATTCAAAAGTCTTTTCATAAAAACCGATCCAATTCAAACGAATCCTTTCAATGACTTAAAAAATGAGCCAAACCAATATCCTCAATTATTTCTATATTCTAGAGGAGATGTAGTTATACCATATACGGTAATAAAAATAAAATATACTTGTATAAGTAATCAATTTTAAAATAGTTGGTTTGTAAATCGATTTTTATTTTAAGGATATAGAGAAATTCATAAGCATACGGCAGATGCAAGGAGTGGATGTAACTTCCGTATGTTTTGATGATGCCGAACATGTTAAGATTTATACCAAATATCCATCGCAGTATATACATTGTGTCTGTAAGTTTATAAATAATTGCTTAGCAACTCCTTATAAACCAACAATGGAAACATTTGCGAATTCTGCTGCGGCAACACCGTCTTCAAGTTCTTTGAAAATTGAATAAAACAAACTAAATAATACCTAAAAAGTATGTAACATTTAAAAATATATGATTAATTTAGTTACATAACTATACCGTTTGTATGTAAGTGCAAACCAAAAATAAAACCAAAATAATTATATACATACATACATACGTATGTATGTACATATGTATGTATGTATGTATGTATATCCATAATTTTATTAAACTTCTGGAGGAATTAATTACCTGATTTAATCGTTATATGATCGAGAACTTAATTTTTAATTGATACAGTTAAATACGTTTTATTGTTTGTTTTGTAATTAAAATTTTTGAAATGACACAGTGTAACTGTGAAAACGTTTTGTTTCATTCCACTTGTTTTTTTTTTCATATGAAATCATTTCAATTTTGTTTTCATTTTTTCACTGAACTAGAATCAGAAGCACTATGAAAAGATGAAAAATGTTTTCATTTCACATTATCACAGAACCAGAATCGACCTCCAGGTAACATATTCACCAATATTCACTTTATGCATATAAATAGTACGAGTATATCGTCGCGTTTCTTCTTAAACCACGTTAGCGCTAAGAACTCATTTTTCAGAAAACGAAAAACACTTAATAAATTTTTAAATATGGGTTTAAAAACTATTTTTTCTTTTACAAAACATGGATTTGTGACTATGTGAAGGGCGTAGAAACATATTTTGCAAAATACTTTTACTTACAAATAACTGTAGCCAAATTTGTCGCTTAAGTGTTTTTGGAGCAAACAGCAATTTGCAAATTACGAGGTTTTTCTAAAATTAATAAACATAAGTTTCAGTGTGAAAATTTAGTTATTCTTATATTAAAAAAAAGAATTATATATATAAAATGTATACAAAGAAACTTATTACTCGTCGTGAATATGAGCTAATACGGCCTGAGTATCTTTATGTAAATAAAAACAAATTTTATTTAATTTTTCCCGACGTTTCGTCAATATATGTTGACTTTATCAAGGGTTTGGGAAATCTATTTATTTAAAAAACATTTCATTAGTATTTCTATACTTGTAATTTCAATATTTATATATATATATATACATACATATGTATAAATAACTTGCGTTATTCTTTTGTTTTTAATATTAATTTTAAAACAATTACTTTTTACATATAAAAAATAACAAAAAATAAAAATAACACAACGTGTATGTACTCGTATGTACAAGGTATATCACAGACTATTTTATTGCAATCTTGTAGTTCGCGCTAATTTTATCTTCCTTCAAATTCATCGTATTTTCTATTATTACTACTTATTACTATTTATTTCACTCTTGAACTCATTTAAAAAATTACAAATTGTTTGCCTTTTGACGGCTCTCGAATAGACTTGAAGAAAAATTCTTTCTCTACTACAAATTCTCGAGCCGATTATATATCAGTAATAAAGTCCATTGTAACGCAAAAAATATAATATACATATAATAATCCGAAGATAACACTAAAAATTATATTGGTAAATAAAAAAGTTCATGTAAAGACCTTTTTAATTATTTTTAACCGACTTCATGTAATTTAATTAACAAACCGGATTTCTCTCCTTAAATGCATTACTATACTTATTTATAATTAAATTTTTAAGTTATTTTTAATTTTATTATATTTGCTAAAAATTTAATCGGGGGTTGTTATATACTTATAAATTGTATTTCTAAAATATTTTCTTTGGAATATAAATACACGTAATAACCTCCCAGGTATTCCAATTTCTCTGGCGTCAAAAAAGCAACAGCTCAAATTCGACAAATTTCATGTTTTTTCGATACATATTATACCGGTTTGTATGGGAGATATTGATTTGAGTTCTTTAAAAGAAATATTGGTTATGTAAAAATAATTGGGGCCAGTCTTAGAAACTAACTAAATAACTAATGGGCACGCGTTAGCCCCTTTTTGTACAGAAGGCATGTTTACATATCGAGATAGATTTTACCGAAGTTACTGACTTTGAGAGCCTGGCGCCGCATCAAAAATGCTCCGATTGGCCTGAAACTTTCCAGACTTTTTCATTATCTCAAAAATAAAAAATTGGTGGGTAATACTTTAATATATCTTATGTGTTCTTAGTCAGAATATTTACAACAAACTTTGGTGTTATTTGTTCATTAATAACACTAGCCAACAAGGTTTTTGACTGGAGCAACCAAATACATTTCCCAGTGTAATTTGGTGCGCTGAATTCGAATCTGTAAATGGTTTTTCTCTATCACGTCAAGTTTTCGAGATATAAAAAAAAGCTTTTATTAGATTTTTCCATAAAAAGTTATTAGTTTATTTAAAAATCAATGAGTTTTCAAAAGTGAATGGCGTTATATGATTGTCGTTTGTATTTCGTTGGTTCGGTTTCACGTATTAGAGTCCAACAATAGTCTCCCAGCATACTTTTATCCCAAAATCCTTGATAGTTTCTTTCAATTTTCATTAAATCTTGATGGGCGCGTTCCCCTTGTTCGTCGCTAACAGCACCTAGGTTTTGTGGGAAAAAATTTAAATGCGAATGGAGAAAATGTTTTTTGAGTGACATTCGTGCACCCAATTCATGATAACTTTTCAATAACTCAGCAACAATTTGTCTGTAGTTTTCACTCTTATTGTTTCCAAGAAAACTTTTCACGATGCACTTAAAAGACTCCCAGGCTGTATATTCTTTCTCCGATAAACACTGCGAAAAATTATGATCATTGATAAGCTTCCTGATCTGAGGGCCAACAAATATCCCTTCTTTTATTTTAGCATATGAAATTTTAGGAAAAACTTTTAACAAATATTTAAATGCTGCACCATCTTTGTCCAGAGCCTTCACAAAGTTCTTAAAAAGGCCCAATTTTATGTGCAGCGGTGGAAGAAGAACATCATTTGGATCAATTAATGGTTTATTTGAAATGTTTTGTTTTCCTGGTGAATATTCAGTCCTTTTTGGCCACTCTGTTCTGAGGTAATGATGAAGTATGGCGCGACTATCCCATAGACACAGGAAACAGCAATATTTTGTGAAACCTCCTTGCATACCAGTCAACAAACCAATGACCTGAAACAGATTTAAAAATAAAAACTGTTATTTACGATCATCTATGTATAGGTATATTACATATGTAAAGAAATTTAAATCACATACCTTAAGATCACCACAGATCTTCCATTTATTATCATTGTATTTAAGTAATGTCAAAATTTCAGTCATTGACTCATAATTTTCCTTCGTATTAATGGCATGAGCAATTGGTATGGATGGTTTTTCATTGCCATTATGTAAAAGAAGTGCCTTTAAACTGTACTTAGAGCCATCAATAAATAATCTCCATTCAGTTTTGTCATATGGCTGGTTCATTTTTCGAAATAAACCATTAACATCAGTGCAGTACAGAATAGAGCCTTTCTTTTCAAAATATGCAGTCAATTCCAAACCTCTTTTTCTATAGATTGTTACTTTCATCCCAGTTGCAAGATGTTTCCACTGCTGCATGCGTGAAGCAAGTATTTCTGCGTCTTGCTTCGTTAAATGCAAGTCCCGAATTAGATCACTCAGCTCAGCTTGAGTCACTAAATGGCGCTCATTATCAGCCTCGTACAAACTACAACTGTTGCCGAAAGATATTTCGAAATCACTGCTCGTAGCACCGGGAATGACTGGTAGTGGATCAGTTGATAGACGTTGAACTGGTTTGGAAACTGATAGGACATTAGGGTAGGTAATACTTTTTCGATTTTTCATATTGAATCCAGTAACTTTTGTTAAACAGAAATAACAATCAGTTTGGTGGTTACTTGACTCTCTCCAAAGTACTGGAATTGAAAAATCTAAATAGATTTTCTCGCCATTTGACCACTTGTATAAAATAGTTCTGCAACGATTGCAAAACATTGTCGGTGTCCACGGTTTGTCCAAGTTTCCGACAGCAAAACCAAAATAATGTAGATATGCATATTTTAGTGATTCTGATATTGCATATCCTTTTTTTCCAATCAGATATTCACCACACACAAAGCAAAAATAGCTCGGATTAGTAACACACGATCTCACTGACATGCTTATACTCTACCTTTATACAAATTTATAATGAATGTAGGCTTTTGTCAAATTAATAACTGTGAAATTGTAGCGTCAGTATTAACTATTTTACAGTATTGCCAGCATGCGATAAAAAACGAACTGGACGTGATAGCCCAACTTTGTTGCCAGATTCGAATTCAGCGCAGCCAGATTAGCTAAAAAACATGCTTCGTTTCCCCAGTCAAAATTTTTTGCCTAATTTGTTGGCCAGTGTAATTATCACATGTAATTTGGCTTACAAAGCAATACGAACTTTAGCCCCGTTCAAATAATAAATGGGCCTTATTACGAGTGTCGTATTACGTCTTCGACACTTGTAATAAGGCCCAATATAGAAACAAATGAAGTTCGAATAATAATTAAAATTAACTAAAAGCCGTTCTATTTTGCATATAAATGTCATTTCATATGGCGCTTACGATGTTTTGGAAATGGCTTTAATTTAATGGGATGGGCCAAAAGTTACGCCTGCGTGTAAAAATTTAATAACTTTTTTGTTTTTTATTATTTTTTTGTTGTATTTTTTAGATTTTATATATCGCACCGTGTTACATCACCATGCAAAATTTAACGACCGATCAAGGAACCAAAGTGGTAGAATTTTACTTTTCCAATTTTTGAAGACTGAATTATCTCAAGAAATTCAGAATTCAATTGGCCAGCACGTTCAACAGACTTAACTGCCCCTGATTATTTTCTATAGGGTTATCTCAAAGAACGAGTGTATGTTAACAAGCTCCACACTATAGAGCAGCTAAAGCACAACATTGATCAGGACAATAGAGCCTGAAACTTTGCGTGCAGCTATGTAAAACGCCCAATTGTGCATCAACAAAAATGGTGGTCATATTATTATTAATATTATTTAACATAATTAAAACTTAGATCGTACAAAGCTAATATTATATTTACTAGAAAAACAATAAGAAATAATAATAAACAAAAAAGGTATTGAATTTTTACACGCAAGCGTTACTTTTGGCCCACCCTGTATATGTATAGCCAAATATTTCTCGAATGTGAATGCCTAGTATTTTCTAATACTAATGGTTCTGCTAGTAACTATTACAGGATTTTAAACGATTATGATCGTTCATCTTAGGCACTTACAAATTGTATACGAGTAGTCTATTGCTATGGTCTATTGGGTGTTTTCTGTATTCCACGTGAAATTAAAACGTGTGGTATTGCCATAACAATGCATATTTCCAACAACAATTATATGGTAGTTCCCAAGGCGAATTCAGTATCAGGTGACCTTATCGCTACAACAATTTTACAACACAAAAAACAACACGTAGTTTGATATGCTACAAAACCAATCTGTCTGAAGATTTCTAAGCAAATTTTGACATTTTGGTTCAAATTGCTCAATTTGGCATCAACAGCTGAAAATCAGCCGGGTGGAAGAGGTCACCTGATACTGAATTCGCCTTGGTATGGGCTAGTCATGTTATTTGCAGGGTGTGTTCGTAATTTGTTTGCTTAACGTAGAATAATTGAACCCCTAATTACTACTTAATAATTTCTTTTACTAAAACTGCAGCCCTGTGGTGGTTTTTACGGCTTGTATTACATATTGTAATAAGTCAACAGTAGAATTTATAACAAAATTTATGAACAATTTTATTGTTTTAGGAAAGAATTAATAAGAAAATGGACTTATATGACGATATAGACACTAAACCGAAAACTTCACAAATAGATGGGTGGTCATCGGGTATAAAAATGCTTCAAACACAATTGGCCATAAAAAAAGCACAACTCCCCAAAGCCAAGGAACCAAGCAAGAAACCGGTATACTGTACATGTTTGTTTTTAACAAAAATTTAACATACAAATTTTGCAGTTAATGACCCCTGTAGTGAATCTAAAATCGAAAAAGTTGCAAGCATCTGAGGAAATGCTTTCTCCGAAATACGATAACAAACGAATCATATCAACGCATCCGCTAGTTCCATCGTTGGAAAATGTAAAGACAGATGATTGGGATTTTGTTGATGAATACGATCCTATGTGGCCTAATGAGTACGAAAAATTAAAAGATAAACAAAACAGCCATAAAGAAAAGGTTAGAGATGAAAGAGAACGTGACCGGGGTCGTGATAGAGAACGCGATCGTGGGGAGCGTAAACGCGGCCGTAACCGAAATGGTCGCAATAACGACTCTCCTCCAGTTAAGTTTAGTGGTTTCGGTCAACGTATAACAGAAGAAGATCGCTATAGCCCTCCAGCTGTAGGATCCGTTACTAATAAGGGAGTTGGAGTAGCTATTGCTCCACCTCCCTCGTTGCAGGAAATTTCCATTGCCAATGAAGGAGATCCCTCCTCAAATGTTACTATACCCTATTCTGCTAGCTCTGTAGCTGCAAAGATTATGGCAAAATTTGGTTATAAGGATGGTCAAGGTTTGGGCAAGCAGGAACAGGGTATGTCCATGGCTTTGCAAGTGGAAAAGACATCTAAGCGCGGCGGTCGCATTATACATGAACGTGATGTATTCTTGCCACCGACAGCAACAGCTTCTACAGCAGCTGCCTCTAATCCAATTGCTAACATGGGTCCTCCCACTCCTCCAGCTGCTACTTGTAATGCAGATGCGGCAGATTCCGAGCCTAGCATTACGGAAATAATGAAGACTCCTAGTAAAGTGGTTTTACTAAGAGTAAGACTAACGTTATATTATTAAGCAACATTTAATTGCTGCTGTTTTTACAGAACATGGTTGGCCCTGGTGATGTTGATGAAGAATTAGAACCCGAAGTCAAAGATGAATGTAATACTAAATATGGAGATGTTGCCAATGTTTTAATACATGAATCGTTTGGCACAGCTCCAGAAGATGCTGTAAAAATATTTGTGGAATTCAAACGCATTGAAAGTGCTATTAAAGGTAAGTGCTATTCAATTTTAAAAATGTATGCATATTCGAAAGAATTATGTTTTTTTCAAAGCTGTTGTGGATTTAAATGGACGCTTTTTCGGTGGACGACAAGTACGAGCTGGATTTTATAACTATGATAAATTTAAAAGCTTAGAATTGCACTAAAATAACTTTTAATAAAATTCAATGCATCAATATTAATTAACTTTTTATTAGTAGTATCATGTTATGGAATGTAGAATGTTCATCTTAAACTATATCATTCCTTTAGTATTGACATCTGAGGATCATTTATTCGTTGGCTTGCATCACATGTGAATGATATGGTAATAGCAAATCTAAAGAAACAAACATAATCCATGGTGTATCGAACATTTCTTTAATATAAAAAATTTACCTTGATCCCTCTGTTACTTTTTCAACATAGTGCCTATTTTCATGGCCAGAACTAAATGCACTCAATCTGCCCTTTTTAGGTTCTATAGCTGAAGTCCGATTTTTGTTCACGTCATCAATAAAAACAAATCTTCCACCTTTAAAATCTTTATTAAAAGTGCTTAAATATAGCAACGAAGTATAATGGAATGAAGGATACGTTTCCTGCGTTTCAAGAAATATAGTTTTAATTGATATAAAATTTTTTTAATGTGTTGTTGCCTACCTTATCTACGTGGTCGTGCCAATATTCGTCATGCATATTCTTGGCCGTAACATTTGTTAGCCGAGAAAAAAATGTAGGTGAAGTTAAATATAAATTTGACGCCTCGATACCAAATTGTTCAGCAATTGCCAATTTGATTTTGTCTTTAACCATCTGCATGCGTACATATGTATATTTATTTTGAATTATTAACTTTTTTAATTTACTTTATAATTATTAGTGCTTACATTATAAATAGTCAATTGGTTCGGTTTAAGGAGGTTTTTTGCTTTTGTCATTTTATAAAAGTTTATGTATTTCTCGCCATATGATAAGGCACCTGTGTGTATATCTAATATAGACGCTCCTCCCGACGACCCTGCCAAATTTATTATGGTTCGTGCCATATCTAAAAGAACTTCATATTCTTTAGCATCTATCAAACTATCCGCTACAAATCTTCCACATTTCTTGGGTACACACTGCGGAAACTTTTCCATTTCCTTCTCATATTGTTCGGAACATTTGAATTTTTGCACACGCAGTGGAACATTTTCGCGTACCAAAGCAAACATAGACTCCTGAGTTTGTTTGCTGGAATAAAAGTATACTATTATAATAACCGATATTACAACTACTGTGCGTGTCCAAAGGCGATGAGTAAAGGAACTAGTAGCATATTGTAGTTCATGGGTAGCATTAACACTAAATTATTAAATGTTGTTATTTATTGCGGCACAAGTTATTTTATACATTTAACTACATACAATTTGCTTAGCCTACCGTCTTTTTCTTTTTCCTCAGCAACATTAAGTTGTTCATGGTTCTGAAGTGCTGACTGACGTTTTTTTAAATTTTTTGCACTCATTTTTCGTATAAATATACCAGGAGTAATAGGAGGCTTATAATTAAAATATTACAAACATGAGATGATACAATAGTAATAAGGAATTAATTCATATACCGAGTACACACTATGTCTTTTTATGACATCACAATAGCGTGTACTAGTGGCAAAGTTTGTCATTTGGGATATTTTTCGTTGTGTGGGATTGACTTCCGTACAAAAAATTTTATGTGAACGGTGTTGCACACATTTTGAAAATAACACCACAAAATGATAACATAAGAAATGCCAGATGTAAGCTCAGCCATACATACAAATCGTCGGTTAGTTATTGGTTTGCTGTAGACAATGTATTTTGAATATACTGTGCCGCAAACCAATATCTAACCGACGAATTGAGTATACTGAATTCGCCTTGATGTATACTTTGTGACAAGGCGAATTGACTCCAGGTGGCAAGGTGCTTTCTTGTGCATTATTGACCTGCACAAGACCATTTATAAGACCTTTCAAGACATGCGACATTTTTTAAACGCTTTACTACAGTGAAATATTCTAAAACAAGCGCTAAACAACACTGTTGGCAAGATTTTTTTTTTTTGAGTTATTTGTCTTGCCAACAGTGTTTTTTAGGATTTGTTTTAGAATATTTCGCTGTAGTAAAGCGTTTAAAAAATTTCGCATGTCTTGAAAGGTCTTATAAATAGTCTTGTGCAGGAATTTATTGTGCATGAGGATGTAAACTCGCCTTGCTTTGTGGAAAAGTCGGCTAACTGAGCCTTTACCCCTATTTTACGTTCCCGCCTTCAGTTACGAACGGATCGAAAGAAGAAAAGAAGACTGAGTATCCAAACGTTGAAGTGTGTGAACCGGGACTTTGCAAAGTTTTTATTGAAACTAAAATTATATGGGCCTACCCATGGTTAAAAATTATCAATATTCCAAAATTGTTGATAACTTTTAAGATACGCGCTGTAAGCTTTTATCGTAAGCGACAATTTACGTACAAAATAACAAAAATTTAAAATTTTAAAAACCCCTGATATATCTAGAAAAGATGTGATATCTTTTAAACGGCTGGACCGATTTTCTTCAAACATAGTTAAGAACCATCTCGATCAAGTCACCTTTCAAACAGAGAAAACTAAATCAAAATCGGTCCAGCCGTTTGGGTTCTACGTGGACATGGATACACAGACACACACTACAAACTTATAACACCCCTTTTTTGGGCGGGGATTAAAAAAACAATGAATATTTAAAAAAACTTCAAAAAAAATACATTTTTGTCGCTTACGATTAAATCGAAAATAAAGCTTGATATCAATGTACATATGTATATCCATTTTTTGCATAGTCATGTTTTACACTCGGCAGTTTTACTTGAAGCAAGTCTGAGTTTATAGGAGAGAAAGGAAAGAAGAAAGAAGAGGGGTACTGACTTGCCTGTACAGAAAAGTTACTTCAATTCTGTTTTGTTATTTCATTCGCTGCATTAAAACAATACGAAAATTGAACAAGAAACCGTCTGAGTGTAAACAAATGGGCAGTTTTAAAAGAGAATTGAAGAGAACTGCTTCAAGAAAAACTGCCAAGTGTAAAACATGACTTAGTTTCTTCTTCTTCTTCCTGTGCTGACATACTATGTATGTCAAAAAAGGTGGCTTCGGACACTTAATCCATGGTGCCACCTTTGTGGTGATAATTTTGTTTTGTTGTGTAGGAGCTTCCTTCGGTTGCTGCGAACGACCTATACCTTCATATAGGAAGTAGGAGTTTCCAAGATCCACTCCCTTGTGGTGGTTGTTTTTATTATTGTTGTTTTTAATCACATGCGGTGAGACGCAAAACTCTCGAAGGCCAATAAACAACAGTGGCCTGGTTGCATTTAAGAAATAATTGCCAACGACGCGTGATGTTGACTCGCCCAGAGCTGCTTTACGAATGAAATTCTTTTGCATAGTTTATTAATTTCGATATTTTTCGCTGACACAATTAAAATTTTACGAAAAGCTATTAAACATATACATACATACATATGTACATACATATATTTTTAACAATTATTTTTAAAAATGCTGCATTTTAAAAAAGAAAACGCAAATTTCTTGTTTTAAGAATGCTTTTTTGGTTCAGTGTACATACATATATTTTTTTTAAATTTAAAAAGTAGTGCAATGTTGTTCACAAGCTCTTTATTTGCTACAATATGAAAAAACAGTTTTAATTTGATTTTTTAAAATTTTAGGGTAATTGTTTCTGATGTTATTCCGTTATAAATAAATGTATTGTCAACGGGTTTAAACTGATTTGTTACAATTTTTACCACTTCTTGGGCAGCACAACCAGCTAGAATGTAAAAAATTGTTTATATTATATTTAAAATTTATATACATGGTTCAACAAAAAAAAAACTTTGTGCAAGCAAATTCTTACCAATAAATGCTGAAATTGTATGAACTTCACCTCCACCATAATGACAAACCTCGTGAACCATATCATTTGATAAAGTTGCTTGCGTTAGTCCCCATTCAGCGAGCATTTTGCATGCTACACTTTTTAAACGGGCCGTATCATTTTCGACATAACAATCTCCGGGAATGTTCCCGCATTCGGTTAGAAATCTTTCATACGCGCGGAGTGCAATATAGTGTTCTGTGAGAGTGCCCTGAACATCTATATCACCAATTACACTAAGAAAGCGGTTGTCTTTCTCATACTCGTCAGAAATTTTTGAACCCCTTACAACAGTAAGACCAGCAGCCTCTCTGCAAAACAAACGGACCGTTTTTTCGGAAATGCACTCCAAAGGTAAACTTAACTCTTTCACAATAGCCTGACATCTTCGATAAACATTGTCTGCATCTTGCATAGCTTGTTGCCGATATATGTTCTGCAGATTTATGTAGGATTCCGTATCGGCGGTCATGTCTGGCAAAGTTCCAGGTAATGGCAAAAGGCCATTGTTATCGTTCTCAATAAAGTCTTTCAAAGCCTTGGCCATTATCCAGAAATGTTTACTCTATAAAAGGTGTTTAAAAATAAAGGAATGTACATATTTTTAAAATTATTTTAAAAGTGCACACACTTGTTTGTTAAGATTCTGACACGCTTCATCTTCGAATATTGTTTTAAGATTGGTGGGTATGCTACCTCCGGTGAAGGTTGTGTTCACAGCTTTTATAGCTTCCTCGAAGTTTTCTTCGTCGTTTTTCATATCTAAAAAATATAATTGTAATTATTTATTTATTTATATTGTAATTAATATTTTCTTTTATAAAAGTAAATTACCATTTCTAATGATATCCCTCAATTGAGATTTTTCTTTGTAGCTGGTAGGTACTTTTTTGTCGTTTTCTGTTTGCCATTGTTGAAAGTATTTATTAAGAACCAGTAACCAAGGAACTTTGTTCGTTACATTTGTCGTCTATTGACATTTCAATAAATTTATAAACAAAAGAAGAACAATTTGGTTTAACGATTATTTTTTTATACCTCGAAATGTTTCCGTAATGTCGGAAAAGGTTGATGCAATCTTAAATCATGTTTGGGATTGTCAGGGTGAGACTCAATTACACAATGCTCTTTGATTTGAAGACGAATGGAGCCAAAAAATCCTAATGATCTGCAGTATATTAAAGGCACATTCGAGTCCCATAAACAGATAGATAGTTGTAAAAGGGAATTCACATTTAGATTTGTTGCAACCACAATATCAAAATTATCAAAAAATTCTGGACGATTTTTTAGTATGTAATCCACGCTCTCCTCAACACAGTCACCATTCACATCGTTGTTTAATTCCTGTAACAACTGCATGCAACATGAAGCACGAGATTGCCCAATATTGCTCGCTTCTAAAAAAAAGCTGCAACCAAAATAAGCATTTATTTGGAATGAATTAGGAAACAAAATTACTTAATTCCTAAATCTTCTTCGGTCACCACATTTCCATCGACGATTGTAAAGCTTCCTATGCCAGGAAGTACCAAACCTTTAATTATCTCGCATCCTAGACCAGTGGCGTTGACTACGCATATTCTGGCACTCTCTAAAAGACTTTGTCCATGCTCTCCCCATAATCTAAAAGCACATTGGGAAATGGTTATGTATGTATGTATACATGACTAACATGCTTATGTCTCTAAAATACCGAATTTGACGATCGTATTTTTTATTTTTATCAGATTGTTCTGGAGATTTTGGTGCCGGTGAAGACATGTTCTCGTTTTGAACAATTAAATTGCTTTACAAAAACTTATTTTTAATTAAAACAATAAAGAATTTTGTAAATAAACACTACATTCCAACAGCACCAGAAAACGGTGAACAGCACTACCACAATACGGCAGCTTCAGCTTGCAGCTGTGGTGAAAAACATGCATAGTACATATGTATCGCTCATTTGATGAAACAACATCATAACTCAAAAAAACTAGTTTGCCAGAAAACGAGTTTAGTTTTCAATTTACACACAACTTAATGGAAAGCGAAAATTTTATTTTTTTCATTTCATTTCATTTCATTTATTCAACAGCAGTAATATATGAGGCCTTTTGGCCTTTAAAAAATATTACAAGTATTTTATTTAATATAAAACTATTTCTTATAGCAAGTGAATTGCTTATCAACAATTTAATTATAGAATGAGATCTAAGATATGTATAAATAATATTAACCAACCGTTACAATGCAGTTCAAAATAATTCTTATAACAAGTTTAATTTAATAATAGAAGAAAAATCAATATCAATAAAAACCATACATAACTAACTTCAATTTAGTTTTATGAGACAGGGAAAAAAAGAAAATATATTATATATCTTCAAGTACTTTGGAGAAAGTTTAGTAGCTTTCTCTTAAATGAGGATAAATGCATCGCAAAAGATCGAAAACGAATAGGCAGACTATTCCATAGCCGGGCGACACTAACAATAAACGATTTTTCATAAATACCAAGGTAAATGCGAGGTATGACTATTTGAGGATTTCTAGAAGATCTTGAAAATAATATCATTTTTACGATTTGAGTAGGTGTTTGAGTTTTGATAATTTTAAAGAGATATATCAATAATCTTAACTTTAGATAATCATCAAAAGTTAGATTCAAGAAATTTTTTAAATGGTTTGAAACATGTTGCCTAAGCCTTAACCCATAGACAAAACGAACAACTTTATGAACAACAGACTTAATTTTTTGTTTGTTTTTTAAGTTGCAACCGGAATAAACTTCAATACAATAGTTAATTTGAGACATTAGCAGCGTATGGCCTAGGGATTTCTTTACATGAAGTGGTAGGTATAAGTTAAGATGATATAGCCTACGCAATGTGAGATAAATTCTTGAGCATATATTGTTAATATGAGGTTCAAAAGAAAGTCGGTTGTCAATGATTACACCAAGACATTTCAGCTTATCTACTATTTCGATGGATGTATTAGCTAATTTTAAGTCTAAAGTAAATAGATTTAATTTATTTATTTGAAAAATCATTGCCTTTGTTTTATCCGGATTCACTCTTAGATTATTTTCAAGCACCCAGTTTTCTAAATAAGTTAAGTCATGATTAACAGTGGCTTGCAATGCATCCGAGAATTGGTGCTCACCAGACCACAATAACTGAATGTCATCAGCAAATACGAATTTTTTACAAAAATTTAGCACATGAAATAAGTCATTTATGAATAGAGTAAATAATATAGGTCCAATTATAGAGCCTTGAGGTACCCCAGATTTGACACATTTTAGATCAGAGATACAACCATCAAAAGAAACAAACTGCTTGCGTTCACTTAGATAAGACCAGATTAATTTGCATGCATACATAGAAAAACCAAAATTATTGTGAAGCTTTGAAATTAATAATGTATGATCGACTTTATCGAAAGCCTTAGAAAGATCGACTGACACTAGAACATTAACCCTACCCACATTCAAATTAGCCCTTATAGAGTCAGTAAGTTCAGTTAGTAGATGGCTAGTGCTTCGACCACTTCGGAAACCATATTGGCAATCATCAAGTAACTTTTTACCATCAATCCATTTCATTATTTTGCTTTCAATAGTTAAGTAAACAAGAAATTTGTGCAAAATTTTTACACAATAAGAAGAACGATATGAGGATTGATTTGCATCATTACCTCAAAAATTCCACTTTTCGAGTTACCACTTTGTTTGACTAAATGAGGGATATGTATGTATCTATGTAATGTACACTAAATCATAAAGTCACAACTCAAAATTATAAAAGTGCTTTTGCTTTTTTATAAACCAGTTAATTGAAGAAATCTATAACGACCTCAACAATTTCTTTTGCAATATAATATAAAATAGATAGAATATAATAGAATATAAAATACCGTTATGCTTGTTCTTATGTCACATACTTGAGTTACATATTTGTACAGTATCAACAGTTGTTTGTACCTACTCAGCACCTGAAATTTTTTGAGTTGTGACTCTTTATGATTTAGTGTGCGATATAATCAGGGTTATAAGCAGGTTTTGCTGTATGTTATCATGATTTGCCTTTTTCGTCAGGGGTGGAAAAGTTTAATAGTCTTACTTTCTTAATCAGGGCAAGCATGAATAAAATTACGCGAAAAATGTCTCCCTCTTCCAATTAGATTTTTTTTGTTTTCCCATTGCTATTGTTTGAAATTGTTCCCCGGGAAAAATTTCTCGCGGAATTTCATTCATAATTGCCCTCAATATGTACTCATATATGAAACATAATTAAGACGTACATATGTACATACACATGGTTTTACTTACTATACGAAGGTCACACAAGGTTCTGCCATTTGCACGAGAACTGGCTCATTTGGGTCCTGCTATGTCCCGTTGTCACAGTTATTCTTTTTTTTTAACTATATTTATAATACAGTTATCATATGTACTACGTACGCATAGATACAAAAACTACGCGGAATTTTATTCATAATTGCCCTGATAACTACTTCCGCGAGAAATGTCTCCCTTTTCCAATTAGAATTTTTTGTTTTCCCTATTAGTTGGAATTGTTCCCTGGAAAAATTTCACGTGGAATTTTATCCATGATTGCCCTGAATGAGTGTAATTATGAATAAAATTCCGCAAAAAATGTTTCCCGGGGAACAATGTTGAACATTTTTCACAATTGAACTGATCTAGATTCTGAATACATATAGTTAACTTCATGCGCAATATATCTTCCAATTTATATGTAGCAGTATCATCTAATAATTTTATAAGTACTTATTCCTCTTTTTGCGAATATTGTGTCTAGTTTATTTGTTGCCTAAATGTTTAATTATTCTTATGCTATTCTTGTAGTCCACCAACTATATATGTATATATGGCCCTATGGGCTCGGTTGTTATAAACAAATAAATAAATAAAATAAAATTCCAACTAATAGAAAGTAATAGGGAAAACAAAAAATTCTAATTGGAAAAGGCTGTCGTAAAGCAGCTCTGGGCGAGTCAACATCACGCGTCGTTGGCAATTATTTCATAAGTGCAACCAGGCCACTGTTGTTTATTGGCCTTCGAGAGTTTTGCGTCTCACTCGCACTTGTTAATGGTTACCGCAACTAACTGTATCGCTTACAGTTGGTTCTTTGTGGAATTTTCCATTATCAAGTGCAACGATTTTAATAAGACATACTGGTGGAAACCATTAAAACTCTGGGTGTGGATTTTGGAATCTCTTATTTCCTATACGAAGGTATAGGTCGTTTGCAGCTCCCGAAGGAAACGCCTAATGTGGGATACCCTGGCAATTGCTTCTGCCATTTAAATTAAACTAAACAAACGAACAAACAACAAAGTATTAAAAATTACTATATTAATTGGAGTTTAACCTGGCATTTGAGAATGATTTACTCCGCCAACCTATTTGATTAATTGTATGGGTTTGCAGTTGGCGTCGACTACCTGTACCGCGTTACGGTTGTTGGTTGCTTGCTGCTAACCACATGAAAAGGATTCAACATAACCCTACTTTTGGGATGACTATATAATTACTTGGAGTTTAACCTGGCACGATTGGATTCAGACCCTGGAAATATAAGCCTTCAGGCTTGTCCAACAATTGAACTTCTGTTCTTCATATTTCAAAAAAAAAAAAATAATTGGAAAAGGGAATTTACGGAATTTTATTCATAATTGCTCTGAATATCTTTCTTTCCTTTTCAACAATAATTTAATTGTTTCTCTCGTGCCCTGGAAACAGGGCCCAACAGCAATTCAAGGGTTGTATTACCCAGCCCCCAATGGCCTTTCTACGCCTATGATCAATAACAAGAATCACAAATAATGTGATGTTGGAGAGGATCAAATAATCAGCCGTCAAATAAAAACTACTTTTTGATATTCATCAATCTTAGGACCTGTTTATCTAAATGCGAACGATAGATTCGATCGAAAATTTATATTAGAAACAAAAAACTGAAATTTCTTTTAGTTTTCAATATAAATAATCGATGGAATCGTTCGCATTTAGATGAACAGTAATCTTTGCAGATTATTCTTTATGGTTCCCCACTGTTTTTTTTTTGTTTGGTGATGTCACATAATAATAATAATCTTGGTCCCGTTGGTGGTGGTTCATTTATTAAGAATGTGTTGCATCCTTTTAGCCATCAGCTGAAGGTTTCACATCTTAATTGCCAGAGTATTAGACCTTCTGCTGGTTTTTCAAAAATTGATGAGTTAAAATGCATTTTAAATGAGTCTAAACTTGACCTTTTTGCAATTTCAGAAACGTGGTTAAAGCCGCATGTTTCTACTAGATCAGTTAATATCCCAGGCTATAAATTTCGCCGAAATGATCGTACGGGTTCAAGGGGAGGTGGTGTAGGGTTTTATGTGTCCAACAAGATTAAACATAGGCTTGTCTTCAAAGTGGATGAGGCTGGCGTCTGTGAGACTCTTTTTGTTGAACTTTGTTTTGGTAGGTCAAAAGTTTTGTTTGGTGTTGTGTACCTTCCCCATGGTGACATTGTTACCTTTGAGGATAGACACTACCAGCTGTTTTTAAATTATTCTAATATAATTATTGTAGGAGATTTCAATTATAATTTATTTGAAGCCTCTAAGGCATACAATTTTCGTTCAATGTGTACTAGAAACAATTTGTTTATCTCTCACAATAACAGACCATCTCATTTTGATATAGCCCATAACTCAAAATCTCTGATCGATTATTGGTTGCTAAGTGACCATGCAATTATGAACTTCTATGATCAAATCCAATGTCCCACCTTTTCACATCATGCTTTGATATTTGCGTCTTTCTCTATTGACATTAATAATATTGTAGAGTACATAGAATTTCTTGATTATAATTCTGTCGATTGGAATGCCTTTTTCTGTTTTTTGTCTGACTTTGACCTTTCATCATTTAAATTTTGCAGTGTTGATGATCAATGCTCTACACTAAATTATATTTTTCAACAGCTTTTGTTATTTGTACCCCTTAGGAGGAAGGAAATTAAATATGAGGTTGATGCGTGGATGAAATCTAACGAAGTGACCTCTGCTCGTATTTCAAGGGACTTGGCTTTTTCTGCCTTTTTATCAGATCCTTCTGTTTATAATAGAAGAACATTTTGTAAATATCGAAACCGTCTGAAAAGGATTATTCGTAGAGAAAAAATATGATTTTTTTTTAATTTGTTTAATGCTTTTGATGTTTCGGGTGTGTGGAGAATTTTAAGGAGTGCTGGTTGTATTGCTGATCGTGACTCTTTGTTTGAACATAATGCAGACTTAATCAATGATTTTTTTGTTTCAAATAGCAACTGCAGTAATTATGCTTCAGTAGATTTTGGGGAATTTGCGGATTTTGATTTGGGTTTTTCTTTTCGTTGCGTAACTGAACCTGAAGTTTTCCAAACATTGTGTAGGGTTAAGTCTAATGCACTTGGTGTTGATAATATTTCCATTAAATTTATTAAACTCGTTTACCCTTACTTATCGGATTACTTCCTCTCATTTATTAATAATATATTAACCACTTCTGTTTTTCCCGCAGCTTGGAAGACTGCACGGGTTGTAGCTATTCCTAACTCGAAGGTGGTGCATGGACCTGAAGATCTTAGGCCCATATCAATCCTTCCCGCCTTGTCCAAGGTCGTGGAACATCTGTTGAAGTTGCAGTTATCTGATAAGGTTCTACCATCTCTGTATGAATACCAATTTGCTTTTCGTTCTGGATACAATACAACTTCCTTGATTTTATGTATGACCGACCTTATTAGGGAGGGCCTTAACGTTGACGAGCTTTGTGTGGTAGTTTCTCTTGATATTTCAAAGGCCTTTGATTCAATTGACCATTACAAAATGGTTACTAAACTTAGAAACGAATTTAATTTTTCTATATATGCTTGTAAACTTATTTGGTCTTATCTGAATGGTAGATCCCAATTTGTTTCTGTAAATGGAACTAACTCGAATGTTAAGTCGCTAGGTGCAGGTGTTCCCCAGGGATCAGTTTTAGGCCCACTATTATTCATCATGTATATAAATAGTCTTAGTGATTGTGTCAACTCCCATATTTGTAGAGCTTTCATATACATATGCAGATGGCGTTTTTCTATTATTTAAATGTGAACGTGTTTTTTCTGACGTGCTGGAAAGCAACATCAATTTCGGTTTACAACGTGTTCATCAATGGACTCAATCTAATTCATTTCGTTTAAATATTGCTCAAACAAAGGCCATTGGTTTTAGTAAATCGTCAGTAGTATGTTTACGTTCCCTCTGGACCACTTTTTCCATACAAAATGTTGGCTCATGCCGACCAGTGTTACCACCCATGAAATTTAGTGGATGTGGGTCGGGTGTTGGTCAGTGTTACCACCGTGCAAAGGAAAAAAAAAAAAAAAAAAAAAAAATGTGCATACCTTAACCCTTTAACGGTCGTTGGGGTTAAATTCGACTCTATGATATTTTGTGTTATGAGGCGGCAGCGTGTTCGGTTTTGCTTAAAGTGAAGTCGTGGTGGATGTTATTTTTGTTGAAGTTAGAGGGTTAATACAATATGAATTAAACTACATTAGGGCGGTTTACGAAAGTCTGTGATTTTTTTGCTAGTATTTAATAAATAAAATTCATTTACTGCGGTATATATTAATATCCCTAATACTACTCGTATTTGTTATCAGTATAAAATGTTAACCACATTATTTAAAAAACAAAACACTAGTATTTAATAAATATAAATAAATATAAATAAATTTTGTTATTTGATAGTCTTTGGGTAGCTGTTTTGAGTTATCGTTGGTATGCTTATGTAGGGTTACTGTATTGCATTTATGTTTGCGATCTCTGGGGAAATAATCTAATACCTACAGAGAGTGGCAACCATGTTGTGAATGGAAGTGGGTAGGGAATGTATTTGATAATGTATGTTGTATTAATGTATGTGATTGTATCTTTTTTTACTTTGAAGAATATCATTGCTTATGTGTATTGTTTGGCCTGCGAGAGTTTTTCATACATACCCTGCAGTCAGACTGGGGCCAAATGTCTCTATGTCAACACTAAAGCTCTAGTAGTAGGTACATTGTCTACAATTTCTTTTCTATTCGTCAGTATAAAAGAAAGAGAGAAAACAAATGTGGTGTATTTCTGGTGGCTTTTCAACAACTTGTCAATATTCATATAATTGTATGTACGTAAGGTATGGAAATGTACCACTAAATGTCTGGTTAGTATGTCTCCATGTTCCCATAAAAACTATGTAGTCACTATTTAGTCAATTGTTTTAGTGTTACTAGTAGATTTTCCATGACAAGCACATGCTAAATGTCTATAGCACAAAGTATTGTATGGGGATTAATTAGAGAGTAGTACTGGTGACAAAGTCAAAAGCGACTCAGTACATTTTCACCATCGACATTTCCTTCAGGGTATTTACAAATGAATGTGTATATGTTTTCTAGGCTATTGACGTTGCTATTCTTATGCAGATAGAAAATATTGTGTTGGCAAAGGTTTTATATGTACAAGTGAATTTCAGATGTTAAATGTTTTGAATCAAATCAGGTTGATAAGCAGATTTTTTGAATAGGGGTAATGATATTTTTATTTCAGTATATTTTAATTTAATGTAACAATTATAGGAAATATTTTTTGGAGACATACACCAAAACTTATAGAAGCATCTACTTTTACGTGTCCCGATTTTTCTCGTACCTTTGTATTACAAACTGATGCTAGAGATTTTGTTCTGGGTGTTGCTGTGTATATGAATTTCACCATATATCGTAATACCAACAGAGAATTGTGGAAATGTGTATGTGTGTGTATGTGAGTATGTATGTATGTGTGTGCGTATGTGTGTATGTGTATATGTGTGTGTGTGTGTGTATGAATTGCATAATATTATAAAATTTCATTATGTATGTTTGTGTTTGTGTATTACGTCATCACCTCTTTGTGTGTCATGCCAGACATTTGGACATCTGATATATTAGCATATATCAGAACTTTTTTTTTAATCCTAGTATGTTTTTATATTTAAGACTGCATTATATTTTCTCATTCTTAAAATTGTCCAGCTTTAAAGTCTGCCTGTGAAAAATTTGTTTATATTACAGATTTTGTTTATTTAACTACGTCCGGCTTCTTTGGCTGAACTTCTTTTCATACGATCATGGGAATTTATAGTTTCTCTGTCCATAATAAGGTCGTTTAGCTTGGGCATGTGCTCTGACTTAATGGTTTGCGTTGTTCATATATTTTTATGATGTAGATATGTAAGTGTGATTGTCAAGATCTAATAAATACTTGAGTATTGATAAGGAATTTGATATTATGTGTACATACATATCTACAAATTGATTTTAAGTATGTATGTACATATGTGCATACAAATATGTGTTTGACTCCACGCTTGAATACATTTTTTTTTGTTTTTGTTGTTGTTTGTTTTTTATGTATAGATGTGAAATATCTTCATAGTTTTTTTTATTTGAAATTAAAAAACGTTTTAATTTTTATCTGTATTTAGTTAATGAGGATTTTCTGTTTTAAGTAAAACTGAATTCCTTAAGATACATACTTTAGAGTAATAGTAACTATAATAGAAATATTTCCTTTATTTAATTTACATTTGCTTAAAGTTGATGCAGCCTAATAGTCATTCTTAGAAATATTTTGATATTAAATTTGTTCCAGCCGTAGGCTTTTTTCACCACCTTTTACATTTATTTTAGAACATCTTGCATTGCCTTTTATACATTTATAAACATTTTTAAATGAAACTGATCCAGCACTCTAGCTTATGTAACGATAGTTTTTTGTTAGCCAGCTTGCTTCTTTTTTTATTTTTTTATTGATTATTGAGTTTTATAATGAAATAAATTATTCGTAATTGTTGAAAACAATCGCTACTTCTTTTGCGATGAAATCATTTGAATTACTTTTGAAACCTTGTACATCTATAAAAATTATGTTGTTTTCCATATTACTCAATTTATAAGACTTTTCGAACTTGTCCTTTGATGGGTATATATTCTATTATACGATCATGAATAAGAATACACTAAGCTGATTTCTTTGCTTACTATTTCAAATTAAAATTTTATTCAATTGCCCCCACTATTGAATAAAAGGAGCTTTTATCTTAAACTCTGGTACAGGTAGAAACGCATGAGATTCTTTCATATACTACCTTTGGGATCTTAGATACATATAATAACTATATAGAATTGCATTACGTTTATTTTTAAATTTTATGTTAGGATTATCATCATATGGATATGAGACTGAACTTAAATGTACTTTTAAATTAGTTAATTCATAATGAACAATCTTATTTTCTTCTTGAATAGCGAACAACAGAAAACGAAGTCGTTTTCTTACAATTTCGGTCTAACCTCTCAACTGGTCCTCTAGTATACAATATGACTTTGTATGTCAGCATTTCTGTCTCCTCTTTGTCAGCGTTAGGGATAATTAAATTTTAAACTTTTTATTCTTCAAATTGTGTTACTTCATACTGATAATATGTTTAAGTACATTAATAATGTACGAGTATATTTTTATTTTATGACGGGTGAGCGCCTATGGCTTTTATTTGATGTTCTGGATGAAGTGATTTTTTTTTTCTCATTTTATTAAAGTTTAGCGTATGCGTATATATTTCTAATATATTTAAGTGAGCTTTTTGTATCTGTCAGACAGAGTGAACGTATCAGTTGGTCAGTCAGTCTTTCTTTTAATTTTATTAATTTTTTCTTCTAATGTGTCACTACTATTTTTTCAGATTTTACTACTTGAAATAGAACATATTTATATAATTTTAAAAGTATTAATACATACATACATATAGGTAAATATATGTATGTACGTAGAAATTAGTTCATATGCAAAGAAATACATCTTTAATAATCAACTATTCTAGAAAATCGATCTAAAATAACACATTTACCTCCATCATTAATTCACCATCAGTGTTTTCATAAAGTGTTAGAAATATTGGAATATCTATGTTTGCGAAAATTTTTACTTCAAGTGTTTCTATATAAGATTTGGTGTTTGACCCCTTGACGTTATTGGGGTTAACGTAGACTGCGTTGTATCGCATTCAGATGTAATCATTTCTCACTTTGAAAAGGTCCTCATCACCATCAATCATACCTGTATACAATTCATTCATGAGTGGAGTTGATCCAGATACAATTGCTGTCTACAAATTAATGATTAGAAAATAGCTTTCTCATCACCTTCTAACAAGTTTAATATTTTGCTAGCATGCATGCTTTAGCATGCTTCTATCGATAGTGACGCGAGAGTCCTTGCTGTTTTAATTAACAATCTATAATATTAGAGTTACGAATTCACTCTTTTGAATTTTTAACAAAGTAGATACATATCTATTTCATTTGCCACAAAGTCTTAAAATTTCTTTCCTTAGAAAAGTATGACGGAAGAATTTTTTAAATCCTACATGCTTCGGCATGCTTCCAATATTTTTTCAGTAAATTTATTTCATACTCATACAGATACAGATATAAAGTAAGATCTGTTTACATTACATTTTTCAATTTATGCATGCTTCAGCATGATTCTAGTTGAAGTCTGTATTTATTTAGTAAGTTTGTTTGATACCCATTCATACACATGTACATTCTTAAAGATTGGATATCAAAGTCCAATTCCCTTAGTTTATCTAGAAATGAACAGAGTAAATATCTATTATAATAACCATATTCACATTTTAAAATTTTTTGTGCTAGAGCTTTCGAAATGGAAAATGTACACCTTTTACTACAAAAAGTGATAATATGATGTGTTTCTGAATATTTTGAACTCTTAAGTTTTCACAATATTTCATACAGACCATCAAGTTTAAAGAATTCCAGTACATTAAGCTAATAACCTTCCCTGAGACCTAACATTCCTAATCAATCCTTCAAAAAAAAAAAAAAAAAACCAATACAAACTAGATTTTTCCTTTGTAATTTTATTTATATTTTCATTGAATTTTAACATTTTGTTTCCTCTTCAAATTACTGTATACTGTATTTTGCAACTTTTTCTTATTCGTTGAGTTAACTTTAATCGCAAATATTTTAATTTTCCGGTTAAATGAACTTTTCTATTTCATGCACTAAATAAATCCTTATATACATATCTATATCAATCCACTTATATGAACCATTAATTCTAAATTCTTATCACATAATTCCTCTTAATGATCTATTAAATCATTCTACTATTGATGCTTTCATATTAAGTAATTTTTAATCCTCTGTTTATGCATGAATTTTGCAGTGTTTATTAAAAATTCTTTACCAACATCTATTTGTATTTTTTGTTTTGATACTCATATCATTTCAAAAATATTTTCCATTGACTTGGTTTTTTTCGAGTGTAGCTTTTATTTTCAACGATACTCACCATATAAATTTTGAGAATGTGTCAGTTACAGTCAGCAAAAATCAATAATTTCTATTTTCTCTAGAATAGCTACCCACTTCACCTAAATCAGCTCCATAAAACATCATCTATTCCATTCATTACATCACTACAATACACAAACAATTTTATAAATTTATTATGGATTACGTTTACTAAATTTCTTTTTAAGAACATTGAGTTGTTTTACAGTTTTTTGGAGAGTGTTGTGATCTACTTGATACATTTTCAGCTATTTATACTAAAATGTAGTTAATTTCCCAATCTATAAATTTTATCGCTCAGCTGTTCAATTTGTTTGTCAAAAGACGATTTAATTTTTAGAATGTTTTTTTCAATTCTATCGTTAATTTTATTTCACACTCAACTCCATTAATTTGCATTTGAATATATCCTTGAATTATATTAATGCCTTAAGCTTTATTATTAATTCATCCTTTAGTTTCTCGATTTGAGTTTCGAGAAACAATTTACTGATAACATTGTTCTCCGTCAGTGAATGATGATGATTCTCTATGTATACATTGGTAGAAATTATATACTTTATTTAGTTTTCAAAATCAAATTTGTCATAGTATTTTCACGTTTTATCAATCATTAAAGAAAATAAACCCACTTTTAAGCCTCATATTTGACCATCAACTTGTATTTTATCTTTATTCAGTTTTAGATTTCTATCACCAAATTTCCATTCATTACTGAAATCTTTAGGTGAGCCATAGTTTGTATCTAATTCATTTCTTCCTTCTAAGACTAATAAGTCAATATAAGTTTCTTCGGTGTTGGAAGGCTGTGTGTAAAAATCATCTTCTTCATCATCATAATCATTCACACTATTAGCATCATTAAATAAGATAGTATTATCAAATATTGTTCCTTTTGAAAGTTTCTTTAACTTCTCTCTATCTTGACTGATGGTTTCTGAGACTTAAAAAAATTTACTATTTTCAGATTCTATATTGTTTTTACTTTGTTCTTTCTTGTGTATTCTGTCAATATTTTTAGAACTATTCATGAATTCTTTGAGAGGTTCTGTTATAGGATCAAATATATCTCTTAGTTCTTCACGTGTATCTATTTCACCAGTTTTTATACTACGAAGCTTTTTCTTCAAGACATTTCTTGTCAACACCAACTGTTTTAAAATTTTCTCATCCATGTTTAATAATACCAAATAAGATGTATCAGCTATAAGATCAGGTATCACCTATTAGATCAGGTATCAGCTATCAGATCACCTTATCAGGAGCTGGTCTGGTTTTCAGATCAGCTTATCAGGAGCTGGTCTGGTTTTCAGATCAGCTTATCAGGACCTGATCTGGTTTTCAGATCAGCTTATCAGGAGCTGGTCTGGTTTTCAGATCAGCTTATCAGGACCTGATCTGGTTTTCAGATCAGCTTATCAGGAGCTGGTCTGGTTTTCAGATCAGCTTATCAGGACCTGATCTGGTTTTCAGATCAGCTTATCAGGAGCTGGTCTGGTTTTCAGATCAGCATATCAGGAGTTGGTCTAGTTTTCAGATCAGGTTGTCAGGCAACTGATCTGTAAAACAGATCAGGTTATCAGGAGCTGTTCAGATTTTCAGATCAGATTATCTGTTTCAAATTGGGTCATCAGTTTACAAGTAGCTGAACATTTATAACATTTAGATGAATGAAGCTTAAGGCCAGATAAAATGCGAAAAACTATACTGTTATGTACTCAAATTATTTTCTATGACGATCATCACTTAATTCACTATCTTTGCTTATAATCAAAATTCCATATTTTTAATTCCAACATGATTTATATTTTTCTCATCTTACTTAAACATTATAGTTACGTTATGATTATTTCCTATCAAATGTTTGGTGATTTTAGTATAAGTTTGACATTAGTAGAATACATCAACATTCTTTTCTCACCCCATACAAAAATATACTTCTCACATACAACATGGTTAAATATCGTATTGGTATTACTTCTAGCTTTCTTAAAAGAAATAACAGATTCATTATCTGTAAATGTGTAATACCCATGATTTTCACTAATGAAATTAATTTCTACATGTATTTATATTTAGGTTGTTAGAGAGATTTTGAGTTTAAATATGAAGATGTTTTCAAGTTTTAGTCCATTAGAACTGTCTAGCCAACCAATCATAATCACCCGTATTGCGTATGTCGAGTCGAATATTCGTCTACGACAATTTTGTATTTGATTAAACAAAGCGTGTACAAGTTTTCTTTATTCTATGACAAAATTCTCGTAGACGAATATTCGACTCGACATACGCAATACGGGTGATTATGATTGGTTGGCTAGACAGTTCTAATGGACTAAAACTTGAAAACATCTTCATATTTAAACTCAAAATCTCTCTAACAACCTAAATATAAATACATGTAGAAATTAATTTCATTAGTGAAAATCATGGGTATTACACATTTACAGATAATGAATCTGTTATTTCTTTTAAGAAAGCTAGAAGTAATACCATAAGATGAGAAAAATATAAATCATGTTGGAATTAAAAATATGGAATTTTGATTATAAGCAAAGATAGTGAATTAAGTGATGATCGTCATAGAAAATAATTTGAGTACATAACAGTATAGTTTTTCGCATTTTATCTGGCCTTAAGCTTCATTCATCTAAATGTTATAAATGTTCAGCTACTTGTAAACTGATGACCCAATTTGAAACAGATAATCTGATCTGAAAATCTGAACAGCTCCTGATAACCTGATCTGTTTTACAGATCAGTTGCCTGACAACCTGATCTGAAAACTAGACCAACTCCTGATATGCTGATCTGAAAACCAGACCAGCTCCTGATAAGCTGATCTGAAAACCAGATCAGGTCCTGATAAGCTGATCTGAAAACCAGACCAGCTCCTGATAAGCTGATCTGAAAACCAGATCAGGTCCTGATAAGCTGATCTGAAAACCAGACCAGCTCCTGATAAGCTGATCTGAAAACCAGATCAGGTCCTGATAAGCTGATCTGAAAACCAGACCAGCTCCTGATAAGCTGATCTGAAAACCAGACCAGCTCCTGATAAGGTGATCTGATAGCTGATACCTGATCTAATAGGTGATACCTGATCTTATAGCTGATACATCTTATTTGGTATTATTAAACATGGATGAGAAAATTTTAAAACAGTTGGTGTTGACAAGAAATGTCTTGAAGAAAAAGCTTCGTAGTATAAAAACTGGTGAAATAGATACACGTGAAGAACTAAGAGATATATTTGATCCTATAACAGAACCTCTCAAAGAATTCATGAATAGTTCTAAAAATATTGACAGAATACACAAGAAAGAACAAAGTAAAAACAATATAGAATCTGAAAATAGTAAATTTTTTTAAGTCTCAGAAACCATCAGTCAAGATAGAGAGAAGTTAAAGAAACTTTCAAAAGGAACAATATTTGATAATACTATCTTATTTAATGATGCTAATAGTGTGAATGATTATGATGATGAAGAAGATGATTTTTACACACAGCCTTCCAACACCGAAGAAACTTATATTGACTTATTAGTCTTAGAAGGAAGAAATGAATTAGATACAAACTATGGCTCACCTAAAGATTTCAGTAATGAATGGAAATTTGGTGATAGAAATCTAAAACTGAATAAAGATAAAATACAAGTTGATGGTCAAATATGAGGCTTAAAAGTGGGTTTATTTTCTTTAATGATTGATAAAACGTGAAAATACTATGACAAATTTGATTTTGAAAACTAAATAAAGTATATAATTTCTACCAATGTATACATAGAGAATCATCATCATTCACTGACGGAGAACAATGTTATCAGTAAATTGTTTCTCGAAACTCAAATCGAGAAACTAAAGGATGAATTAATAATAAAGCTTAAGGCATTAATATAATTCAAGGATATATTCAAATGCAAATTAATGGAGTTGAGTGTGAAATAAAATTAACGATAGAATTGAAAAAAACATTCTAAAAATTAAATCGTCTTTTGACAAACAAATTGAACAGCTGAGCGATAAAATTTATAGATTGGGAAATTAACTACATTTTAGTATAAATAGCTGAAAATGTATCAAGTAGATCACAACACTCTCCAAAAAACTGTAAAACAACTCAATGTTCTTAAAAAGAAATTTAGTAAACGTAATCCATAATAAATTTATAAAATTGTTTGTGTATTGTAGTGATGTAATGAATGGAATAGATGATGTTTTATGGAGCTGATTTAGGTGAAGTGGGTAGCTATTCTAGAGAAAATAGAAATTATTGATTTTTGCTGACTGTAACTGACACATTCTCAAAATTTATATGGTGAGTATCGTTGAAAATAAAAGCTACACTCGAAAAAAACCAAGTCAATGGAAAATATTTTTGAAATGATATGAGTATCAAAACAAAAAATACAAATAGATGTTGGTAAAGAATTTTTAATAAACACTGCAAAATTCATGCATAAACAGAGGATTAAAAATTACTTAATATGAAAGCATCAATAGTAGAATGATTTAATAGATCATTAAGAGGAATTATGTGATAAGAATTTAGAATTAATGGTTCATATAAGTGGATTGATATAGATATGTATATAAGGATTTATTTAGTGCATGAAATAGAAAAGTTCATTTAACCGGAAAATTAAAATATTTGCGATTAAAGTTAACTCAACGAATAAGAAAAAGTTGCAAAATACAGTATACAGTAATTTGAAGAGGAAACAAAATGTTAAAATTCAATGAAAATATAAATAAAATTACAAAGGAAAAATCTAGTTTGTATTGGTTTTTTTTTTTTTTTTTTTGAAGGATTGATTAGGAATGTTAGGTCTCAGGGAAGGTTATTAGCTTAATGTACTGGAATTCTTTAAACTTGATGGTCTGTATGAAATATTGTGAAAACTTAAGAGTTCAAAATATTCAGAAACACATCATATTATCACTTTTTGTAGTAAAAGGTGTACATTTTCCATTTCGAAAGCTCTAGCACAAAAAATTTTAAAATGTGAATATGGTTATTATAATAGATATTTACTCTGTTCATTTCTAGATAAACTAAGGGAATTGGACTTTGATATCCAATCTTTAAGAATGTACATGTGTATGAATGGGTATCAAACAAACTTACTAAATAAATACAGACTTCAACTAGAATCATGCTGAAGCATGCATAAATTGAAAAATGTAATGTAAACAGATCTTACTTTATATCTGTATCTGTATGAGTATGAAATAAATTTACTGAAAAAATATTGGAAGCATGCCGAAGCATGTAGGATTTAAAAAATTCTTCCGTCATACTTTTCTAAGGAAAGAAATTTTAAGACTTTGTGGCAAATGAAATAGATATGTATCTACTTTGTTAAAAATTCAAAAGAGTGAATTCGTAACTCTAATATTATAGATTGTTAATTAAAACAGCAAGGACTCTCGCGTCACTATCGATAGAAGCATGCTAAAGCATGCATGCTAGCAAAATATTAAACTTGTTAGAAGGTGATGAGAAAGCTATTTTCTAATCATTAATTTGTAGACAGCAATTGTATCTGGATCAACTCCACTCATGAATGAATTGTATACAGGTATGATTGATGGTGATGAGGACCTTTTCAAAGTGAGAAATGATTACATCTGAATGCGATACAACGCAGTCTACGTTAACCCCAATAACGTCAAGGGGTCAAACACCAAATCTTATATAGAAACACTTGAAGTAAAAATTTTCGCAAACATAGATATTCCAATATTTCTAACACTTTATGAAAACACTGATGGTGAATTAATGATGGAGGTAAATGTGTTATTTTAGATCGATTTTCTAGAATAGTTGATTATTAAAGATGTATTTCTTTGCATATGAACTAATTTCTACGTACATACATATATTTACCTATATGTATGTATGTATTAATACTTTTAAAATTATATAAATATGTTCTATTTCAAGTAGTAAAATCTGAAAAAATAGTAGTGACACATTAGAAGAAAAAATTAATAAAATTAAAAGAAAGACTGACTGACCAACTGATACGTTCACTCTGTCTGACAGATACAAAAAGCTCACTTAAATATATTAGAAATATATACGCATACGCTAAACTTTAATAAAATGAGAAAAAAAAATCACTTCATCCAGAACATCAAATAAAAGCCATAGGCGCTCACCCGTCATAAAATAAAAATATACTCGTACATTATTAATGTACTTAAACATATTATCAGTATGAAGTAACACAATTTGAAGAATAAAAAGTTTAAAATTTAATTATCCCTAACGCTGACAAAGAGGAGACAGAAATGCTGACATACAAAGTCATATTGTATACTAGAGGACCAGTTGAGAGGTTAGACCGAAATTGTAAGAAAACGACTTCGTTTTCTGTTGTTCGCTATTCAAGAAGAAAATAAGATTGTTCATTATGAATTAACTAATTTAAAAGTACATTTAAGTTCAGTCTCATATCCATATGATGATAATCCTAACATAAAATTTAAAAATAAACGTAATGCAATTCTATATAGTTATTATATGTATCTAAGATCCCAGCAAAGGTAGTATATGAAAGAATCTCATGCGTTTCTACCTGTACCAGAGTTTAAGATAAAAGCTCCTTTTATTCAATAGTGGGGGCAATTGAATAAAATTTTAATTTGAAATAGTAAGCAAAGAAATCAGCTTAGTGTATTCTTATTCATGATCGTATAATAGAATATATACCCATCAAAGGACAAGTTCGAAAAGTCTTATAAATTGAGTAATATGGAAAACAACATAATTTTTATAGATGTACAAGGTTTCAAAAGTAATTCAAATGATTTCATCGCAAAAGAAGTAGCGATTGTTTTCAACAATTACGAATAATTTATTTCATTATAAAACTCAATAATCAATAAAAAAATAAAAAAAGAAGCAAGCTGGCTAACAAAAAACTATCGTTACATAAGCTAGAGTGCTGGATCAGTTTCATTTAAAAATGTTTATAAATGTATAAAAGGCAATGCAAGATGTTCTAAAATAAATGTAAAAGGTGGTGAAAAAAGCCTACGGCTGGAACAAATTTAATATCAAAATATTTCTAAGAATGACTATTAGGCTGCATCAACTTTAAGCAAATGTAAATTAAATAAAGGAAATATTTCTATTATAGTTACTATTACTCTAAAGTATGTATCTTAAGGAATTCAGTTTTACTTAAAACAGAAAATCCTCATTAACTAAATACAGATAAAAATTAAAACGTTTTTTAATTTCAAATAAAAAAAACTATGAAGATATTTCACATCTATACATAAAAAACAAACAACAACAAAAACAAAAAAAAATGTATTCAAGCGTGGAGTCAAACACATATTTGTATGCACATATGTACATACATACTTAAAATCAATTTGTAGATATGTATGTACACATAATATCAAATTCCTTATCAATACTCAAGTATTTATTAGATCTTGAGAATCACACTTACATATCTACATCATAAAAATATATGAACAACGCAAACCATTAAGTCAGAGCACATGCCCAAGCTAAACGACCTTATTATGGACAGAGAAACTATAAATTCCCATGATCGTATGAAAAGAAGTTCAGCCAAAGAAGCCGGACGTAGTTAAATAAACAAAATCTGTAATATAAACAAATTTTTCACAGGCAGACTTTAAAGCTGGACAATTTTAAGAATGAGAAAATATAATGCAGTCTTAAATATAAAAACATACTAGGATTAAAAAAAAAGTTCTGATATATGCTAATATATCAGATGTCCAAATGTCTGGCATGACACACAAAGAGGTGATGACGTAATACACAAACACAAACATACATAATGAAATTTTATAATATTATGCAATTCATACACACACACACACACATATACACATACACACATACGCACACACATACATACATACTCACATACACACACATACACATTTCCACAATTCTCTGTTGGTATTACGATATATGGTGAAATTCATATACACAGCAACACCCAGAACAAAATCTCTAGCATCAGTTTGTAATACAAAGGTACGAGAAAAATCGGGACACGTAAAAGTAGATGCTTCTATAAGTTTTGGTGTATGTCTCCAAAAAATATTTCCTATAATTGTTACATTAAATTAAAATATACTGAAATAAAAATATCATTACCCCTATTCAAAAAATCTGCTTATCAACCTGATTTGATTCAAAACATTTAACATCTGAAATTCACTTGTACATATAAAACCTATGCCAACACAATATTTTCTATCTGCATAAGAATAGCAACGTCAATAGCCTAGAAAACATATACACATTCATTTGTAAATACCCTGAAGGAAATGTCGATGGTGAAAATGTACTGAGTCGCTTTTGACTTTGTCACCAGTACTACTCTCTAATTAATCCCCATACAATACTTTGTGCTATAGACATTTAGCATGTGCTTGTCATGGAAAATCTACTAGTAACACTAAAACAATTGACTAAATAGTGACTACATAGTTTTTATGGGAACATGGAGACATACTAACCAGACATTTAGTGGTACATTTCCATACCTTACGTACATACAATTATATGAATATTGACAAGTTGTTGAAAAGCCACCAGAAATACACCACATTTGTTTTCTCTCTTTCTTTTATACTGACGAATAGAAAAGAAATTGTAGACAATGTACCTACTACTAGAGCTTTAGTGTTGACATAGAGACATTTGGCCCCAGTCTGACTGCAGGGTATGTATGAAAAACTCTCGCAGGCCAAACAATACACATAAGCAATGATATTCTTCAAAGTAAAAAAAGATACAATCACATACATTAATACAACATACATTATCAAATACATTCCCTACCCACTTCCATTCACAACATGGTTGCCACTCTCTGTAGGTATTAGATTATTTCCCCAGAGATCGCAAACATAAATGCAATACAGTAACCCTACATAAGCATACCAACGATAACTCAAAACAGCTACCCAAAGACTATCAAATAACAAAATTTATTTATATTTATTTATATTTATTAAATACTAGTGTTTTGTTTTTTAAATAATGTGGTTAACATTTTATACTGATAACAAATACGAGTAGTATTAGGGATATTAATATATACCGCAGTAAATGAATTTTATTTATTAAATACTAGCAAAAAAATCACAGACTTTCGTAAACCGCCCTAATGTAGTTTAATTCATATTGTATTAACCCTCTAACTTCAACAAAAATAACATCCACCACGACTTCACTTTAAGCAAAACCGAACACGCTGCCGCCTCATAACACAAAATATCATAGAGTCGAATTTAACCCCAACGACCGTTAAAGGGTTAAGGTATGCACATTTTTTTTTTTTTTTTTTTTTTTTCCTTTGCACGGTGGTAACACTGACCAACACCCGACCCACATCCACTAAATTTCATGGGTGGTAACACTGGTCGGCATGAGCCAACATTTTGTATGGAAAAAGTGGTCCAGAGGGAACGTAAACATACTACTATCGTCACGTTTTGTCTTTGATTTTGTTATAAGTTTAAATGGAATCACTATAGATTTTGTTGATAGCCTTTTGATGCTGGGTGTTATTGTTGATAACAAGCTTTCTTTCGTTCCTCATTTTAACACATTGCATGGTAAAGTCTTTGGCATTTTGCGTAGGTTATTCTCGACAAATTTATATCTTCCGCTCTACATTAGAAAGAGACTGTCTCACGCCTTACTAATGCCTCTTGTTCTGTATGGGCTCGAGGCTGCATCGGGTGCTAATGCATCCAACGTGTCAAAACTTAAACGGATTGTCAACATGATAGTCCGTTTTATATACAACATTGGTTTTCGTGACCATATTTCTGAATTTGTATGTCAGTTTCTTGGCTGTTCATTTCAAAACTTTCTTGTTTTTAGGAGTCTAATTTTTTTCTACGGTGTCATTATAAGTGGAAATCCAATCACTCTTCGTAATAGATTTGTATTCTCTCGGTCAGTAAGGAACCCTCAGGTTATTATTCCTAGAATATCTTGTTACGCTTTTGAAAAATCATTTTTAATTCGTGTTGCTCGATCTTTTAACAATTTACCAAGCCACCTCAGAAACTTCCAGTTAACGACTTATACTTATCGTCAAAAACTACTAGAACATCTTTTGAATCCGTCAACCATGCAGACCACCGCTTAGTTGGACCTGGTTATTATTATTTTAACCTTTCTTTTTTTTCTAACTTTAATTACTATGCAAACGGCTGGGGAGCCATGAAATGTAATGAAATGTAACGAAATCATATATTATTTTACATATTTATGTACATTGTTTTTTCGTATATTATTTCATTTCATTTCATTTATTTATTTAATTAATCGAGCCCATAGGGCCATATATGATTAAAAAGTACAAAAAGTGATGAACTTATGTCTAATCATGTGTGTGATACCATTATTTAAGTAAAAGTTAACATAAAAAATATTTATAACTTATTATATTTATATATATTATATATTTAAATATATTATATATTATACATACATATATATATTTACATATTTACATACTATTAAATATAATCCTTGACAATCAAATTTATTTTATTTTGTGTAATGAAAACTAGATTAATCATAAACTTTGTATAATTTATGTTTAAAGCTGGAGATAGAGTGCTCAAGGGATCTTTTGTCAGTGGGAAGGTCATTATAAATCCTACATACTCTTATCAAAAATGATCTTTCAAATGTGGAGTTGTTTATTTTTGGTATAATTAGTTGAGGGTTGCGTATAGATCGTGAAAAACGAAATAAATCAGTTAAACTAGAGTTTGAGTTACCTTTAATGATGTGATAAAAAGCAATCATGGTTCTTATCTTCACAAAGTTGGAGAAGGAACATTTTAAAAATAATTTGGCGTAATCAGATATGTGTTGGAAAATTCTTAGTTTGAAAATATATCTTATAATACGATTAAATATCATTTTCAAACGATTCATATTTGACGATGAGCAGCCACTATATACTTCAAGACAATAAATAATTTGAGACATTAACAGAGAGTGTGCTAAATTACACCTAATTTTTGTAGGTAGGTGACAATTAAGACTATATAAAGATTTCAATGCAAAACATACCTTAGAAGCAATATTAGATATATGTTTTTCAAAAGATAAGTTACTGTCAATTGTTAGACCAAGACATTTCATGTCGCTTACAAAAGGCACACAGACACCATCAAAAATAACTTTAATAGCTGTATGATTACAATTTCCTGATCCTATTGCTAATGCCTTAGTTTTAGTAGGATTGAAATTTAGACCGTTGCGGAACGCCCAATTTGAAACTAATGCCAAAACATAATTAATAGTTTCCTCATGGCAATCGAGAAATTGTTTTTCACCAGTGAATAGTAAATTTATGTCGTCAGCGAAAAGAAAACTCTTGCATTGCGTTGAACCAATATGGTGAATGAAATCATTCATATATATTAAAAATAGAAGTGGTCCAAGGATCGAACCCTGTGGTACACCACTGGTACAGGGTAGAATCGAAGACTTATAGCTACCATTACTAACGTATTGGTTCCTGCCTGTTAGATAGGAGTACAACAATCTGCAAGCAGATCTAGATAAATTGAACTGGTAATAGAGTTTTTTAATTAAAATAGTGTAATTGACTGTGTCAAAAGCCTTGCTTAGATCAAGTGATATTAAAGTAGATATTTTATTATTATTGGAATTATTACGAATGCTTTCAGTTAAGCTTAATAGCAGAGAAGATGTGCTACAACCACTTCGAAATCCATACAAACAATTATCGAGGAGTTTATTTGAATTTAGGTGTTCCAGTAGTTGATTTTTCAAAATAACTTCAAATAATTTAGATAAACATGATAAAATACTAATTGGCCGATAGTTTTCTAAGCAGTGCCTTGATCCTTTCTTCTCAATGGGAACTACTCTGGAAATTTTAAAATGAGTAGGATAGCTGGAGGTCAGTATTGCCGAATTAAATATGTGAAGAACTAGTCTTTTGATATAAGGGAAGATTACTTTTATAAATTTAAGTGGAATATTATCATAACCAAGTGCATTGGATTTTACTTGAGTAAGTGCCAGAATAAGTTCATCTTCCGTAATACTCCTAAAAGAAAGTCCCAAGCAAGAGTATTCATTAAATTTTGGATATGCCCTATCCGAGGGGACTTGGGATGAAACAAAATGATTATTAAATGCATCAGGGCCATGAGCATCAAAACAGTTAAAACAGTTTTTTCTTTGATTATTAATAATTTTCCACATACCTTTACTATCACAGTCCTTAAATTTTTTTTCCCAAAATTTAGATTTATATCTCCTTAATATGCTTTTAACTTTATTTCTGTGTCTACAATATATTTTCCAATTAATGTCATTCATATTTTCTTTATACGCTAAAAAAGCCAGGTCCCTCATATTTCTAGCTATTATTACTTCCTTATCTTTTAAATAATTTTTATTAGAGTGTTTACTAATTCTTTTTATGGGAACGGTTTCGTGCAGATCATTGAGAAGTGTATAAAAAGTATTTAATTGATCTTCTACGTTATTAGTAAACCAAATGGACTCGCAGTTAAAATTAGAGATAGTGCTATGAAACAAATTCCAGTTGATATCACTATAATCCCTGTATTCTGTAAAGTTATCATTAGCTTCCAAAGGTATATCAACAGCAATAAAAATAAACGCGTGTAGTGACAAAGAATTGACCAGAACAATTCAGTGAGTTAATATTACTAACTAGACAATAGTCAATTAATGAAGTTGAGCCATGTTGGACATCGAAATGGGTGGGTAAGTTGTTATGCACGTATGATAGATTATTTGAGGAGCACAGGTATCGTATACCTGTTGCTTTAACACTATTAAAAAGATTATTATTAAAGTCACCAAGTACGTAGGCAAATTCATATTGACAGCACAAATCACCTAAAACATCATTTAATCCTTGTATATTGCCATGTGGTGCATAAGTAACACCAACTAGAATGTTTAACTTGTTAATATGTAATTCTATAAAGAGGCATTCAAAGCTGTAAGGATCTGAATGCTTAAATACAGTCTTAGAAGAAATTCCGTCGCGAATATATAAAGCAACACCCCCTCCTCTCATATCTAAACGATCATTTCTTATGACATAGTAGTTAGGAATACTTATAGATCCATCCGAAATATGTGGTTTAAGCCAAGTTTCTGAAACTGCCAAAACATCCGTAAAAGAGTCATTGATAATATATTTTAATTCATCAAACTTAGAGCTTCTTGAAACAGGATTTAAGCTTTGAGCATTTATGTGCACTAGTTTTAGACCGGCGTTGTTAATAAATTTTGTTCTTAATACGCTATTATCATTAACTACAGTACCTAAATTTAATGACAAGGGATTATTAATATTCATTATGTTATATTTATACTTCAATTATTTGGCAAGTTTATATGTTACAAATATTTCAATAGGCTATAAAGAGAAATATTTACAAAAATATACACTTAGGAAAATTAAGTATTACAAAAAGCATCAATTGTTGGTAATGTTGAAATATGTGTAGAACTCGGGTAACTCAAAAGTTGAATTGCTACGATCGCTGAATGATATTTTTACTTTGGGCTTATCAGAATTGATCAGGCGAAAGTTTACAATCTTATTATCTTTTCGTAACTTGCGACAGTGAAAAATGATTTTGCCCATTTTAGGGGTAAGATTATCGTTTAAATATATACGCTTATTTATATCCGTTTCAATAATAGATGATAGCATCAAATTTCTAGTATTAAAGTAATTGTGCATAATAACATCCCTTTTGCTTACATTATTCAATTTAACAAGTACAGAGTTGCCTTTTTTGATATGGTAGCAGCAATTGATATCATATTCTTCGATTTGGACATTTAACAAATTGAATATTTTTTTTATGATATCATTTACGTTATTTATATACTTGGGTAGACCATTTATAACGATGTCACCCCTATTGAGTCGCCTTTGCAGCATTTCGTTTTGCTCCTCAAGCATTTTTGTTTTAATACTTACTGTTTCATCTACAGTTTTTATCATTTGGTTACAATCCTCAATATTGTTCTTTAGTTCATCAAATCTTGAACTTATTTCCGTCTTAACTTCAGCAAGTATTATGTCGAATTTTGTTTGTATATCAGCAAGTCCTAGCCTTAAATCATCACGTAGGGAAGTACTTAAGTCAGGTTTAGAGGCTTTACATGGATCGCATATGTAGTTAAGAGCGCCTTTTCCTTTGGCAATCACGGTAAGCTGATCGGAGCCTATACCGATGCATCCAGCATGATACCATTTGGAGCACAGTGCACAACAAATGCTTCCTTGTGTTTTTGTAATATTTTTGCCACAATTCAGCAGCGAGCAGCATACATTTTCAACGGGAGACATGTTTTTTCATATATGTAAATTATTTGAGGTTATTGAGCACAGTTTATTTGCATGTACTTATGTAGTTGCAAAATATAATTAAAATAAAATATCGTTATACTAATATGATCTTAAATCGGATATATAGCTATTTTTCCCGATATTAGATGATGCACTTTGTAATTTAGTTATTTTTCTTTTTAAATATTGAAAATTTTCTCAAGCCAATCAATCTTACTAATTTTAATAAGATGTATTTTTTCTGTGTGCCACCCTAATGTAATAAATTGTTCGGCCTTATAGGCTTTATTATTACTGAGTTGAAAATAAATTAAATGAAATGAAAAAAAAATAATTGGCTTTGCTACCCTATACCAGCTCCATATAGAATAACTTATTCACATGCAACACAGATATTTCTAAAATAAAAAGCCAAAAGTACAATCTTATGGCCACACAACAAAATATATTTTTTGATTAGTTTCAATATAAATTTTACCATTTAATATTTAAAGCAGTATTAATTTTTTCGACTGCATGATAATCCGTATGCAATAAACTATTTGCCTTTTCAGAATGTTGGCCATCGAAAAAATTATTATATACTTCTTTTATACACAAGTTATTTGGATTCGATTGTGGAAGTCGCTTGTAAAGCTGCTCCAACTGTACAGTTAAGTCGCGAGTGTGTTGTCCATTATGCGGACGAATTTGTGCCCCACCATTAATACATCCTGCGACACAAAACATATAAAAAAATTTATTTACACAAATATTACCAAATAAATATTCATATATACCAGAGGGGCATGCCATAACTTCTACGAAGCTATATTGCACTTTGCCACGTTTAAGTTTTTGCACTAGATTTTGTATGTTGCGGAAACCATTAGCGATAGCAAATTTTAACACACACTTTCCATCAATTTCTAAAGCAGCTTCTCGAAAATCAGGGTTTCTAAAAAAATTATATGTTGTATATAAGTTAATCCGTTACTGTAATATTGAATTTTAAGCAAAAACAATTATACAAATAATATGAGCGGACGTACCGCACATTTTTATATTGTACCGCTACCAAATCCTGATTGAACAGTTCCTTCGCTGCATATTTGAAAATGTACTCGGAGTACCCACCTGATGTACTATTTTCATGTGCCCACACGTTGGTATTTTTAAATTCACTCTCCTTCTCACCCCAAGGCCAATCAAAAAAAGAACCAGGGAAAGATTTTAGTGATTCGTCATTCAGCATATGTTCAACCTCAACTAAAATATTTGTTTAATATTTTTTTATTAACCTAAACTAGACTCACTTGAAGTTATAACACAATCTACATCACGGGAATTTAATGCTTCATCGTAGAAATCTTCTCTTGAAGCTTCCAATTTTTTGTCATAGCAAGGCATAATTGTAACATGATAAATTTTTTCTGAAGAAATATTTAACTTTTGTGCCAACATTCTTTTAACCAAAACACCCATAATTTGTTGTGGCGACCGAGTTGTGGCAATGTAGGGCAATATAAAGTTGCCATGTGTTTTCTCTGCATAACAAACCCAGCCAGGACATGAGGAAGATAGCATAGGGAATGGCTTACTAGGATCGTTGTCACGAAAACGCTCTATAAATTCATTACGACATTCCAATAAAGCTAAATCGTCGGCAACTTTTGTAGTTAAAACAAAATCAGCTCCTAACTGTCTCAGATAGCCACTCAAGTGCTTCGCAGCATCTTCAACGTTCAAATCATAACGTTGTGCCAAACTTACTATTGGTTGTTGAGCAATCGTAAAAACTATTTTCCTGGCTTGATCCGCGGTATTTTCTTTTGTTTTAAGCTCTTTATTTTCTTTTAAAACTTTTAAAACCTCCTCTTGGCTTTGTTGTGTAATTAACACTCCTTCCGCAGAAGTTATACAACCAGAACAAGCCAAGCAATCTTGTAATGTTATTTCTACCTTTTGCAATTTCGTTTTTCCTCCCTATATTCAAATATATAAATATGATCACCTAATTCTATCAAATGTTCTAACTACTTACTATAGTTTCTTCATAGTAGCCGTCTTCTTGAATTGATATTTTAGCCCCCGTCTTGGTTTTGGATTTCTCAATAGTAATTGGTTTTATACATTCCTTAAAGAGATAATCATGTAAACAATAATAATTATTATTATTTAACACACTTACTTGCGAGGGAGTTATAAAGTCATCAAGGTCTGTTAATTGTAAAGCTCCACTAAACCGCGACATGATTTTTGATCAACAAAGACAAAGGATACGATACACTCAAGGCACATTTACTATGTTTGATATGCCTTGGATACACTCATAAAAATTCATCTATAATTGACAATCAAAGTTGCCACACCGTGCATCAATTTTAATTCCACTTCATGGAAAGTAATGCCTTTTCTACTTGCCTGTACAAGCAGGCTTTTTAATATGTCAGTCAGTGGTGTTGAAAAGCTTGTGGGATAGAACAAATGGCACAAAATTAAATTCAAGTAGATTTTTGACATTTATCTTCGTCTTTTTTGTAATCTCAGCATTAAAAATTGAAATACGCCAACCACGATGGTCTCAGCTTCCCCGGTGACTATTTTTGACGCTTGTCATTTGAATATCCGTTAGATGCCAACGCACATTTTTCAGTACATTTCTTTGACATCAAAAGCTAGACCACGAATTCATACGTGGGATGTCAGATATAATTTACTGAAAAATGGATGGACATCTGAGGGACATCCAAATACAAGCGCCACGAATAGTCGCCTGTTAAATTGAGACCACCCAGTATTAGTTCACCTTGACCAAGGCGAATACATATCAGGTGATCTCAATTCACCAGATGACCATCAGCAGATGTCAAATCAAACAAGGCGAATTCATTTATGAATTCGCCTTGAAATCAAAGCAACGCCTATATATTAGCTGCCGTATTCATAAAAAATGTTTTAGGTTTATTTGACAAATTTTCCATAGAAATACGTCAAATAAGCGCTTAACAAACCTAAAATATTTTTTATGAATACGGCAGTAGGTTTATGCAACTCTACACAAACATGCACTAAAGTAGATGGTGCAAACAACTTTTGACACCTTAAACACGAAAGCTCAGAATAATGATAAATAGGCCCAAGGCGAATTCAGTATCAGGTGACCTTATCGCTACAACAATTTTACAACACAAAAAACAACACGTAGTTTGCTATGCTACAAAACCAATCTGTCAGATTTCTAAGCAAATTTTGACGTTTTGGTTCAAAATGCTCAATTTGTTAGCAACAGCTGATAATCAGCTGAGCTGATAAGGTCACCTTATACTGATTTCGCCTTGAATAGGCCTTGAATCAAAACAAATTAAATCGAGAACATCTGTTATCAATTTGCCTTGGCCTTGACTTTAGCCGTGGTAAAAAGTAAATTCGCCTTGTTTTAAATTACATTTTCAAAAAGTTTAAATTGGAAAAGAAGGAATTACTAAATTTGTTCCAACTTAAAAATGTTTGAAACACCTGAACCCTCAACTTCTAAAGCTGCCGCCAAAAAAATTGAGAACAGTGGAATTGAAATAGAGGAGTTGGAAGGTACTGAAGAGAGTTCTTCCTTATGGTGCATAGATGATGACACTTTATTTTACGCTAAAGGCCTGAAGCATCACAGTGCGGGAAAAGGAAAATCAGTGTATGTTACATGGAATGAGAACTATTTAATTAATTTTGTTTTCAAAACATCCAGCAAAACAGGGACAACAACTCTCACAAAAGTTAGAATTACGATGCCAACTCATGATCAACAATTAGAGGAAATTTCCAATATGTTGATATTGGAAATGAATACATTACTCTTTATGAAAAGTGGACGGGTTTATTATTTTAGTTCTGTAAAATCTATGCACAAAATAGATTGGTTATCAGGAGTTCGCTGTGTGGCCTGCTGTCCTCTTACTCAATTCAGTGTTATACGTTTAGTGAGTACTTCCAATCATGACGTACAGAATCAGAAAAGAGTACTTAACTTAGAAGTCTACAAAGATGTTCCACAATTGGGAAAATATCTTAGTAACGACGTCTTAATACGATGTTATGATATCAGCTTTGATTTGGAAAATATATTCAATTGCGACTGGTCTGATGAAACCTATACTTTAACATCATTGATAACAGATAAAAGAAACATTACATTCTTGAAACAGTTGGTGTGTATCGGAAATATTTTTCAAACCCAAGTAGATGTGGTAGATCTGAATATCAATCAAGAAATACATATATTTTCCATCTCTAGAAGTATTTTCGTTTTAGCTGGTGGTAAGCAGTTTTTATTTATTTAAAAAGCCTTAATTAGAAATTATAATATTGTATGTAATTTTATTTGACTATCCTTTAGACTAAGGAGTGGTGGTAAATATTATCCCTACTTGAATTTTATTAAGCGGTATAGTTAGTTTAGTATCTTCCTAAATTGTACTCAGATGCATTTTTGAAAAAGTTATAGCCTGCTCCTGATCCGAAAAATATATACCCTAGTTTAAAAATGTTCACACGTCCATATTTCAGAAATACTTTCTAAACCTATAGGTTGCGTAATATGCAATTTTTATGTAGATCATATCTAATTAAAAAATCCCAGCGGTTGAAAAATAACAAAAAAAAAACTACAAAAAATTTCATATCGATAAGTTCTGTTTTAGGGGGTGCGTCCGCCCCTCAAAGTTCTCCCTCAAGCCCATTTATTCAATGTAATTTTTTTTTTCTTTTTTTAGTTTTCTTTTGGCTTTATATATATGTATGAAATAATTTAATTGATATAATATCTTGTTGTACATGCTTAATACAAAAAATTTCCATATAAATATAATTTTGTTACATAAAATGTTTGATATTTTGTTGGTTATTTTCCGCATTATTTTCTAAAATATTAATTTTAGCAAAAAAAAATTCTTTGAGACTAATGTTGACTCTATCTATACCATATATCATATACTTGTAAAATGATTTTTTAAAAAGATAGTCATATGCAAAAAATTACATAGAAAAATTGGCTTGAAGGCCAACTTTGAAGGGCGGACGCACCCCCTAAAACACGACTTATCGCTATGAAATTTTTTTGTATTTTTTTTTACATAAAACTGAACCGATTTGGGGGAGAGCATATAAGAAATCCAAAAAATAATGTTAACGACATTATAAATTATAGACAAATTTTCTTACATATACAATGCATATGTATGTACATATGTATATTCAATCTACCTAAAAAAAAACAATTATTCAATTAACTTTTAAACTTTAGCAATTGTTACAGAAAACGAAGTCGCACCATCAAATCCACAAGTTATAAATTTTAGTATACATTTACTCAACACGTATGCTTGTGCTATCGAATGTGTACGTATAGACTGTGATAACAATTTATTAATAGTATTGTTACAATCTGGACATATGGACGTATGGTATTCGAGCGATCGTATGTTTGGTGCCCTCTTTCATTGCCAACACGAAATGTTGCATTCTTTAGATTACGATTTCTGGCCAGCAGAAAACATATTTTACTTTACGACACCAGAAGAAGTTATAGAGTTGAAAATTATAAGACGCAACCACATTTGTGTTGAGAAAGAATGTATAATTAAAGAAACTCGTAAAAGTGTAGGAGGAATGATTGTTTGTACGTTTGTGGAAGGATTAGAACAATTGATTTGTTTGAGTATAAATAACATATTCTACAGAATTAATTTTTCAACGATCCCAGAAACTAAAGAAAGCACAAATGAAAATGAAAATGAAAAGAAATATGAAAATTTAAATAATCTATATGCACTTAACGATAAACGTATTAGAGATCTTGCCGCTAAAGCTCATATACTTCATGAATTAATGGAACAACCGAAATACCTGCATAATGCTATAGAGAAAGAATTTCGAAAACAACAAATTTTGGCACTCGAAACGAAAAGTGAAATTTTTAAGAAACTGTTTCAATGTCATCTCGAATATCACGTACATTTGCCAGTAAAAAAATTTTATGATAATGAGTATGTGCATATAAAAGCAATAAATCATCAAATTCGGCAATTTGACACACTATCAATATTCTGTTTAATATTTATATCTGCGAAAAGTAGTAAAAATAATGTCTTATCATCAATTTTGTCAGCATCAACATGGTATTTCCATATTTCAACTAATGAACGATGTTCGCAATTGTATATTCCATATCAAAATTTTAACAAAAAACTGTGTTTCATAGTTGAAATACCTTTAAAGGAGCATGTGAAACAAAGTTTGCCAACATTTTCTTTAAACTTGCTAACTTTTTTTAATCATCACTGCCATTCTATATGTTTGAAATATAATTTAAACTTGGATTCCAATGAAGGGACCTTCTTAAATTTATTTAGTTCTAATATACAAAACTTGGAAGTCTTTCGAAAGTCATTTGATGATGTAACAAACTTGTGTAGAAAAGAGTCAAAAATTGAGCAAATTTCAGTAATGAAATCTGAAGAAAATGTCTATAAAATTAAACAGCGCTACAAAGTACCAAAAAGTGTTTTACAAAATGTTTTGGAAACACTTATGGCGAAGCCTTCTTGGTTATTAGATATGAATTATAATATGTACTACCTTCATCAATATTTAATACAATTGAATTATGATGATTCTGAAGAAATTTTACAAATATGTTCAAACTATCCAGTGGCAATTTTTTATATCAAAATGCTGTTAGTAAATGCTATGCAATCAGACAATGATGTGGACATTGTATATACATCAGTCCACAATTTGCAACAAGATATCATGGTGAGTAAATCGACTATGAGCAAAAATACTTATTACTGAATTTATAATTACCTAACTATTTTTTAGAATTACCTCAATGATATAGAAAATTTATATGGGTCATTAATATCAAGTCCAGGTGCTGTTAGTTCTAATCCAATTACTATGCACTTAGAAAATTTGAGAAGTATTTATTCAAAATTACGTATAAAATTTTATGATATATTTAGAAAGTAGCATAAGTTTCTACTTACATCCATATATGTATATGTACATACATATATGCATTTATAAATGTACATAAGTGTGAAATACATACATACATACATACATACATATGGATATGTACTATGTCAACTTTAAATTAGTTTTTAGTTATTTTGCACATATTTACATACCGTTATCTTAATATAGAAAAGCCCTAACTCAATTTTTTAAATAGAAATTTTTGTATATTTCGATAGAAGAACATCTAATTCAGAGCTGCCTAAAGTAGCACCAGAGTGCCGAACATCAATCGGCTTCTTATACAAATGAATACACATACGCGAATACATTTCTGTCGTGTTTATCTCGGTGGCCAGCTCTGATCCAAGGCGAATTCAGTATGCAAAAGTTTCGATTTCAAAATAATAATAAGTTAGGGCCTTTCTATATTAAGGTAAGGATATCTATTTATATCTATTTTTTACAAACAAAATGTATAAGCATTTAAAAAAATAATTGATATTGGGGAAATTTATTATTCGACATATTGTCGTAAGTTTATTTTAATTTGAAATTTATTTGCTGGTGGTTCTGCGACGTCTATATGCATTTCATTGTTGCTGTAACAAATCGTCAGTAGACGATTCAAAAATATTATTATTTGTGAATTCTCAAATAGTTTTGAAAGTCTGTACATAAGATAAGAGGTTTGTGAGTGTTCAAAATGTGTGGTTGAAGTCTACTGACGATTTCTTACAGCAACAATGAAATGAATATAGACATCGCTGAACCACCAGCAAATAAATTTCAAATTAATTGATATTGGTTAATTATTATTTTTCGAACTGTATTTGTTTCTTAAATTCTTATGAATTGAATTAGGCTACTGTTCGTAACGCTTTTTAAGCCAAATTACATGTGATAATTATTAATGAACAAATAACATCAAGTTAGTTGTAAATATTCTGACAACAACACATAGTTGAACGGAACGGAACGGCTTAAAAAGCGTTACGAACAGTAGCCTAATTCAATTCATAAGAATTTAAGAAACAAATACAGTTCGAAAAATAATAATTAACTAAAATTAATAGTCATTGGCTTGTGGCAAAAATAAAAAAAATATACTTAATAGTAACAAACCAAAAAAGTTTGTCTTAAGTAGAACAAAAATAAGCAAATTAACAAACATGTGCATAGTTAGTAAGGAACAAACGACAATGGTAAGACTGTTGTAATATATATGAAAGATGGTAAATTGTTGAGCCTTCATTACCAAACATATATATGAGCAAATTGAAAAATGCAATAAATCAAACCAATTCACATATTCCATTTGCAATAAAGTTTCGTATATAGGCACAAAGTAGACCAGAGTTGAAGAAAGTGACTTATGTAAAAAGCTAAAATCATTTGTCGCGCAGATTCTGCGAGAAAGGGTCAACTGCAGTATATTTATTATTAAAATGTTGCCAAAAAAATCAAAACAAACAAGAGAAAATGTGTGCTTTGTGAAATATACACGTGTACATACATACATACACATTTACAAAATTAAATTGAAGAATTTGTTGCATTTACTTAAAATAACCGAATGTGAAAAAGATTATTTGTATTAAAAAGTTATTAAAATTTGTTTGCAAATTATTCCTGATTTAACTTTAAGCATTTTCATTGAAAAATTTTAATTTTTACCTTTTATTTACAAAAATCACTCAGCGAATAAGACCACAAAGTGTTAAACGAAAAACATTTCAACAAGTAAACAATTTTGCAAAATTAGATGAAAGAATTTGTTGTGTTGAATTAAGAAACAAAGTGCGAAATAGCTTATAACTATTAAAAAGGCAATTACAAATTGTTTTAAGATGATTGCAGATTTCATTTGAAGCATTTTCATTAAAAAATATTAATTTTTATCATTTATTTACAAAAATCGTCAAGCGAATGAGGTTACAAAGTATAAATTGAAATTAAGCTACAAAATTCCACCACGAAAGAAGGTTGAAGAAGACGCAGTGACAGAGTGAGCGCAAGATCCGAAAACACAAATTATCTTCCGTCTCGTGTCATCTCTGGTATACCCTGTGATATAGGGCATACATCTACATCAACTGACACCACACACGGTGGACCAAAACACAGAAGAACGCTGATGAGGAAGGTTTAGTGGCCTTCGAAAACGGCTGGCTGTTCTGTTCAACTATGTGTTGTTGTCAGAATATTTACAACTAGCTTGATGTTATTTGTTCATTAATAATTATCACATGTAATTTGGCTTAAAAAGCGTTACGAACAGTAGCCTAATTCAATTCATAAGAATTGATATTGGGTTTAACTAAGTTTTCAAAACTGTATTATTCTCGTACGTACTTATGTTTACGTACATGAATTGTGCACGTAGATATCGCTCCTTTATTGCAACTGAGGAATAACTCAATAAAGGTACTTTCTCAGAAAATAAGTTTACAATTTACTGTTTAAATCAATAAGTACATATATATCTGAATCAAACAGTTTTTCATTAGTAATTAGTGGTTACGCTTTTTTTGGGCACATGTGTGCCAGATGTAAAATCGGCTTAAGTTGCAATGAAAGAGCGATATGTATGTATGTATGTATGTTTGCGAATGATTTTTTATTATAAGTGTGTACTTACGCATATTCTCTGTGTAAAATCAATTTTAAATAAATTTCTATGAACGAAATACAATAATTTCTGAGAACACAGCAAGTTTTTTATTACCGTTTGAGTCCCCCAATATTGAGATCAGGGTGACCGATGACATTTTTTAAAAAGTTGCACCAAAAGGGGATTTATCAAAACAAGGGGGCAAAATTAAAAAAAAACGAGAAAACTACATTAAATTTTTTATTTTTAATGAATTTTTATATAATTCACTTAAAAAAAGGTGGCAAGGCAGTAAAAAAAGTGCCAAGGCAGTTGAAAAAGTGGCAATTGCCACTTTAGTCGTTCAAACGGCCACGCTGATTGAGATACATATATGATATCAGTCGTTAAGCAGCTCTGGGTCGAAGAACATCATTTCGCGTCATCGTAATTATTTCTTAAGTGCGGTCAGGCTTAGTTCTGTTGTTAGGCCTTCGAGAGTTTTTCGTCTCGCTCGCACTGGTTGACTGATCTGCCACGGATAACCGTATAATCTTGCGGTTTTTTGTGGAATTTCTTTAACAACCACCGGGACTAACTGACAATATATTCAAAATTAAGACTTCAGTTAATAATTACATATATTGCACTTTACATGAAATTAAGCGGTATTTTAGACGAATATGCAATTATCATTAATTGAACTGTTTATAATATTATATTTGTGTTTTTAATGGTACTGGCACTTATAATTGCATTGCATGCAATTCTGTGATATGATCACAGAATATACAGTTTACACATAAGCTTGTACGAAATAAGAACCCTATTTTAATGTAAATAAATACAACTCTAAATTACACAGTTCATCTTTGCGTATCAGTACAACCAACAACTTAAACATAAAATACCCTCTGAGTTGCTGAATTAAGAATTTCATGTACAAGAAAAAAAAATCGAAACAGTCAACTTGACAGCGGAAAATAAATCAGTAAAAATATAGTTTTTAATAAATATTTAAATAATAAAATATCTTGAAAACAGTAATTACTTGATTGTAAAGAATATTTACTTAAAGTAAGAGAGCTTGACAAGTAAAGTGAGTTAATAATACATCAAGTAAAAATTTCTAATGGAAAAATAAAGAAATATCGAATAAGAAGAAGCAAAACGAATGCTTAAAAAAAGAATAACGAATAAAAAGAAAAGGCAAAAATACATAAAAGCAAAGAAGTTCAGTGACAGTGACCTGCGCCGAGCAATTTTGTCGGCGGCGGCGGCTCATGAGAAATTCTTCGGCGACGGCTGAAAATCGGCTGAAATTCGGCTGGGTCGGCTTCACCATATTTACAATTGTGTCAAAGTAAATTCATATTAAAAGTGTGAATTTATTAGTGAAAAAACCAAAAACCATCACGTAAAATATAAAAAAAATCATCAATCGGCGGCTAATCTTAGCCGATTTTGAGCCGAGAAAAAATCGGCGGCGGCGGCTGATGCAAAGCCCTCGGCGGCTCGGCTCAGCCGGCTGTTAGCCGGTCGGCGCAGTTCTCTGTTCAGTGATTGATTGTTATATGTTTTCCGCGATTTCGCTTCTTAATGTGAAATAAATCCAAACATAAATACCGTATTGGAAAATCTATCTGAAAATTTAAGTAGTAAACACGTATGTATACAGCTTATAGATATTCCCGATTTTAAGTATAAATTGTTAAATAATTTGGTGAAAATCAGGATTATGTCGAATAGTTAATAATTCATCTTTCCAGACTATAACTTGTTAAACATTGTGGTCTTATTGGTTTTTATTTGCTTTCTTACATTTTTTTTTAAACTTGTGAAGTTTGCTGTCTTTCCACAACGAAATCGTTAATAGAAAAATATAAAAAAACCAAGTTTAAGGAATTCTTATTTACAATAATAAAAACATTATCATAACTTGATTTATTTGTACTTTGATAACAATTTTATACCAACGATTTACTTTCTGTTTTCATAATTTCAGCGTTAAAAAGATAACCTACTTCCTACGCAGTATCGTCATATTTCAGAAAGAAGGAAGACAGAGGACTAACTCGCTGCCTGCGTATTTGTGTGCGTGTACTACAGAGTTTCAACAGAAAATTTTAATTTGCTTAAGTTCCACTGGACTATGTCTAATCATTTGTACCAACAGAATAACCAACAGTTTACATAGCCATGGCTGCGACGAGAAAGTTGCAAGGTTAGATAGAAAGACTATCTTGATGCATTATTCGTTAATTGTTCATGTTCTACATGGTAGCTAGTGCAGAAGAAAAATTTGTTAAAGTTCCTTCCAAATTTATATAGTGCAGCTGTAAAATTTTTTTCTTCTATAAAAATTTTTGATTTCTTTATTGGTTTCTAATATAAAAAAGATTTATTTTCGAAGATAAAAACTTTTCACTCGAAAGAAGATATCCATCCATATCATACATATAAATGAATTGTTCAAATATAAACTTCAAATATACATAAATATGTATACGTTTACATATCATATATATGCGATACGTAGTACGTACCTATATAATATAAAAACTTTATCTATGTAAGAGAGTTAATTTAATTTGCATTGAAACGTTTTTAATATATATTAGGACTAGTTTAGATGGAAATAGTTTTTAATAGAATTTTTGAAATTGTTTCATAGGAGAAATTGATCGATGTCTTAAAAAAGTAGCCGAGGGAGTGGAAACATTTGAGGATATATGGAAAAAAGTACACAATGCCACAAATAGCAATCAGAAAGTAATTGTACTTAATTTTTAACATTAATCAATAAACAGTTTTAATAAACGTATATATTTGATAGGAAAAATATGAAGCCGATCTCAAAAAGGAAATCAAAAAGCTGCAACGGCTTCGCGACCAGATTAAATCATGGATCGCTTCAGCTGAAATTAAGGACAAAAGTGCACTCTTGGAAAACAGAAGGCTAATAGAAACGGTATAAATTAGTACATACATATTTCTATATCTTTTTACTAAAATAAATTTAAACTGAACTATATTTGAAAAATACAACAGCAAATGGAGCGCTTTAAAATTGTTGAACGAGAAACAAAAACTAAAGCTTATTCAAAAGAAGGTTTGGGTGCTGCACAAAAAATGGATCCTGCTCAACGTATTAAAGATGAAGCCCGCAACTGGTTAACAAGTTCTATAAGCTCACTGCAAATTCAAATAGATCAGTATGAAAGTGAAATTGAGTCGCTGTTGGCGGGTAAAAAAAAACGCTTAGATCGTGACAAACAGGATCGAATGGATGAACTGAGGTCAAAGTTAGATCGACATAAATTCCATGTTACAAAACTGGAAACCTTACTACGACTACTCGATAATGATAATGTTGAGGCCGAACAAGTAAGTTAAATATTTTTATAATTTTCATACCTTGTAATACCTTATATATCATTATATTAAAAAATCAAAGGTGAATAAAATTAAGGACGATGTTGAATATTATATTGATTCATCGCAAGAACCAGATTTTGAAGAAAATGAATTTATTTACGATGACATTATTGGCATTGACGATGTTGAATATTCGGGGACAGGTAAGTCCAGTAATACTATTTATACACTATTTTTTACACAATGTGTGGTATATGGCTTTATATGTATGTATTTTAGCTCTTCCATTTCTTTTAAGATACCTATACGGTATAACTATTTAACCTTTTATTTCATATTAAAAAATATTCGGAATTAAAAAATATTTTGAATTCATATTAATTGTTGACCAAAAACTTGAATATTTGATGTTTTTTGTTGCTAATATTTTGTAGTAATACCTTTTTATTAAAACTTTTCTGCTTGCTTAGATTACTAAAAATGGAAATTAAAATAACCTTTCGTTAATTCTAATGCTTCGTATTATGCTTTCTAGGAATCATTGAATATTGAAAACACCAGATAAAAAAAAATAATCAAAAAAATCTAATTTCTTGTTCAATTATATTTTCATATGTTTTGATCGCTTAAAATATTTTCTTGATACGTAAAATCGTTTACTTGATGATACCCATGAAACGTATTTATTTTATTTTTAGTTCGGAACTGTCAAAGTTATTTAACTACTACATTCCCTATCTTTACTAAAACATTTCGACATTGAAAAATAGAAGTAATAGTAATAGAAGTAATGACACGATATCAAAAAATTTACTTCTGTGTTTCTACCACGAAAAGTTATAAATAAATATAAAAGCCAGTTAAGTTAAATTTAACTGGCATTATTGCATAGATAAGTTAATGACATTAATGTTTAAATATGATCTGGATCTGAAACTGGCGAGTGACCTTAAATAACCCAAAGGAAAATAATCCACTCTGATTAAATCACACGATCTTGCTGATCAATTAACATGGAAATTATTCGTTCTTCAAAAGTTACTTTGAGTAAATTAATTTTATCGTACGCTAGACATTAGGGCAGAATCAAAATATTTTGGAAGTAAATCAGCAATTTGTGAACGAATAGACCTATCGAAAGAAATTTTCGCAGTATTCCCGTTAATTTTTTTAAATAAAAATTGTTAAAATTGCTCAGAGAATGAACAATAAAATCCCAAAGTAGGTTGCTTGGGCCATGTACATATTTTACCTGTTGTCATTTTTTTCTCATCTGATTTAAACATTTTAACCAAAACATTAAACATTTTTATCTCTCATAGTTCGTGAGTTGTACTCATATGAAAATTTAGATTTCTAAATTTTTCAAATCTAAATACATATCGCTCATTTACTTCAATAGTGGCCTAACTCAAAAAATGGGTTTTTTGAGTTAATAATGCAGAAAGATTCGGCATTTCGTATTTTATCTTGTGTAAAAATTTCATACAAATAGCTTGTACCATCACCTCCTGAGAGAAGATTTTTTTTTCACGTCTCCATTGAGTTGTATGCAAATTGAAAACTTAAAACTCGTTTTCTGCAAAACTGGTTTTTTCGAGTTGTGCCACTATTGAAGTAAATGAGCGATATGTATGTACATGTACATATATCGATTTTCAATTTTTTTCATATTTTAGTTAAAGAACAAAATTCACTGCTTTATATGCATATATAAAATGATTTTTTCGGAAAATATAACAAATTTATACTTATCTGAAAGATATCTTTCCTATTTTTGTTGGACCTGGGCCCTTGCGAATACATCGTGTTGTAGATCAAAATTTTGACTTTACCACTTCCTAAAACTCTTATGGTTGTAAATTTATTTCCGAAAGGGTTAAATATGTCTTGAACCAATGCATGCTATGGGCAAAATATTTCAAGATTTAATTTTTTGGATTTGAGGAAATTTTTGTAAATTTCTAGACTTCCAGAAAAAAAATTTTGTGTTTTTTACACGTAATTTAATACATAATTTCCTTTAATATATTGGGCCTAATAACAAGTGTCGATCTTATTTAGACTGTGACTACGACTATTTCGTACTAGATTAAATATCAATAATTTTACCCTTTTGTGCTAGAAGAAACCAGTAAAATGTATATGTATAACGCAATGAAAGTTTCAATATCCAACAAACTTACTTGTGAATATGCTAAACATCAACGTATGAAACTTCAAAATATGCAACTTCTTTTGAATTTTGTATGTAGTTTTTATTTTATCTTGAAATACTTCGAAAAAAAATTATAGATTGCACTTACAGCATACACATTTAAAAATGTTTGCAATATCCCTATTACTTTATACAAAAGTGAAAACCAGAACTTGTAAAATGTTTCACAATAACAATCTTCTTTCTATTTGTATAATTTAATATTACTGATTCTATATTTTCAAATAGTTGTTTTGAAAGTGCTCTATATGTGTTCTTATTTTATATTTTCTTTTTTGTTTTTCTCTTTCCTCGGAATAATTTTTAATAAATGTGCATATTATTTTCACTACAAATTAAAAACAAATTTTTTTATATTCGTTCCTGAAACGAAAATAAATCCTGTGTTGAAAAAAAAAAATAAAAATATAATAAATTGGTGTATGTGTATTTCACAACAATAACTTATTACATTATATAATTTGAATTCAATCGACCTTGTTAATCGTTAAATTAACCAAATTTTTTTAAAATCACATCAATTGAAATCAATAAAAAATATCATGTTAAACAAACAAAAACATTACCATAAATATACACGTACATGTAAAAAACAAAAATTTGTATACCATCAATGGTAAAGGTGTCTCACTTGGTATTCCATCATCAGCAACTACAGACAGTAATAATAGTAATGAAACCAGCGGTTCACCTAGTAGTATAACATCAGGAGGAAGTCCTGTTCAATCCCCATTGCCAGGACAGCAACAAATGCAGCAACAGGCTTCAAATACAAGTGGTAGTGGATCAGTCACACATCAACAGCAAATTAATTTGAATTACTCTAGCGATTCTGCAGCTGCAGATGGTGCGGCGAAGCATAATAAAAATGAACCCAACATTAATAGCAAAGCAAAGGTAAAATATAAACACACATTTGATTCTACATATATTTTTTGCATTTATTTTGAATTTTTTCGATTCCACTCTTTAATTCCAATACTCCAAAAAGTTCTCAATTACTATTAAAAGCCTTACAATTTATTTTTCAATATACATACGTATCGCTCATTTACTAAGACAACGTTATAACTCAAAAAATTGTATTTTAGAGTTAATAATGCATATCTGCACTCTTATGGAATAAAAATTTCATTCAAATGTCTTGTTTAATCAATTTTTGATAGAAAAGTAATGTTTTCTTTTTCCATTAAGTTGTGCGTAAATTGAAAACCTTAAACTCGTTTTCTGCCAATAGATTTTTTGGAGATATGACGTTTTATTAAGTGAGCATATGGGCATTTCTCCGAAAAATTAAAATTTTTTGTCACGTTCGACCGCAAGCAAATAACCTTGTATTTCTGAACAATGTGACTAAATTTTTCATAAAATTTTACCTAACGTAGAGCTGCTGACGCCCTACACAAATGTATAAAGAAGTAAAAAAAAGTTTCGAAAAATACCCATATGTACTTTATTCAAAAGTAAAGTATGTAGATTAATTTCCACCAGCTCTTTGAATAATTATACTTGCTGAGTAAGAAATATACATAGTATATGTACATACATACAACAATTTTATAAAAAGATATTTGATTTAAATATGTGTGTACAACTTCGATGTCGGATCTATAATTTTCTTTTTTTAATACATACATATTTATATTTATTTAGTGATTTAGTCAATGGATATAATCCTTACAGACTTATAATAAATTACTCAAAAGTAGGTTGTGTAACGTGAGTTACATAACATTCATCTTTAGCTAATTAAAAATCGTTATTCCGCTTGTCAATTACCGTATCTTAAGAGACATCTTAAAAGTTTTGAGCTGGTAGTTTGTAATTTTGGCAGCTTCACACAACATACATACATATATATACTATATTGTAGGTGCGGTTTAAAAAATAATTACTGAAACCAAGGAAAAACTTAGTGAGTGTGATGGAGAAAAAGGGATGGATACAGATTTTCGCTCAGCTACTGATCATTCGGAGGTTGCAAGGGCGCAAAACTATTATTGCTGACATAGGCGTATAACATTTGCGATTTAGATTTCAAATTATAAGTTGGGTTTTCCAAAGAGCTGTGTGGAAATTCGATTATGCGTAGGTTTATGAGCATTTGAAATCATAGCTACAATTTCCTTATCCGTGGCAGATCAGTCAACCAGTGCGAGCGAGACGAAAAACTCTCGGAAGGCCAAACAACACACACAAGCCTGACCGCACTTAAGAAATAATTACGATGCCGCGAGAGCTGTTCTTCAGCCAAGAGCTACTTAACGACTGAGCAACAAATTAATTTACAGAATTGTTTAACTTTTATTTTTAATTATTCTTTTAAAAAAGCTTCAAAAACAGATATGTAATTTTATTAAATGTATGCAATTTTAAAAATCGAAACTATAAAATTTATTTCTCTAGCAACCTGTTAAACCTACAGCCGTTCGAGCAAACAATAAAACATCTTGTGGTTCAACAGATAGTAAGAACAAATATATATTCCTTTTATAAAGGGCTCTTCTTCATGCTGTTAAATTTTTCATTACAGGCACCACAAGTAAAATAATAAGTTCAACCCCTAGCAAAAATCACCATCAATCTCAAACGCAGCAACAACATCATCCTACACAGCAACAGACAACTGCAGCAGTTGTAGCAGCAGCATCAGCAACGGTGGCTTCTATTGTTGGAAATCATACCTCGAACAACATTAACACATCTGGAGCACCGACATCAGGAACGATACTAGCGTCATCATCTTCAGTTTCACTTCATAACAATCCTGCCGTACAGCAACATACACCAGCGCCCACGTTGCAGGGGAACTCAACATTAGTATCTGTTACATCGTCCTCGACAAATTCCACCAGTTCAACCCAATTAATACAAGGCCAATCTGTGATTCAAGCTACACCAACAATTGCATTTTCAGCAGTTGCAAAACACAATACATGTGAGTTTTTTTCAATAATAGTTATTTTGGTCTTTATAAAAATACTTGTGGTTTTAGCACACATTGAAAATGGTCCTGTTCACAGTGGAACGTCTTATGCTATAGTAGGAGCATCTCAACAACAGCAGCTATCAAACCTTCAACTGAATTCATCTCACTTGCAAAATGGTACAAACTTATTGAAACATATACATAGTTACATATCTCGAATGTATTGAACATATAATTATCTTATACAATTTTAGCCCATAATACTTCCAATAATTCTACAGTAGGTAGCATTGCAAATGTAGTACAACAAGGAGCAAATCCAGCAAATGTTAATAATATGGCAGCATCTGTGGGCAATTGCATTTCACCAAATGGCATTGCCGGCCTGCAACAAGCTCTGAACGCACAGCAACAAGTATTGGGTATCGGAGCAAATAACAATAATGCCCGAGCGTCACCAGGACTTCTTTCGCCAAAACATATGAATGGTAATAAATAAATATGGAGTTATGTATGTATTGAATATCTTTTGATATCTCCTTATACGCTTAGGATTGACTGTTACGAGTGTAGCTAACAATAACAATAACTCATCTGTGGATGCTATTTCATTGAAAAGCATGGCTCAAGAGGCCATTAATAGATCTGTAATCGATACAAATACACTTTCGCAACAGCAACAACAAGCAGCTGGTATCGATAATAGACAACAACAACAGCAGCAACAACAAGTAATCCAACAGCATTTCTCATCAGATACAACTGCCAATACACGTCAACAACAATCAAACACAACAGGAGGACTTGTGTCCGTTTCTTCATCAAATGGACCTACATCAATTGGTGGCAACAGCTCTTGTAATAATCCAAGCAGTGTTGGACACATTGGTGGTGGTATAAATGCATCCGCTTTAACAACCGGAATCGGTCAACATTCACTTGGAGGAGGTGCATCATCCGTATCGAATAAACAGCAATTGTCGCAACAACAACAGCAGCCTACAAACGAGGCCCACATACCGCCACTTTTAGGAGCAGCACCGTTAGGCCCATCCCCACTGCAAAAAGATCACCAACTACAATTCCAGATGATGGAAGCTGCCTATTATCATTTACCAACACCTAGCGATTCTGAAAAATTAACAACGTACTTTCATCGAACACCAGTACAAACGCCAGCACACTACCCACAGGTATTTTGACATTTTGAAATATCAATACATATGTATGTATGTACATTAGCTATGGCATAGTGTTATATGGGAATTCTCAGTAACGAGATTTCGACTTGCAAGAACCCCTCATTTTCATTTCATTTCATTTATTTATTCATTATGTATACTAAAGTCCTGCACAAGACCATTTATAAGAACTTTCAAGACATGAGGGATTTTTCAAATGCTTTACTACAGCGAAGTCTTATAAAACAAACGCTAAAAGGCCGTTCACATTATAATACAAGTATTAATACTTTTGTGGAAAATGCAACTCTGACATGTTGAGTTGTTATTGTCTTTTGAAATGTTTAAAACAGAAATTAGATTAGGGATGCATTTTCGTCAAAAGTATTAATACTTGTATTATAGTGTGAAACGGCCTTAAGCAACACTGTTTGCAAGAATTTGTTTCAGTTATTGCAAGTATAGGAGTAAAGAAGAAAATACTTCGTGACTGAAAAATTTGTGATGCTTGCTTCTTTCTACGCCAGTGGTCTTCACAAAGAGAAACACACCTAAAATAAGAGTATTACACTGAAAAAAGTAATAGTCTCATTTAACTAAAATTTAAAAAAGTTTTTTTCTTACATTCGAGAAGTGATTATTTTTTATTTTTTCTTTTGTTGTTAAAAAATAAGAACAAGATATATATATATATATATATATATATATATATATATATATATATATATATATATATATATATATATATATATATATATATTAGAAAATTATATACGGTTTTCGATTAAATTATTGAATATTTTCAGTTAAAAAAATTATATATGTGTCTTATTCCTCATGAAAACTTAATGCAATTCAGGATGCTTTCTATCATAATGTCGCTTAAGATGAGATGCAAACATATTCTTTATTACCTGATTACTTAAAAGGCAATCTGCTTCCTTCAATGTGTTCAAAGAAAACAAAATAAAAATTTTCCCACTCAACATCCCACATTTTTATTAAATATTTTGTTTTAAAATGCTGTAAAAAAGTACATATATAATTATACGAAACATTCATAAATATGTATAGCTTGTTATCAACTTTTTAGTGTATCAAAAATATTTTAGTTCTCTTTAAAAGATTTAAAACACAAAAACATCCGACACACTCCTACTCTGTTGAAAGCTTACAAGCTACTGAATGAAATGTTTGTTTCACACACATGATTATGGTTGCAATTATGATTGCCATTAAACACAATAAAAACAAAGTGTATGGATTTTTTTATGAAAGATTTTATAACGTCGTTAATTTATTACAATTACTCAAGTTTTTGACAGGAAAATAAGCAAAAATAGCTTTTCATGAATTATAAAAGCAATATCACCAAGTACAAGACTTAAAATAAAATATAATGTAATAAAGATTAGCAATGCAGGTAATTTTGGTACATTTTGAGAAGCCGTTTTTTTAGATTTTTTTTAGTTTGAGCAATCTTGTTTGTAATATTCACGAAGAGAATCACCCTTATTCCATTTGTCGACATCGACGTCACTTTAAAACAATACCAAAAAATTGGGACTTGTTTACTCGCTCTCGAGAGCAATTTTGTGCTAATGACAATATATTTCCGTTCCCTTAATTCTAGAAAATAGCATTAGCCTGCCAACATAAGTCAGTTGTTTTCGAGAACGGGTATACAAGCCCCAATTTTTTAGTATTGTGTTAAAGTGACGTCGACGTCGACAAATGGAATAAGGGTGAATAAATAAAAACCCGAACATTTTCGTTAGCTGGGTACAGTGATGCCAACAATTTAGAGGCAAAACGAGCCAACCGAGTAGTCAAAAAGAGCTAAAAAGAGCTAAATTTAAAAATTTTAGAGTTTTGCGTATAAAAATCTATGAATTATTTATTATTCAATTTGTACTTCAAGATTTTTTAACATTAATAAAAATAGAAAGATCCGTTGCTAAAAACGGTGTATGTACTGCAGCATATAATGCAAGATTTGCGTGCGCAATTCTCGTTTGTGTTGGAACGTCTGGTGAGAATGATATGTCTGGTTAGGATAGCACAAAATCGTTAAATTGAGCCATACATGTTTTATGCTTTTGAGTCTCCTAATGGCGTACTAAATCAAAATTTCGCTTTTATAATTGAATTGCAATATTTGCACAAACCTTTAGATGGACCTTTTGTTGTTTTAATCCATTTTTAAACGCGGGATTTGATTTCCAAGATTTATATATTTTTGGCAGTAATAATCCATTTCAATAATTTTTCAAACATTTTCTAATTATTCAGAAACACACAGTACATACATAAATACATCTTACATAGTTACAAAAACGTAAATGCATCAAAGACGAAACAATAGCCTAAAAACGGGAAAACTTACTATAAAATGCGAAAAGTGCTAAAGGTGCCGTTTCCACAATTGAAAAGAGCTGTGTTAGCTCTTTTTTTAAAAAAAGAGCTAAAGAGAAAAATTTCGAGTTAGAAGCAATTAAAAAGAGCTAAATCTAGCTCCAAAATAGCTAAGTTGGCATCGCTGGCTGGGTAATATGAATGAAGACCACTGTTCTACGCATGGGCGCGTATACAAGCGTCATACATGTTCGTACACACACACGTTGTGTGTATGCTCTTCTATTTTTCTGCACACAAACAAACGTTCACATGCATTTACATTAGTTGTGTGCGCTTGCTTAAAAAAACCTCCCTTAAACTCGTAATAGCTTACCATCTACATCTTACACACACACTCAAACGTACAATATGGAAAATAACAAGCATACACGTATCAACACTACTTTGTTGACTGTTTGTTCATAACAAGAAGTCTTCACGACATTGCTTGTTAGCACTCATATACACGCACACCAATGCATCTATCGTGCTTTGCTTATAATACGACAGCATTTATTATTGGTTTAGTATAATGCAGCCACGAGAATACATTTAAAAAACAAGACGTATTTACATTTCAAGACAATTTACGCAGGTCTTTAATGTATACCTAGCCTATGGGCCATAGTCGGTCACATCATACTACTCGAAAACTATCTACATACAATTTTAATATAATAAATAGTAATGAATTTTTAAACAAAATATATATGTATATACAAAATACCGAATTAACTACATACATTCAAAAATCCAATTTGGCAGTAGTAAATAAATAATTACAATATTTAACAAACTATAGAAGTTATACGTATACATTTAATATTGTGAGGTTCGGAAAAAAATATTCGAGCCAAAAAATGGTGGCGGTCAGAGGGGGGCAAAAAATTACAAAAAATCATATAACTTTCCCCTGGCCACCGCTACAAGGGTCAAATGTAGGACCAGAACCCATTAATTTTCTCCGCCCAACATCTTTTTTAAACACACCAACCGCCTAACTCCTCTCCTTAGGGGGGATCCCATACAAAGTGGAAATTTTTATAAAATTTACTCGCAGGGCTCTAACTGCCCATATCGAAGTCAAATGTAGGACCGACCTCCAATATTTTTTCAATACGAAAATTTTTTCAGAACATTCTTATCGTCTATCTTCAACCATTAAGGTTTCCCCATACAAAAAATTATTTTTTTAATATTTTTTTTTTGTAAGAAAGGCGCTTGTTCCACTTTTATGTTGCCTCCCAGGGGAGTAAAGTGTAAGACCGACCCACATTAATTTTTCATCTTTAACATTTCCTCCGAATATACCTATGCCCTGTCTCGAGTCATTAAGGGGGCTCCCATACAAAGGCGAAATTTGTACAAAATTTACTCGCAGGGCTCTAACTGCCCCTAGAGCGTTCCTATCGAAGTCAAATGTATGACCGACCTCCAATATTTTTTCAATACAAAGATTTTCTCTAAACAAACTTATCGTCTATCTTCAACCATTAGGGTGGCCCCATACAAAAAAAAAAGAATTAATTGTCAAATAAGTAATTTATTTTTGGGATGTGTTGGATACATTTTTCTATTTTGGGCAACGACTTGAAGTAAAAATATTTTTCTTCGTCGCGGAATAACGCACTGCTATAATCTTCTATTAATTTTCCAATCTACCTTATCGTGGTTGGCGTATTTCAAATACGACTGCGACTGTTTGGTAATAGATTAAAGAAGACTTCAACAGTTTTTCTTTAATCTATTACCAAACAGTCGTAGTCGTATTTGAAACACGCCAACCACGATAAGGCAGAATATTTTTAGCGCTTGCTTATAGTATTCACGTTGTTCCCAGGTTTCTGGATCGCTATTTAAAAAAGTGTTCGAAGCTAAATTCCGCAAAATGTTTGGGCCAGGAGTGCCATTATTTGCACGGAATGTGTCTTTCCCCCAGCTGAATTTAGACTTTAAAAAGTAAACTTTCCGTGTGTAAAAGGGGTAAATTCAATGAGAGATACAGAGACTCTCTTAGAGGATTTGTATATATCTTGTTCTTCTTTTGTACAAACTCTGGTAAATACATTCAGCTACAACATCTACTACAGTTGTTAGTATAGTAGATGTACCCCGTTTAGACACTCAAAGTTTACTTTGCAAAGTCTTAATTTAGCTGCGTGAAAGACAGAGGGAGGAATACTATCTCTTTCTGTCATTCTCCCAGCAGAATTAACACTTTTCAAAGTAAACTTTCCGTATCTAAAAGGAGTAATAGTGCAGGCATAGTTAATTAAAAATGTATGCTCTTTGTTGTTGCCGCGTTTTAGATTTACCACGATTTATCAAAGCTACAATATGTAAAAGATCTAAAATAGCCAACCGTGAATACAGCTATTGTTTTTGTTGTATTTATCCTTTCTTAGAGTTTCGCGTTTGTAACGTTTTTTGTTTGTTTAAATTTTTTATTTTATTATTCCTATGCTTTTAAGTTTTCCATTCAATTTTCCCCAGCCTTGTTGGCAACACTTACAATAACAGACTTAGCAACATGTTTATGCAACCTGACAGGTTGCACTGTCGGTCGCATAGTCTGTAGTCTTGTTTGTGGTTGAATTCGAAGTTGCATTCGAAGTTTCGAAAATATCAAAATGTTTTGATGTTTATAGGTTGCATTGACGGTTGCATTGTAGGTTGCAGTGTCTGTCAGTCGTGTCAAAATAGTCGAAAACGTGTTGCGTAAGCAAGTTGCAAAGTCTGTACCTACCATTATAGTCGTATCATTGTTACAATGTATATGAGTACAACGGGCAACAACAAAAAACGATTTTGTTTTCAAGTGAGCGCAGAAGATGGCACATAGCCGAAACCGGTATACGAGTATGTACATATGTATGTAAATTTTGCGTGAGATGACGGGAAATCGTTCCAAGTTAAAGAAAACCTCGTCGGAAGAAAAATACATCACATACATATTTTTTTGTCTTATAAGATCTACCTGCATGTTTAATATGAACGTTTAATCTATTTTCTTTCAGCAACAACTTCCAATATATGATACAGTTGAATTTTATCAACGTCTCTCAACTGAAACATTATTCTTCGTTTTCTATTACATGGAAGGTTCAAAAGCTCAATATTTGGCAGCAAAGGCACTAAAAAAACAGAGTTGGCGTTTTCACACAAAATACATGATGTGGTTCCAAAGGCATGAAGAACCTAAAATTATAAACGATGATTACGAACAAGTACTTACATATAATAAACATTTTTAATTTCATTTTATTTGTTATGATTCCTTTCAGGGCACATACATCTATTTTGATTATGAAAAGTGGAGCCAACGAAAAAAGGAGGGATTTACGTTTGAATACAAGTACTTAGAAGATAAAGAATTGAATTGAAATTCAATATCAAATCAATATAATATTGATTTTGATGCGTATTTTCAACAACTACAGTTATATCAAGTAAATCCAACCGATTCCTCCTCCCCATGTAAAAATCCTTAAACATACAATTGCTTTTTTCTTGTTTACTACTTCCATAATTTTTTCTATTTTTATTATATATATTTGCGACTTTAAATTAAAAGAAAAACTTTGACATAATTCCTCCGAACCTTGTTCATTTACATACATACATATAACTTTTTGTTTGTTTGTATACACAACTTTGTTGCATAGAGTCGAGGCAGTTGTAAAATAATATATATATTGCTTCTTGATTTCTCACTGTTCTTTTTCACTCTCTATTAATGAAGTAAGCATAAACTTGAGAAAAGTTGAATTTTTATAAAACAAAAAATTAAAAAAAACTACTGAAATTTTTTCAAATTCATATAATGTTAGTTGTACTATTTTTTCTTATTTTATTTTTAAATTTTTATTTTCTTAAATTTAAAAAAAAAATTATATTATAAATATTAAAAATTAGAAAAAAAACAAAATTGTTTCATTTTATATCGCAATATGTACATATGTATATAAAAAAGCATAATACATACGTATTTTATGTTCTTTAAAAGTAAAAAAAAAAATAAATAAAAAAAATAATTTTTTAGTTCCGCTGCATTTAAAGTTTTAGATATCGCACGTCATTGCTTTAGTCCTTATAGAACTTTGTTCAATCGTAATTTAAAGAGGCATATTTAGGCCCAAGTTGCCCAAAGTGGCACCAGAGTGCCGAACATCAATCGGCTTCATATACAAATTAATACACATACGCTAATACATTTAAGTCGGTGTTCTTTAAATGGCCAGCCTTGATTTAGACTTAGGCTGCCCAGAAAAGCGCCGGAGGGACGAACATCAATCGGCTTTTTATACAAATAAATACACATACGCTTATACATTTCTCTCTTGTTTCTCTCGGTGGCCAGCTCTGATTTAGACACATTTGAATGTGTGTGTAAAAATAATTATTTTACTTTTTAAAAATACGCATAGGTTTATCAAAGTTGGTGATTTCTTAACGTTCGTGTAGGAGATCCTAAGATTATCTCTAATTAGAGTTTGTTTGTGGAAGTAAACGATAAATCATCGCGAGCACAAAATGTAGAACTTTCATAGATTTGTATTTTTTGAAAGTCTTAACTATAATTTTATTTTTAACAGGTTGATAGTATAAATAAATAAGTTGAAACAGCAAAACAATATACATACACACATACTATGTATATCTTTAAGTATGTATGTACATTTTACTCTATAAAAAATGCTGTAAGACTTAATTATAAATAGAGACAGTTTAATATAAATTTCATTAATTTTAAATCAAACAATTAGTTGGAATAAGTTTTCTGATTTTAACATTAAGGCTGGAATGCTCATAATTAATATACGTACATACATAAGTACATATAAAGTGCTCTTGAAAAATGTCTTTCAAATTTACTTGTAGTATGGATACTTATGTATATGTTTTTAACCATTTATTGCCTTTTTATATATATTTAAGCTTTTTTTAGTTACGTTCTTTGCATTAAAAAATAGATGCATTCGTAATTACGTCCATTTGAATTTCTTTAATAAAGTCGTCATTTTTGATCGCCGAGGTCTAAATAATTGCGTGAACATGTAGTTTGATAAAATGAACCATACTCTATCAAAAACTCGATTTCGAATTTTTTTTCGTTCAAAATACAGACTCTCGGGCATGTGGTGGTAATCGAACTCTAAAACTAAAATAGATAAAAACTTGTGACGGTACTCATAATTTATATTTTAATACATTTTATAAATTGGTATCAACACATTTATCAATTTTTAATTGTTTTATGTATGTATGCATGTATATTGCTTGCTTTTAACTTCTAACCCACTTTCTGTCAGTCAATAAAAAGAGACTGGTTCAAATTTAATTCTAGAAATCGAACGAACGAACGTTTTAAAATCATCCGAATTCCATCGCATAGGTACATAAGTATGCATATGTATGTAACTGTGTCTTAACAATTTGTGATAAACGAATGCACTTAAATATACTTATTTATTGCAATATAAAAAGACATACTGTCTATATAAAAATCACTGAACATTATATGATACACCTCCAGATGATGAATCGATTAGTTCACCTATGTTTGCCATATCGTCATCATCATCTACTTGCCAACCACTGTCTGTATCATCATTACTAGAAGCAGCAGCGAATTTTGAAGAATTTGCTACTATACCATCTGGATCCGTCCAACGGGTACCATTTACATTAATATCTTGCTGTGATTTTCTGCTTGTTTCAATAATAGGCTCCATGTCTTTAAAAAAATTAAATTCGGACAATTCTTGATTTGCTAAAGACGTTGCCAATGTTTGCACTTGTATATCAAGACAAGATAAATCATCATTTACTAACAATGATGTAGGCTTTACAGAGGAGCGCGACGAAGAGCTTGTCGAATGTGCGATACGGGATGATTCAGAAATGGATGTTTGCGAGATCAAAGTGGTAATTGTGGAAGAGTTTTCAATATTAGATGTTGAATGAGTTTGTTTTTCTTTTAAAATATTATAACCTCTTGTTGTTGCAGTATTCGAATTGTTTTCTGCATTATTTTCCCAGTCGGACCAAGCGTCATCTTCGACATCGGCTATATTATTGTCGGTATCTGATACATTACTGCAATCATTATTTATTTTATCTGTGTTATTATTAGAGTCGTTATCATCATCTTGATTAAATAAATCTTGTAATATACCAGATTTAACGTCTTCCCCACCATCTGGACTTAAACGTGGTGGCATATGATGTTGAAATACTTCAGAGTTAATTTCCTGAGATAAAGAAGAGTAACTATTCGTCTTACTTAATAAGTTTTCCGGTATAGGACTGCCCGATACCATTGGACAGTCACTAGTTTCACCCAAAACGGGTGTAATGGATCTGGGTTCCACCCAATGTGTGTTGAACTCTGAAACAGCAGCTTGCGGTCTGCCGTCTGAAAACAATCTTGCTCTTTGCCCGCCAAGTACAGCATTAACACCTAATATTGGTATTAAGTCTGCCATGCACCGAAGAGTCTTTGCAACCAAAACGTCGTTTGTATCTTGCATGCCAACGATCAGATGAGGTAATATATACAGTTCTAACTGTTCTTTTGTTAAAAGTCTCACGAACTCCATAAAATACTCTAATAATATTAACCGTATTTGAGCATCTCTTAGTCGAAACATTTTCAAAATATGGGGCATTAAATACTTGCTATAAGCAGGACATGAAAAAAGGGCAGATGAAAGGTCTGTTTTAGTCCTCAATACATAAGGTGTGACACACAATTGTGCTGTTGGGTCTAACAAAACCATACGGGATAGCAAATCTCCTGCAAACTGTGACCCCACAACTTCCTCTTGAAAATATCTTAGACGATCTACAAGAGCAGTAAAAAATTCTTGTTTTTCTTGATTACTTTTTAAGGGCAGCTCAAACAGAAATGAGTGTATTAGAACAAACTCATGATTAAAGTAGGGATGCAAAATAACTGCTGAGAGTTTGGGCCTCATTTGTGGATTTTTATGTTTTAAATGTGTTACACAATATTCTCGAAACTCTTGCACATATGGTATGGGTGTCGAAGACATTGAAAACTCGTTATTTGAACATTTTGTTAAAATTTCTTCACATAATGTAGCAAATGCATACTGTTCTATAGTTGCGATATTTTCCTCACTTGATTCATCTGGATCTACGGCCGGTTGATAACGATGTGCATTTGCAAAATCTAGTAGAGTCCTTGTAATTTCCTCTTGTTTCCAGACATATTCAAATCCTGCCAAGCGCCAGCTGCCAGAGTCGGTAACGTAAATCGATTGCGCGCATATATTTAAATGTCTAGCCTTTGCCTTAAAAAATATTGTATCAATTTAAATTTATATGTAATAGGTACATGCTTATTATTTTTAAGTGATAATTTACCTTTTCTACTAAAAATAGTAGACTACATAATATTGTACGTAGGCCTAAACAAACTTGAATGTCAGATTGCTCATTTAAAACACATTGTAAAGGACGCACTTTTTCCGTAGCCAAATGCTTTTGGCCTCCTTGTTCCCAAGTACAGACATATTTGAGAATGTATGGATGTCTATAAATCATCAAGTTCTAAAAATATATCAATACACTTTTAATGTAATAAATAGTCAATATCTTAAAAGGCAGATCTTACCTTAATTGCTCTTTCCATTGGGCACTGAACCACCCATAGTTGACCATTTACTACTGGCTCACCTTGGAACACTGATAGATATTGTTTGCCTTCTTCGTTGGTAGTGGTGGCGGCAACTGAATCAAATAAGGCCCAAAAATCATTAGCCTCCACAGCATTCTTATCGATTTCCAAACCTCTAAGTTTACTACTTTCGTTTCCCATTTATTTATTTGTGTATGTTCTTGCAAAAATTTTCAATATTTTCAAAACTTTGTGGTTATTAATTTTTGGTATCTAGAATTTTTAACATGCTACATTAATGTTAAATTTATTATTCGACATATTGTCATTTTATTTTAATTTGAAATTTATTTGCTGGTGCTTCAAAATGTGTGGTTGAAGTCTACTGAGGATCTGTTACAGCAACAATGAAATGCATATAGACATCGCCGAACCACCAGAAAATAAATTTCAAAATTTACATTAATTTTATTCCATTTATTTACAAAAAAAATGCAATATTCTTAGAAATTTTCTTCACCTTTTTTAAAACTTCTTTCGTGTCATAATTCTATATATTTTGTTTTTATTGTCAACTGCAGTTTATTTTGACACCACCAAGGTCTATTTATAAGCTTTATGTCAATTCACCAGCTGATATAACTTCTCTGCTGTCAAATCAACCAAAACGTTAACAATACTCCATAAAAGAAATTGAAAGTTTAATTTAATTTATACATTTGTGTATTTTGTTTTTTAATTTTAGATATTTACAAAAAGCAATGTGTGTACGAGCTAAAAAAAGCGTAAAGAAGACTAGATTGGTGCCATGTACTTATTTTGGATTGTTTTTATGTATGTATATTACTTATTTCTTTATTTTCTTATAATAAAAAACAATTAAAATAATATAAAAATTATGTTTATTTATTTGAAAATTACATTTTACCAGTTTCTATGTAAAAATTGACTAGTAACAGGTGACCGGTTGCCTTGTAACCAATGCGTATGTAATCTGTGGGTAGAAAAAAAGTAGCAGAGTAAGCAATTCAGATATACATATGTGTTTTAATTAAGTGAAATTAATATGTTAGAGAAAGAGAAAAATCACACGTACACAAATGTTTTGGTCTTTTTTTCACCAAGCCCCTAATAAACTAAATGGAGACGCTGACCGAAGTTATGGTCGTCGCTACTAGTCAATTGACTACAAGAAGGCTACTAGTCAAATGACTACTCAATTGACTAGTCATTTGAGTAGTAGCCTTCTTGTAGGGTAATGTCATTATACCAAGCTATATCTCAAATTTGGATTGTGTAGGTATAAGCCATGATACAATTATACAGGGATTCGTAAAGCAGCTCTGGGCGAGTCAACATCACGCGTCGTTGGCAATTATTTCTTAAATGCAACCAGGCCACTGTTGTTTATTGGCCTTCGAGAGTTTTGCGTCTCACCGCATGTGATTAATGGTTGGCGTCGGTTAACGGTATCACCGCGATATCCCGTTGGTTTCCATTAACCACATGCAAAAACAAAAACAATTATAAAAACAATCACCACAAAGGAGTGGATCTTGGAAACTCCTACTTCCTATACGAAGGTATAGGTCGTTCGCAGCAACCGAAGGAAGCTCCTACACAACAACAAAAAATTATCACCACAAAGGTGACACCATGGACTAAGTGTCCGAAGTCACCTTTTTTGACATACTACATAGTATGTCAGCACAACAGGAAGAAGAAGAAGACAATTATACAGGTCAAGGCCTATTTATCAGGTCAACGCAACTCTCACGATGATTTTTGATTTTATGGTTTGTTTTCTTGTTTGAGCTGTCAAAAGTTATTTGCACCATATACTTTAGTTCATGTTTGTGTGTGTTTCTGACAACTTAAACATAAAGTTTTTTTTGTATTGCTGTGTTTTTGTAGAGTTGCGTTGACCTGATAAATAGGCCTTGATACAGGTAATTGCGAAGCGCCAAATGTTGTTTATGTTTTACAAACACACACACACGCGGTTTATCTTTCATTTCAATCACTTGCTCTATGACAGTAGGCACCACAAACTAGCAACAAAAAGCCCTGTTGTTTTATTTGCTGTAAATTTGTTGTCGATTTGCGGTTACCTGTATAATTGTATCATGGATGCTACCAAGGCGAATTCAGTATCAGGTGGCCTTATCAGCCCAGCTGATTATCAGCTGTTGCTACCAAATTGAGCATTTTGAACCAAAACGTCAAAATTTGCTTAGAAATCTTCTGACAGATTGGTTTTGTAGCATAGCAAACTACGTGTTGTTTTTTTTTGTTGTAAAATTGTTGTAGGGAAGAGTTCACCTGATACTGAATTCGCCTTGGATGCTACCCTGTTTTGAAAAGTAAAGCTGAGTTCATATTATATGTATTTGTCTTGTGTAATGTCACTTTATTATACACACGATGTTTCATGTGTCCGTCAAAATCTACGTTTTACATAAGGTTTATAGTTTTTGTGTTCACACGTTGGTATGTTATGTACATATGACATAACCTATAAAGGTAAACAAATGTTTACTTTTGTTAATGCAACATCAATTTTTTTCCTTCAATTTTAATTTTTAGTCTATTAAATCAATATTAGTTTAAATTATCTTAAAATTTTACTTAATTTTTAACGTTACAAACAATTGCTTTATTTGAAACTAGCTGATGTTAGATGCTTTGTCACTTGAAAATAGAACACGCTCTAAATCAAAATTGTCTTTTGTACTGCACACAGGGAAATAACACATGCTATTGTTTAATGGTGTTCAGACTATATGTACGAATTTACCATGTGAAAAAGTGACATTCCACAAGGCAAATACATATAATGTGAACACATCTTAAGATGGTAATATATAGCAAATAAGTACATGTGGTTATTGCTGTTGTAATATTTGTTCAAGGCGAATTCAGTATCAGGTGACCTTATCAGCCCAGCTGGTTATCAGCTGTTGCTACCAAATTGAGCATTTTGAACCAAAACGTCAACATTTGCTTAGACGCAATTTACACTGTGGCTTTTCTGCTTGCATGTGTAGGCAGGCTTTTTGAGTTCGTAGGTGAGAGGTGTTGAGAAGCATGCGGAGTAAAACAAAAGGCACGAAATGAAAATTCGAGGGGATTTTTGACATTTCTCTTTGTTTTTTCGTACTCTCAGCACTAAGAGTGTATACAAACGTCAAAAAGTCATGAAGAAAAAAGTCTTAGTGTAAATGTGCTTGACTTTTCGTAGGGGGTTTAAAAGAAAATTGTCGAAAGAAGGCAGGCTAAAAAGGCATAATGTGAATAGGCATATAGAAATCTTCTGACAGATTGGTTTTATAGCATAGCAAACTACGTGTTGTTTTTTGTGTTGTAAAATTGTTGTAGCGATAAGGTCACCTGCTGATACTGAATTTGCCTTGATATTTGTTGTAGAAATGCGGGTACCTGATTAATGTGCCTTGGTGACGTGTAGTGTGTAGGAAAGAGTTTACCTGATAATGAATTCGCCTTGACCAAAGCAAATTCGCCTTGGTTTATGCTGAAGTTGGCTGCAGTTCCCACCGAGCCTCGAAATATTTCCTCCCAAATGTCAAAATAAAGCAACTCCATCTTTCTTTTCTTTTTTCACCTACGTGTGAAGAACATCGCGTATTAGTTTAACGTCGGTGTTTTATAACTAAATTAGTGAAAATGGTAATAATAAAAGCACAATTTTGCGAAATACATGTTTATAAATGTGTTTTCAATAAAAGTATTCCTTTTAAATAAAATATGGAATTGAGATGCTCAAGAATCTTAAAGATTTTTGCTCAGACAGTTTTAAGTGCTATCAAAAGTTATTATATTGTATCAAAGTTAAATACGTATTTTATAGAAAGATTTGTTGATTTTTAGGGTTTCGTTAAAGTAGTCAAGAACAAGCAGTACTTCAAACGTTATCAAGTCAAGTTCCGCAGGCGTCGTGAGGGAAAAACCGACTACTATGCCCGCAAACGTTTGATATTCCAAGATAAAAACAAATACAATACACCAAAGTACCGTCTGATTGTCCGTTTATCAAACAAAGATATTACGGTACAAATTGCATTTTCTCGCATTGAAGGTGATCGTATAGTATGCGCTGCCTACTCGCATGAACTTCCCAAATACGGTGTTAAGGTAAGTCTCATATAAGTTTGTTTCAATCGGATTTTTGAAAATGTCACTTTTCAAGGTTGGATTGACTAATTATGCTGCAGCTTACTGTACTGGTTTATTGGTAGCTCGTCGTATTTTGAACAAATTGGGTTTGGACTCTTTGTACGGTGGTTGCACTGAAGTGACTGGTGAAGAATACAATGTTGAACCAGTAAATGACGGTCCCGGTGCTTTCCGTTGCTACTTGGATGTTGGTTTGGCTCGTACTACCACTGGTGCCCGTGTATTCGGTGCCATGAAGGGTGCTGTTGATGGTGGTTTAAACATCCCTCACTCGGTCAAACGTTTCCCCGGTTATTCTGCTGAAACAAAGAGCTTTAACGCTGATGTGCATCGCGCCCATATATTTGGCCAACATGTTGCAGATTACATGCGCACTTTGGAAGAAGAAGATGAGGAAAGCTTCAAACGTCAATTTAGCCGATACATTAAATTGGGAATCCGTGCTGATGATGTGAGTACTGCATGTAATTTGGGTATATATATATATTGTAATTTCTTTACGTCCATTTATAAAATTACTACTATGTCTTATATCTATGACACTGGTTGTGCCGAAAGTGGACTACATAAAAAAACCTATGTTCGAAATTTAAAACAAAGTCCAATGAATTAAATTTCCTGTTTATGGTTTTACAAGATAAAACGATCTGTGGTAATACATGCAAACTAAATCGTAATTCGTATTCATAAACAATTTTAAGTTTATTACAGGCTTAGAAAAATTTACCATATAAATGTGTCAAATAAGCCTTTAATGATCCTTAAATATTGTCTATCAGTACGGGAGTAAGTGTTTAGTGAAGCAATAGATTTGATTGAAATTAATATACTACATTTGTATATGAAATACATACATATCGTCGCTGTTTCAACGAACTGACCTAACAGGTTGGCTAGTTTAAACAGCGACGATATGTATGTAAATACGAAAACGCACCTGTCACATTGCCGATTTATCTGCTTATTTCAAACATTTTAAAAGTATTTTATTACACCGAGTCGGCTTGAATTTTTTTTAACCATAAATAAATATATTGTTAAGTTATGGTACTTTATTTAAGTAATTAAATTCCGAAAAAGTTATAAATTTCTTAATATGTTATTTACTTATTTTTAGCTTGAAGAAATCTACAAAAAAGCCCACCAATCTATTCGTGCCGATCCTACTCACAAGAAAGTAGCTAAGAGCGGTATTTCCAAAAAGAGGTGGAATGCTAAGAAACTCACAAATGAGCAGCGTAAAACTAAGGTTGCTGAACATAAAGCCGCATATGTGGCCAAGCTTCAATCTGAAGCTGATGCCTAATTCAATTAAAGTTAATTGCGTTTTTTGGTTGAAAAAATTATTTAATTATAAAATAATTTCAATAATATAAAATAAGTCTTTTTATTTAATTAAAATATGCTTGATTTGATATTTTGTTATATTAAAATGCAAAATACTTAATTTACATATGATGTTATCGTTAGATTTTTTCTTCTGTCAAGTGAATTTCGAAAATTGCTTAATATTGTATCCTTTTCAACATTGGTTCGCATATTTCAATACTGTTTACAGTTGTTAATTCTCTTAACAATGAGTGTGGAAGAAATTATGGAATAGCATTGAAGCTAACATGTAATTTTTTTAATGTTGAAATATGTCGCTATTATCAGTTGTGAAATGAAAATGAAAATACGAAAACATTGTGAAATACATAGATTTCCTGAAATTAACACATCTTGACTGCAGCAGAATGCAAAAGTAATTTAAATATATAAAATATATTAAAAGTTTTTGGTAACGTAACTAAAGTTCGATTATTATCGATGTGTTTAACACACACGGCGATTTCTCGCCAAACGTGGCGATTTTTGAACTTGTTTGGCGACTAAATTTTTGATTTGGCGACATGGCGATTTTTCTGGCGATAAATAAATTTGTTGGCGATTTAATGGCTATTTTTTAAAAAAATTTGATTTGAAAATTTTAGTAATTCAGGAAAATTAGTTGGTTAAAGGAGCAGTTTCAAAAATAAATCCTACCAAAACTCGTCTGCAAGATATTCGGGTATGTTCTGTATTCCACGTGAAATTGAAAGGTGTGGAATACAGAACATACCCGTTTAAAGCAATTTGATTTTGATGATTTTTCTTATATTAATTACTTACTAATGCGTTTTGAATTTAATAAAAAAATTTTGGCGATTTTATTTCTGCTTTTGGCGATTTGCTGCTGAATTTTTATAAGATTATGTTTTAAAAATTTATATTAAAAAAAGTTAAAAAAAAACAAATTTATTATCAAATATATATTAAGAAAAACCACATAAAATCAATTTTGGCGATTTTTAAAATCAATTTGGCGAAATAGCTCGGAAAAAATCTGACAACCCTGACTACACACATACTATTATTTTAGGCCTCGTTAGCCGACTGTAGAAATCGTAGATGTAATGTAAATGTAAATGTTTGAACGCTTATAGAATGCTTAAAAACGTGTCATGTGTTTTCGACACAAAAAAAACTTCCTTGTGCACACATACATACACTGGTTGTCAAAACTAAAGCTACTTATATTGTATTTATATAGAGTGGTTTACTAAATATCCTACGTTTAACAAATTCTTAAGCACTTTTCTGTTTTAAGTATTGTAATTTCTTAAATTTAATATAGCGTTTTTATTTGCTGAAATTTAATTCATAAATATGATTAAAGTAGACAAAAATATATTCATATTGAATTTAAACTGGTCAAAACTAAAGCAACTTGTTAATAATCTATTGCATATCCATTATTTCTTATAACTGCAGCACATCTGCGAGGCATAGAATCTATTAGGCGCTCTATTTGATCCTTTGAAATGTTGTTCCATGCGTCCTTTATTTGATCAAACATATTGTGCTTATTAGTTTCTCTATCCCTTTTTACTTGTCTATCAACAATGCTCCAAAGGTTCTCAATGGGGTTTAGATCCGGAGGTTGTGCTGGCCACTGAAGAACACCAACTTTTGACGTTTTCAACCAATCACTGACTACCATTGACGTGTGTTTTGGGTCATTGTCGTGTTGGAGTACCCAAATCAGTGGCATGTTCTCTTCGGCATAGGGAAGCATTACGTTTTCTAGTATACTTTTATACAAAAATCTATCCATCTTGTCAGTAATTTGGCAAATTGGTCGAACACCAGAGTAGGAAAAGCTTACCCATACCATTACTGAGCCTCCTCCATGCTTTACTGTACCTCTACAATACTCAGGTTTAAGGCGGGTGTTTACTGGTCTTCTAACAGTAAAGTTCATCATATCTGATCCCTTGATATTAAATTTAAACTCATCGGAGAACAGAATATTACGCCACTGAGAGGATTTCCAACCGAAATGGGCTTTTGCAAATGCTGATCTGGCTAGACGATTCTTGCGAGAAATGAATGGTTTCTTCGATGGCTTCCTTGCATGCAACCCAGCTGTAACAGCTCGTCTACGTACCGTCCTTGAACTAACATCCAATGATAACTCTCTTACCAGTTCAGTAGAACTAACAAATAGCCTCTTTTTTATTTCTCGACGAATTTTTTTATCAGTCCGGTGCGTAGTCTTTCGAGGTCTTCCTCCACGTGAGATTACAGATTTGCATATTGAATATTTTTCTGAAATGTTCTTTTGTGTTAAACGGTTATTATAATCCTTAATAATATTTGTTTTTCGTAACGAATTATACTTATTCCTAGCCATAATTAATATGAAATAAAATTAAGCACTTGTGGCCACAAACAGTCTTTCGAATAATAAGAATACGCGTCAAAATTTATAACGGTGCCTATGATTAGTTGTATAATTTGTAGTATTATCATCTGTGTTATACCAGAGTAGCTTTAATGTGTGGAAGAAATTATGGAATAGCATTGAAGCTAACATGTAATTTTATTAATGTTGAAATATGTCGCTATTATCAGTTGTGAAATGAAAATGAAAATACGAAAACATTGTGAAATACATAGATTTCCTGAAATTAACACATCTTGACTGCAGCAGTATGCAAAAGTAATTTAAATATATAAAATATATTAAAAGTTTTTGGTAACGTAACTAAAGTTCGATTATTATCGATGTGTTTAACACACACTGCGATTTCTCGCCAAACGTGGCGATTTTTGAACTTGTTTGGCGACTAAATTTTTGATTTGGCGACATGGCGATTTTTCTGGCGATAAATAAATTTGTTGGCGATTTAATGGCTATTTTTTAAAAAAATTTGATTTGAAAATTTTAGTAATTCAGGAAAATTAGTTTGTTAAAGGAGTAGTTTCAAAAATAAATCCTACCAAAACTCGTCTGCAAGATATTCGGGTATGTTCTGTATTCCACGTGAAATTGAAAGGTGTGGAATACAGAACATACCCGTTTAAAGCAATTTGATTTTGATGATTTTTCTTATATTAATTACTTACTAATGCGTTTTGAATTTAATAAAAAAAATTTTGGCGATTTTATTTCTGCTTTTGGCGATTTGCTGCTGAATTTTTATAAGATTATTTTTTAAAAATTTATATTAAAAAAAGTTAAAAAAAAAACAAATTTATTATCAAATATATATTAAGAAAAACCACATAAAATCAATTTTGGCGATTTTTAAAATCAATTTGGCGAAATAGCTCGGAAAAAATCTGACAACCCTGACTACACACATACTATTATTTTAGGCCTCGTTAGCCGACTGTAGAAATCGTAGATGTAATGTAAATGTAAATGTTTGAACGCTTATAGAATGCTTAAAAACGTGTCATGTGTTTTCGACACAAAAAAAACTTCCTTGTGCACACATACATACACTGGTTGTCAAAACTAAAGCTACTTATATTGTATTTATATAGAGTGGTTTACTAAATATCCTACGTTTAACAAATTCTTAAGCACTTTTCTGTTTTAAGTATTGTAATTTCTTAAATTTAATATAGCGTTTTTATTTGCTGAAATTTAATTCATAAATATGATTAAAGTAGACAAAAATATATTCATATTGAATTTAAACTGGTCAAAACTAAAGCAACTTGTTAATCTATTGCATATCCATTATTTCTTATAACTGCAGCACATCTGCGAGGCATAGAATCTATTAGGCGCTCTATTTGATCCTTTGAAATGTTGTTCCATGCGTCCTTTATTCGATCAAACATATTGTGCTTATTAGTTTCTCTATCCCTTTTTACTTGTCTATCAACAATGCTCCAAAGGTTCTCAATGGGGTTTAGATCCGGAGGTTGTGCTGGCCACTGAAGAACACCAACTTTTGACGTTTTCAACCAATCACTGACTACCATTGACGTGTGTTTTGGGTCATTGTCGTGTTGGAGTACCCAAATCAGTGGCATGTTCTCTTCGGCATAGGGAAGCATTACGTTTTCTAGTATACTTTTATACAAAAATCTATCCATCTTGTCAGTAATTTGGCAAATTGGTCGAACACCAGAGTAGGAAACGCTTACCCATACCATTACTGAGCCTCCTCCATGCTTTACTGTACCTCTACAATACTCAGGTTTAAGGCGGGTGTTTACTGGTCTTCTAACAGTAAAGTTCATCATATCTGATCCCTTGATATTAAATTTAAACTCATCGGAGAACAGAATATTACGCCACTGAGAGGATTTCCAACCGAAATGGGCTTTTGCAAATGCTGATCTGGCTAGACGATTCTTGCGAGAAATTAATGGTTTCTTCGATGGCTTCCTTGCATGCAACCCAGCTGTAACAGCTCGTCTACGTACCGTCCTTGAACTAACATCCAATGATAACTCTCTTACCAGTTCAGTAGAACTAACAAATAGCCTCTTTTTTATTTCTCGACGAATTTTTTTATCAGTCCGGTGCGTAGTCTTTCGAGGTCTTCCTCCACGTGAGATTACAGATTTGAATATTGAATATTTTTCTGAAATGTTCTTTTGTGTTAAACGGTTATTATAATCCTTAATAATATTTGTTTTTCGTAACGAATTATACTTATTCCTAGCCATAATTAATATGAAATAAAATTAAGCACTTGTGGCCGCAAACAGTCTTTCGAATAATAAGAATACGCGTCAAAATTTATAACGGTGCCCATGATTAGTTGTGTAATTTGTAGTATTATCATCTGTGTTATACCAGAGTAGCTTTAATGTGTGGAAGAAATTATGGAATAGCATTGAAGCTAACATGTAATTTTTTTAATGTTGAAATATGTCGCTATTATCAGTTGTGAAATGAAAATGAAAATACGAAAACATTGTGAAATACATAGATTTCCTGAAATTAACACATCTTGACTGCAGCAGAATGCAAAAGTAATTTAAATATATAAAATATATTAAAAGTTTTTGGTAACGTAACTAAAGTTCGATTATTATCGATGTGCTTAACACACACGGCGATTTCTCGCCAAACGTGGCGATTTTTGAACTTGTTTGGCGACTAAATTTTTGATTTGGCGACATGGCGATTTTTCTGGCGATAAATAAATTTGTTGGCGATTTAATGGCTATTTTTTAAAAAAATTTGATTTGAAAATTTTAGTAATTCAGGAAAATTAGTTTGTTAAAGGAGTAGTTTCAAAAATAAATCCTACCAAAACTCGTCTGCAAGATATTCGGGTATGTTCTGTATTCCACGTGAAATTGAAAGGTGTGGAATACAGAACATACCCGTTTAAAGCAATTTGATTTTGATGATTTTTCTTATATTAATTACTTACTAATGCGTTTTGAATTTAATAAAAAAAATTTTGGCGATTTTATTTCTGCTTTTGGCGATTTGCTGCTGAATTTTTATAAGATTATTTTTTAAAAATTTATATTAAAAAAAGTTTAAAAAAAACAAATTTATTATCAAATATATATTAAGAAAAACCACATAAAATCAATTTTGGCGATTTTTAAAATCAATTTGGCGAAATAGCTCGGAAAAAATCTGACAACCCTGACTACACACATACTATTATTTTAGGCCTCGTTAGCCGACTGTAGAAATCGTAGATGTAATGTAAATGTAAATGTTTGAACGCTTATAGAATGCTTAAAAACGTGTCATGTGTTTTCGACACAAAAAAAACTTCCTTGTGCACACATACATACACTGATTGTCAAAACTAAAGCTACTTATATTGTATTTATATAGAGTGGTTTACTAAATATCCTACGTTTAACAAATTCTTAAGCACTTTTCTGTTTTAAGTATTGTAATTTCTTAAATTTAATATAGCGTTTTTATTTGCTGAAATTTAATTCATAAATATGATTAAAGTAGACAAAAATATATTCATATTGAATTTAAACTGGTCAAAACTAAAGCAACTTGTTAATAATCTATTGCATATCCATTATTTCTTATAACTGCAGCACATCTGCGAGGCATAGAATCTATTAGGCGCTCTATTTGATCCTTTGAAATGTTGTTCCATGCGTCCTTTATTTGATCAAACATATTGTGCTTATTAGTTTCTCTATCCCTTTTTACTTGTCTATCAACAATGCTCCAAAGGTTCTCAATGGGGTTTAGATCCGGAGGTTGTGCTGGCCACTGAAGAACACCAACTTTTGACGTTTTCAACCAATCACTGACTACCATTGACGTGTGTTTTGGGTCATTGTCGTGTTGGAGTACCCAAATCAGTGGCATGTTCTCTTCGGCATAGGGAAGCATTACGTTTTCTAGTATACTTTTATACAAAAATCTATCCATCTTGTCAGTAATTTGGCAAATTGGTCGAACACCAGAGTAGGAAAAGCTTACCCATACCATTACTGAGCCTCCTCCATGCTTTACTGTACCTCTACAATACTCAGGTTTAAGGCGGGTGTTTACTGGTCTTCTAACAGTAAAGTTCATCATATCTGATCCCTTGATATTAAATTTAAACTCATCGGAGAACAGAATATTACGCCACTGAGAGGATTTCCAACCGAAATGGGCTTTTGCAAATGCTGATCTGGCTAGACGATTCTTGCGAGAAATGAATGGTTTCTTCGATGGCTTCCTTGCATGCAACCCAGCTGTAACAGCTCGTCTACGTACCGTCCTTGAACTAACATCCAATGATAACTCTCTTACCAGTTCAGTAGAACTAACAAATAGCCTCTTTTTTATTTCTCGACGAATTTTTTTATCAGTCCGGTGCGTAGTCTTTCGAGGTCTTCCTCCACGTGAGATTACAGATTTGCATATTGAATATTTTTCTGAAATGTTCTTTTGTGTTAAACGGTTATTATAATCCTTAATAATATTTGTTTTTCGTAACGAATTATACTTATTCCTAGCCATAATTAATATGAAATAAAATTAAGCACTTGTGGCCGCAAACAGTCTTTCGAATAATAAGAATACGCGTCAAAATTTATAACGGTGCCCATGATTAGTTGTATAATTTGTAGTATTATCATCTGTGTTATACCAGAGTAGCTTTAATGTGGAAGACCAGAGTTGTTTTCTGTGTTGCACCAAAGTTGCTTTAGTTTTGGCCGGGCAAAAAATCAAGTTTTACTCAATTATTACATCAAATCCTATAAAATTAAATAAATATTCCAAAATCATTTTGTTATTTTACAGACATAAAAAAAACTTTAGTTTTTAGCAAAACATATTTGAGAAATACTAGCTAGTTGCAATATTACGGTGGATAATACAAAAAGTTATAAAAGTTGCTTTAGTTCTGACCACTAGTGTACATGCTAATTGCTTTGTGGCCAGCAAACACTCATTTTTGGTTTTAAATTGCGAGTTATGTGAAGTCAAACGTGAAAGTTCATATAATATTTAAATTCATGGAATTCATTGTGATTGAAATGAATATGGATTGTGTGATCATACATACATATGCATTACTGCTTATAAGTTAATAATATATAAAATGGTAATGTTTCAATTAATCCAAGATTTCTTTAATAATTTCGCTGAAGATATAATAATTTACTTTCTTTTGATGGTAAGTTTTATACTGTTGGAAAAAAGTAATGGAGTTTTTGAAATAAGACATCTCTTATAATGAAAATGTGCCTAGAGGTTTTAAAAAATTATTATTTTATGTAAAAGAACTCGTACCTACTAATAATAATTAATTTTAATCACAAACAATATACATTTACATTGTATATTTTTGAACAAGAATACATACATATATACTACTTTTTGTTTTCTGGGTGTTTATCAGTAAAACAAATTCAAATAAAATGCGCAACAGCTGTTCGAAACATTGATGGGAGTTCAATATCTTCACATTATTTTTGATTATGAGGAAAAAGTATGAAAATTATATAAATGGTATCAAATCATTATTTTATACTTACAAACAATGTTATGACTTTGATATTTAGTGAAATTACAATTTTAGCTTCATATGTATACATACATACATTACAACGTATTATAATTATAAAAATATTTATATTTTTATTATCATCCCTACAAGAACACTACCAGTCAATTGACTGCTCATTTGAGCGGAAGTCAGGCAGGATATATTCATCATTGCGTAGAACAAAGTTTCTATCACATTATTAAAGGCAAAATGAAAAATGTGATGGAAACTTTTGTGTACGGGTGATGTTGCATCTCTCTCTAACTAATGAATATAACATATAGTTGAACTGCTCACTCCAGTGGTTTTTACTAATCAATGACAGCATATATATTACTCAAGTTTGACTGCTCATAATTGAATAATATATCCCCCACAATTGAGTAATCATATATGATTGATATACTGACAGCAAATATACTTTTTATTTTATTTTATTTGTTTTTTGTAATAAAAAAATAAGTTTAAATACACAAGTAAATAACATTTAAAACAAAAAATACAAATAAACAAAAATACCAAATACTCGTAACTTAAGCGTTATCTATCTAGCCCTCTTCACACCTTTTCATCTCTAATGCATCTTGCTCTTTACAAATATCTAAAATTTTGAAAATACATATACAAATTAAATCAAACTGTGAATTTCTTTTATCCACTATTTTACTTATCTTTTTTAACACATTTGTAAACTTTATTTTCACAGATTTTCTTCAACCATCTTGTCCTTTCCGAATATCTAAAAATTTAAAAAGAAACGAATACATACATATGTATATTTTTAATTAAACTTTATACAATTTCTTTTGTTCATTATAGTTTTGATCTTACTTTTTCACAAGCACCATAATTTTTTTTACCACTTTTATACATTTGAATTTTATAAATTGAACGAACTATAAATTATTTTCAATAAAATTCAATATTTTAAAAATTTTGACATATGCACATTAGATGTTCCACTCTAGCATATATGTTAGAGTAGAGCAACTATAATAACTGTTGAATTGAATGTAAAATTGTTGCAAATGTGTTAGTAAAAAATGTTGTTTGTGTTAGTTTCAGTCATTCATTTCTTGTAGGGATAATAATTGTTATAATTAAACGCACATATTATAATTTGTTTTGGTATTATTAAATAAAAATAGTTTATGTGAGCTTGTATGCTGTTTGTTCGCACAAATGTACTATATATTCATACATATATGTATATTAACAAAAAAATAAACAAATACGATTGGCAGCCTGTGGTTAGATTTTATAAAGAAAAAAACTTTATTAGAAAACTAAATTTATTAAATATGTCATGTACCTATACAAATTTAGCAACTCAATAACTTAAATTATTAAAAGAAACAAAAGTACCAAAATAGGGCTATTGTGCCACACTCTCATTCAATATACATACATCCCATCACTGTCTACAAATGTCACGTAACGTCGTCATGAAATTCTATTTTCTGCAGGTTCAGACGTTACATTTACGTGACATTTCAGTCAGGTAAGCATTTGCATAGCTTTTCATGCAACAGATTCGATCAGCTGACACATTTACATTTACAGTTCTACATTTACAGTCGGGTAATTCTGCCCTTAGAGATCTTATATGGGTGTTCTGTAAACCGCGCGTTTTGAAATCTTACAATTTTCAAAAACGAAAAACTACTGCTGATTAGACAATTAGTGCATCTGAAGTAAGTTGGTATAAAATATCTAACATTAAAACCAATTAAAAAGCTGCAGTAAGTCACCTTTTTAACATATTTAAATGTAATGTAAAGTAACTGCAACAGTAGGAAACAGCTGATCGATATTGTTATGTGAAGAGTAATGAAAATGACTATAGAGATGTAATGTAACGTAATCTAATTTTCATATAAAAATATCGATCAGCGATTTCCTACGTTGCAGTTACTTTACATTATAGTCGGGTAACTGAGCCTTTATTTAGTATTTGTTCAATGTTGGGCCATTTTAAGGATTCCAGCATTAGACGAATACATGTATGTATATCTGTTGCACTCCTTATTTTTGTAGAAAACGCCTGTTCATTTAATTCAGCATTTTCTTCTAAAGAAAAGTTTTAGTAAATTTGCATAAGCTCTAACGGAAAATGGCGTACAATGTTATCTATGAGTAGTTGACATTTCTTGAATTTTAAAAATCATTATTTCCTTTTTACCGTTTTTATATGATGTTTGACAAGGGATTGACTGAAGCGTTCTCCCAAGGTGTATCTAACTAGGTGGTAGCGCTACTTCAGCTGATAATTTTTTTGCTCTATGTGTTTTGTAGCTGAAGAATGTCAAAAACTTCGATTTTGTTTTGGTTTTGGTACAAGGCGCATTTATTAGGTGGCAGCACTACACCAGGTGACTAATGCTAGGAACACAATTGGGACGAACGACGAATTTCGCTGCGTAAATTCGTCGTGTGAAGCACAACAACGACGAATTTGCTCAGCGAATTCCTCTCTTGTATTTTATAAAGTTGGTTGTTGTGTGTACAAAGACAGAGAGTGAGAGAAAGAAAATTGTTTTTTTCGTCGTTCGTCGGCGTACAAATTAGAAATAAATCTATCTAAGAATTCGTCACGCACGACGAATTTCGTTGTACGGCGGTGTTGTGTTCATTTTCATATGCACACATGTGTTTATGTGTTTTATGACGAAAGTTCGCACCGAAAAATTCGTCGTTCGTACCAGTTGTGTTCCTAGCATAATGTCATTATACCAAGCCAAATGTCAAATTTGGATTGTGTAGGTATAAGCCTAAAAACATGCTTTTATTTGTGTATCCATAAACACCTAACGAATACTCAGTTTTGTATGGTGTTTGACATTTCTTATAATAAACATACAATCTGACGATGCTACCCTGTTTTGAAAAGTAAGATTGTAATTTATAGCAACAAAGTACATGTGGTTATTGGTGTTGTAATATTTGTTGTAGAATTGCGGGTACCTGATTGATGTGCCTTGGTTTTGGTACAATTATTTTTGTGCTTTTGACATTCTTCGGTTCTTTAAATAGATATGGTTGCCGTATTTTTGTATAACAAATTCTTACGCAGTCACCTGTATAATTACACCATGCGTTCTCCTGATGCAAGGCACATCAATCAGATAACCTCATTACTACAACAAATATTCCAACAGCAATAACCACATGTACTTTGTTGGTATTAATTACAATCTTACTTTTCAAAACAGGGTAGCATCGTCAGTGTGTCACGGACCGGTTGACACGGCGAGGCTTCCGATTAGCTCAATTTTGTCTCAGGAGGTCCCAACCCTTCCTGCCGGCCGCGTATCCGTACACAAAAACATATAATTCATACTAACTCAAACTATTACACTCTACATCACAACATACCACATATACCACACTGTAGGAAACGGATGATGTTGTTTCCTTTTTGCCCTCCCAACCATGTCGCTGTTTTCTCCACTCAATTTTGTTATTTGCGACCCATAAATTTTATCCAGCCTTTCCTTCTCTCACCACTCCATTTCCGCCTTTATGTTATTCACTTAGGCCAACATAACTTTTTTTTCTTTTCAAAATTAATTTTTACATACTTTATTTACTTCTAATTATAATATTTTTTTTTTTCTAAATTTCTCTCTAAGTTCTTTAATAGTTACACCAATTCTTTTTATACTTAATTTGAATCCTAGTATCAATATATTTTTTTATTTTCTACTTTCATTTTATTTGTTTTTTTTATACTTTCTTCTAATTTATAATTTTCTAACTCTATCTGACTAAAAATCTTATTTTCTTAACAAATATATATGGATGTATACAAAATTTTATTACTCTTAACTTAATTTTGAGATCTATACATATATAATTCTTTACGAAACTTAACTTATTATATTATTCCAAATTCTTTCCCCTTTTCTATACTAAATTTTCTTTTCCGTGCTATTATGTTAGTTTTTTTCTGTTTAAAATATTTGTACTTTTCTATTCTTATTTCGGTTTTATCATTACCGATTTTAATTTAAAATCTGTTTTTTGTCCAAATCCTATTACACCCTACCCTACAGGAGCTCCCTAAGGCTAGTCTGTAATTTGGAAATGAGAATATTACTATTATTAGAATCTACTCTTTTACTTTACTGTTTTGTTTGTTTTATTCGTTAACATATCTGTGTTAAGGTTTTTTTTTAGCTCATCAACTAACCTAATTATGCACTAAGGAAAGTTGTATAGCATACAATAAGGGTAACAATTCGGAGTACAAAATAAACTAATTTACCTAACACTGATTTACTACACAAAATACACTTAAGACTTTCTTACACTAATTTAATTTTTGTTTTTCTATTTTATGTAAATTATTTAAAAAAAATGTTTTCTTTTTGTAAAAAAAATGATTTTTAAATTTGGCTTTCACTTTTCAGATGGTTTCTGGCAGTATACTTTTGTTGAATTTCTTCAAATCTAAAGATTTGTGTGTGGTTGTGTCTCGACCTTTTCTTTCTTTGTTAGTTAATTGTGGTTTGCAGCCCTTAACAATCATCTATGGCCACTTATATAGATATATCAGAAAAGGTTACCTGGCTACTATATTATTATATTTTTCCCTTGGGTTTGTCTACCAGTCCTTATGTTCGCTCCTTTGGATTCTCTTTGAAGCTGGACTGTTCCTTCTTGCACACTACCCCTTTTCTGTAGCCAGCTAAAATTTAAATTTTTATTTTTTTGTTTTTTTACATTTCTTTCCTTTTTCACTTCACTTAACTCTTCACTTACGTGTTTCTTTTGTTTTGAATTTGTAATATATATTCCTTCAAGTTGGGCAAAGCCTGGCCATGGTGCTCCAATATATTTTATTTTTCTTTTACACAATCACCAACCTTCTTTTTTTTATTTTTTTGTTCCTTCGACTTGTTGTTTAATTTATTTAACTTTGAATATGGTGCGAACACTTTATAGAACTTTATGCTTCTGTTTGCTCAACTACAATCTATATTCTTCTATACCTATTTTTCTATATTGAATTTTCCAATTTTCCAGCCATATTTTCCCGCCAACAAATCGACAACCGTAAAATGTGTAAATGCTCACCTACACATGACAGCTGACATGAAAGAAAGAAAAATGTGTGTAAATGTGTGTTTAAATATGTTGGTGGAAAGTAAATTGGACTTTCACATGTTAACATGTAAATAAAAATAAACACCAATATGACAAAAAAAAATTTCTTTGAGAAAACAAATCTAAAACTATAAAAAAAACTGATTGACTTGTTGTGAGAAGTGCTAAACGTTGCAACTTTGTTAATGGCAGCTGCTGTGGATAGTTGTTTTCAACTTTATGTGAACAATTATTACTTTCTTTGTGTTACAAGAAAAAACTACATTTTGAAGTTCTGGATAAACTAAAATCCGTGCTGTTTCCCTAAGGATATCATTCGCCGCAACAAGTGTATGTTTCTTATAGGAAATGTCAAACAGCATACAAAACTGAATATTCGTTAGGTGTTTGAGGATAACCCAAATAAAAGCATGTTTTTAGACTTATACGGCTTAGTATAATGACATTAGTCACCTGGTGTTGTGCTGCCACCTAATAATTGCGCCTTGTCCTGATGGCACCCGTCAACGCAAAGTACAAAATTTGCTCAACTTTTAAATTTTTGCGTACGTTGAGTAGTTTGGCAGATATTGGTTGGTTGTTTTTGGTATGTTCTGATTTAGGTTTTTGTATTTTGTGGCAGCAAAAACAAAATTAAACAAAAGAAATAAACGAAATACATAAAAGTTTAATTTAATAAATAAAATGGAGAATCGACCTATTGAAGCTGTTCAAATACTTTCGTCAATAAAGTACTCATTGTGACAACCTTCTCCGTCGTTGCATTAATGTCAGTTGAAAAAGGCGAAATTTAACTTATGACGGATTCATTGTGCCCCGGCCTTTAGTAATGTGTCAAATGTCATTAAACAGCTGACGATTGTACACAAATACTAGGTGGACACAAAGCATTTTTTATTAAATTTGTTTTGTCTCATAAATAAATAGATAAAAAACATTTATTATTTGTAAGGCAAAAGAAATGGCTGAATGTGAGGAACTATGTAGTGTAAGTTGAAATAAATAAAATTTATATACATTCTTAACATTGAGTTAGATACATACAAGGCATATGTATGTACTTATGTACTATATCTGTTTTTGGTTGTAAATTTAAGGAAACTGAAGATAGTACAGAAGAGGAAATTGAACCAAAATTCAAATATCAACGATTAGCTCATGACCTAAAAGATATTCTCAATAAGGATGTGGTTACAGCATGTGCAGTACATTCCAAGGTAAAATTTTATTTAATTTTACTTTTATTTTTTAACATATCAAAATTTTAGTTTATAATTTTTGGGACATTTTTGGGTGGTATCTATCTTTTGGATCATCAAGGCAATACTGTGAATTCACATCTAAGCTACAATCGGCAAGAATTTGCCCATACTGTTGCAGTAAATGAGGTAGACATTGACGCCAAAGGTGAATATGTTGCTACATGTTCTGATGATGGCAGAGTTAATATAATAGGTTTGTTTAGTGATGATCACAATCAAACCATTACATTCAGGCATTCAGTCAAATCAGTTATTTTGGATCCAGACCCCAAAGTAAGTGAAGGAAGGCGATTTATAGTAGGTAAGTAAAATGTTCTGAATTTGTATGTACATACATTACATACAAACAAGTATGTAAACTAGTATATTAAATTCCATTGAGCCACAAACGATAGAATTTCTATGATGCAAGATTTCTACAATAAAACTATTTATGTGTACATTTCTAATTACAGGCGATGAAAAATTAACTCTTTATGAGAAATCTTTTCTTAAAAAATTAAAAACAAATGTACTTTCGAATGCTGAAAGTCATGTTATATCAATGTGTTGGAATGGTCCGTTCATAGCATGGGCAAGTTGTTTAGGAGTCAGAGTATATGATTTAAATGAAAAGTGTTCTCTAGGTTTAATGAAGTGGGAAGAACCACCTAAGTATATTTTAGCTTACATTTAAAAAAAAAAATAATGTTGCATTTTTGAAAACCTTCAGCTCGCGTCTGGAGAATTATCGTTGCAATTTTCGTTGGGCAAATTCAAATACGTTGCTTATAGGATGGGTTGATACAATACGAATATGTGTCATACGAAAACGCAATGCTGTTGAGGCGACGCTAAGAGCCTTGCCCGACTTTATTGTTGATCCCAGTAAGTTTTTGAAAGTAGTTAATGCTCAATTGTGTAAATTTTTATTTTTCTTTTTAGTATCCACATTTCAAACAACATTTTATATCAGTGGGTTAGCAGCTTTAACTTCAAATCAATTGGTTGTTCTCGGTTATCCTAAAGGAAAAGATTCTGAACGCAAAGCTTTGCGTCCTGTTTTATCAGTTTTGGAATATAAGTTGAATAGTAGTGAAGAAGTATGCACAGATAGTTTGTCTCTAAGAGGGTATGTACATTTAAAGTTTTATATTTTGTTTATTTTCTAATCTATTGGTGCTAGGTTTAAGGAGTATTCAGTAAATGATTATATTCTGGGCTGCTTACATGAAGAAAATAGATATTATCTTATAGCACCAAAAGATATCGTTGTGGCGACTTTACTTGATACTGAAGATCGAGTTCAATGGTTAATAGAACACAAGTAAGTACATTAATACACACACATTCCGCTTGGAAAGCTATTGCAGCATATAAAAGTTGTACATATTGATATTGACTTGATAAACATATATTAAGTCATGTTTGATTTATTTTTTTTACTGTAAAAGATTTTGTTGGAAATATATATATATGTTTTCAGAGATTAGGAATACATATTTACTTATATAACACATGCAGAATGGCGGGTCATTTTCTGCACCGTGCACAGTGGAATTTTGATGCCAAAACTATTTTTCAGAAAAATTTAAGTAAAGTACATGCAAGAGTGCTTAGCCAGAAATAACTAGTATTTTCACGCAATTCGGTGGTCCATATGAGTAGTATTTAACCATAAATAAAAAAATATGGAGATATCATAAAACATTCTATAAGCCTCTGAAAATTAATCTTTAATTTTCATTGGAAAAATTTCTTTTAGCCCTCAATATTTTCTTTCAATAAAATGTAAGGTGTTAGTTATCCGAAAGTATAGGTTAATATTTTGTAGGATATACAATAGAGTTTCGACAAACACGAAAATTTTTCGTCACGGCTCTTTTATACCAATTTGGAATGTGGCGATATAGTCAGAGAAATGATAGATGAAGAATAAATAAAGTTTTTTGTCGAATAATGAACAAATTTAAAAAAAATCTCATCTATATTTTATATGGGTTTCGTGTACCTCCCATTGGCAGATTTTATTTATTTCAAGAAAGTGCATGTACCAAATTTGAAGACATCTGTGTGGATAAAAAAAATTGTATGCGTGGCCGATTTTGGTGATTATTTTCTCTTAATTTAATAATGCTTAATAATGCTCCTCAGTGCCAACTTCCAATGATCTTGGACAACTGCTTACATTTTTACACAAAAACTGTCCAGCGTATAAAATAATAATAATGATCTATTTAATAGAATAACTAGTAGAGAAATAGGTTAAAAATTTAGATGGAAAGCAAACTACATATTAATTATTTTTAATTACTTGGTTTATTAAACTTGAGCTTTGGTTCTGGAGAAATTAATATTTTGTTTAATAATTTATTTTATAAATACAGAAGAAATTATTGGTATTATTTATCACAAAATAAATTAAATCACTAAGTTATCGCAACATTTATCCGCAGTTTTTCGCCAATCGTAGTAATATTCTGGAGGCCTTTGAAATTGTTGTTCGTTAGGCACTTCAAATGAACAAAGTATATCATTGTATAAATCTTTCATCAATATTTCGTTGCGTTTGTGCAGTACCAAATGGTATCTCTTACATTTTCTAGGCATATATGTAGTATCAAAACGTGGATCATGACGGCGATAAACATTTCTAAATGGTGCCATCCAAGTACCCATTGAAACGTCTTCGCTTACATAAGTTGAGAGGCTATGAGAATTATTTGCTATATACTCGCATATCTTACGGGATATTATGTATCCACCACCTAAGGCATAAGTATTGTAGCGATTAGAAAGATAATAATGATGTTCGCTCCACTGTCCCTTTGTTTTTATATTTGCTCTTCCATTAAAATAGCCCCAATATAAACTCGGCAAGGGATTTCCTTTATACTGATGAGTTCTTCTTATCAATTTACGATCATAAGATACCAACTCATTTAATAAATAATCGAGCTTTACGTATGTGTCGTCATCCACTTTGAGTAAATAGCTAAAATCATAATGATGCGCGAGGGCGTCCAGAGAATGTAAAAGTTTTTCTGTTAAATTACTATATGAATCAGTCAATCGAGGTAAAAGCAGTAAATCTAAATGTTTTTTTTGCTCATTTTCCAACTTAGATCGCACCTCAGGATCTAAACTTTGCGTCCCTATTGCAAAGAAATGTTTCACTTTAATATTTCTTTTTATGTTATTAGCCTTTCTTTGCTTTTGGTCTTCCATCCAATCAATAAATATGCGAAGACGATTAGCTTGCTCTAATGGACCTTCAACTTCGAGATGACCTCTTGCTCCATAATTTGGCAAATAAACAAACTCTTCGGGATAATATGGCAAATTTAAAGGGTTTCCTACCTTCATCCACGTTTCACGTATAATTTGTCGCTTGTCATCATATCGGGGAGCACTTAATATAAGAATCACTAGAAATAATTCCGGATGCGGTTCTAACATGTGAACACCGCTTTTTTGAGTGGGACATTTGTCCACAGTAATTAAAATTTTTGTTATAAAAAATCCAAAGAAAAAAGCAACCATCGCCGTAAACAATGTTAACAAGTTATTCAAACGCCTCATTATGGATTATTATTGCTGTTTTCTTTTCATTGAATCTTTTTACAGAAAATGCAGAGGCTGCAATTTTTTCTGATGTATCATTCCATGACATGAAGATATTCCAACATTCTTCAATAATAAATGGAAAATGATTGTTTATATATATATTCTCGACATGCCTCACGCAGGGTGACCGATGACATTTTTGAAAAAGTGGCACAAAATAGGGGATTTATCAAAAAAAAAGGGGGCAAAATTAAAAAAAGAACGAGAAAACTACTCTAAACTTTTTATTTTTAATGAATTTTTATATACCTCACTGTAAAAAAAGGGGGACAAAAAGTGGCAAGGCAGTCGAAAAAGTGGCAATTTGCCACTTTAGTCGGTCAAACGGTCACGCTGGCCTCACGTTCTTTTTTGTAAGTAAGGCGAATTCAGTCAGTATCAGGTGACCTTATCAGCCCAGCTGATTATCAGCTGTTGCTAACAAATTGAGCATTTTGAACCAAAACGTCAAAATTTGCTTAGAAATCTGACAGATTGGTTTTGTAGCATAGCAAACTACGTGTTGTGTTTTGTGTTGAAAAATTGTTGTAGCGATAAGGTCACCTGATACTGAATTCGCCTTGTTTGTAAGCAACGATTCAAGGCGAATTCACATCTATTCGCCTTGCAACGATTATTGCCGGCAGCGTTGCCATTGAAAATTTTCGATAAGGGGCACTAAGGGGATTTTCAAAATAAAAAGTGGAAAAAAGGGGATTTCAAAGAAAAAATGAGGCAACTTCAAAATCAAGAAAAATTAAAGAAAAGGATATTTATTAAATTATTTTTATTTAAAACAAACAATATTAACAATTTTCTCATGTATAAAGAAGTACAAAAACATTCATTTTATGAGAACTCATGTACTACGTGTTATTTGCAAGTAAAAATTCTAACTTACTAATTCACGAGATAGATGTATGCATACATAATTGCTTATTTTGATAAAAAAAATTTTAAAATTTGATTCTGAGAAGGATAGTATTATTCTTTTTAGGCATTATGCATAGTTATTAAATACCTTAGTACCTATTCTTTTGACTTTTAGAATCCATTCTTTCAAATGCGCTGATTTACACGGGTTTAATTGTGCTGGCATAACATGCAAGTTTGTGGGTGAGAGAGGCAAAGAGAGGGGTTTTGTGTTTGGCATAATTTTTCAACCAGCTACAACCACGGTTGCCAGAAATGCAGATTTATCTGGATTTTGCAGATTTTTACCCTCCAAAAACACGAAATCCAGATTTGAAGATTTTTGGGCTAAAAACGCAGATTTTTCAACTCCAATATAGTGCAATTTTTTACATTTTTCCTAATACTGCTACTACTTCTTGTTTCTTTTATGTGTGACTGACTCATAGTTTAGAGAGTTAAAATTTTTGAACTTAGGAAACATCGTAGAGAATATATTATTTTATCTTCAAGACTTTGCAAAGTAAACTGCGTGTGGAAAATTGGCGGCTTTTTCTCATCAGTAGACTTCAACCAATGAGGCAGCTAATTGTAAAGGTAATGAGAAATTAAAAATTTTTTCAAAATCGAATATGTTAGCTAGTAAAGATTTTTGCTTGAAGCTTTTAAGCTTATTCTGCCGTATTCATAAAAAATAGTTTTAGTTTACGAAAGCTTTACAAAACAAATTTTTCTTTGTTAAAAGTCTTGTAACCCAAAATAATATTTATGAATATTACCTATTACGAATATTACCTACCAAGGCAAATTCATTTCCAGGTAATATCAGGATTACAAAAACAATGAAAAAATACAACAAAGAAAAAAACAACATGGGGTTTAGTTCATCCAAAACTTCAAAAATAGAATTTGTTTAACACAATAATAATAAAAATTATTCACATAAATTTGAAAATATTTCTCCACGGCAGCCACCACTAAAAAAATTTGCAACGTTTAGCACTTCTCACAATTTTTTAATAGTTTTTTCATATTTTTAAATTTGTTTTCACAGAATTATTTTAATAAAATATTTTTCATATTGAAATTTTTTAACATTTTCTTTTAATTTCTCTTTCGTAAAAAATTTTTGAAGTTTCGGATGAACTATAATTTGAAAAAAAAAAATAGCTCAGCTGCATTTCCGCTACTACCTTGTGAATGTGCCTTGTTACCTACTTTGTGCTACTACGCCTGTGTACGTAATTTTTAATAACATATTTTGATAGTCATTCTATACAAATATATCGTCACCTAAAATCCAAAAGGCCGTAACAACCAAAAAATTCCAAATAGACTTTTTGATTGATTATGGTGTAATTAACCAAAATACATCTTTCAATAAAATTTTACTCACATATGTTCAAAAATGCCGATTTTATTCATTGTTCAATTTGGCACCTAACAAATAAATAGTCTTAAATTTATAAGGTAAAAAAGTAAAAAGTGTACTTACGGCCTTTTGGATTTTAGGTGACGATATACATATGTTGTACATGTACATCCAAGGCAGATTCATTTCCAGGTAGTATCAGGATTACAAAAACAATGAAAAAATACAACAATGAAAAAAACAACATGGGTTGTAGTTCATCAAAAACTTCAAAAATAGAATTTGTTTAACATAACAATAATAAAAATTATTCACATAACTTTGAAAATATTTCTCCGCGGCAGCTACCACTAACAACATTTGCAACGTTTAGCACTTCTCACAATTTTTTAATAGTTTTTTCATATTTATAAATTTGTTTTCACAGAATTTTTTTTTATAAAATATTTTTCATATTGAATTTTTTTAACATTTTCTTTTAATTTCTCTTTCGTAAAAAATTTTTGAAGTTTCCGATGAACTTTAATTTGAAAAAAAAATAGCTCAGCTGAATTTCCGCTACTACCTTGTGAATGTGCCTTGTGTACATCCATATTTATGTAAATTTTTTTAATAAAATATAAAAAAAAGTTGTTTAAAAAATTGCTTTGAAGATTTTTTGAAGACTTTAAAAATAAAATGCAGATTTTGCAGATTTTTTCGTGAAAAATTGTTGAATTTTGCAGATTTTATCCTTAGAAATTCTGGCAACACTGACTACACACTCTGCATCTTCGCCCTTCTTCTACAAACTTCGTCTGTCTGTCTTTCAATTTCCCAAATGTAAAATTGCACTAAGCTGATTAGATTTTTAGGAGAGAGAGACGAATGGAAATAAACGTTTCTGTTCCCCTCGTCTCTCTCTCCCTCCCACAATCTAATCAGCTTATCAATAAGACTTGCATAGTGTAAATTAGGACTAAATAGAACAAAAATAAGCAAATCAACTAGCATGTGCATAATTAGTAAACAACAAACGACAATGGCATGGCTGTTCTAAATTTAGAGATGGTAAAATTGAGCTTTCATTACAAAAAAGCTTTCAACAAATTGAATACGATAATCAAAACAATTCACATATTCCATTTGAAATAATGGCACACAGTGGACCAAACACAAATAACGCTGGTGATGAAGGTGTAGTGGCTTCTTGGCATCAATGGCAAAAATTGTTCTTATGTTTTATTTACATTAATGTTTTAGAGATGTAAAGCTTATATTTATTTATTTAGATTATGTTAACAGCCTCTACATTGTCTACAATTTCAAAAAGAAAAAAAAAAGTTGTAATCATTCTAATCGTTTTAGAAAATTCGAAGAAGCTATGGAAATAACATCTTTACATGGCGATAACGTTTTACCTGTAGCTAAGTAAAATCGTCTTAATATGCAATCTATAAATTATTTATTATATAGCAATTATTTTTCTTTATAGAAGCTATATAAATTATTTAATAGCCAGAAATGATTTTGATGCCGCTGGAAAATTGTGCCTCCGTGTTTTGGGAAACAATAAATCCTTATGGGAAGAAGAAGTTTTTAAATTTGTTAAGCACAATCAATTAAGGTCGGTTAGTGCTTATTTGCCCACATCAGATGATTGCAAGCTAGACCCTCACGTTTACGAAATGGTACTGTACGAATATATTAAATTAGATGTTAAAGGGTTTTTAAATTTGATCAAGGAATGGCCATGCAATTTATATGATTGTTCAGCTGTTATAAATGCTATACATGATAATTTTCGCAAACAATATGCCGATGAGTTATTGGAATCGCTAGCTTTATTGTACACCTACCAAAAGGATTATGAAAATGCATTAAGAATGTATTTGAAATTAGAAAACAAAGATGTTTTCGAATTAATAAGACGTTATGATCTCTACAGTGTGATACACAAAATGATTGTACCTCTAATACAACTGGATCGGGAACGTGCCTTTCAAATATTATTAAATGAAAGTAAAATACCACCAGAAATCGTTGTTCAACAACTGAATCAGCATCAGGAATATTTATATTTGGTATTTCATATACATATATATGTACATATACATATATATATATATATATATATATATATATATATATATATACATATATATATATAAATGTATTCTCTTAAATGTTTACTTTTTAAATTTTTATGTTTGTTATAGTATTTAGATGAATTGGATAAGTATGATAAAAGTGGAACATTCCATTGGAAATTAGTTGGTTTATATGCAACTTATGACCGCCCAAAGCTGTTGCCATTTCTCAGACGTTCAAAACATTATCACATACAGGAAGCTTTGAATATTTGCGAAAATAATAATTTCCACCCCGAAATGGTTTATTTATTAGGGCAAATGGGAAACGTGACTGAAGCTTTGAATATTATCATACATAAGGTATTTGACAAAAAAAATTAATTAATTGGTAATTAATATCCATACATGTGTACATACATATGTACATACATGTGTTTAAAATATTCAGATAGAAGACATCAAAATGGCTATAGAATTTTGTAAAGAGCATGACGATTCGGATTTGTGGAATTTATTAATCGAAGAATCTGTTAAAAATCCAGAAATTTTAACCAAATTGCTGGACCACATAATTGGTAAGATGATGCTTTTCTAAAGGTCAGGCTCGATTATTTAACTTATCCGTATTTAATCTCAATTTCGATCATTTTTTAAGAAACCATTCTTGACTTTTTACTGAACAAGTTAAACTAAAATATCATTATACTCGTACATATTTTGTGCATATCGTTAGCTGAAATGCAAAATCAAGTTACTATACCTTTTTAAATTTTATAGGAGGAAGAAAATGCAGCTGCTTGTTATGATAAAGGTTTGCAAATTTGTCGGGGCATGTGTTTCGATGAATACCCAATGATATTTTGAATTTTTCTTTACGTGCGTGGTCTTGCATTTCAGCTGACTATATACATATCGTCAGCTCAAATGCAAAAAGGCGTAACTAACAAAAAATTCAAAATCGAGTTTTTTATTGATAATATGCCATTACTGCCATTAAACTACATGTCTTGACAAAATATTACACTTCTGCGATTAAAAATGACGCTTTTATTAACAAATAATAATAACAATAACTACACGTTTGTTCAGTTTTTTGTTTATTTTTTTGTTTCTCCTGTAAAATTATATTTTTGTTAGTTACGCCTTTTTGCATTTTAGCTAACGATATGTACAAGTTTTATACAAAATATTCAGCAACATTTTTTAACGTTCTGATATTAAAGGTTACATAAATCCGGAAGTCCTAGTGAATAAAATTAAATTGGGGCAAAAAATACCCGGTTTAAGGAAATCTTTATATAAAATGTTATGGGATTATCGCTTGCAAGTAAGATTTGTTTTTTTTTTTGGTAATATACATACATTGAAATTTTTTATTTAAGGTTGAAATACAAAAAGGATTTAACAAAATACAATTGATTGATTATTTTGATACACATGCTGAAGTTGTGCGATTACAAAATCGGGCATTGAGTATTAGCTACGATAATAGCTGTGAAAAATGTAACCGTAGCGTCTTATGTAAAGATAATTTCCCACTGAATGGTGTCATTGCCTTTAAGTGTGGTCATGTTTATCACGAATCCTGTGTTCCTGGCCGGGATACGAATGTCAATGAATATTGTGGCATTTGCTCAATAAATACTGATGATGATTCTGACTAACTTCTTTTTCATTATTATTTTTATTTACATATACATACATACATATCGATGGTCTCAGGTAGAAAGGCCCTAACTCGTGTTTTTTACGAAATTTAATTTTTCACTGATTCCAATACATTTCACACAAATACACCTTCTCACAAAAATATATTGCAATATTGTAAAAAATAACCCTTTTACAAGCAGTTTTACAAAAAAAAAATTACATTGTGAATATTACAGTTTCTATTATGTTTTACCTTCTCCTGTAAAGTTACAATTATTTGAGTTAGGGCCTTTCTACTTGAGGCCATCGATATGTACATGGATACGTACATATACATACATATTTGGCCTAATTACAATTGTCGTATTTCGACGACGACGACGACGATTGTGTACTAGATTTTTTTTTTTTTTACACACATATATTTATTTATTGTATCTTCAAAATATGAACTAACAATAAGTATTCAAATCTTAAATCTATATATAATTATTAGGCCCGACCAGTATCGGACATAAACTTAGTGATAGTAATTAATAATACATAAATTTCGTATTAAGCACAATAATTACTAGATTAAAGAAAAAATGTTGCAATGTTGTTTAGTCTAGTACAAAATCGTCGTAGTCTAATAGACTTGTATCGAACTCTTTCAGTAGCTCGTTTTTGACACAAACCAATGATCAAACCCATTTAAAATACATGGGTTTGATCATTGGTTTGTGTCAAAAACGAGCTACTGAAAGAGTTCGACACAAGTCTATAGTCTAACTCGTAACAATTTGCAATGTATTGAATTTAAGTTTTTATTTAAAACAACATTGGGCTGATAATTGATAGTTTTAATTTAAACAATTAAGCTTAAATGTATTTTAGTGTTTTTGCATAACTTAATCTTAACTTATCCATATATGTATATATACATACATATAAGAAATCTTTAATATTTTTTGCTCATACATATGTACATGCATACATACATCGTCCTTTATAAATAAAAATATTCGTTACATTAAATTTAAATAATTTTTACTTATATTAAATGATCGATTAATACTTTATAATTTCGTATACGAAGACGTTGGTGTTAAAGTAGGATGAGCCATCTTTAAACGCACGTTTGAATTACGGTTAATTTAAATTGCTAAGAAAATTTAAAAATTAAAAGCACTTAAGTTTGATTTGCACTAATTTCCAAAATGAAATTTTCGTTCCTTACAGCCAATGTGCTTTGTTTTCAAGAAATTGTCTTACCTCTTAATCTCTCGTTAGTTGGTTCTTAATGACAATCTAAAGCCTATACATATATAGAACACAATGTGTAAAAAGCTAGGTTGGAAACGGTACCTGCTAAAATTAGATACTGGTATCGTTACCGATTCCGAAATTAATTTCGATTAGAAAACACCGGTATTCAGAATATCGTTTACGTCTATACTGGTATGCACCGGCATACCGATTCCCACCAGAAATAAAATTGCAAAAATATATTTCAATTAATCAGTCTTAAGCAGCTCTGGGTCGGAGAACATATCCCTCGTCATCGTAATAATTTCTTGAGTGCGGTCAGGGGGCAAATTACGGCATTCGATACGGTTCGAAATTTTGAACGTTTCCATATAAACTCTTGAATAAATTTGTAATTTTGTTCGATAACGAGTGCCGTAACTTGCCACCAGGCTTGTGTGTGTTGTTTGGCCGTCGAGAGTTCTTCCGTCTCGCTCGCACTGGTTGACTAATCTGGCACAAGAGGAGCCGTTTATTTTCCCAATACGGTGCTCACTCTTCCTTTGTGCTTCCTTCCCTTCAAACAGATCGGTAAATTATTTATTTAATTTACCTTTTTTTGTTCTTTTATTTGCCTTTTGTTCCCCTTCCCATTCCCCCTTGCAAATAATCACAGCTGGCGTGAAAATATTATCAATTATCAGCTGTGAGTGATGCCTTATCGGCCGAATCGTTTTGTGTTTACACGGCTACAAATGAAACGCATTTTCAAAACGATATTTATTTTTATACAACCGAACCTAAGAAAATATTTTTATTAAACAACTATGAAACTAGATCCAATGTTTAGGTATTTTAAAGAATATTTAATTATATTTTGATATGCACAAATAATTTTCGAACAAATATCTCTATACATTTGTATTTGAAGAAAAGTACCTGCTTAATTGTACAAGTTTCAAATATTTATATTTATTTATTTATTTATTAACCATACTATACAAAGTAAATTTGCATAGTATGGTGTTGCACGAATATGGGCGGAGTAACTAGACCATATGCCCAAGATGTTATTAACATTATTTTCAAAAAAGTTCCGTGACTGACTGTACGACCTATGCCTTCACATAGGAAGTAGCAACGTGGTTGTTAAAGAAATTCCACAAAAAACCGCAAGATTATACGGTTATCCGTGGCAGATCAGTCAACCAGTGCGAACGAGACGAAAAACTCTCGAAGGCCCAACAACAGAACTAAGCCTGACCGCACTTAAGAAATAATTACGATGACGCGAAATGATGTCCTTCGACCCAGAGCTGCTTAACGACTGCGAATATTTATATATATTTATACGAATATTCCACATCTCTAAGTACATACATTTCTACTCGTACGTCGTGTATAATATAAACTATAAAATACTACCTTTTTGAAGTAATTTAACAAAAAAAAAAAAAAGATTTTTGGCTATGTCCACTGCCTGAATTAATAAATTTAGCAGTATTATCGGTATACCTGTATTATACTCTTTAAGGGTATGTACCGGTAATACCGATACCGAAATAAAAAAGAAATACCGATACAGAAATTTAAAAAATAATTATTCCGGTATCAATACCGATACCGTTATTCGTTTTGGTTTCCAACATTGGTAAAAAGTCACATACACACAAGACGTCACTAGAATTTTCAGCACGTTGGTACACTCTTTCATATAAGTAGTCATATTTTTGGGCCAAAATCAAAATGAGAACATATAAGAAATTTATTATTCGACATATTGTCATAAGTTTATTTTAATTTGAAATTTATTTGCTGGTGGTTCAGCGATGTCTATATGCATTTCATTGAGAAAAATTCATATCGAATATAAATTATTTGCTGGGTTTTGTATAAGTTTCTAAGCCTACTACGCTTATTTTTCTTTTGTGATTTTCAAAAATATTATTATTTGTGAATTCTCAAATAGTTTTTGAAAGTCTGTACATAATACAAGAGGTTTGTGACTGTTCAGAATGTGTGGTTGAAGTCTACTGACGATTTGTTACAGCAACAATGAAATGCGTATAGACATCGCTGAACCACCAGCAAATAAATTTCAAATCGAAATGAGAACGTGAAAATAACCAATAAGATTTAACTTGAGGCTGATTTTCTTTGAATCCTCCCATTTTCATGAATGTGCCTTAAGTCTTTTGATGTTCATGCAGTAGCTGTATTGGAAGAAAATCACAAGGCTTAAGTAAGACCCAAACTCGGAAAAATCAAAATTCAGTTGGATTGAAATCTAATGGGGGAAAAAAAATCTTAAATATTCCAAAAATTCACTAGCTGTGTGTTAGCCTGAGTTTACTACATCTGACATTTCATATGTGCCATGTGCTCAAAAAAGCGTAACTACTAATTACTAATGAAAAACTGTTTGATTCAGACACGTATTTTATTATAGAGTCCACCATTATTGGAAACTGTTTAAATCAATAAATACATGTATGAATCAGTCTTTCATTACTAATTAGTGGTTACGCTTTTTTAGACACATGACACACAGATGTAACCCCGTCCTTACTTTCTTGTCTTTCGAATTTTGTTATACATTTTGTTGGGTAGCTGGTTGCAAAGGCTAAACGAGACATGTCGCCAAAAATTTAATGTTTTTTTATTTGATTAACGCTGTGTAGAATATGACAATCAGTCTCACAAGTTACAGAAACGAGGTACAGATGTGGCATTCTTGAAAATATTTTATGTAAATAAGGCGAAAATTAATAAGTGATACGACATTTCTTTGAATTAATTTAAAAAAACTTTCATAACTCCTTCGACGTCCTAAGACACATAAATTTTATTTGTTTTTACTTTATATAATCCCATTTCTATTGACGAAAAGGGGTATTCGAAAAAGTCTGTTGTTTCAAGGAAAAGGTTAACTTTCAAAATAATATCGGATTTGTAATTGCAGTTTTTCGGTTAAAATTTCTTTAATTTTTCCTTTAATTTTGAAACTACCAATATTTATTTACAAAAGAAAAATAAGCTTGTGATTCTGTGCCGGTTTTAATATTTCCAACAGAATAACTGGGAGCTTTTTTCAAAAGGTGTAGTAATAATGTAACATTAGCCTTTTGGATTTTTGGGTGACGATGTTACTAGTATACGGCATGTATTCTATGTAACTTCATGATGACGTCAAAATAACACCAGATCGTATGCGCATGTTATTTTTACATGTCATATACACATTTAAGTCGTATTTGTTTATTAATTGTATATGATTTATAGCCGTAAAATTTTAATTTGAATTTATTACCTTTGTTTTATGTAATATATTGAAATTAGTAAAAATAATTGAGAAAGAAAGACCCTACTAAGCCTTCAATTTGTTTTACTTTTATTGATATATTTTTTAAATTCTAATCGTGTTTAAATGTGGTTTTTATAATAAATTGCATATAAATACTATTATTTTAGTGTATATATATATACTTCAAAAAAGTTTAACTTCCTAATGTTTTGTCAAAACATAAAAGAAATTTTAAAACAAAGTCGTTGTTTAGAAATCTACTGCAGATTAAGATGTTAGTGTGGTATAAGCAGTGAATCAAATGTCTATAATTGTTAATTTGAAAACTTCTTCAAACAAAAAGATTTAAGCAAGGATATACATACATACATACATACATAAATATATTTTTTGATTGTTTAAAAATATTTCAAATATTTCTTTTATTTTTAAGAAATACTCATAGAACAATAAATTAAAGGTAAACCCAGTCAGTGCTGGCTATTAATTTCTGAGTTTATGAAATTCAATACAAATAATCTTATGTTGTTTTAGATTTGGGTATACCTGTGTTATTGTGCAATGAGTAATACTAGGTATGTTTTATTCGAAACGTATACTTACTTAATTTTTAAGCAGCTATAGCTACTTAATAAGTTTATACACACTTAAATTTGTTCTGAATATTTATATAAAGTTCGAATAAAACATACCTACTATTGTGTATATAAAATATAAATACATACTTAAAAAAATAAATTTATTGTTTTTAACACAATCTTTGTTTTTAAAATAAAATTTGATAAAATTAAAACAAAAATGATTTTGAAGGCAATTAATATTTCAAGTATGGAATGCGTACAGAAATGCACAAATTGTTAGAAGCTTGCCCAGACATTTACTTTATGCATAAAGATTGTGTTTGGATTTTTGTTTTATAAATAAAAAATATATTGTTTATTATTAAAATTAAATTAAGCCTGTAAATATGTATGTGAAATATTATATAAAAGTAAAAAGTAAATACTTAGGTATGTATGTATAGAATATAGATATAAAGAAATAATTATAAAAATTTTAATAAGAAACTACATTATTAGTTCCGAAATTTGATTTATCTTGGCAATTTTGCAAACTAATATATATATATATATATATATATATATATATATATATATATATATATATATGTATATATATATTTTTGTAAATTGCCCTATTTGTCAATAACAATTTTTGTATGAGATATTTTTATAAATTACATATTAAAAATAAATTATCCACAAATAATTTTAGTTATATTGACAATAATATAGAATACTACAGGTCTTTCAATAAAACAAAAACCCAACACAAATGAAGACAGCAGCTCTGACCCAGCCAATATCTAATATAAAGTAGCCAAATACAGTAATGTATCAACAGAAAATATTTATGCTATTCAGCTGCTATATTCAATGATGTCATCGTTACTCATAGTCCAATAATGGTCGAGAATATCTTCGCTGGTGAAACGCACATCTGGATCGGATTGTAACATATTGGCAATAAGATCACGTACTCCATTACCAATACCTGACCAATACGGGTCTGGAAACTCATAAATACCGGATATAATGGCGTCAAACAAAGGCTCTTGTTGATTATCGGGTGAAACGAAGGGTGGAAAACCACAAAGCAATATGTATAAAATAATGCCTGCTGCCCAAACATCGATCTATACCAAGGATTAAATTAATTATATTTTACATATTAATAAAGATATTATTCTTTAAAAATTACCTTCAAGCCATAACCAGTTTCCATTAAAATTTCTGGAGCCACATATGTTGGTGTACCGCAGACAGCAAATAGTGGCTCAGTTACTTCACAAGCCAAACCAAAGTCAGCCAATTTTAGTTCAATAACATTTCCTTTCTCATCCAATTCAACCTTTTATAAATAACAATAACCGATATAAATATGCACATAAAATATAATTTAAAATAAAATAAGCTGACTTCCTAATCGTATATTAACAATTTATCAGTATTAATACCTCCTCACCGAAACAATCCAACAGATTTTTATAAATTTAAAAACTTAAATAAATCTCCATCATATTAAAAAAAAACTTCATATATTACCAAGATTTGGACAGATGGGCAATTTCTACTTCTCCGATTTTTATGAAATTCAAGGGATATATACATCTGCATCTAAAAGGACACATACTTAAATTTTTTAACTATGGCAGGAAGGAATTTCTGCCTCGTCGAAACTATCTAACCGATTTGTATGAATTTCAAAACATGGATATACATACGTATCTGAGTCAAAAATCAATTACGACCAAATAGATTAATAATAATTTAGTAGTTGAGCGAAACATGGCTTAACAATAAATGTTCAATAAAAAACCAAAACTATTTTATCTATAGAAACGATCGACGAAACGGTCGTGGAGGAGGTGTAGCAATTCTTGTTAAGAAAAATATTAAACATAAATTATTACCTGTGCAAAACACGTCATTAATCGAAAACATAGGTATCCAAATTCAAATCGGAAACGAATTTCTAAATATTTATTCTTGTTATTTTCCTGGTGGTACAGCGGGGAACGACCAAACAAAACTTAGGACTTTCACTTCTGACATTCGTAAATTAATCTACTCAAACCATAACTAGACATAACTATTGGGGCTGTTTAAGAAATAACTGCTGGGGAAATATATTATATGGAAAGATACAAATAAATCAAACCCAAATAGTTTTCCCACACGAACACACATACATACCAGCTGATCCAAATAAACAAGCATCCACGTTAGATTTCTTCCTAACGAATATAGCTCTAAATATGTCGGCCGTTAGAGTGAAAAATGACCTAAGTTCTGATCACCTCCCAATTTATAGCGAGATCAACCTAAGTTGCGTTAGATTAGAAAAACTAAGCTATAACTTCAAAAAGGCTAATTGGACCCGTTTTGCTAAATTTTTAAATAGAAATCTACCTCTACCATACGATGCTAATACAATATATAACAAAAATCAGATTGATGACATGATAAATATATTTAACGAAAATATAAAAGGGGCAATGGAAAATAGTATACCTAAATGCAGAATTGCACCTAATTCGATAACTTTACCCAACAACATTAAAATAAAAATACAATTGAGAAATGCCTACAGACGAAATTGGAAGCGCTATAGAAATGTTATGGATCACCAACAAATGTCTATATTAAACAATGAAATCGCAAAGGAATTACAACATTTTAAAAATATATCCTGGAACAATATGCTCTCAACATTGGAAAAATCTTCTTCCTCCTTTTGGAAAATTTCAAAAGTGCTAAAGAAGAAACATAAAAATATACCAATATTAAAACAAAATAACACAATGTATTACACCCAGCAAGAAAAGTGTGAAATCCTGGCTCATAATTTCAAAATGAATCATTGTATTTCTACTAATCTCAGCGATTTAGAAACTATTTCAGAAGTTGAAAGTACAGCAAACATGGTTCGATCACTAAACACGTTCTCCCAAAACTCTTGCTTTATAACACAAGCAAAAACTTCAGAGATTATACAAAAATTTAAAAACAAAAAATCTACAGGGTTGGACGAAATCAACAATATATGCTTGAAAAACCTACCAAAGAAAGGTATAACCTTCCTTACCTCTATAATAAATGGATGTCTGAAACTATGCTACTTTCCAAACTCATGGAAATTGTCAAAAACAATTGCAATACCAAAACCAAACAAACCTGACAGCTCACCCCTTTCATATAGACCTATCAGCTTGCTCTCTTCAATAAGTAAAATATATGAAAAAGTAATAAAAGAAAAACTTAATCTATTTCTAGAGTCAAACAATATTCTTCCAATACAACAATACGGATTTAGGAGTGAACATAACACGTGTCAACCACTGCTACAAATAAGAAAATTAGTTAGAAACAATTTCGGAAATGATAAATCAACAGGCATGGTTCTGCTGGATATAAAGGCCGCTTTTGATTCTGTTTGGCACGACGGACTCATTTATAAAATGAAGACTCTAAACTTTCCTAACGAAATTATTAAAATAATCCAAAGTTTATTAGAAAACAGATCTTTTAAAGTATATCTAGGCACTGTATGCTCCCAACAAATAAATATTACGGCGGGTTGTCCTCAAGGGTCGTGCCTTTCCCCCATACTATACAATATTTTTACTTCAGATATACCAACATTCATAAATTGTAATACAACAATTTTTGCCGACGACACATCGATACTTAGCTCCGATATATATGCTACAAATGTAATTACAAACCTACAAACTGCCTTAACTGAATTAAACAAATATTTCAACAAATGGAAAATATTATTAAACCCAGAAAAAACTCAAGCCATTTACTTTTCAAGGAAAAGAAAAGAATGTTTTCTCCCCCAGCAACCGTTAAGATTTATGAATCATGATATTTCATGGGAAAACAAGGTCAAATATCTAGGAGTTATACTTGATCTTAAATTAAATAAACGATCACATACCCTACCTAATTGACAAAATAAATAAAACAACACGGTTACTATACCCACTAATTAACAGAAATTCGGATCTTAACACTGATAACAAAAAACTAATATTGAAATCAATTCTGCATCCCATAATGTTCTACTGTGCTCCAGTATGGTCCACTTAAGCAAATTGTCATCGTAAAAAATTACAAATAGCCCAAAACAAACTACTAAAGATGATATTTAAGCTACCTTGGCATTATTCCACCAGACGATTACACTCTCTTGCAGATGTGGATTTAGTAAATGATAAAATAAATAGATTGACACTAGAGATGCTAATCGGGACAGGTTTTTTGAAATCCCGGGCTTCGGGATTTAGTGATGGAGTCTCGAAATCCCGAACCGGGATCCCGGGATTTTCGGAACTTACAAAATCCCGAAAAAATTGTGCACAAATGTGCGTCTTTATAGTAATTATAATATTTTAATTTAACAATTAATTTTTTTTTTATATTTTAAGGTTACTTATATAACTCAGACATTTAATTGCAAATTTTAATTGAAAAATGCGATCTATGTAAACATTTTTCCTAGAAAAGAAAACGCCATATATCTGTGGCAATAAATAATAATGGCTTAAGTCGAAATGTCTTGTTTCGAGATATTAAGGGTATTGTCTAAATTGTGTTTAGTTTTTATATAAAATTTTTAGCCACCGTTAATGTTAATTTATAAAAAAAAGAAAACGTTTTATTAGTTTATTTATATTCGTTGTTTTTTAGTTAAGATGTTATGAAAAAATCCATTGGCAGAAAAATAAAAACTAAAGTGCACTTAAGCTATTATATTGAAATGCAAAATAATTTGTTTTGATAGTAAGTCGCTTTAGATTAAATTGAAAATTGCGGAAAACCTGAGATAATGTATAGATATTTTTTAAATAAGTTTTCAAATTAAATTAAATTTAAATACAAGTTTTTTTCTTATGAGGAATATTTTGAATGGGCTGTAAGTTATTGAACTTAAATGTATACATGTTTTAATGCTCAAACATTTTAATATTAATAATATTAAAGCTACCTTAAAAAAGATTAAGTTGAGTTAAGATGTTATGGATTATGTATTATTTTCCATGAAGACTTAAGCTAAAATATAAATGCGTATAGTTTTAATATTAATGACATTTTAAAATTGAAATTTAGCTGAGTGATAGATCTCGAAGAAGAGAATAAGAATATGTAGGTAATAAAATGAAAAATCACTTATGTCAACTTAATCCATTATTATTTATTGCCACAGATATATACCATTTAATATTATCTACGAAAATATTTATTCAAAGCAATTTTTTTATTTTAACAAGGAGTTTCTAATAATTTTTAATATAGAAGATGACCGCCAAAAACATTATTTATGCTAAAAATCGGGATTCAGATAATCCCAAAAATCCCGGGCTTTAAAACTAAAAAATCCCGGGCTCCGGGATTTGCATAGTACCGAAAAGCCCGGGATTTCCGGGCTCGGGATTTCCCGTTTAGCATCTCTAATTGACACACAATTTTACAAGAAGATGTGAACTTTCCCAATACACACATATTAATGATTTAATATCAGCATAATTTTAACGTACTACTCCACTCCAATTCTTTTATCTTATACCCCTGCTTCATACAGGTTTTGTAAATTTTTTCCTCCACTATATATATTAAGTTAAATAAAATTAAAATATTAATATTATAAATAAATTTCTAAGTAGAAAAGGAACATCGTCCCTAAACTCTTAAAACTTTATAAGTTATATGTAAATACGAAGAATATTATTAAATGCAAATAAATAAAATAAAAAAAAAATAATTTAGTAGTTGTTTTCTTCAAGCAATGCATTCATTTACCAACTAGTTACAGCATGTATTACTGGAAAAAACTTACGTTTAGGAAGTCAGACATAATAATGTAAAATTTACCAATAAATTTTCCGGTTTAATGTCACGATGTACAATACTTATGGAATGTAAATAAGCCATAGCGGAGGCTAAATGTCTAATCATAATACGTGATTGCTCTTCTGAAAAGCGTGTTACTCGTGTAATAGCATCAAATAAATCTCCACCTAGAAATATGTAAATTACGAATTTATTTGTATGATATAGTTTGGTTGTTCTTTCTCTCAAATCATCTGTTGTAAAACCGAGAGACGCTGTTTGTAATATTGTGACAGGGAAAAGAAACCGGCTTACAACATTAAAATATTATAACTTGAAAAGCATAATCTTACTTCTAAATAATAAAATATTTTTAAGTTTTCTATTTATTAGGTAGTGTGTCTGTAATTTTGCCTGCATGTATAACATATTTTATAAATAACAAGCTCAAAATCTCGAAATAACCTGTTTTGAATGAAAACACGGCCTGGCCCACGATGTGGACAAGAAACTTTCTATTACTTACTTGTATTGAAAACAAAACAAATTTTCTCATTTTATTGTTGTTTTTAATACAAGTTGTCGATCGAAAGTTTCTTGTCGACATCGTAGGCCAGCCTGTTAGTTTGTAATTTTTTTTTATTTAACTTTGAAAATTACAATTAAACATTTCCATAAGTTTTATTATAAAATCTTAAACACATGACAAATGTTGTTAAAGTTATAGAAAATGTGTTTACAGAAAATTTTAAATTATTATGTAAATATCGCACACTAAATCATAAATCACTGGCGTCATTTGTGCAGTATCAACAGCTTTTTGCCACCACTGAAGACCTGAGATTTCTTGAGTTGTGACTGTTTGCGATATGTACTCTCATAACACTGCAAACGAATTTCAAAATTTTTGACTGATAAATGACTTATGTGGCATGATGTTTAATAATTTAGCGCCACCGATTCAAAATATACCCTCATTTATTTTCTAACAGCTCTTGTTTACGAGTTATGCATGTCACTAAAAATTCTCTTACACGGTTTAACTAAAAAGTTATTAGTTATTACTATTTACAATTATTATTTATGGTCTATGCTACAAGGTTCGTGTATTTGCTTTATGATTTTGCTCCAAACATTATATCCAACACATATTTTTTCATATTTTTTTTTTCAAACTATTGTATAATACAATAATTGAAATTTATTTGCTGCATTTCATTGGCGCTTCAACCAAATCATCAGTAGACTTTAACCACAAATATAGAACAGTTGGTTGAAGCGCCAATGGAATGCGTACATATATAGACATGCTAGACCACCCGCAAATAAATTTAAATTATTGTACGTACACTTCTGACAATACATATGTCAAATAATAAATTTCTTCAAAGTTTATTGCATAATACTTTAATTTAATTTTTATATTTTAAAAACATGGTAATAATATTTTTATTTTTCATTATCAAAGACAACAACTGTTTTTGAAGAAAATGGGCCTTATTACGAGTGTCGTATTACGACTTTGACTACGACGATTTTGTAATAGACTAAAGAGCATTACAACATTTTTTCTTTAATCGTAGGCGTAGTCAAAATACGACACTCGTAATTAATCCCAATGATTTACAGAATTCGAAACCAAGCACTCAAAAGTATTTTAACACAAATACGTCTTAAATCTTCTAACTGAATTAGGACATTAAAGAATTACAAATGCGGCTTTTTTTCGTCCATAGACAAAAAAAAACTTTAAACTTTAAACTTTTTACTCGTTTTCTGGCAAACTGGTTTTTGAGTTACGACGTTTTTTGAGTAAATGAGCGATGTGTACTTATGTATATATGTTACATGAGCGTCAAATTAAACTTTCTTCACTATTATCGCGTTTATATTGGGGAACGAACTGAAGAACAGCAACTTTACCAGCACCAGGACCTTCGTATGATGGAGGAACGCTATCAAGCCACATAATAGCTTACTATTTTTGGAGCATTCAGAACAGATCTCGTACTTCTGCACGGAAGTCTTATAAATAACAACTTAATGAAATAGTATTAAGTTGAACAATTTTTGTATGGAAACGGACGAAAAGCGTTCCCGTACTCGATATATAATTGGATAAATGAGAGAGTTTTATAGAGAGTAATCATCTTCTTCTTCTTCTTGTACCAAAGAGCACTTACTTTTTCTTCGTACTAGTTTCGGCAAACTGGAAAGTAATCGGCTGTTTGAAATATAAACAATTACAAATAAAAATAAAGTTTTCCTAAAAACTAAGATTTAAAACTAGTGGTGAGCAAAGCTTTATAATTTTTATATACGATTAAAAATAAAACATTATCCATAGCTGAACAATATAAGTAAATACATATCGATGGGCACAAGTAGAAAGGCCCTAACTCAAATAATTGTAACTTTACAGGAGAAGGTAAAACATAATAGAAACTGTAATATTCACAATGTAAATAATTTTGTAAAACTGCTTGTAAAAACGTTATTTTTTACACTATTGCTATATATTTTTGTGAAAATGTGTATTTGTGTGAAATGTATTGGAATCACTGAATAACTCAATTTCGTAAAAAAACACGAGTTAGGGCCTTTCTACTTGAGTACATCGATATGTACGTACGTGTGCTATAGAAAGCTATAGAAAATTTCTTGTCGACATCGTGGGCCAGGCCCGTAAGTTTAAATAAAATCATATGTATCTATTACTTTTATTATTAAACAGAATATTCTATCGTGTATTTTTATAACAAATGAAAAAAAAACATTCTTCATCGATTTTCTCAAAAACACATACATACATATATATTCTATGCGGGTAACCAGTAACTACCCGACGTTATATATGTATCTAGTTTTGTATGTTTTTTTTGCATGTACTCGTATGTATAATTTTTAGCGAAAAAATTGGCAAAAACTGTTGCATATATTTTACTGGATTTTAAAATTTTTCCGTTCGCGTACTTTTATATGCAAACTTTTTTACTGAGAGTAATTTCTTTAAATTACTTAGTATTTACTAAGTTACTGGATTCTACTGGAAAAGTACTCAAACGCACCTATTTTTATCACAGATACGAGTATGAAATCGTCATTGAAAATTAGACTAGTATCATGTAACATAATTCAATCATAAGAAATGCTGATTGATGTGCAGTGTAATCAACTGAAGTATGGATTTGTGTAAAGTTATATGAAAAATAAGAAAATCAAAATGTTTATTAATTTTTAAAGTTGAGTTTCCTCACGTTTTTTCTAAGGCCACAATAAGGGTTATATCTGTTTGCAGAAATTTATTTTATTGATAGATATACATATATATATTAACTTTAACTTACCACTAACGTATTCAAGCACCAAATACATATTTGCTTGTTGATCAACATCGATTATTAAAGAAATAATATGAGGATGTGACAATTTCTTCATAACACGAACTTCATCATCGATGTAATGTTCTTTGCCTTTACATTTACTTTTGTCTATAATTTTTAGAGCATATGGAAGACCATTTTGTCGATCTTTACATTTGAGAACAATCGCAAAATTTCCATCGCCTATTATTTGACCAAGAATGTAACGCTCTCGTATGATCGCTGGTAGTTCGGTTGCATCGATACCGCTATCATTAAGTAGTTTCTCTTCATCGATTGCTGATGTGTCATACGTTTTCTTACTTTTAACGGGCATTTTCGGTTTAGGACCCTTGCAAGTTGTACTAGCCGTACGTAAATTTTTACGTATGCTCTGTAATGATTTATGTTCATCAGGCTCCAAACGGAAGTCGTCGGGATTGTTCACACGTTCTGTGCCATAGGCAAAGAAGACATCGTCGTGACCGAAAAAGTCAGCCAATTGTGTTACTGGTGCACCGGACAAGGTAAAAACTTTACGTACATAGCCAGTATCTAACTTTACTTTTTGCGTTATTGCCGTTAATACATGGTCAAAACTGGGGCTATTTCGTTTATTCAGCAGCAGACGCATAAGTTTCCGGGGTTTTGTGCCATTCCGTATGAGGGTGACTATACGTGGATATACAATACTATCACGTTCACTTAATTTTACCAAAACCGGACTACCATTCGAGTTGCCAGTAAAAGCGGTATTGGATGATGTACCGTTGCCTACACTTGCAGAATTTGTAGTACCGTTCTTCAAAGGTGATGAGGGTCGGCAATATTTTGATAGACGATTTGAATTCTTGCTCGATATAGATAGATTCGTGAGTGCTTGTGAGGTGGTGTTGTATTCGACTTTTTTGAAATTTTCATTATTACAAGAACACACGTAACTCTGACCATCCTCAAGTTCGTCCAAGGTTGTAATCTAACATCAATATAAGCAATATTATCAAAAGGAAAGTGGTAATGATATATTATTATCAAACCTTTTTGCCACACATAGTGTAAATCGTGCGAACAGCACCTGGAATTTTTACATTTTCTTCTAAAAGTCTTGTCAGATCTTCGAATAAACTTTCAAATGATCTAGAGAAAAAGTATTATTACATGACCAGTATTCTTTTTTGCATCTCTCCTTCCTATAGAAAAGTTTATATAAATACCTATAACGTTCATTTGAAACTGGAATGGTTATGCCTGGATAAAAACGATCGCCATTGCGATAAAATTTTATTCGTCTCGCTTTTCTTGTCGGTGTTCGACTTGAGGAAATTCTCTTTTTTATATTAGCAGCTGCTACCGCCGCACCAACAATTGCATTTGCGCCTAAACCATTAGCCGATTGACTGCCATTTGTTAACGTTGCCGAAACGTTGCTGCCTTTTAACCCTAAATTATCAGCAACTGCGCAAACATTTGTCGATGTTGTTAAACCTTGTGTAGATGCAGATGAAGCACCGCTTAACGAACCATTTGATTTGCAATTCAATTCAGCACCTAAGCTTATACTGCCGCTATTCATAGAACTATTTAAATCTATGTCTTGCAATTCTTTTTCAATTTCTGAATTTGAACTAGTCGGACTATTACTGCGGCTAAATTGTGGATGGTGTGTTGTTAAACTTTCATTTATTTGCATCTTAGCTTGCTGTAAGTGCGCTATTGGCTCAGATGATAAAGGCGATGGTGTTGTTAATTTTTTACTGTTGAGTGTTTGAGAAGTTGCGGCAGATAACGATGATATCAGAGAATTGTTTATATGATTACTGACGGTTTGAATTTCCATTCTATAATTAAATTTGAATTATTTCATACTGAATATAATTTAACAATGTGTTTTAAGATATTTGATATTTTTTCAAAGCTTTAAATTTTGAGACCTCTATTTATAAAAATAATTTTGCTTTTACAAACCGCATGCTTGGGCAGTAATGATAAGATTTTGTAATTCAAAGATTTCAATTACAATGAAAAAATAAACAATTGAACTACTAACTTTTAAAAAAAATTTAATTACATTTACATGTAATTTGATTCGAAAAAATAACCAATCACAATTACATATATTTAATCGAAAAATATTTGCTTAATATAGTAATTACAGAAAATGTACACACATAGCGTTATCTTAATATATAAAGGCCCTAACTCATTATTTTTTTTTATATCGAGTTTTTTGTACATTTCGATAGAAGAACATCTAATGTATCGAAAACTGCTTTGATCTCGATTTCAAAAAAATTATGAGTTAGTGCCTTTCTATATTACGGTAACGATATGTATGAATGTAACAGTTACTTTTTTTATTAATTACAAGTGTTAAATTAATAAATTAAAAAATCATTCAATAACTAAATATATTATATTATTTCAAATAATTATAGAATATGTGTTTGTTTATATTAATTTGTTTAGCTCTTTTTAGCATCTTTTCAAACGTGCTACCCACTTTAAAATTGTCCCGTTATTCCGTATAATTTTTAATATAAAAAATTACATTGTGACCATTATAGTTATATTTTGGGTGTACCATCAGTTAATGTAATTTCGACTATGTAATTTTGATAACTTGCTGTATCTTGGAAACCGTAAGAGCAAACTTCTTGAAATTTTCAAAACCGGTAAAACAAAATAATCTCAAAATTATAAAATCGCTAAACCGAAAAAAAATCGCCAAAATAAAAAAAAATCGCCAAAACAAAAAAAAGCACCAAATTAAAAAAAAATTTCTAAATCGAAAATAAATCGCGAAAAACCAAAAAAATCGCCAAAATGAAAAAATCGCCAAAATGAAAATAAATTGCCAAAATGAAAAAATCGCCAAAATGAAAAAAATCGCCAAAATGATAAAAATCGCCAAAATGAAAAAAATCGCCAAAATTAAAAAAAAATCGCCAAAATTAAAAAAAAATCGCCAAATTAAAAAAAATCGCCAAATTAAAAAAAAATCGCCAAACGAGAAAAAAACGAAAAATAATAAAAAAAAAAATTATTTCAGCTGAAAAAACGTAAAAAACACTGTATTAAAAAAATGCTCAAAGCCCAACGTACGGAACCCTTCGTGCGCGAGTCAAAGTCGCACTTTACTGAATTTATTTCCTTCATTACGCCTTAAAATGACTTCATATAACTAAGAAGAAAAAAATGTATGACTAGTTGAAATTTATAGGAGCGTTTGTTTATTTAACACGCAAACTTAATAACATCACCAAGCGACCTGAAATACATAAGTACATATACATACATATAACCAGCCTGATGCTTGATATGTTGCTTATTAAAAATAAACATTTCCTACAAAGCAAACATGTCCGCCACCGAAATTTAAATAAAGTAAAAAATTTAGCATTAGAAGAAAAACTTCAAGTTTGTATGTATGTATGTACATATACATACATACATACATACATACGTACATATATACATATATACATATATTTTGCCTTAGCATTATTTGGGGACAGAAAAAATATCAATTTTTTATTACGTATATGTGATTATTATACATATTATTATATTATTACATATACATACATACATATGTACATATGTAGATTAATTAAATTTGTCTCTAGATTGTTTTTTTTTTTTGTATAAATTGGGTTTTCTGCAAATAAAATCAGAAATTAAAATTTGTAATGCGGAATAAATAAAATTCAAAAATAACTTATTTTCTGAGGAATAAATAAAAATCAAAAAATAACTTTATTTTCTGGAGAATAAATAAGAATAAAGAAATAACAGTTATTTTCTGAGGAATAAATAAAAATAATAATCGATAAACTTGAGTTTTGTAATAAAAATTAATTAAAACAAGTAAGAGGGCTATATTCGGCTGTGCCGAATCTTATATACGCTTCACCGTGGTACGTACACATACATATACATATAGTATACAGACACATACATACATACATACATGTTTGTTTTGTGAAAAAATTTATATTTTTTGCTCTAGTGCAATTTTTAGTAAGTGACCTCTCGGTAGTTTTTGATTAAAGAATTTTATTCAAATGTTTTTTCCGATATTAGCAATAAGTTCAACATTTTATTCTACACTCTATATTTAGCATTTATCCTTATTCTAGTTGTCAACATCGACGTCAGTTCAAAAACCGTGCTGCCCTAAAATAGCCTTAGTTATTTACCTCCATACCAAGTAAACTAACTTGTTTTATATTTTCCCGTATTTAATAATCTTTGATGTTGATGTTGCAAAATTGTTTACTGTCTCAATTTAAACAACCCATTGCATACCATTTCCATATCGTGCTACATATTATCTGAACGGTTTATTCCTAAAGAATTTTTTTCGATTTTGTCCAGCAGAAAGGATCGGTTTCAGGGAAATGAAATGGAACATATCCTTTAATTTATTTTATAGTCGGGACTGTTCTTTAGCGATAAGTTTAATTTTATATATTTATTTACTAAAAAATAATAAGAAGTAGTTACAAGCTGTCAACGAAAGGCCATCGATTTGAAACATAACTGTGCTGAGAACATAATAAGCAACATGTATGGCACAAACCTTCGTTTATACTTAAATTAGATATCCATATAAAAATTAAACAAATATAAAAAATCTAGTGTAAAGATCTTCCTAAAACATGAAATATGTTTAACTGAAAAAAATTATTTTTGGTTATATTCTTACCAACAATTTTTTTTTTCAATTTCCAAACCTGGAACCATAATTTTGATTTTTCTAATCTAAACTAATTTATTTCTTTGTAAAATATAGAATATATTACCAAAGAAATAACTTGTTTTATTTAATTAGTTTTATATACCAGAAAAAGTTTAAATTTTATAGGTCTGGAGCCATGTTTCTTATTTTCTTAATTTTTATGCCAAAATATTTCTTTATAAAACATAAAGTATAAGTAATTTGTAAGCAAAAAGAAAAAAATAATTGATAAATGTTAAACGTTAAAAATGGATTTTCAAAATGGACGTATCTTTTTGTGAAAAAATATATCTTTTTAGAAACCAAAATGTAACTTTCTCGAAATTTCACTGGCAACACTGATTTATGTATGTACGCCAGTAAACATATAATGTAATTATTTATTTATTTATTTATTTATTTCAATGTAATATAAAAGCCAATCCAATTACAAAGTTATTTCTTGAGCAAATTTAAAGAAAATATATAACAAAATCAATGATATAAAAATTATTATTATTATTAAAGCTTACTTATTATATTTGTACAAATGTATATCATATTGACAAACCCTTTTAATCCCCACTTCTATAATATAGAAAAAAGGTATATATATGTACATATATACATATTTATATACCATATACGCCAAACGCCATTTAATACGGGGTGACAAATATATATTGGCAGAGAAAAGTCGCCTTAACATACCCGAAACATTACGGCTAATATGATCAATATGACTGTCAAAGCCCAGACGCTTATCCAAAAAAATACCCAAACATTTTAATCCATCAACAAAATTAACAGAAGACACACCAATAGAAATTTGTAGATGCTGTAAAAGATCGTCACTAATACCAAAGGCCAGAGCTTTAGTTTTTGATAAATTAGCAGTTAAAAAATTATTAGAAGACCATGTTGAAAAGCGTAGCAAAATATCATTTATATTTGATTGTAATATATTACACCATATATATATAAAGTTTGGTCGAAATCGGTGCAGTAGTTCTTGAGTTACGGTGCAAAAACACAAAAATAATAAATACTGTGCCATCTGTCGGACGAACTTCAAACTACACAGAAACACTCCTCACGCCCCATAGAGCATGTATATAAACAAAAGCATGTATGTCAACATCGGTGCAGTAGTTCTTGAGTTACGGTGCAAAAACACAAAAAAACTAAATATGGCGCCATCTGTCGGACGAATTACTATTTCTGAAAGGGGCGTAGCATTTACCGGGATAGAATATTTTGCGGGGTGGAAGGCGAAAATCTGTTGGGGCATTGAAGAGTTTACCCATAACAAATAAACGTACTTTTGTATTATATATAATAAGATGATCTGTTAAACATATTGAAGAAATGCGATGTAATATTATACGCTGATGACACGCTTATTTTCGCGGAAGGAGAATCTAGCACCACCGAATGCTATCACAATCTTACACATGATATGGAAAATGTCAGCGTTCGGCTAAACATGAATAAACTTTCAAACAACAATGAAATTTTTAAAATAAATAATCAAATTATAGGCTTCATTATTGATAAAAATATAAAAACCATATTGATTATAATGGGTGTTTTTTATTGAGGTATAGAACTTTAAGTTGGCATCACTTTTTTAACTGGCGGCCATTTTGTCAGCTGTCAAGTGATTAATATTTAGTTTGGTTTGCCATTTCATCATGAACAGGTTGACAAAAGAACAACGCTTGCAAATCGTGCAAATTTATTTCGAAAATAATGGTTCAGTTCGCGAAGTTTACCGCAAGCTCCGTCCATTTTATGGTCGACATAATCGTCCATCAGAGCAATTAATTCGGTTAACCATGGATCGTTTTCGCACTACGTTTACTCTATGTGATAATACGCATCCGCAGAGACGTCGAACAGTGCGCACCGAAGAAACAATTGCCGCTGTAGAGCAAAGTGTTGAAGAGGACCCGAATGAATCGATTCGCCACCGTGCACAGCAATTGGAGCTTTGTCCATCAACTTTATGGAAGATTTTGAAGATTTTGAATGTGGATGAGTTGTGGTTCCAACAAGACGGCGCTACATGCCACACAGCGCACGTCACAATTGATTTATTGAAGGAAACATTCGATGAGCGCATAATTTCGCGGAATGGACCTGTCAATTGGCCACCAAGATCGTGTGATTTGACACCATTGGATTATTTTCTTTGGGGATATGTGAAGTCGCTCGTCTACGCCAACAAACCAGAAACGTTAGGGGACTTGGAAGCCAACATTCGTGGCGTTATTGCCAACATACGGCCCCATATGCTCGAAAAAGTGGTTGAAAATTGGACCTGTAGAATTGGCTTTATTCGAGCCAGCCGCGGCGGCCACATGCCCGAAATCATATTTAAACATTAATGGCATAAAATTATCCTTCCAATAAAGCCAAATTGATGGACATTAAAACGATTTTCTTGTGTTTTATTTCAATTCGAAGTTCTATACCTCTAAAAAAACACCCGTTACTTTTAACATATTAATTATATTTGTAAAACAAAAGTTAGTTTTTTTAAAACAATCAGAAAACAAGTTTCGCTTATAACCGCAATAAAGATAAATAATACTTTAAAACCACATTTCGAATACGAATATATGTGAGAGAGGCTCAACCGTACCAGCTAAAGGAATATGGATCACTTTAAGGTGAAGTTACATAACACTCGTTAGTGCGCGTGCGAACTGTAGGCATCTGTCAAAAAAAGTTGAAATAGTGTTTTTGCATACGACAAGTTATGTACATACCAAACTCTTTGACGCGTTTGCCGCAGAAAGTTGGTTGACTTTCAACTTTTTGGCGCGTTGTGTTGTTTTGACAACTAATCGGCCGACAATAAAAAAGAAAAAATTTAAAAAAATTAGAATATTGAAGGAAAATCTTAATAAAGAGTTTGAAAACTATACAGTATTGCACAAAAAAGGAATTGAAAATGTTCCAAGATCATTTTTCAATGTAAAAATAAATTAAAAAAGCTGAAAGAAAAGGCGTTTGTAACGAGTGTTGTGTAACTTGCCATTTTTCATGCGGTAAAGTTTTCAAGCGCACGATATTCATCGACGAACAAACGCGTGTTATGTATTTCTACCTTTAGAATTGAGAGAGAGAGTACCAACAACATCGATGCAGCGATCGCTTTTTTACAAAGGTCTACAGCTTTACAACACCCTGCCAAATAATGTAAAATTTGAAAATAATTTTAACATATTTAGAAAACACATTGTTAATTTTGTAAAATACATAATTGAGGAGAGAAAAATATTATAAACAAATTGTAATGTAATGGATATGAAAATTATTGATAATACTAATAAAGAGATTATTATTATTTTTTAATGGTAAAAATTTTCATAACATATGATTAAAAGGAAAAAAAAATTAACAATAGTTAATAACTGACTTAAATTTTTTTTAACGTTTATTAACGCACTAATAATCCCAAATAATTATTTTACTTAATTAGTAAAATAACTTTCTTTATTAAAAATACATTTAAATTGATTATTGAGGGGTTTAAATTTTTTTTATAAAGAAAATGCTTTTAAACAATATTTTTTGGTTCAACGCTATTCATTAAAAAACTCAACACGAAAATACTTAAAAAAAATTTTATTTTTATGTTTAAAGGCTTTTTATAATAACCCTACGTCTACGCCTGATATATGTATGTATTTTTATCACGACAAATGTCAAATTCCATATAGGAAAAAGAGCTAACATAAAAAAATTATTTTATAATATATAAATTTTGACTTTTGTTATAATAAAAAATATATCAGGGGTAGACGTAGGGTAAAGTTTTCGTAAATATTTAATAATGAGTAATGATATATCTTCAAAAATATGGGTTGGAATGGAGTTTTAAAGGTTTTTAATTAATTATAATAAAATGTCAGATTGGGATCTTTTTTAGTTCCTTTAATTAAGGCTTATTTTGTCTCGTATTATCTGCCAGATTCGTCCGCTTTGCAAGAAAGTGATCCCCACACATTCTCTATAACATTCAGATCAGGAGAATATGATTGACACTACAAAATAATCTGCCTTATCGTGGTTGGCATGTTTCAAATACGACTACGAATGTTTGGTAATAGATTAAAGAAGACTTCAAAAGTTTTTCTTTAATCTATTACAAAACAGTCGTAGTCGTATTTGAAATACGCCAACCACGATAAGGCAGAATGACATTCTCTCTTCGAATCCACTCTTTTACAACCATATTGTACACTTGCTGCTCTGATCAACAAATGACAAGACTACAAAAACTACAAAATAAGACCATGAGATCAATTTTAAAATGCAATCCCTTTACCTCAGTCAGATATATGCTAGAAACACTGAAATGGATGAATATACAACAAAGGTTACAACTTAATACAATATATTTTATACAGAAGATGAAAATAGGAAGAGCACCTGATTACTTGATTGAGCAAATAAGATATGTTGGGGACGTACAACAGTATAACCTGAGGAATTCCATAGATTTTAGAACACATCGACCAGACACCAATGCAATGCAAAAATCTCTGTTTTTTAAAGGAATGAACCTATACAATTTGATACCAAATAATATAAAGAATGAAACAAACATAAACATTTTTAGAAGAAATAGTAAATCTTATAAAAAATTCTAATTTTTAATTATTAATTTTTAATTTATTAATTTGATTTATACATTTTTAATTTTTAAATGCTGTTAGATAAATATGAAATGTAATTTGAAAAGTATTTTAAATACTACTAATAAATACATACATATGTACATACATACATACATACAACCCGTGAAGTGTACATCGTATTAATTACGTATTGAGTCCAAAGATAGAAGAAAAACGTGGAAACGCCCTTCGAAGCACATCTTTGTAAATATACACGTAAATTTAAGATGTGCGAAATTAAACCTCACTTTTACCATAATAGGTAATCGCTCCATACAACAGCACAGTTTTGCAAACGACTAAGATAACGTTCTTCTTTACGTAGGTCAAAGAAAAAATAATTGTATCCACCTGGACCTTCCAAGTTAAACTTTTTTTATTTTGAAAAACTATACGGTGCCATTAATTTTTAATAAGACATGTTATCTCGTGCAAACTGGAGTCGTTTTGCTTTACGAGTAGCACTTAAAAATGTAGGCACATTGGATTATCCATTTTACCATAGCTAGGCTAGCTGTAACTCCGGTTTATTTTTTTTTTTTAACAGAATCACTGGAATTCGAGGCAGCTATTTTTGCTGCTGTTAATTGTTTAAGACGAAAAACAACGTTAAAAATATGTAAAATTAATAGTGAAATTATCTGTTGTTAAAAACAAACTAATTTTATTCCTAGTGAACCTAATCAATTTACGCGTGTTATCTGCGTTTTTAGATAAAAACAAAAAAAATTAAAAACAAATTAATGCACCCGTTAGTTTTTTGTTTTTAATATTATGAGCATTTAAAATATCTTTCTATTCCAGCTCAAATTTATTTTGTTTTATTTAAGTTTATATTAAGAGAAATAAAAATAAAAATTCAAAAAGTTATGAACCTATTCGAATGAGTGGCAGTGTATGTATATTAGAGTTTTTCTCTTCCTGGACTTTTTCATTTCCCGGGAAAGCGGGAAAGATTTTTCGGTTTCCCGGGAAATCCCGGGAATTCCCGCCCAGTACAAAACAATACAAAATATTTTCAAATTTAATTTATTTCAACAAAAACAAATTATAATTCATGAGATCGATTAAATAATAACGCTTTATGCACACATTAGTAAAAAAATAATACCGTTTCCGTTCTTTATATAATAGTAATACATAGATACCAATATTATAAAAGAGAAATTATACGAGTACCATTAAAAAAAAATTTTACAAAATATACCCCTTTTTAAAAAAAATCATTGTTAAACTTAAAGTTGGTTTAACAAACGAATTTTGTATGGCAAAATCAGTTTTAACTCATGCTTTAACTTTAACAATCGTTTTTCCTTAAGGGCATATTTCTTTGGAAATAGGACTTTAGTACAGAATAAGCTGTTAATGCTGTTAACCGTACTATTTACCAAATAGAATCTGTAATTATTTGTATTTTTTTGTTTCCTTGCTGAATTGTAGAATTAAATTTTAAACGTCGCGTTCTGCTTTTTTCAAATAAAGGCATCTAAATCTCAGAACGCTTGCGTGCCAGATGTAAACTGGGCCTTAGTTGTTGTAAAGCTTTAGCTATTGTGATATTGCCATCACCTTATTATTGCACCATTGCATCAGTGTTACCAAAATATATATTCAAAATTACACCTCGTAGGAGCCAAAATTACCCAATTTCAAAGGAATTACACCCAATATTAAAATAAATATTTGACACATTTCAAAAATCTTGTTTAAGGTCTACTTATGATTTGGTATCAGCCCCAGTGAAGTGCAACATATTGAGAGCGTGTATTCAAAATACGTCAACTCAAATTTTCTCAAAATGAGCTTCCGATAGCAAAAAATCTCCTATAGAATATTCATCTGTAATATAAATTTCGAATCAAAAAAATTATTTTTTCTTGTTTTGTATAAATTTGTTTTTATTCTCTATCTAAAAGTATAATTTTTTTGGTGGAAATAAATGCTAACTTTCATGTGAAAATAAGTATTTCATTATAAATCTACCTCATATCTTATTGTTTATTATTATTATTGTTTTTTTTTTGTATACCTCCTTTAAATAATAAAATAGCATCAACGGTATCAGACGATAATTTATGATATTTTATTTTATTTATTTATTATATTATATATGTATGTATGTATTCGTGTGTGTTCTGGGTTTCACATCGTTTTCACATATTTTCTTTTGAGTTCGGATGTTAAAACATATGCTACGCCTGTTTAAGTTGAAATTTAGAAAATACAGATTAATAGTATGTGTTCTAGCATCCGAATTTAGAAGAACACAATTTGCAAATTGACGATTTCAAACTTTTAGATTTTCTCGTTTTCGATTTTGAGCAAAAAACTCATATTTTTTCACTGTTAACAAGCGAAATTCGTATTTTTTTCACAAGACTGTTAACAAGTGAAAAGCAAATCGAAAACGAAATGGGAAACGAAAAAATCTAAAAGTTTGAAATCGTCAATTTCCAAATAGCGTTCTTATAAATTCGGATGCTAGAACACATACTATTAATTTGTATTTTCTAAATTTCAACTTAAACAGGCGTACCATGTGTTTTAACATCCGAACTCACAAGAAAACGATATGAAAGCCAGAACACACACGATTTATTATATAAAACAAACGAATTCCAAATTACCCGTAAATTACACCTGAGAGCAATTACCCACGCGCTACACTTGCACATAAAAATTACACTTCATTCGGGTAATTACCCGCGATTCGGCAACACTGCATTGCATACATAAAGTGAATAACGACACTCACCAAGGAATGTGTAAATCAATGATAAGCAAACACATACAATTGTAATGTAAAAGAGAGGAAATTGCATGCTTGTACGCAGTGATGCCAATTTAGCGCGTTTTGACTACTCCAAACGCGCTTTTTTTCGTCTTAGCGCGTTTAATAAAAAAAGCGCTAACTTAGCGCGTTTTGGATAAAGTCAGTAACATCATTTCAGTTATTTTTTTTTTGTATAAATTTACCAATTTTCTAGTATCCAAAACTCTGATAAATTTTTTTTTAATTTCGTTAATGATTCAGCTGTTGCAAATAAAATTTCCTTGCCTGTGATTAGAATTAAAAACGCATTTTAATACTGTAAATGGCAAAAATCTTTAAATTTCACAACTTCCAATATGTAGTCGCACTCGTGACCAAAAAAATTTATATAATTTATCAAGGATCTATTATAGCTGAAGTACAAAAATCATTTGAATCGCAAAACTATTCGACATTTCTGATTCTGTATTAAATTATTTTAGTTATTTAGGATATAATTTCGAAGAAGCAATATTGCAAAATCTGGAAAAGAGTTGCTAAAAAAAAGTATATTTACTAATACATTCATCGACTTTTATTAAAATTTAGTTTAGCGCGCAGAAAAATAGCGCGTTTTAGCTATAAATAGTTGACAATGCTGTAACTCAGCGCGTTCTAGCGCGTTTTGAGAAGGAGAATAGCGCGTTTGGGTTGTAAATAGTTGGCATCACTGCTTGTACGAATGTACGTGTAAAAAAGAGCATAACAAAGTGCCCACGGGCGGCCTTTTGATGATCAATGGTGTAAATACAAATTAAGTTGCCATAATGTTGTGTTTTTAATATATAACACTGGTTTTTGGTTTATGTAATATAATTAATTATTTATTAAGAACTATATTTATGATTGGAAAAACAATGAATGAATGTTAATTATGTATTTTATAGAATTGACAGACAATTGAAACGTTGCTATATTAATATAAATTAGAGTTACAACAATTCTCCCACACTTAATCTTGGCTTCCCACTTCATCACCAATGATATAGTCTTGCAAATGCTTAGGCAGCCTGCGTTGCCTGGTTGTTTTACGGGACAACTGTTGTGTTTGCAGATCAGTACTTTGAGCCGCAGTTGTTGGTTCTGTTGCAATTTCTTTACGGGACAACTGTTGTGTTTGAAAATCAGTACTTTGAGCCGCAGTTGTTGGTTCTGCTGCAATTTCTTCTGTTAGTGGATAGTCATTATTAGAACAATTTACGTTAGTTGATATTGGAGAATCGTTACTGGAACAATTTACGTTAGTTGACAATCCGGAAGGTATAAGAACCGACTGATATAAAAGAGCTTGCTGATCTTCTTGATTTACAACCTGACTATTGCATTCAGGGGTTTTTTTAGGTACAAGGTTTGTGTCTAAATTGTGATGAACACTGGTTAACCGTAGCTGATCTATACGTATGCCGTTTAAATAAGTATCCATTGTCCATTGTCTTTGTTCGCCGTATAATAACGCGCTTGGACTCTGTCTCCTACATTTAACTGTCTCGAAGGTAAACAGGGGGTCGTTGACTGGTTTGTAGTTATTGGCTTTATTGCGTCTAAGCGGATTCGAATTTGAAGTCCTAAATATTGTTCTGCTGGAGTTTTACCGTTCTGGAAAGGAGTAGCTCTATATCTATATTTTTTAAAAATCCCCGCTTCGCTACAAAAGGTTGTGAATTCACTACTCGTAAAAATTGTGGCATTATCTGATACTAATACATCTGGGTACCCATTCTTCGAAAATATTGTTTGAAGAATATCGATCGTTAACGAAGATGATGGTGCGGTTGAGCAAACTCCTACTTTTGCCCATTTTGATTTCGAATCCACCACCACCAAAAAATAATGACCTTGATATGGCCCGGCATAGTCCATATGCACACGCTGCCAATTATTTTCTGGCTCTTCCCATGGATGAAGTGAAATTTTAGGAGGGCTGTTTTGAATCAAAGCACATGAAGAACAAGAGCGTACATATTTTTCTATGTCCTTGTCTACAGATAGCCAATAAACATATCTTCTGGCTAACTGTTTCATTTTTGTAATTCCCACGTGAGTGTGGTGTAACTCGTGAATAACTATTTGTTGTAAAGATGTCGGAATTACTACACGTTGTCCTCTAAATAGAATATCGGAATCTATTGTAAATTCAGATTCAACATTTGTGTTTGTGCGTAGATCATGTAGTATTTTCGAAAGAATTGCATCTTTTCTTGTTTCCTCTTGAACTGTTTTAAAATTTAATAATCTTGAATTAATCTGATTTATTGTTGAGTTGAAAACTAAATGTACTTCCTGATCTATTGAATTTTGTATAGAAGATGTTGAACACACGGTTGCCCTTGAAAGACAGTCGACATGAGCGATTTCCTCGCTTTTCTTTGATATTACTTCATAATTGTATCCTGTTAAGAATGCAGCATAACGTTGTAATCTAGATGAAGTCATTTGTGGAAGCTTCGAATTCTGGTGAAAAATTCTTGATAGTGATTGGTTATCTGTGACTAATTTGAAAGGTCGGCCAAAAACATACTCGTGGAAACGTTGGACAGCGAAAGTGATGGAAACGTTGGACAGCGAAAATGAAGGCTTCGGATCTAATTGTGAATAGTTTTGCTCTGCTGTTGTTAAAGCTCTGGACGCAAAAGCAATTGGTTTTTCATTACCACTGACTAAATGCGATAAAACACATGCTATACCCTTGGGACTGGCATCACACGTAAGCTGTATTGGTAAATTTGGACTATACGGTATCAACACACGATCACTTGCTATTTCTTTCTTTAATGTATCGAAAGCTTTCTGGCATTGCGATGTCCAGACAAATTTTGAATTTCCACGTAAAAGGTATCGCATTGGCGCTGTTATCGTTGATGTATTTGGAATGAACCTCGCGTAATACGTCACCATGCCCAGAAAACGTCTCAATTCATCAACTGATTTGGGTACTGGTATTTCTAAAATTGATTTTATCTTCGAACTGGATTTCTTTACACTATTATATTCGATTATGTGCCCCAAGAATTCGATTCTTTGTTCGAAAAATGAACACTTAGAAACATTTAGATGTAGATCAAATTTGTTTAGTTGTGATAAACATTTTCTCAAATTTTCTTTGCATTCGGCCATCGATTCTCCATGTATGACAATATCGTCGAAATAACATTCAGTTTTTGGAACATCGCGTAAAATTTGATCTATTATCCTGTTAAATTCAGCTGGAGCCGTATTGATGCCAAATGACAACCTGTTCATACGATATGTTCCCTTATGTGTTGAAATTTTCTGAACAATGCTTGAATTCTCGTCCACAGGTACATGTAAGTACGCCTTATACAGATCTAATCGGCAAAAATATCTCGAGCCGCTAAGACTATTAAATATGTGATCTATTTTCCTTATAGGGTAGTGTGAATCTATCAGACGTTGGTTAACCCCTACCTTGTAGTCTACACATAGACGTACGCCACCATCGGCTTTTGGAATGACAACCAGGGGTGAACCCCAGTCACTATGTGACGTTTTCGTGATGATACCTGCTTTTTCTAATGTTTCCAGTTCCTTATTAACACGCTCAGTTAAAGAATAAGGAATTGAACGTTCTTTTGTATAAACCGGAGTTGCATTTTTACGTAAATTTAGTGAAACGCAGTAGCCTGGAATACATCCAATTTTCTCCTCAAACACGCTATTAAATTCTGATCTTAGGCGATCGATTTCATGTGATTTGTTTAAAACATTTGTAGAGTTCACTGTCGAGTTTATTTTATCTAAATCTGTTAAATTAATTTTAAGACCACGTATCCAGGACCTTCCTATAAGGGCCGCACAACCATCAGGAACAATATCTTTCATCGATGTACTGTTGTATTTTACGTTGACTTTTAGAGTCTGAACACAATGCAACGATAATTTATTGCGGTGCGGTTTTTCATACGATTTTGAAGTAAAAAACCGCAGTGCGGAACGGAATAAATGATCAAACAGAATTGGGGCATAAACACATTTTCCATACAAAATGACACAAAAAACTAGCCTCAGAAAGCAGTCGATAGATAGAATCTATTTTATTTTGAGAACGTTTTTTCTTATGCTCTCACATATAAATAAATATTCTCTCAAGCATGTTACCATACTTTCAATAAATTTCATACATTATGTGAACAAAACTACAAAGAAAAATAAGCACAAAAGAAAATAAAACAAAAATTAGAGAGCATTTGAAGTTACTGCCTTAGATTTTATTATGGGCTTTATTAATTTGACAGCGATTTTTCCTGAAGTTGCGGACTTATTCTGTTTGATCATTAAAATTTAAAATCTATTTTATTTTCTCTGCGGACTTTCTTATTCTCTCAATTTTTGACACTCTTTCTCTTTCTGATGTTGCCACATTTTTTGAATAATTGGCGGTGTTAACAACATTGTTTTAATGAAAAGCATGATTTTTTTTTGTAATAATATATAAAAGTTTAAAAAATATATCAAATATATCTGCGAATGTATAAAATGTTAATCATTTTTTGTTTTTAGTTACTGCCAATACAAAATATTCAACACAAAGAGTATTTTTTTATAAAAATGTATACACAAAAAAAAAATTAATAAAAATTTAAACAAACAATGACAAGTATTGCCGCAGCCGTCTTCCGTTGTATTATGTTTATTTTTCTTTCCCGCAACGAGAAATCGCACCGCACCGCAAACATTGTGTTTAGACTCTTATTCTTCCATCTGATACAAATTTTTCATGTAGGTATGTACTAAATGTTAAATGAGACGGTGACAATTTATTACACAATTGTAATTCATTGAATTTACTCTGGGATATCAAGGTATATTTAGAGCCGGAATCGACTTCGAATATAACAGGTTTCCCCTCTATTTGCACGTTTACATAATAGCGATCTGAGTCGGAATGCCTACTGATTCGGTAAACGTTCACAACATTGTAGACACCATATTCTGGTTGTTCAGTTTGTTCCTCCAAGACTTCAAAAATAACGTTGGTGCTGTTTGCTAACAGTGTAGAAATACAAACTTTTGCCACATGGCCATTTTTATTACAAGAGCTGCACTTTAAATTTGATTTATCTGTTCGACAATCTTTTGCGAAATGATTATTTTTTCCACATCGGAGACAAAGGGCCGCTATTCCCAGTTGTTGGTAATTTACATTTTTATTTTGTGATCTTGCATTCTGAAAATTTTTATTGAAACGATTTGGCTTTGCGTTTGTGAACACTTTATTTACTTCTGGTGTGTTGTTTGTATTTTGACCGGAAAGTTCCTTGGCATCTACTTTAGCAGCTTCGATAGATATCGCTTTTGACACAATTTCATCGAACTTTGAGGTATTTGACTGTAAAAGTCTCTCTCGGATATAATTGTCATTTATACCTCGAATGAATTGTGCTCTCAAAAACAGATCAGCAACTGAAGAACTACACTCACACGATGATACAAATTCACATTCGCTTATATCTGTACGTAAAACTGCAACATATTCTGCTATGGACTGACTGTCAGACTGATACTTCGAAAGAAATTGATGTTGAGACACTAATACATTTCTTTTTGGAGATAAATGTGTTTCCAACATGCTTAGCAACTCTTCGTACTTGAGTTCATTGGGAGTCTTCGGTGCGGCCAATGCTGAAATCATACTAAATTTGCCAGCACCAATCGAATTCAGTAATAATTTTGCACAGTAATCCTGATTTGAACTTATGTTCTTCATTGCGATATAATTTTTAAAAAGTTGTATGTAGTTTTTGTACATTTCCTTCGTTTCATCGAAGGACTCAAAATTTGAAACTAAGGCTGTGTTAATACTGTGATCCCGCATTGCACTCGACGTCGATGGCCCCATTTGTAAAATGTGAGACACCATTGTCTGCTGCATTTGCATAAATTCTGCAAATTGTTTTTCATCCATGTTTTTTTTTATATCTAAGATTTAACAAATTACGCTTTGCTTTATCCTCGTCGCCAAACTGTTGTGTTTTTAATATATAACACTGGTTTTTGGTTTATGTAATATAATTAATTATTTATTAAGAACTATATTTATGATTGGAAAAACAATGAATGAATGTTAATTATGTATTTTATAGAATTGACAGACAATTGAAACGTTGCTATATTAATATAAATTAGAGTTACAACACATAACAAAATCTTTTTTTCTTTTTTTCTTTCCCGGAAAATGTGCGGGAAATCCCGTATGGAAAACACTAATGTATATTCATTCATATTTCATTGAACTTTATTCGCTTTTTGAACATGTGGAATCGATAATTGTTTGGATTTGTATGTAAGTTTATTCTTAAAGAAAGCACACGCTCACAGAAAATTAACAACAGAAAATAATACAACTTAAAAAAATTGTATTGTACACATTATAGCAATGAAAAAGAAATGTCTAAGGAATTACACAGAGTACGACTGCATGTAGACTTTACTGCAAATCCTACGATAAATCGTACAAGCAACGTATATGAAGTATACTTTGTAGTAAGTTCTTCGACAAATAAGTAACATAATAAGTATGTGTTCGTGTACGCAACGTTTTTAACAATGCCTGCGAGACATGGAGGCAATTGTATACTAATATGCCATAAGCTAACACACGAAGCATATATGTTGAATACGCTGCAATGGCTAACAGTCATCCAAAGTCTAATATTGAACGTAGATATTTATACATAAAATTAAAAATCATCATATAGCATCATCAATAACACAGGCCAACACTCAATTTGCTTCTTTGAATTTATCAACTGATTCTAGTTAATTTGGGTGCGCTGAATTCAAGTCTGTAATCAGTTTGTCTCTATCAGCTCTAGTTTTCATGATATAGCTTTTTTTAAGTATTTAAAAAGTAAAAATTTTCCATAGGAATTTAAAAAAAACAAAGAAGTAAAACTGTTTCATACAGATTTATTAAAATAAAAAAATTCTCACAAAGCATTAAAAACATAATATGAATATAATTCTAGTTACATGATGTAAAGCTTCTTTTAAGAGACAATCTAGAATGAACAGCCGGATTAGAGTCTCTTTGCAAATTCCAACAGTAGTCTGCCATCATATGTGTATCCCACCTTCCCTGGTAATTTTGATATCTTGGTGAAACCTTTCTCCTTGTTCTTCGCTTAAATTACCCAAATTTTCGGGAAATCGGTCCAAGTGACTGTGCAAATAATGGATTTTAATACTCATGTTGCAGCCAACTTAACTGAACTTACCCAGCATATTCTCCACTAATTGAACATAATTTGGAGCTTTATTATTTCCCAAGAAATTTTTAATAACTTGCACGAATGATGTCCACGCATTTCGTTAAGTTTCGGTCATTGACTTATCAAAATCGTTGTCATTCATAAACTGCCTTATTTGGGGACCGTCAAAAACTCCTGCTCTAATCCAAGGCCTATTTATCAGGTCAATGCAACTCTACAAAAACACAGCAATACAAAACACAACTTTATGTTTAAGTTGTCAGAAACACACACAAACATGAACTAAAGTATATGGTGCAAACAACTTTTGACATCTTAAACACGAAAACACAGAATATCATCAGGACGATTGCATTGACCTGATAAATAGGCCTTGCTCTAATCTTATCTCTACTTAGATTAGGCATTTTTTTTTTAGGCAAATATATGCAAAACATTCCCCATCGTTATTCACAAATAATATTCCCGTTAATCAGCTAGCAATTACACAAAAATTAATATTTTCGGAAAAAACGGAATGACAAACTGATATATACCCTCCTCACTTACAGTGTAGGGTATAAAAAAGCTATATCATGAAAACTAGAGCTGATAGAGACAAAATGAGTACAGATATGTTGTGAAAATGCAAGCATATTATTTTCGTAATAACAATAATAATTTCGAGTTTAAACTATAGTACAACAAATTTCTATCAGAATAATTTTTGATAAATTTCGTTTCACAGCATTATATTCCTCATACCAACTTTATGTTCTTGTGTGCTTGAACACATATTTGAATATGTAATTGGGCTTATTACGAGTGTCGTATTTCGACTACGACTACTACGACTACGACAGATGCCATTAAGTTCTTTTGTTTCAATTAGTTGCGAAATAAGGCCAATTTAGCTTAGTACTTATGACTTCATTTCAGTGAGCCGACGAAAATAGGACCATTGTGCCGATAGTGGGATCTACGCTTTAGTCTAGTCCAAAATCGTCGTAGTCGACGTCGTAATATGACACTTGTAATAAGGCCCAATATCTTAACTTAGTCGAGTTGAACAACTGACCACCATGATTGCCAACAAGTTTTTGTGTTTGATGAAGAATATCTTTATTATGCCGCAGAATTTCTGAATGTATTTTTACTATGGAATTGGCAATCAATCGACACGAATTTTGAGAAGCAGTAGGTGATATCAACTTGAAAGTGTTAAAAATATACTGTTTGGTTTTTCACTTGCTCATTTTATGAATAATTATTTAAAATGTTTTGTTAGTATGTCTAGAATTTTACTTTTGTTTCACCTGAAAATTTTTCATAGAATATTATTATTACTATTTCCCTTGACTTGTATAATTTCATTTTTTTGTAAACTTAAATAAATTTTATTATTGAATATCAATCTTTTAATTACGAAACTCAATCGAGAGAATTACGAAATATGGAAATATCGCATGAAATTATTGCTTAAAAAGGAAAATGCAGTCCCTGCAAGTCCTGATGAAGTCTGGAAGGGGCGTGATAACGAAGCAGCTATATTGATCGGTTTGGCTGTTGATGAAAGTGAAGTATTTCGTATTGCCAAATGTAAATATGCTAGAGATGCCTGGAATGTTCTTAAAGCATATCATGAGAAATCAACCCTTAGCAACAAAGTTAAACTGATGAGGCTGACTTGTGAACTTAAGTTAAAGCCAGGAGAAGATATGGATAAACATATTACAAATATGAAACTACTTTTTTGCAAATTGCCATCGCTTGGTGAAGAAATTTCTGAATCTTGGTTAATTTCAATGTTACTTAGCAGTTTACCTTCTATATATGATACTCTAATAACAGCACTTGAGATAAGAGATGAAAAAGAACTTACTATGACAATCGTCGAAAATAAACTGCTGGAAGAATTTGAAAAACATAAAAGAAGAAACTGTGCCGAATATTCTGTTTTAAAAACTACAAATAAATTCAAAAATAAAAATATCAAAAATATTACGTGTCACACTATTGTCGTGGTATTGGTCATATACGGAAAGATTGCTGGAAATTAAAAAATGAAAAACATCATAAAGATAAAGTCGCTGAAAATGAAGAAAATAATTTGTGTTTCGTTCTAAACGGAGAAACTAATGTGTGGGTAGTCGACTCAGGCGCAACTTGCCATATTTGCAGTAATGAAGAAGAATTTATAAAATTAGATAAATCGTGGCATGAAAAAGTAACGTTTGCAAATGGTGATGGAGTTTATTCAGCAGGAAAAGGTGACTGCAAGTTAAAAATGTTTAATCAAGGTGCTGAAGAAAGTATTACGGTCGAAGATGTTCTATACATTCCATCTTTTAAAGGAAATTTGCTCTCAGTTAAGAAGTTATCGTTAAAAGGGTTCAAAATTCTATTTTCGGGAGCGAAATTTAAATTTTAAACATAAACAATGTTGAAGTTGGAGTTGCTAAATGTATCAATAATTTGTATCAACTGGTAACCGAACCTTTTCACGAAGTTAACAAAGCTGTATGTAATCTTGATAAGTGCCAACATTATTATCATAAGCTTTTTGGACATCGGGATATTAACGCAGTAAAAGCCATGCAAACTGGTAAGGTAAAGAAAGATTTTAAAATTATAGATTGTGGTATCCGAACTACATGTGATGTGTGTGCCATATGTAAGCTCACAAAGAACCCGTTTCCGAAGAAAGCAGAGCAAAAATCCCAAAATATTTTTGAGCTAATTCACACGGATATCTGTGGAACCATGCAAAATATAACCCCCGGAAAAAAGAGGTATTTTTCAACTTTTATCGACGATTTTAGTCGCTATACTGTTGTATATTTGCTGAGGGAAAAATCAGAGGTTTTTGATAAAACCAAATTATATATTGAAATGGTAAAAAATAAATTTGGAAGGGTTCCCAATTGTATCAGGTCCGACAATGGGATTGAATATAAATCGATAAAGATGTTCGATTTTCTAAAAAATTATGGTGTCATGTCACAATTTAGTGTTCCATATTGTCCCCAACAGAACGGAGTAGCTGAAAGAAAGAACCGATACCTTGTTGAAATGGCTCGATGTCTTTTAGAAGAAGCTTGTTTACCAAAAATCTACTGGGGTGAGGCTATTATGTATTCCAACTATATACAAAATCGACTCTTTACAAGTGTAATTCCCTGTACTCCATATGAAAGATGGGAAGAACAAATGCCAGATATAGAAAATTTACAAATATTTGGTTCAAAAGCTTATGTCTTAGTTCCTGAAGTGCATAGGAAAAAATTCGATAACAAATCAAATCTTTTAACATTTGTGGGTTGCGATGAAGAAAGCAAAGGACTACGCTTTGTTGATACAAGTACTAATAAAGTAACAATTAGTAGAGATTTTAAATTCGTTTTTTCTAAAGAAGTATTAAATTCACAACATGTGACAGCAGTGATAAATATTTAGAAATAGCTACTTCTCCAAAAATTATCGAAAATAGTTCTGTTGTTACTGATGATGAGTCTGACGTTGAATCCTATTGCAGTATTTCAAACGATCTTGAATATTTTACAAATTCTGAAATAACCAGTAACTCAGCTGTAGCAGAAATTCAAACAACTGAACCAGTGGTTCGAACTTCATCAAGAATAAACAAAGGTGTGCCTCCAGTGAAATATTCGGCTAATTTTGTAGAACTAAGCGAAATTATTGAACCTAAAACTTATAAGCAAGCAGTAAATTCTAAAGAAAAACTTGAATGGTAGTCCGCAATGAAGGAGGAAATGGAATCGTTGAAAAAGAATCACACGTGGGAACTAGTACAATTGCCATCAGGTGCAAATATAGTTGGTTGTAAGTGGACATACAAAGTAAAAAAAGATGTTGATGGTAAAGTTAAACGTTTTAAGGCTCGTTTAGTCGCACAAGGCTTTAATCAAAAGTATGGCTGTGATTACGATGAGAAATTTGCCCCCGTCGTACATCAAGCTACATTTCGCTTACTGTTATCAATTGCTAGCGTAAGAAGATTACATGTAGAGCATATGGATGTAAAATGTGATTTTTTAAATGGAAATTTGAAAGAAACCATTTACATGAACAACCTCCTGGTTTTATCGAAGATGACGGTAACAAAATATGCAAGTTAAAGGGTAGCCTATGTGGACTTAAGCAAGCAGCAAACGTTTGGAATCAAACTTTAAATGATGCTCTAGTAAATGGTAAATTCATCCAAAGTAAGGCAGATCCTTGTTTATACAGCAAAGTCATCAATGGGGAAGATATTTATATATTAATTTATGTTGATGACTTGGTAGTTGCTGCTAAGAACAAACTTTTAATAAAACATGTACTTTCACTACTTAAAAACCAATTTGATGTCAACAGCTTAGGTGACAAAAAAAGTTTACTGTACGTTGCCGTCAATACTCGTCCTGATATTTGTGCTAGTGTATCTATTCTTGCAAGAAAAAAGAGTAATCCTAATCAGGAAGACTGGAATGAATTAAAGCGTATTACAAAGTATTTGAAAGATACAAAAGCATTGTTTTTAAACCTCAATGAAAACACTTCAAATTCACTTAGTAGTTATGCTGATGCTAACTGGGCGGAGTGCAGAATCGATAGAAAATCAAATTATGGATATATTTTCTTATTTAACAACAGTGTAGTAAGTTGGGCTTGCAAAAAGCAAACAACTGTGTCATTATCAACAACGGAAGCAGAATTTATTGCATTATCCGAAGTTGCAAAGGAAGCCATCTGGATCAGAAATGTTTTAAACGACTTAAACTGCAAACAAGAAAATCCTACAATTATTTTTGAAGATAACAGAAGTTGTCTAAATCTAATAAAAAGAGGAGAAACTTAGTAACAGACCAAAACATATCGACATTAAATTACATTTTGTCAAGGACTATGTCGATAAGAAAGTTATTAAATGTCAATACTATCCTTCAGAAGAAATGATCGCTGATATGCTAACAAAACCTTTACAAGCTAGAAGATTGGAAACATTACGACGTAAGACAAATATAAACTCTTTCGCAATTGAGGAGGAGTGTTAAAAATATACTGTTTGGTTTTTCACTTGCTCATTTTATGAATAATTATTTAAAATGTTTTGTTAGTATGTCTAGAATTTTACATTTGTTTCACCTGAAAATTTTTCATAGAATATTATTATTATTATTTATTATTATTATTATTATTATTATTATTATTATTATTATTATTATTATTATTATTATTATTATTATTATTATTATTATTATTATTATTATTTATTTATTATTTCCCTTGACTTGTATTATTTCATTTTTTTGTAAACTTAAATAAATTTTAATATTGAATATCAATCTTTTAATAGAAAGCTGTTTATTGATTATGTTTTTGCCGTTTAAGGCCGGGTTTACATGTGTGTCAAGTGCCCAAAGAAGCGTAACCACTAATTACTAATGAAAAAGTGTTTGATTCAGGCAGGTATTTATTGATTTAAACAGTTTCCAATCATGTTGGATTATATAACAGTTACGTCCAAACACATATCGCACACTAAATCATAAAGAGTCACAACTCAAAAAATTTCAGATGCGGAGTAGTTGCAGACAACTTTTGATACTGTACAAATGACGCAAGTATGTGACATAAAAACAAGCATAACGGTATTTTATATTCTTCAAGAAGACTGTATTGCAAAAGAAATTGTTGAGGTCGTTATAGATTTCTTCAATTAACTGGTTTATGAAAAAGAAAAGCACTTTTATAATTTTGAGTTGTGACTCTTTATGATTTAGTGTGCGATATACATTGATATTTGCATTTGAGGTAAACAGCTTTGAAAGCTCTTGTATTTGTTCTTGTGTCTTTTCAAAGTAAGAACAAGCATTATTGTCTGCTGTGGCTGTTGTACTCTCGTCGTTGTTAAAGCACAAAAGCTCTTTTGTAAAAGTTTGCACATATTGCATATGGTTTGGACGTAGCTGTTCTATAAAATTGTCTATTAGTTACAGGGACCGTAACGGTTATAATTTTTATATTATAAATTACTTTTTATTCATTATTTCTTGATTTTTATTTACGCTACATTTACACATGAAAGTACTTTCTTGAAATTTTTGTATACGTATTATGAATAAAAATTTTAATGAAAAAAATTACTTTCATGAAAATTTCTTGTTCGTTTTCATAGGAAAGTGAAAGTTCATTTTAGAAATGTCGTCGAAACGAAAAGTTGCAAAACTTTGCTTCGTTTATTACTTAATTAGAGTTACCCAGATTATCGCATACACACATTTATAGGGCAATAAGTTGGGAATAATTATTATTGTTAAAATTTTAATAATATTATTGTTTTAAATAGGCACGAATTGTCTTCTTCATGTATATTTGAAGATACGAAATTACAACTATTTAAATATTTATACAAAATAAGAATAATTTATAATAATTATTTGCCACAATCCTATATGTATATTTGTATAAATTTTTGATGTGGGTAACAATGTTCACGTCTTTGTCATTTTACTTTCTGAAAACATCAAAAATTTACTTTCTTGAAAAAATCGTTGAAAGCTGAGTGGAAATTAAAAACTATGTGAGTGTGGTAGTGAAAAAATGTGATTGTATTGCTACTTTCTTGCAATTAGTTTCATGTGTAAATGGTAGGTTATTCCTCAGAAAATAATTTTTTTTTTTTTTTTTTTTTTTCATGATATTTATTTATTGTATCTTCCTATATGAACTAACAATAAGTAATCAAATCTTAAATCTAAAATATAATTATTAGGCCCGACCACTGTCGGACATAAATTTAGAGATAGTTATAAATAATACATATTTAAGTAGTGATAAACAAAAGGAAGAAAAAATAAATAAAAAATAAAAATTATTTTCAGTTAGTCCCATCTGGAGTGTTGAGTATAAGAGCCCTTGTATCCCTCTTTTTTAGGCGGATGTGTCCAGTAAAGTTCAAAATATTACGAGCAAGCGGATTAGGATGTGACTCGAGTTTTGTTAAATATTTGCCAGCGTTTTTTGCAATTTCTTCAGTCACTTCAGTGGCATATTTAAGTCACGATGTATATTTGAGTTTTTTATATACCATGGAGCCGATGTTATTAATCGCAAAATTTTATTTTGCCTTCGTTGGATTCTCTCGACATTGGAAGCTGAAGCAGTGCCCCATAGTTGAATTCCGTAGCACCATATCGGTTTCAAAAGTGACTTGTATATCAAAAGTTTGCAATCTAGACTGAGGGTTGAATTTCTACCAATCATCCAATGTACCTGAGTTAATTTTAATTTCATTTGGGTTAACTTAGAGTCAATGTGGTGTTTCCAAGTAAGCCGTCGATCAAGGTGTATACCAAGATATTTCACATGAGCATGTTGAGGGACAACTTGATTGTTAATCCGAATGGGTAAACACGTATCTCTTCGTAATGTATATGTTACTTGAACACACTTTTGTTCGTTTACCTTAATTCTCCATAAGTTTAACCATAGTTCCAGCTGGGTAATGTGTTCTTGAAGATATCGGGATGCCTCGTAAGGATTTTCATGCATACTAAGGCAGGCTGTATCATCAGCAAATGTGGAAGTGTGGATATTGCTGCTCAGAGGCATATCACAAGTATAAATCAAATACAAAATTGGCCCCAGTATACTCCCCTGTGGCACACCGGATGAGATAGTTTCAGGCATGCTCATAAAGTCTCCTTCCACAACAGTGAACTTCCGGGCAGTAATGTAACTTTTCAAAAGACTTACAACGTTTATTGTCAGGTATGTTTTTAATTTTAAAATTAGGCCTTCATGCCACACTTTATCAAATGCCTGAGAAACGTCGATAAACAGCGCAGAACAATACTTCTTTTCTTCAAATGTTCTTCTTATAAATTGGACCAATCTATGAGTTTGTTCAATGGTGCTATGCTGACTTCTAAAACCAAATTGATGGTCCGGTATGCACCCACTATTAACTAGAATTGGGGACAATTTTGTCATGAGCAGTTTTTCGAAAAGCTTTGACATTGTTGATAGGAGACTTATTGGCCTGTATGACTCAGCCTTGGTAAGGTCTTTGCCCGGCTTTGGAATCATTTTAACTTTGGCAAGCTTCCAGCTATTTGGATAATACTGCTGTCGTAAAATGGCGTTAAAAATAAATAACAGTATTCTAATTGCAATACGAGGCAACTTTATTAGCATCTGGTTACTAATTCCATCAAAACCCGGAGCTTTCTTTGGGTTGAGTTCAGAAATTAGTTTTTGTACATCACGCGTCTTAAACTTTATTTGTTGAGGGGGTAGAGCGACTACATTTGGCAAATCAATTACACCAGTACATGTGTTTGGGGTAAATACGTATTTTAAATGGGCAGCAAATATGTTACCTTTTTCAGTATCGCTTCTTGCCCAACCTCCGGTAGATGTGCGCAGAGGTGGTTTAAACTCAACGGGTGTTTTAAGCTTTCTAGCAGCACGCCATAAAGAGTAATCAGATGCTGGTGTGACATCAAGATTTTCCAGATAGTTTTTAAGAGATGCAGTTTTTTCATGTGCAAGCAGCTCTTGGAGTCGTTTAGTGCACTCTTTAAATCTAATTTTATTCTGGGGTGATCTGTGCTGTTGCCATTCCCTTCTAGCTCTTCTTTTTTCACATACGAGACGTTCAATATCTGTAGAATATAGTCTATTAAACCCAGTCTGCGGATAGGAGGTAGTGGCATGTTTAACAGCCTGCTTAATATTTTCGTTAAGATTGGCAATGTTAGATTCAACATCATCAGGTGTTCTTAGTGTAATGTTTTCCGTGCAATGACTACTAAGATATTTTTTGAATCGCAGCCAATTTACAGAAAATAATAGATACTTATTTCTTAAAGGCAAATTTTGTAAATAGAAACGTTTTTTTCGTTTTGAATTTTGTATGAAAAAAATATTTTTTTAAACGAATTTTCGTTATTTTTCATACAAATTTGAAACGTTTAGAAACGAAATTTTTTACAAAATCTGCATATTAATTTTTATTTATTCCTCACAAAATAACAGTTATTTTCCGACTGTTATTTATTCCTCACAAAATAACAGTTACTGTTTGATTTTAATTTTTTTTGCTTAATTTTTAAAATGTAGAAAGCATAATTTTTGCGTTAAAATTAATATTAACCGATTTAAAATTGAATTTATTGCCAGAGTCTATAAAAAACTCTTGTATGTTAAATTAAATTTATTTTTTTTTTTAGTTTATTCATTTTAAAAATTAAAATTTTTTGAGCAAAAATATAAAAATCATAAAAAGTATTTGTTATTTTGTGAGGAAGGTCTAAATATTTGCGTGAACATGTAGTTTGATAAAATGAACCATAATCAATCACAAACTCGATTTCGAATTATTGTGTAGTTGCGTCCATTTGCATTTAAGGTGACGATATATATGCATGTACATACATATACCTATAAACACTTAATAATTTCAAAATCGAACTACATACTTACATGGTGCAATTATATACTTTATTAAATACGCCTTGTTTACTTACATATGTTACATACGTTAACGTGTATAAAAACTGTATTTTTCAAATAACTTTTTCTTCAATAAAACTACTTTAAAGGAAAATTATGTACATACATACAACATACCTATTTGATTATTTTTAATGTGCCTGCTGAATCTCTTTGTTTGGACAATCACACAATAGAAATCAACAATGAAGGTGGTATAACAAGCAATAATAATTATAATTGCTGCCGTTAGAAATAATCGTTTCACAAAATTTTTGCTATATGGTCAAATAAAAATCATTAAATTTATAGAACACACAAAATATAACAGTCAAATTGTAAATTAAAATTATTCCTATTTTATAGCAGAAACCTCTCTGAAATTTTATTTTCTTTTTTTTTTGTTTCCACTCCTACTTTCAACATGAAATTCGTTAAAATGTCAAATTTTTAACTTCGTTTTATTTCTTTCTTTCTTTACATATATTTTTTCATAGTCGGCTTTTTTTTTTTTTTGCTACTACCCAACCCATTACGATTTTAATAAAGCTCACTTTTTACGTTTTCATTATAATTTCATCATGCAAATACTTATTTATATAATAATGTATGTAGTACATTGTTGGATTGTGCCATAATAAAATAATTATTTACTAAATTTCGTTAGATCCACTTTGTTGTAAATAAAAAAGAAAAAAAAACACGATTTCAGATGTATTCTTATTTCACATACAACACTGCAATCTACTTCAAAGCTTTGATTTGCCATGCAAATATTTCTGTATAATTCATAATTAACCAAAAATGTTTAAAATATTACTTATAATTTTTTTATTTTCTTTTATATGATGATGAAAAACATTCTCCGAATTTATAGCATAATTTTTTTTCGTTTTCACACGACCACTCGTTTTGCCAACACTCTTCTGCTTCGCACTGAAAAGACAACAGGGCTGCCAGAAGATTCTGCTGATAAGTCTGCACTTTTTTGAAAAATCATTGTTTTTTTCGGCATATTAATTTCGAAACTCGTCGAAAAAATCGAAACGACTTTTTCATTAATTTTTATTAGTTAGACAAAAATAACAATCATAACGACAGAACATAATTATTACATTCATTATTATATGCTTTAATTTATTATTTAACGTGTGTCAAAATGAATAAAAATTTATACTTCAACCCCAATGCTTATAGAAAAAACCTCAATACACTATTAAGAATTACAAATTTTCGATCATACCTTTCTTATTTTATTTTCCTGTTACACAATTAATGCACGTCTTATTGATAAGCTGATTAGTTTGTAGGAGAGAAAGGCGAGGGGAAATGAAACTAAATACCATGTTGTTTTTTTTTTCATTGATATTACCTGGAAATGAATGTGTAAATTGCCACCAAACTGTGTCCCTTTAAAATGTTTTCGAGTCTAAGTGCAGTCGTCTTTGATCAAAATCGGAATTTTTACCTAAAATCGTCATTTGTTTGTTTATGAAAAAATCAGCACTCTTGGCACCCCTGTTTTCCAACACTCGTCGCCACGGCTGTCAGATTGGACGATTTTTGGTGTCGAAAATAGCAAAATGACGATTTGACGATTTTTTCCTTAAAATTTACGATTTTTCAAAGTCCCAAGTATTACAGTTTTTTTAATAAAAAATCAACTATTACAATTCATATATTACTTACCTTCTAAAAGATTTTGATGTAATTTTGTCCACTTTTTACTTTATATTGATATCTGTGTAAATTGATATTCTCAAGAAAACATAAATGTGAAAAAAGCAAAGTTCAAAGCACTGAGACCAAAACTTGGCAATATTGTTCATAATTTTACCAGTGAGAGGAAAAGAGTTTAAAAGAGGACAATGTTTTAAATTTCCCAATAAACATATAAAATGAAACATATGTATACATTAGGGCGGGTCATTTTTTTTCAATTATCGTTTCAGTTTAAGATTACGCCATTCGATATGGAGCCATATTATTACATTGCTCCATAGCTAATGCTATAATCTCAAACTGAGAAACGTGATCGAATAAACTCGTTATCGAAATCGACGACTAGGCCGCTGCATTTTGTTGGGCCATGTTATATGTATGTACGTCCATTATGCCGGCCATACTCTACACAAGTTCAGTGCTCAAGTCTGGCACTGCGTAAACCAAGCTTGTGACACACACTATACAAGTAAACTGTGCATTTTTTATTTTAATTTGCCATAATGCTGGTGATTCTTTGTATAATTCTAGGAACTCTGTCCAGAATATTTGTTCTGCGCTCATTTCTTGTTGTGAAACATTAAAAAATCACGAAACAACTGAGCGTTTGCAACATACACTACACAGTTCACTGTACAGTTTTAGCAAATATCAAAATCATTTTCATATTTACTCAGTTCACTGCATAAATAGCACAACCACCCCCATACACTACACAAACGCACTGTACAGTGCCAGACTTGTGCAGTGAATTTGTGTAGTGCATGGTCGGCATTAGTACACTTTTGTAACCGTTACATATTTTATTTATTAGTTCATAGAAGTAATACAAAGCCTATAGGCCAAAAAACATATTACATAGCATAAAATACTACCTTACTTACAGCTTGTACAAATAAATTTTTATAACAAATTTATATATATACATTTTAATTTTTATATATAATGATTATAACATGGTTCCCCAACCATAATGTTTAGCATAAAAGAAAAAAAAAACTACGAAGAAAAATTTAAAGCAGTTTAAGTTAAAGATTTTTTATGGTTCCATTAAAATAGTAGCGCTAACAAAATAGGAAATAAATATATACATACAGTGAACAAAGAAAAAACTTGTACAGCAAACGCTCCGCTCTTCTAATCAAAATATCTCTGTTGCTTTGTAAGATTTTAAGATAAAACCAAAAGCAGTTTCAAGACAAATTAATAAGTTTTCTATAGAAATCTTTAATTTTATTAAGAAATTTATTTTAATACTAAAAAAAAACTTAACATAAAATAACACTATTTTCAAGAGCCAAAAAAAAAACTTGTACACTAACTCTTCTTTCAGGAAGGAGCTATGAGATAAGGAATACACTAAAAATTAGTACTAAATGTGGCCACGTCTAGCATCTAATAGATTATTTTTATAGAATGAACTGGGTTTTTGGCAATTTTGGGAGCTATATGGTCCAATATGCCCTGGAGAGCACTTTTGAGTTAATTTTTACACATAATCTACAGCTCGCGTAATTTTTTGTTCACATACGCCCACAGAATTTCATTTGTACTAAGGCCAAGGATCTAGGGAGGATGTGCCTGCAATTTTTTTCCATTGAATGGAAGCCATTCTCTTATTATTGAAGACGAAAGTTTCGGGTATTTAACTCTAACTAATCACTAGTCTCCACTTACATTTAATTTGGCAGCTAACTGTGCTAAATTATCTCTTATTATTTTTAAATAATTCATTTTATTTATTGTACGTTCCATAAAAACCGGATTTCATACACCACTCGATCCCATTGAGCCCCATACCATCATATTACACCCCCCATGCTTCACCGTGTTATTCAGGTTATTATCGTTAAGGCTGGAGCTTTTCTTTGCCACGCAAAGAAAGATTATATTAATCACTATGATGACTTTTGGGACACTGCTGAATCCAAATTTAATATATTTGGATGTTATCGTTGTAGATTTTTGTGGCGAAGAGGAATTCCAGCATTAGTGATAAAAACCTGAATAACACGGTGAAGCATGGGGGGCGTAATATGATGGTATGGGGCCCAATGGGATCGAGTGGTGTATGAAATCCGCTTTTTATAGAACGCACAATAAATAAAATGAATTATTTAAAAATACTAAGAGATAATTTAGCACAGTTAGCTGCCAAATTAAATGTAAGTGGAGACTAGTGATTAGTTAGAGTTAAATACCCGAAACATTCGTCTTCAATAATAAGAGAATGGCTTCCATTCAATGGAAAAAAAATTGCAGGCACATCCTTTCTAGATCCTTGGCTTTAGTACAAATGAAATTCTGTGGGCGTATGTGAACAAAAAATTACGCGAGCTGTAGATTATGTGTAAGAATTAACTCAAAAGTGCTCTCCAGGGCATATTGGACCATATAGCTCCCAAAATTACCAAAAACCCAGTTCATTCTATGAAAATAATCTATTAGATGCTAGACGTGGCCACATTTAGTACTAATTTTTAGTGTATTCCTTATTTCATAGCTCCTTCCTGAAAGAAGAGTTAGTGTACAAGTTTTTTTGGCTCTTGAAAATAGTGTTATTTTATGTTAACGTTATTTTTTTAGTATTAAAATAAATTTCTTAATAAAATTAAAGATTTCTATAGAAAGCTTATTAATTTGTCTTGAAACTGCTTTTGGTTTTATCTTAAAATCTTACAAAGCAACAGAGATATTTTGATTAGAAGAGCGGAGCGTTTGCTGTACAAGTTTTTTCTTTGTTCACTGTATGTATATAAATATATTTATTTTTATTTCACGAAAATTGGAACTATTTTGTTTTCTTTTTCTTTAATAGATTTTTTGCTTTATTTAATGTAAATATCGTTACCATAATATTGGAATTTACCTGTGCTCTCTTGGCTTCTTCAAAATCTGGCTTCCGTCCTTTTGTGTCTTTAGTTTTGCTGGGTGTTGCATATATGTATATATGTACATACTACATATCGTCACCTTAAATGCAAACGGACGTAACTACACTTATATTTTTTACAGGAGAAACAAAAAACGTTTCAAAATCAATAATAATGGCGTTCTTGAAAATGTTTTTCAAAATTTACTTGAAGTATGGATACTTATATGTTTTTAACAAATTATTTCCTTTTTAAACCTATCTGCAAAAATTTCAAAATTGAGTTTTTTATGTCAGAGTTAGTTTTCTAAAATCGTGCGATTTCAAATCGACCGGTTTACAGAACAGGGCCGTATAATTCCATAAATCGTTTCAAAACAACCGTTTTGACATTGATCGGTTTCCATTACATACGTACATATCTAACAGCCTGTTTGTGTACGATATTGACGTTAGAAATCTCTTAAAGAAACGTTCCTTTTTGTAGAAACCCAAAATGTATATTTAAAACCTATTTTAAATTTTAATAGTACTCAAATTTCCAGTTTATCTACAAATTTCGATACATTTTATACAAGAATGAAGAAAATTATTACGTTTTCCCGTATATAATAATTGTTTATATTTCATTTTATTATATTTATGTACTTATCTTTTGTTTGTATATTTCGTGATAATATTAATAATAATTTTTTATGCATATAATTTACAATAATCTAGCATTTTTGTATTTATGATTTTCAGCAGTTTTAAAAATCATGTTTAGTATTTTGGTTTATTAATCTGGCAAATTGTTTGCACATATAAATATTAATCTTTTTTTATTTGAAATAGATCTGTTGTATTAAATTGGGAGATGGATGGATGTTAACAAATTATAAACACAACAAATATAAAGGTGATATTAAGTCCGTTAAAAGAACTTAAGACCGCGTGTTTTTACAAAGAAAAGAAAAATAAAATAAAATACATAATAAAAAATTAACTAAATGTAAAAAAACTTAAAACAATTAACAAATTCAATTAATTCTTATTTTTCATAATTTTTAAGTTTTCTTCTTGAAATGCAAAATTTTCGTTTTGTATTAAATATTGTGTATGAAAATACAAGAGATAAATAATAGTGTGATAGATAACCAAAAAGTTTGGGTTATACATATTTTTTTAACTAGCACGGTTTAAATTTATGCAGATTTAAAAACTTGTAACTAAATAAAAATCGATTCGCATTCCTTAAAAGAACTAATTAACCCGAACCTGTTAGTTATTTAAATGTATAAACAAAATCGATTAAATGAAATAAATGTCATATTACAGGCCTTGATTCATTATTGTATGCATGTAGTATATTTTGTAAAATAGGCTTTGTTAATAAATTAAGATTTATTTTTTTTGTATTTTATTCAATGGTTATTTCAGATATATACGGCCGTATTCTAAAAAAAATAACTTGCATTTAAATTGTGCTTTAAGCAAAATTCATATGGAAAATTTGGTTTAACACACACTTTAAACCCAAATTACTATTTTTTTAATATTTCAGACAGAGTATAAATATTTAATTAATTTTTATTAGCAAATGTGAGTGAGATAATATGTATAATATAAAAACTTAAAAGGTTGATATTAAATATTATATAAAACAATATATTTTTTATACTTCTAAAAATTAATGAAATTATCATGCAAATTTTTTCAAAATGGTAAAAAAAAGTTTGGAAGCAGAATGGGTAGAAAATCAACTAATAGTAGGTTATTACAAAATATATTATAATTGCTAAAACAATAACACCAAATGTTACATATTGCTTAAGCATTAAATCTTTCGTAGAGCTAGCGTTCGATTTTAGTTTAAGCAACGCAATTTCATTGCGCAAATCAATATTTTCTCTTTGCTGTTCGTCCAAACGCTCCTTATAAGTTATCAACTCTTCTTCGCGTTCTAAAGCGGTTGCACTTATAGAATTAAAAATAGGATCACCTTCTAACTCTAACTCGTTTTCCGTTTGAGCATCCTTTTCTTTGCAGATTTTTGTTGCAATTTTGGTGTTTGATGATGATGTTTGCTGATACGCTGATACGCCCTTTTCATTTTCACTGATTATCTGTTCCATAGCGATTTTATCATTTTTTAGGACTTCAATAACTTTATTTAGATTTTCCATTTTTAATTTAACATCATCACATTCGACTTGCATTATATCCAGTGTATGTTGAGCATGCAATTCGCTTTGTTGCAGCTTCAAGTTCAATGATACTACTTGAGATTGATATTCCTTTAATTGTTGCAGTAATTCATCATTTCTTTTGTCCGTTTTTACATCCATAATCGTCATACTAAGGGAACTATTCATAGGAGACGAGAGCGTCAAACTTTCAACTTCTGAGTCCGATTCAGTATTATCTGATTCAGAGGATCGCAATGATATTTTCTTATTAAGATGCACTGTAGCCATACTTGTTAAATTTGTGTTACATGATTGAAGTTGTTCTTTGACGTTAATATTTATTGATGGATATTTTTCATTCCCGTCATTTGGCTCGTTTTGTTTATTAAATTGTGTTTCTTCTATCCCTCTTAGAGTATCACAAATTTCTTTTAGCATATTTAGACTTGATTTTAATAATAAGTATTTCTTATTTTGTTGGAAATGCACTTGATTTTGAGATGGCGTGTGTGCTTTTCCATTACTTTTGACAATGAATTCTTGCTCAGCACAAGCACCTTCTTTAGCATCACTAGCGTCATCATCATCGCTACTTTCATCATCCACGTTTTCCGATTTTACCTCAAACTGTATACCATCATCTTTAACACATGCATTTCTGTCCAATTCATTTTGAATTTCAGCTTCTAATTGCTTAAGATTTGTTTGTACTTTTATTAATTTATTTGTGAAATGGTAAAGAAAATCGGAATTTTGCGTTTCTATAGTTTTAACATCATTTAATTCTTGCTCAGTTAAAACAACACCAGCATCAGATACCTCCTCATTCTCGTTTTCATTACATATGGCTTTAAATATATCGAAAGATCGTTCATTTTTATTTAAATCGGAATTCTTTAACCACTTCATAATTGTCGTTTCTTTAACACGTTTAGGTTGTGATTTATGTGTTGAACCATCCAATGCTTTTTTAAACTTTTATAATTTTGAAAACATATTTACATATTTTTATTTTATAAATTTTTTAAAAGTTAAATAACTTACCTTAGATTTTGTTTGTTGTTCCTTTTCATCTATACCATTTAAATGGTCACCGAATATGGAAGTTAATTTTGGTCTTACGATTGGCTTCTTTTTTATTATGGCAACTTCAGTTTCATTACCATGTCCCACAACATTATCACCCTTCTGCTCATGCTCTTTTTCATTTGCGAATTTTTCAACATCTTCCTCATTTTCATAATCATCACTAGTATCATCATCATCGCCCAAATCCATGTCTGCTATAGCAGCATCCAATTTCTCTATTGCTTGCTTTTCCAGCAATTGCTCTTCATTCTCAAGAAGTTCTGCGCGTTTTATTAAAAGTTCTGAAATTTTCTTCTTCAAATCTTCGCATTCCAATTCGTATTCCCTCAGCTTTTCCGTTAATTCAGTAATTCGCAGTTCTTCGCGATCCTTCGCCTCTTGTTGCTGACGTGCTACTTCATCTTTGTATTCGTTATACTCCGTTTCGAGGCGTAACAAACGTGTGTTAAGATCCTGAAATGTTTGCTTAGAGTTCATAATTTGGTCGCGTAAGACGGCACATTCATTATCGGACTGTGCATAAGATATTTCCATTTTGGCTAGCATTTGCATGGCATCACATCGTTCTTGATAAACTTTACGTAAGGCCTCTTTGGCTGTGTGTTGGTATAAGCTTTTGTCATCCAGTAATTTAAGAACCTAATAAGAACAAAAAAATATACATATGTACATATAAAAAGCTTTCTAATGATACAAGAACTGACAATAAATACCTCATTTCTTAGTATATTTTCAGGCACATTTTTCTCCATAAACTGCAACTTTTTCTCTAACGAGTGTATACGTTGCAACAACTGATCTTCTGTTATCATAGATTGCCAGCACAGGGCGGAGTTTTTACGTGTGGCATCTAATACATTTTGTATGTTACAAAGTTTAGAAGTTAGAACTTTTTCGCGTTGCGATGTTTCCTGTATGTAGAGGTTTAGTCGATGTAATAGAGTATCATAGCTGATAGACCCTTCTCCTGAGAATTGATTTCGATGGGGAGAGAAATCAATCGAGATGGCTTCACGGCCATCAGGCAAATACAACTTCACACGTGCTATAATACAACCGTGTACTTCTTTGCGCGAATTTTCCAAAACATCCACGCCAAATTTGACAATGTCAGAGAAATGCAATTCAGCCTCTTCATCACCCAATTTATTATCATTTATAAAAGTCCCGTTTGACGATTTTGTATCTTTTACCCAGAATTTTCCATCTGAGGTATACCAAATGACGGCGTGCTTGCGCGATAAAACTTTGCAGTCAAAAATGGCATTATTTTCGGACGCTTTGCTTTTTGCTATCAAACGACCTACCATGCACTCAACATTTGGTGTTAAACTAATAGTACGAGTTTGAAAGGGATGCGAGTTTCCTTCACAAATCAAAACGATTTTTGATTGTCCGTTATTATCATACGGTACTGCAGGTACTACTGTTGTTAACGTTGTGCCTTCCAAAAGATTGCTATCACTTTTGTGTTGATTATTTGAGTCCAACATGTTAAACGATTGATTCATTTGTTTGGCAGTTAATACGGTTGATCCTGTGGTTGTGGATTTTAGCAGTCCAGCTACATTTGCCGTTAATGCCAATTGACTAAGAAAATTTGGCTGCATACCTGCTGCTGGCGCCGATATATTAGCATTATTGGCATTATTATTCGCATTCAAGGCTGATTGTAATGCGCTACTCAGAGCATGAGGAGTTATAGGACAACTGTGCAACTGCTGTTCTTGCAGGGTTTTCGCAGTTATCGAGTCAGCGGTAAGGGTATTAGTATTTGAATTAAGATATGAATTTGATTCATTTACATTCTTATTAATACCTTCAAAATGTTGGTTAATATATGATGAGCGCTGTGAGTCCTCTTCCTCCTTCAACGGGGATTCCTTTGTGTTTTCGGCCATTATTTTTATATTGTTATAGATCAGCACAGATTCTTCAAAATTGCCCTCTTCTTTTAGTTGCTTGGCTGAACTAAGTAATTTTTCAACTTCAGCGATTTTACTGTCGTTAGTATCGTCGTCGTCGTCGTTTAATATGTTTTTGTATACAATTTCTGTAGAATTTTTATTTTTATCTTTTAATATTTCAATTAATTGTTCGTTGTTGGCGTTATCGGCTGCTGAAATTTTATTCAGTGTTTTTATTTCAGATTGTGGGTATTCTTCTCTCGTTGCTATTTCTGATGTTGATAAAATTGGATCTGTGTCCGTTATGGAATTTAATAAATCATCTGCTACAGTTTCTGATTTGTACTGATTACTTTTTGGATTAATTTTTGATTCCGACCCTGGAATGGGTCCCGAGGGATCAACAATAATGGATGCTGGGCCTGGGGCAAATGATGTCGTTGGAGTTGTTGTTGTATATAGACCGGATGTGGTTGTTGCAATAGCATTCGTTTTTGGGGCATCTTCACATTTATTTTGATATTCACTGCTGACTAAAACCATAACTAAAATTTGTTTGTCATATCAATTCCTAGTTCTTTTATTTTCTCATCATATAAATGATTATTTTTTACAAGTAAATTATGCAATAATTTAATGGTGAAGAAATTAAGGACAGACTTCGAAATAAGTTTAAATATGTATACAGTATACTACATGTGCAAAGTGATAGTACTCGTAAAGAGTAATCTTAATATAATTAAAATATAAATTATTATTTTAACATCTTTATTAAAGCAATTGTTAATATTGCAGTGATGGAATTTTACTTGCCTTGCAATTTTTTCTATTACAGTTTCTATTATGTTTTTACCTTCTACTTGAGACCAACGATATGTACATTTTTAAACCGATTTAGCGGATTTTTCGTTACAAGAAAATAAACACACAGCATTTATTATATTAATAGGATATAGAAAGTTTAATATAAAAGTGATTTTTGAAAGTCTGTGCATAAGATAAGATGTTTGTGACTGTTGAAAATCTGTTGTTGAAGCCTAATGATGATTTGGGAAAGCACCAATGAAATGAAATGAAATGCATATAAACATGCTTAACCGCCAGCTGGTAAAATTGAGCTTTCATTACAAAAAAAAAAAGCTTTCAGAAAATTGAAATAAGATGAGTCAAAATAATTCACATATTCCATTTGCAATGATTTAATCAGTCATAATAAAGCAGAAATCTATGTACATCAACTGACACCAAATACAGTGGACCAAACACAAAATAACGCTGATGATGAAGGTTTAGTGGACTTGGAAAACAGCTAGTTGTTCAGTTCAACTATGTGTTAGTCAGAATATTTACAACTAACTTAGGTGTTATTTGTTCATTAATAATTATCACATATAATTTGGCTTAAAAAGCGATACGAACTTTAGCCTGTTCAAACCATAAATATAGAAACAAATGAAGTTCGAACAATAATAATTAAAATTAACTAAAGTTATATTTAGTTGTTATGTTTTGGGCGTTTACTTCCTTTTCTTCAACACTGTCTTGTATGTTTGTGAACTTGTGTCTTACGCCCTCAGCTTTTCAACAACCTATTGTAAGTGTAGTAGCTCTTCAAGCTGTACAATAGTTGTAAAATGTTGTAGGTAATTTGAATAGAAAAGTTTGCTACGACACCTACAACATTTTTCCATATCGCACCTTATCAACAAGAGGGTATTAACTCAAAATTTTTGAAATTTCACTTTTTGCAAGAAATCAACTAACAACATCAATATCTATCTACTGTAAAAATTTCAACGTATTCCGATTACTCTTTCACCTCGAAAACCACATTTGAGACCATTTTTGTGATAGTGTAGTGACTACCTTTATATAATCAAAAAGGTATTATTTTGAGTTAGTACAAAAGTGGACACAGAAATGTATCTTATATTTTCATAAAAAAGGTATTACAGTGGAGGCTCAAAAAAGTTAAGTAGTTTGTTTTGGGGGTGATGAACTTTTCCGAAATCTTAACTTTTCCGTAGTATGAAAAATTCAAGAGGTTGTATGTGTATTTGTACATTATTTATTTATTTTTTAATTGTCAATTAGAATTATATTCTACGACTAATTTCTTTTACAACCAACTGATGAGAGCAACTACATTATGCATATAAAATTCACAAAAAAAATATATATAACAGTAACGGTTTTATTTTTGCATGTATACAGGCGTATATGACTCACTATATATATAAATATGTATTGAGGATTTACATACAAAAGTTGAGATCATCTTAGAAAGAGAAAAAAACTATATATAAAAAAATTGTCTCAGAAAAGTTGAGAATTACTTAACTTTTTGGAGTCACCAATGGTGAATAAAAGCTGCTTAACTTTTCCATATACTTAACTTTTCTATGACTTAACTTTTTCGAGCCTCCACTGTATTTTGATTTGAGCCTTTAGTTAAAAATAATCCAATTGTTTTATTTAAATTCTGTTGTATTTTGAGTTGATACTGTTTTGTTGAAAAATATATTTTGAAACTTTATTTAAATTTCAACTAAAGCGTCGTAGTATTTCAAAATAATACAAAAAAAAAAATATCGAGAAAATTCAGAAAAATGGTATTAACTCAAAACGTAGAGTTTTTTCCCAAGAATTCCAACATTTTGAAATAAAAACAATGCAAATATATTTTCAAATGAAATTTAATTACTAATATGGATTCGGATTTTCAAATTCTCTTGTAATCTAACCACAAACAGTTTTTCGTCTCTACTGAACATTTTAAAATTTTGAGTTAATACCCTCTTGTTGATAATGTGCGATATGTTTGATGAATGTCGTAGAATGGCATCAGGAATGCATAATCTTATAAAAGTGCTAATGTTTCTTAATTACATTTACCTTAATTTTTCTTTATTAAATTAATAAAAATTAGTGCAATTATAAATGCAAATAAAAAAATAAATTCGCGACGAAAATTGACAAATGGCTACTAACAGCAGGATGATAATAAAGTCTAATAATGTTTTAAAATATTAGAAATTGTTAGGACGCTAAAAACCATGCAAAAAGTCGCTTTTATTGCGAACTTTGCAAAAAATCGTGAAAATTGGCAAAATTTTAAACAAGCCATAATATTGATTAAAAATCGCTAAAACTGTAAGGAATGCAAAAAATTTGGCAAGAATCGCGAAAATTACGTAAATTTGCAAAAACTTATTAACAGCAGGATGATGTTTTTTTTTTAAATCGGCAAAACTGCCAAGAATCTGAAGACATGTAAACCGTCGCTTTTATCGCGATCTCAGAATCGCCTGAAATTTTTGGATTTTTTATGAAATTGTAATTTTCCTTATTTTTTAATCACCCGAATCCACCATTAACATTTCTGCAGTATATTTTTCGGATAATGCCGAATTTTTTTTATTTTTTTTTTGCTTTTATTAATTTCAAACTGCGTTATTTTTATTCTTTCTCTTCTTCTTTTTAAATGTTCGATATTTCTAAAAGTCTAACAACACTTACAACAGGCCGTTCACAACTATCATAGTTGTAGCTAATATAATCTACAGTAGGTTGTGAATTGTGATGTAACGAATGTCAATAATTTGTACAAAGTAATATTTTTATCAATTTATTTAAATTTAGGATTTATGCATTTATTTATTTAATTTCTTTGGAAAAATATTCGTATTCGCCTTTTTGTGGTTTTCCCGCGAAATGGCTTATGGATAAAATAGAGGCTACTTCTTTTTAGAGGATAAACAGGTTAAAAACATACTTTTTCTGGTTTTGATAAACTTGATATACACTTTATAGGACAAGTTCAGTTTCTGGATGCGAACAAAGTCGCGGGAAGATTTTGGTATGATATGCAGCAGTGATCAATAATGAATTCAATTTATTCAACATGTCTGTTACTTTTATTTTCTTAGTTTGATTCGATTTTTGGTTGAATTGAAAACAAATTTGCTTTGAATTTTTTAAAATCACATTAGGAAGAAAACTAATTTCTTACGTGTGCTATATTATTCCAGAACTAATAGCAGGAAGCCTTACTATCTAATAGGGTGATCGACTCGGTTTTTCAACCGGTTTTAAAACCCGGGTTTTTTCACAATACGATTGTCGGTTTTTTCAAAATGTTGATTTTTCGAATGTCGAATAGTCCGGTTTTTTTACAATATAAAAACCGGCTGAGTCGAATACTTTTCGATTTGTATATTCTGCAATAAAATTAGTTTTACTATGTTAAAACTTACATCAACGTGTTCTGCTGATTTTCCTAAGTATTTTTTTCAGTGTAAAAGTTCTAAGCATTTTTTGAGCATTGCAAAACTTACTGAAACATGAAATAAAAGACAAATTATTTTATGAGGTGGTAGCAGAGGCTAGTTAAATTGGCCTTATGGTGTGCAAATCTATTGGCCTTGTGGATGTCAAAATCTATTTGGAAAATGTGTTTTTTAGTTTTGTTGACATTTTGCTTCATATTTTATATAGAGGTAGAGATCCACCTCGTCCATAGATTCATATGTACTCGTATATATGTATGTATATTATACATGATATTATCAGGAATGTTCTGACATTCGCATCGCCAAACACGTTTCTACATGTTCTGTAACTCACTCGTTTTGCTTGCGACCTGCCATATTGATTAAGGTCAGCTGTTTGTTAAAGTCGTCAGTGTATATGTAAGTAACTAATGCAAAGACAAAATTAACAAAACAAAAAAACCTTTTATAAATTTCAATTTTATAATAAAACTTTTGCGAAAATATTAATATTTCTGATTAAAATCATGTATATAATTGAAGCACAGCCGCGAATAACGTTGTAAAATACATTTTTTTAAAAACCAGTTTTTTTCACAGATTAACATCAAACCATACAAAAATATTCACCCTATCGCCGTCAAAATACAATTACAATCAGCCAGTCTGTGGAAAAAAAATCATGCAAACGAAATTGTCGAAAATAATTGATAAATGTAGCAGAGATATAAAGAGAAAAGTTAATGCTAGTAATCATTATTTTCGATAAGCTAAAAAAATTTAAACGAAAAGAACAATCTTGCTTTAAAATACGTTTTTTGGCTCTCCTGAAAAATTATTATTTTGTCACTTAAAACGTTATTCGTTATTCTTTAAAGTTTTGTTTGGGCTTAATTCGTTAGTTCACTTCAGTATACTCTTGCGATTTGAACTCGCCAAGAGTCTGCGATATGCAGAACAGCTCTCTTGCGAGTTCCAGTCACAATTGCAAATGTTATGTGATTTGGGAGTGTTAGAATATGCATATGTACATATGTGAAATTAATTTTTATGTTTTACCTTTTAATTTTTGTATTGTTTTGTAGTATTTACATATGTACATGAACTGTTAACTCTTTTTCTTTTATAAAACCAATTTAAAATCAAAACTTTTGTATAATAATTCTCTTACTTGAAAAAACCGGGTGACCGGGTTTTTCATAATTTCAAATATTCGAACTATTCGAAAACCGGTTTCTGGAAAAATTCGAATAATCGATCACCCTACTATCTAAGGAATATGGGAGACTTTAAACTGAATATGTGTTATGAAAATATAGCAAGTGATACGTGCAATATAAACAAATGGCTAAATATGAATAAATTAAAGTTAAATGAAAATAAAACAAAAATAATGGAAATTAATATGAAAACAGATAAATTATTTCAAATAAATAACGTTACAATTGAAAAAGTAAACAGTATTAAATATCTAGGTTTTGTAATAGACAAACATTTAAAATTCAATGAACATACTGAATATATTTGTAAAAAGATCGGAAAAAAATGGATTTTTTAAACGTTTGCGAAATAAAGTATCTACACTAACATCAGTAAACATATATAATACAGTTATTAAACCGCATTTCGAATACGGGTCAACAATCTTGTATTCCAGCTGCAATGATCAACAAATTTCAAGACTACAGAAACTGCAAAATAAAGCTATGCGTACAATATTAAAATGTAATCGATTAACATTTATTAATTATATGCTCAATACATTGAAGTGGTTAAATATTAAACAAAGACTGCAACTGAACACAATAAACTTTATTCAGAAATTGAAAATGTTGGATGCACCTGATTATTTGACGGACCAGACAAGATACGTTAGAGAAGCTCAGCCATATAACCTCAGGAATGCTAATGACTTCAGACTACAACAGGCCCATACTAATGCGATGAAGAGAACATTTTTCTATAAAGGATTGAGACTATATAACCTGATGCCAAATGAAATTAAAAATGAACCAAATACTATAGCGTTTAGAAAAAAAGTTGTAAATTTCATCAGAAATAACTTAGTTCAAAACACTTAAAACTTTTATTTTATCTATTTATTTGTTTTTATATATTTTATATTATGTAAACTCTCAAAGTATTAAAAATACTACTCACTATTAAATAAAAATAAAAAAAAATAAAAAAACTAATTATTTGCAAAACATATTATTTTATAAGGGTCTTAAAGTGTACAATGAAATGTCTTTAGAATTGAATAACAAAAATTAAAAATTTAAAAAACCCCCGATATATCAAAAAAAAAGACGTGGTATTTTCTAAACGGCTGGACCGATTTTCTTCAAAACATAGTTAAGAACCTTCTCGATCAAGTCACCTTTCAAACTGAAAAAACTAAATGAAAATCGGTCCAGCAGTTTGGTCTGTACGTGGAAGGCAAAAACACACTGAAGCAGAGATATGCAGATATTGCAACGTGATACTGCTCCCCACATCTTAACGGAACGTCCACAATTGAGAACATATTTTCCATCGCTGGACATACTTGACTGCACCAACGAAAAAATCACTTAGGAAATGCCTAGGAACCTGCTTTATGTTTTATATACGTATGTGTTTTATGAGTATGTATGTATATATGTATAAGGAAATAAATACATACATACATACAATCAGATCAAAGTATAAAAAAAGAGTTACGGAAATCTTTTGGGTGCAAAGAGAAAAATTAAAAAATCTTAGTGCAAGGAGTATGCATATTATGTATATGCTTACATACATATATACATAAAAAATTCATTGAATTTAAATAAAATGTTTTATAAAAATTTTGAAATAATAATTTTATTATAAAATACATTTAAAAATTCATTTAAAATTTTATGAATATGGGAGATTACTATTTAGATATTGTATTAGGGAAAAGTAAAAAAGCTTGTGAGTGATTGTAAGTGATTGGCTAGAGACATGTGTGAAAAAAATACATTCATAAGTACATATACATATGTACTACATACATACGTATATGTATTTCTATATATATATATATGTATATATATATATATATATATATATATATATATGTATATATATATATATATATATATATATATATATATATATATATATATTTATTTTTACTAACCAGAAGTTAGACTAACGGGCAATAAATCTATTCATAAACATGTTGTCAAGATTGATGGAGGTGGTGATGCTTCTTCAGGCGCCGGCGATGTCAATGCTTTACGAATGTTATTAAATCGACACAATCGAAAGTATAAGACGAAAAAGATTCTTTCAAAATTACAAAAACAGAAATTATGTAATATGTGCACGTTTGTTTTAAAACTGATTTGTTATGTAAATAACAATGTTACATATTAATATTAATAGAAACATTCATATTTTAAAAACTATTTTTACAAAATGCAACAATTTTAAAGCGAAACCCCGAATTTTTTTTAAAGAATCCTTTTTAGCTTTTGTTTTTCTTAAAAAAAAAATAAAACATGACCCTATGACACTTTAGAATCCCCAAATAAGTTTTATTCCTCGCTTAATTTTTAAACACAACAATCCGTCGATTACCGCTGAATCGTGTTTAAAAATTATCTGGTAGTTTATACATTATTCCAAAGGTCTTTTCAAGCCGCTTCCATTGATGTACATATTGACAACACAATATTCCACAAAAACCAAGATCCTTCAATCGTTTTTAAATCAATTGCTACTTATTTTAAATCAAATCACAATGGACCCAATTGGGTCTCCGAGTGGAGGTGCGGTATAACACCACCCTTCCTAACCTATTTTAAATCAAATTCTACATATTTTAAACAGTGCTTGATGGTACGAATACCCAATTACAATACAAATTATTTTTCTTTGTTTGGCTTACGAGTTTTTTTTTTTTTTTTGACTGATTTGCCACGTATAGCCGTATAATCTTGCGGGTTCTTTTGTGGAATTTCGTTGACAACCATTACAAAACTAAATAAATATACATATGTGACGCGCAAAATAGAAAGCGATCTAAGGGTAAAAGCCGGTTTTGTTCAGGAGAGCCATTTTAAATATTTAAATACGTGTATCTTTGTATCTTTGGTGTACCATCACTGAGCTTGTTAGTATTGGTCTCATTTGAAAGCGACACATCTCATGACGTCAGGAACGTGTTGGTCAACCTTGAAAACGCGCGTAGGTCGTCCCTACCTCTTGTTTTGTGTAGTTGCTTTTTACTGTTTTCTACCTAGCGCGCTGTTTCCATGAGTTTGATATCAATTTTGCTCGCGTTTTTTCGAATCCAGGTTTATTTTCTGAAATTATTAATTGTGAATTAAAATAAATACTCATTTATAATTCTTTTAAATCGTGAATATCACTCTGTTAGTACGAAAATTTTTCACATAACCTTAGTTAGAATCGTCGACTTCAATTTCATAAAACGCGCATATCTCTGGGAGGGAACACTTTTGGGGCATGGGATCGGTCTCATTCGATGCTCAGATGTCCACATAAAAAAAGTGATAATTGATTTTTTTACCCTTAGGTTCCTTTCTCTATACGCTGTCATATATGTATGTATATGCATATGTGTACATATGTACATATGTAACTACTACGATGAGATCAATGTTTTTTAAATTGGAAAATGCTGAAAATTCATTCCATTTAGTACCCATATACATAAGTGATCAAAGTAGCGCCAACAGCTACAACGCAGTCTCAGAAATTTTATTATAGCTGATTCGCGATAACGCCATAGCAATAACCATATAAATCAATTGAATTTTGGTTATGGCTATGACAATATGGTATGAAACGTCTAATTTAAGCTTTAAGCTTTAGTACTAATGTAAAAATAACGTTTCGAATTAGTTGCCGATAACTGTACATACCTATTTTCTGTTAAAATTTTCTTTTTTGTGTTATGACTATGTTGCAATAAAGAAGCGTCAAGTAATTCCATTTGAAAGCAGTCTTTCTAATTAGTTGTGAATAGCTGTACATACTAATTTTCTTTTAGAATGTCCTTATGAAGTTCAGACTACATACGCTCATTTACGAAACTAAAGTCGTAACTCAAAAAATTTGATTTTTGAGTTAATGATGGATGCAGAATTGATCCTCATATTGTAATTCATATTTTGAAAAAATTTCATACAAATGTCTTGAATACAATCTTTTGAAAGAAAAATTAATTTATTTTTCCATTAATTTTGTGTGTAAATTGATAACTTTAAAACCGTTTTCTGGCACACTAGTTTTTTGAGTTGTGACGGTGTTTTAGTAAATGACCGAAATACATATACATACATATCGAGCGTTATTTTCGATTTTATCGAAAGCGACATGTAATCGAAAATATATTTTTTTTATTGAAATCATGGAAATTTTAAGATGCGGGTTGTATAATTTTATATAGGTATGTAAAACAAATTTAAATATGTACATATATATTATAAAAAATCTTCTCTTGAAAACTTAAATTTTTGTCGTTTACGATTAAATCGAAAATAAGGCTCGATATGTTGAAATAAAGGAGCGCAAAGTAATTGAATTTGAAAAAATTACAATTACATGTATGTAATTGTGATTGAATTACAGATTACAATTACATATGTACATATGAATTTAAACATGTACATTAGGGTGGCCGTTATTTTTTTATTTTTATTTCGTCTACTCTCACCCCCAAATCGGTTCAGTTTTATGTAAAAAAATACAAAAAAAATTCTTACCGATAAGTTGTGTTTTAGGGGGTGCGTTCGGCCCAAAACAGTTGGCCCTCAGGCCCATATATTCAAAGTAATTTTTTTTTTGTTTGTTTTTTTTAGTTATTTTACTATATGTATATGTATGAAATAATTTAATACATATACATATATAAGATTTTATTGTACATGCTTAAAATAAAAAATGTCCATATAAATATATAACTTCGTTACATAAAATTTTTGGTATTTTGTTGGTTATTTTCCGCATTATTTTCTAAAATATTAATTTTCGCAAAAAACTTTCTTTGAGACTAATGTTGTTGACTTGAAGAGCTAAAATATTGCCATATGTCATATTCTTGTAAAATTATTTTTTAAAAATAAAAAAAATTACATTGAAAAATGGGCTTGAAATCCAAATTTGAGGGCCGGACGCACCCCCTAAAACGCAACTTATCGGTATGAAATTTTTTTGTACTTTTTTAACATAAAACTGAACCGATTTAGGGGGTGACAGTAGAAGAAATCGGGGCTTAAATCTAGTTTAGGGACACCTCCCAAAAATGAAAAAAAGTATCCTATACTATAGTAAATTGAAATATAATAAATAAAAATTAAATAAAAATATTGGCGGCGACGCTTAGTTTCCGAGTTATAGGCCTCTGAAATTCTAGTACAATATTATGATTATACGGTGTTTTTCAACGAATATGACCAATATTGGTATTTCAAAATTTAAAAAAAGGTATGCTATCCTATAGAAAATTCAAAAAACAACTTTGCAATCCAGAAAATCATTACTAGGCTGCGCCGTCTCGGGAAACACCATGGTGGAGAAAATCCTTAAGCCCGGCCAAAGGCCGGCAATGCAGAACAATGTTATTAAGCAGGAAAACTTTGCAATCCAGAAAATCATTACTAGGCTGAGCCGTCTCGGGAAACACCATGGTGGAGAAAATCGTTAAGTCCGGCCAAAGGCCGGCAGTGCAGGAAGACCTTATTAAGCAAGAAAACTTTGCAAGGAAGAAAATCATTACTAGACTGCGCCGTCTCGGGAAACACCATGGTGGAGAAAATCCTTAAGCCCGGCCCAAGGCCGGCAATGCAGAAAAATGTTATTAAGAAAACTTTGCAATCCAGAAAATCATTACTAGGCTGCGCCGTCTCGGGAAACACCATGGTGGAGAAAATCGTTAAGCCCGGCCGAAGGCCGGCAGTGCAGAAACACATTATTGGCAAGAAAACTTTGCAAGGCAGAAAATCATTACTAGGCTACGCCGTCTCTGCAGCGCAGAAATAAGCTATTAGGCATGAAAACTTTGCATTATAGGATAGCAATATTTTTTTAATTTTTGAAATACCAATATTGGTCATATTCGTTGAAAAACACCGTAAAATCAAAATATTGTACTAGAATTTCAGAGGCCCATAACTCGGAAACTAAGCCTCGCCGCCAATATTTTTATTTAATTTTTTTTTTCTTATTTTTCAATTTACTATAGGATGGGATACTTTTTTTTTAATTTTGGGGAGGTGTCCCTAAACTAGATTTGTTCCGAAATCGGAATAAAAGTTCTCCATACAACTAACGGCCACTCTAATATACATACATATTTATGAGCATATCCATACGTACATACTTAAATAAGAAATATCTTTTGCCTATGTTCCATAGCACCTAGTTGCACATTATAATGGGCTTTAATAATGTATACATATGTTCTTTTTTATTAATATTTTGTTTTTGTTATATCTTGTCCACTTTTTAAACTGTTTGTGGTTTCAAACTAAACTACATAAATGCCTTGGTTCATTTTTTTGTGTTTTTTTTTTTATTTTTTATGATTATTGTTGCTACATATGTATGTATGTATTGTGTCAGCTACTATACTTATAGTTGTTTTGTGCATACATTATTAATTTCAATGAATTAACTCTAATTTCTTTAATTGAACTTAATTGCAAATTTTTATTCACATCATACTTTGCTTTACTTTTCCCTTCAAAATATTTATTTTTTTCGTTTGTTTCATTTCTTTCGTTTTTCACTCTGTATCTTATTCATTTATTATAAATTTAATCGATTTCCTAAAACATATTTTATGCATTTCTTCCTTTTCTTTTATACTTTTTTATACGCACCTTCTTCTTTATCTTTTTATATTTTTTGCAAAAAAGTATAACTGACTATACTATCGTACTATTTTGTAGAATTTTGATATTATTCATTTAAGAAATTCGTCGATTTTGATTGATTTTTCGTAAATTAGTTTAATTGTATCCGAATTTAAATTATTTTATTCACAGATATAATATTTTATTTATGTGTGTTTCACCAAAATTTTTTTCGTTCTACACAAAAGAAAATTGTTAGACATAATCAGGGCTGCCAGAAGATTCTGGTGAAAAACCTGCACTTTTTTGAAAAATCATCGGCAGGTTGTGGCAGCGCTACTTCAGCTGATCATTTTTTGTTATTGTGCTTTGTAGCTGAAGAATGTCAAAAACTTCGATTTTAGGTTTGTTTCTTTACTTTTTGGGTAAAGTTCGGTAAAATGAGAGGAAACTATAATCTCGCTCAATAATATACAAAAATGCACAAAAGTACGGGAATGCGAAAAACCAACATTTTAACACGAAAATAAACGTCAATGCATGTATGCATATACACACGTATGCACATAACTAAACACATACTTTTGTACATACACACGCACGTATTTACTTACATGATTCAGCATACTTATATAGGTTTTTTATCTTAATTTCATACAAAAACTTATAAAACATTGTTCACCACTAGTTTCTTAACATTTTTCCATACATTTATTCATTTGTTTAGTTTTTAGGTAAATGTAATTTTTCTTTGTAGTTGTTATTTTCAAACAGCTGATTGATTTTGTGTTTGCCCAAACCATGATACAATTATACAGGTAACCGCAAATCGACAACAAATTTACAGCAAATAAAACAACAGGGCTTTTTGTTGCTAGTTTGTGGTGTCAACTGTCATAGAGCAAGTGATTGAAATGAAAGATAAACAGCGTGTGTGTGTGTTTGTAAAACTTAAACAACATTTGGCAGATGGCACCACGAAACAAGCAAAACAGCTGGCGCTTCGCGGTTACCTGTATATTTGTATCATGGCCCAAACTAGCACGAAGAAAAAGTACGGGTCATGATACAATTATACTAGGTACATGCACGACTACAACAATTGGAATTTTGTTGTATTTGTTGTTATAAACAAACGATAAATTGTCAGAAACAAATGTCTTTTGTTTATAAAAAATTGCAATTACAGGGCAACTAAAGTACAATTGCAGACGCGGCATTCCTGCATGATTATAGTTATTCAGTGTTGCCATTCTGTGTGTAGTTAAATAGTGTGTAATTTCTACTCACATGTGTAGGCCATGGAATTAAATTCTTGTATAATGTCTGTGAAATTCTACTTTGGGTTCTATTTGTATTTATTTTTCTTTTAATTTTAACCTACACAAAAGATGTGTAGTGTAATTTTCTTCAATGTTTAATTGCAGACACAGCCTTGTGTAAATTCATTGGCAACACTATAAACATTTTATTCACACACATACACTAACATTTTTGCAGCTTGTAAACAAAGTTTGACATTTATCTGCAATGTATACAGTAACAGGCTGGGCTTGTGCATGTACCTGTTATAATTGTATCATGGTACGGGTTGTTTCTTGCAAGAAGAAGAACATTACTCTCACAAAACCTCTCTCATTTACCCAATTTTCGAGTACGGGAACGCTTTTCGTGCAAATTGGGATCCCGGTGGATCCCAATGTAGAGTAAAGAAACAAACCTTTTGTTTTGGTTTAGGTACAATTATTATTATGCTTTTGACATTATTGCTGTTGTAATATTTGTTGTAGAAATGCGGGTACCTGATTGATGTGCCTTGGGCTGTATCAAGGCACATCAATCAGGTACCCGCAATTCTACAACAAATATTACAACAGCAATAGCCACATGTACTTTGTTGCTATAAATTACCATCTTACTCAAGGCGCATTTATTAGATGGCAGCACTACACCATGTGTCTAATGTCATTATACCAAGCTAAATGTCAAATCTGGATTGTGAAGGTATAAGCCAAAAACATGATTTTATTTGGGTATCCATAAACAGCTAACGAATATTCACTTTTGTATGGTGTTTGACATTTCCTATAATAAACATACAACCTAACGATGCTACCATGGTGTAATTATACAGGTGACTGCGTAAGGATTTATTATACAAAAATACGGCAACCATAGCTTTGTAAAGAACCGAAGAATGTCAAAAGCCCAAAAATAATTGTACCAAAATCAAAACAAAATCGAAGTTTTTGACATTCCTCAGCTACAAAGCACATAGAGCAAAAAATTATCAGCTGAAGTAACGCTGCCACCTAGTTAAATACACCTTGGATGCTACCCTGTTTTGAAAAGTAAGATGGTAATTTATAGCAACAAAGTACATGTGGTTATTGCTGTTGTAATATTTGTTGTAGAAATGAGGGTACCTGATTGATGTGCCTTGATCTTACTTTTCAAAACAGGCTAGCATCGATAGATTGTATGTTTATTATAAGAAATGTCAAACACCATACAAAACTGAATATTCGTTAGGTGTTTATGGATACACAAACAAAATCATGTTTTTAGGCTTATACCTACACAATCCAAATTTGACATTTGGCTTGGTATAATCAAGGCCTATTTATCAGGTCAACGCAACTCTCACGATGATTTTTGTTTTTATGGTTTGTTTTCTTGTTTGAGCTGTCAAAAGTTATTTGCACCATATACTTTAGTTCATGTTTGTGTGTGTTTCTGACAACTTAAACATAAAGTTGTTTTTTGTATTGCTGTGTTTTTGTAGAGTTGCGTTGACCTGATAAATAGGCCTTGGGTATAATGACATTAGTCACCTGGTGTAGTGCTGCCACCTAATAAATACGCCTTATGCAGATAACCGCGAAGCTCCAGCTTTATGCTTGTTTCGTGATGTGATCTGCCAAATGTTGCTTATGTTTTACCAACACAAGCGCACAGTGCCTATTAAAACTGTACTAATACAAACAAGTACATGTAAACGCAAGTACATGTATATTGTTTTCTCTTGGTTTTTTGACAGTTTTCATCACAAAACAGCAATAATAATCACTGTTGTTTCATTTGTTGTAGATTCGCGGCTACCTGTATTATTCTGTCATGATTGATGTGAATAAATTTTGCACACAACCATGATACAATTATAACAGGTACATGCACAAGCCCAGCCTGTTACTGTATACCACAGCTGTATACATTGCATATAAATGTCAAACTTTGTTTACAAGCTGCAAAAATGTTAGTGTATGTGTGTGAATAAAATGTTTATAGTGCTGCCAATGAATTTTCGCAAAGCTTTGTCTGCAATTACACATTGAAGAAAATTACACTACACATCTTTTGTGTAGGTTAAAATTAAAAGAAAAATAAATAAAAATAGAACCCAAAGTAGAATTACACACAGATTATACAAGAATTTAATTACATGGCCTACACATGTGAGTAAAAATTACACATTATTTAACTACACACAGATTGGCAACAATGAATAACTATAATCATGCAGGAATGCCGCGTCTGCAATTGCACTTTAGTTACCCTGTAATTGCTATTTTTATAAACAAAAGACATTTGTTTCTGACAATTTTTCGTTTGCTTATACCAACAAAATACATGTGTTTTTTGCTGTTGGAATTTTGTTGTAGTCGTGCATGTACCTAGTATAATTGTATCATGCACACAGCCAAATACAAGGCACATTTCAAGGCATATCAAACAGGTACACGTATCAGGCATATTGATCATCCGCTGATTTTGTGCCAAGGCACATTTACCATAGAGTACTAACTAGAGGCGACACCGGCGAATTGAAGAGAATTCGCTTTACTAAGTTCTTGCGGTAGAGACAGCAAATATGACTAATTTCTATGCCCTTCTCTATCGCACCATCTTAGTAAAATGTCATTTAGTTATTTACAAAATATAAATTTTCTTGGCAGGAATTGGCGCAAATTATATAAAAAATGATTTTGCGCCAAAATCCTTGCCAAAGTTGGTAATATGTGGACAAAAATTGGTAGATTATCTTGTCCACATATTACCAACAGTGAGAAAAGTGAACAAAACAAAAGTGATGGTGAAAAAAACACGGATTACTGGGAGCATCACACAGCAAAAGTAAAAATGTAAGTATATATTTATTGTTTCTTTTACTTATTTATAATAGATTCTAACAATATATACTTAATTTCCAGTAGCCACAGATGCACTATGGGTTGACCCACAGGATAGAAGCTGAATTTGTTCCCGACAGAGCCAACTAAGTAAGTAATTTATATAAAAACGTCTGTGAAAAGTGAATTTTTCAAAGTGAAATTTGAGTGTGGGGCTGTGTACATTGGAAGGGACAATGGTGTTCTTGTCCCTTCCAATGAATAAGTGCTTTGTTTAACATATAGTGAAGAGAAAATGTGTTCCGATCAATAAGATCCAAAATACGCTCGCTTTGTATTACTTTTAGAAGGAGCTAAGTAATATAAACTACACGACTAATGTGTACATGTAAAGTGAATTGAAAGTGTGATATTATGTACATTGGAAAAGACGATGTTTGTCTTGTCCATTGTACAAAAACTTTGTTTAACATGCCGACATGAAATGAAGTGTTGGGATCAATTGGAATCCAATTTTGTTCGCTTTTTGCAAGTGCCTTACGCAAACAAGTTTATATGGTTAATGTGGACAGATAAAGTGAAGTGTATGTGTGGAATCTTGTGCATTGGAAGGGACAATGATGTTCCTGTCCAATGCACAATAGCAAGGGTTAACAAGACATATAAAAATGTAGTGTCCAGATCTTTTGGATTCCAAGTGTTCCAAGTTCTTTTTGTTTTTCACAAGTTCTTAACAAAAATAAGTGATTTGTGTCTACGTAAAGTGCGTTGTTTGTGTGGAATTTTGCACATTGGAAGGAGCAATGATGTTCTTTTCCAATGTACAAATACTTTGGTTAACAAACCGTTTAAGAAAGAAGTGCTTGGAACAATTGGATTCAAAAGTTGTTCACAAATAACTAGTTTTTATGACTAATGTGTACATATAAGTGAAGTGTTTGTGTGGAATCTTGTACATTGGAAAGGACAATCATATTATTGTCCTATGTACAATGACACAGGTTAACAAGCCGCAAAAATGTGAAGTGTTCGGATCAATTGGAATCCAAATATGTTCGCTTTATGTTATTTTTTTTTAAGTACTTGACAGAAATAAGACTAATGTGTGCCTATAAAGTGAATTGACAACGTGGAATTTTGTACATTGGAAAGGACGATGATGGTCTTGTCCAATGTACAATAACACCAGTTTGTAAGTCGCTAGAAAAAAAGTTTTCTAATCAATTGGAACGCAATTGTGTTAATTTTGTGTCCTTCTTTACAAGTACTTGAGACAAAAAATAAAGTATTTTTCATTAAATTAAAAGAACTTTTACGGGCTGCTACTTTATAAAAGACATTCAACTTTTGTTTTATATATGTATATATAACCTTAGTTCTATAAATAAAAAGCCCTTTTACTTTTTCCAAAAAATATAACTTTTTTAAAACTAAAAATACAATTTTAATAATGCTCTTTTTTAATTTTTATTTTATTTACATATGTGAACGGCAAGAAAACCTGGAAGAAACAAAACGAAATATCGCTGCTACAAAATCCATTCGAACCCTAAGGACTAAACTGGAATGTTTCCAAGGAAAACAACTTTAGACTTTGGTGACATAAGTAAAATTATTTTAATTTCAAGATATTTAAAAAAATTTGGTTAATTACATTAGTAAATATTCCAATTTTGTTTTTGTTTACAGTGTGTGTAGTGCAGTTCTTTTTGTAACAGTTTCAAATGATTAAAAATTGTATATTTACATATGTACCTAGTTACTAAAAAAATTTAAAAATAAAAATGAGAAAACAATTCCAAAATTGAACATATAACTTATTTTTTTTAAGATTTTATTACTACAAATTGAGGTGAGTATACGCTCAAGAAACGAAGACCTTTTTTGATTTGAATCGCCATTAAAATAACTTATTTCTGTACTGAATATTATTTCAAGTCAATACAAAAGTTAAAAAAAATCGTTAATTTTTATAAAAAAGTTATTACTTTGAGTCTAAGATATGTTTAATAACACAATTCCACGATTGTTCCACTCTTAAGAAATTAGTAAGCAATTCGGATAGGTATAAGGTACTAAGATTCAGAAAAAATATTAAAAATTTTCAATATAAAATTAATTTAAACTTTTTGACATTATTTATGATTATAACTATTTTATAAATATCCCCTTTCTTTCTAAAAACTGACACAAAAAGACATGATTCAATTAAGCTTATTATTAGTATCCAATTCACTTTTGCGATGTAACTTTCTTTAATGATGTGTGCATCTGTAAGAAAAAAAGTTAATTAATAAATGTACATTCATGTATATTAAAGTAAAAAATACCTTTACCTCGAAAAAGATTCTCAAATTTATAGCGTGTACTTCTGATTTCAATTGACCCTTATTATTTTGTAATCATGCTATTAAATTCCTAATTTCTTTATTTATGGGAGCTTTCTACTAGTACTGGATGCATATGTCTGATTATTTGGTATACTAAATGTTCGACCAGTATTTGTTTCTGATCTTGTTGCATTTACCAACAAAGAGGCCTAACGATTATCTGAAATAAACGATGACAATTAATATTTCAAATAATGAATTATTTATTTATTTATTCAATGGATGTAATAATTATTGTTCAAATAAAACTTACCGTTTTGATGCATAGCACCAGATTTTACAGGTGGCTCGGCCAAACCAATATAAGGTGCTGGAAGAGTTTGCTGGCCAGTTATATCATATCTGCACATGTGCAGGTCAGCGTGGTGTTATACGTATTTGTGTATACACTTGCGGATCCAAAAAAAAATTGGCCGGGCCCCATGTAAGGCACAAAGAAACTCCCAACAGCATTATGTTCTATTACTTGGCCAAGTTGTTGCATGGACCATATACCGCACTTCTGATGCATATATTGTGAGTCCAGACGAGCTTTATTTTCGTGGAGCTCATGCTGATTGTGTTTTGCCAATAGTTTCTTGGCCAGCTATTACTTCAAGCAACATACCATTGATCTTACTAGCCAAAAATGGATGCAAATGTCTGTCTGGGTATAAACGTTCGACCAGTATAGTAACAAAGAGGACTAAGGATTTTCTGGAATAAACGGTGAGAACAATTAATGTTTCAAATACTGAAATATTATTCAAATAAAACTTACCGTTTTGATGTATTTGCGACACAAGCTGACTTGCTGGAACCTTTTGAACTGTTTGCGTACACCTTTTTTGGTAGCACGCTGTTGAGCAGCGTTAAAGGTGGCCCGGCCAAAGTAATATAAGGTGCTGGAATAGTTTGCAGCCCAGGGTAGAGTATTACACATTTATGTAGGCACTTACAGATCAGAAAAATGTGGCCGGGTACATTAGGCGTGGAAGCACGCGTGCATTTTTATTTGGTAGCACGCTCTTGAGTAGCACCAGCTGTTAAAGGTGGTCCGGCCAAAGTAATATAAGGTACTGGAATATTTTGCTGGCCAGTTATATCACAAGCGTCCATGCACAGCAAAGTGAAAGTGATATACGCATTTGCGTAGGCACTTGCGGATCCAAAAAAAGTTGGCCGGGCCCCATGTTAGACACACAGAAGCTTCCAGTTGCATTATATTAGAATACTTGGCCAAATTGTTGCATGGGTCGCTTAACGCCCATGTGATGCACATGTTGTGAGTCCAGATGAGCTTTCCAAACTTATTTTCGTTGAGCAAATGCCGATTTTCTTATGGGGAAGGAACTTGCAAACGTATCCTTTCTCCATATATGTATAAACAACATGCACAACTTTAGCAATTGTTTCATTTTCTACATCTTCCGAAGTGCACAAAGCCGTTTGCTTTAGATGAGTCTCCATCATCGGTAGTAACTTTGTGGCTACATACCCATATTTCCAAATTTCGGGAAATTATCACAATGCCCTTATCCACTTTTTTTGTAAAAACTTTGTAATTACGAAAGTTTGTTACATTATTTGGGCAACAATTTACAATCAGTAGTTGAGGAAGCCCACTGACCATCAATTACACAACTTATTATATCAAAAACACATCTATTTTCAACAAAAATTTAATTTTTACTTAAAATTTTTCACTTTTGTTTTTTTATTTTCTACTATTTTAAGAACATATGTTTGCAAATGCAATATATAGCTTTTGCTTTTTATGCATGTAGAAAACAATTTTTTCTCTCACTTGCAACAACTTAGTAAAAATTAAAAATTCACACCAATCAGCTGTTATCGCGATTTTTCATCACTCACTGGTGGGTCTTCTGGTTCATATTCTGTGACATTTACTACAGGTACACGCATTAGGGAAAAAACTGTGGCAACTCTGTGCTTCTCACATAGTTTTACAAAGTAATTGTCAAAATATTGTATGCATCAAACAAGGCACAAAAGTAATTGCAAAATGAATTCTTCGTTATAAACGTGTAAACAAAAAATCAGCGGATGAGCAATTTGTCTGATGCATGTACCTGTTTGATATGCCTTGGCCAAATATATTGGTTGCTGAATATTGACGTGTCTGGCACCCGCTTTAGTCAACCGTTTTTGACAGATGGGGTTTTTTAAGGCCGGACGAATTGCATGTTGTTTTTACTATTTTTGTATCGTAGCGATGGCACCTGATATCAAAAGGCCATGATTCAATAAAAAAATGTATGTGCTGCTTGTTGTTGTTGCATTGTAATAGAACTAGAGGTAAACGATTTATTTTCTTTGGTCAAATTAGAGACCGAGCTCAGTTGAAACTTATCAAGGCCTATTTATCAGGTCAACGCAACTCTCACGATGATTTTTGATTTTATGGTTTGTTTTCTTGTTTGAGCTGTCGAACGTTATTTGCACCATATACTTTAGTTCATGTTTGTGTGTGTTTCTGACAACTTAAACATAAAGTTTTTTTTTGTATTGCTGTGTTTTTGTAGTTGCGTTGACCTGATAAATAGGCCTTGAAACTTATATACATATGTACATACATATACATATGTACATACATATATACACAAATACATATTTGGGTCAATATTGGCTGAAGAGTAAACAAACAGGTTATTTAACTTAAGATTGAGATTTCAATAAATAATGGGACCAGGAGGAGGTCTATAAACGCGGCCCAAATTGGCACCATATAGCTCACAGTTGTTATTGTGAATTAAAATGACTGCACAAAGTTATCCACAGAAAATGTTAAGGAATTATATTCTTAAATTATGTAAGGTATTGTTTAAAACTCTGCACGAAAATATGTTAAGACAAGTAGGTACATATCTATATGTTAGCGTTTTACAGCTTCAAAAGTCACCCCTCACCAGGAGGCACTTATGGCTAAAGGTTTGCCAAAAAGATTGCAGCTACCGGGAGTTTCAAATGTAATCGTAGTAGCCTCGGGTAAGGGAGGAGTTGGAAAATCTACTATTGCAGTTAATTTGGCAGTCACTTTATCTAATATGGGCAAACGTGTCGGACTATTAGATGCAGACATTTTCGGACCATCGATTCCTTTAATGATGAATGTGCATGAGGAGCCCGTAGTAGATGACAGAAATCGTATGATTCCGCCAATAAATTATGGTGTCAAATGTTTATCAATGGGCCTAATAACTCAACAAAGTGCTGCTATCATATGGAGGGGTCCATTGGTAATGTCTGCTGTAGAAAGATTATTGAAAGGAGCCGTCTGGTCGCCATTAGACATACTAATCGTGGACACACCGCCAGGAACCGGCGACGTACATTTATCGCTAGCACAAAATATCTCAATTGATGGTGTTATTCTAGTGAGTTCTCCCCAAACTGCTGCTCTAAATGTAACGCTCAAGGGAGCACAAATGTATAGAACTTTAAAAGTTCCTATATTGGGTTTGGTCGAAAATATGGGCTATATTATATGCGGAAATTGCCAAAGTAAAATGGAAATATTTAAAAACACTACACAAAAATATTTACAGCAGTTAAATACTAACATTTTGGTCTCAATTCCAGTAGATGGCAGTATAACTGATTGTTGCGATACAGGCATACCAATGGTTCTAAAATACAAAAACTCTGAATATGCCAAAAGTTTTAAGAGCTTAGCTCAACAAATTTTAAATAAGCTAGAAGGAAAAAGCTAGCAAGGAAATTGCGGTTAATAAATTTATTTATTTTTCTTAAGCTTCTTCATCTTTTTCATTGCTTTTCGGTGTGTATATTTCTCTTTCGTTATCATTATTTCCTTGTTTTTACGTTTTATATATTTTTGAGCCTCCGTATCTGCAAGCAGTTCATCCACAAGGGTTCGTTTCTTATTGCGTCGAATATCACGTTCATGATAATAATCGAGAGGAGAATGTTGAACAGTGCCAATCTAAAATTTATTTTATAATTTAGCATACATACATATGTATGTGCCCTTAATTATTAAAGTGGTCTAAGTCATATACATATTTCTTTGGTCGAGATATTTAGTAAGTTACATTTGAAGAAATTAAAAAATATTTTTATATTATGCAACATTTTAATTTAAAGTTGTACTAGTCTCGATTTATGTATGTATAATTTATTCAATATTTTTTAAATATTAATTTATTGGAAGTTTTTTAAAGTGGTCTAAGGACCACTTTCATAATTAAGGTCACATATGTATGTATTATGGGTATTACCCATAAAAAATAGTTTCGTTTTATACAAATTTTGTATGAACAACTCTTATAAACTTTTTCTAAATCGAAAATGTTTTTTATATATTTATATATCTCTTTAAATATTTTTTATGTAATTGCAAATGTGTATTTACGTACATATCGGGCCATAATATCTCCAAATTCTAATTAATTAATTATTCAAAATTAAATAAAAATAAAAGTATTTATTATTTGTTAAGCACGTCTTAATGCAATTCGCTTATGTATGTATGTATACACAAACAACAACAGTATGGATTGTGATCTAACAAATTATTTTTTCCATAAGCATGATGTTTTTGTTGCATTTTTTATTTTTTTTTTTTTTAAACTAAATCAGAACGAAATGCATTGGTGTGCTTAACCAACAACAACCGAAAGTTTTTCATATTAATACACTATACTGCACGTCAAATAAATATGTACAAGTATTTCGAAATTTGTATATACATACATACATATCGCACCTTATCAACAAGAGGGTATTAACTCAAAATTTTTGAAATTTCACTTTTTGCAAGAAATTAACTAACAACATCAATATCTATCTACTGTAAAAATTTCAACGTATTCCGATTACTCTTTCAGCTCGAAAACCACATTTGAGACCATTTTTGTGATAGTGTAGTGAATACCTTTATATAATCAAAAAGGTATTATTTTGAGTTAGTACAAAAGTGGACACAGAAATGTATCTTATATTTTCATAAAAAAGGTATTATTTTGATTTGAGCCTTTATTCAAGTTAAAAATAATCCAATTGTTTTATTTAAATTCTGTTGTATTTTGAGTTGATACTGTTTTGTTGAAAAATATATTTTGAAACTTTATTTAAATTTCAACTAAAGCGTCATAACTCAAAATAATACAAAAAAAATATCGAGAAAATTCAGAAAAATGGTATTAACTCAAAACATAAGAGTTTTTTCCCAAGAATTCCAACATTTTGAAATAAAAACAATGCAAATACATTTTCAAATGAAATTTAATTACTACTATGGATTCGGATTTTCAAATTCTCTTGTAATCTAACCACAAACAGTTTTTCGTCTCTACTGAACATTTTAAAATTTTGAGTTAATACCCTCTTGTTGATAAGGTGCGATATGTACATACATACATATCAATGGTCACAAATAGAAAGGCAATAACTCGTATTTTCACGAAATTGAGCTTTTCAGTGATTCCAATACATTTCATTTGTGTCATAAAAACTTATTGCAAATAGTGTAAAATAATAACTCTTTTAAAGTTGTACTGTTTATTATTGTGTTTTTACATTCTCCTGTAAAGTTAGAGTTATTTAGTTAGGGCCTTTCTACTTGTGACCAACGATATGTATATATAGATAAATTAAAAAAAATATTAAACGCAAACTTTTTATCTTTGAAATTTGACCATTTTGCAATAAGGGATTCTTACCTGAAAATATTTGGGCAATACTTTTAGATCGTTTTTCTTATAGAAATGTTTGGGATCTAAAACAGAGCGCATTTGTAAAATTTTCAAATCATTTTCTCTTTCTTCCGTGAGTTCAGTTGCTGGTATATTAAACCATCCTTTCCCTTTAGTTTTGGAACGTTCAATCTAAACAAAAATTTCATGCATGTACATATATTAATAAAATTCTTCATGAACTTAAACAATAATTAATTGAAAGTATAGTGTGTCCATCAGATTACTAAAGAAGTCATCAATAAGACTCAAGCCAATATCTAAACGTGTCAAATCATTATAAGTTAAGTTTAAAACAAAGTTTCATTTTTTGCTGATTCCTATAAACCACTATTAAATTGCTTATTAGGCTTTAAAACAAACAACAGTCAAATAGTAGGTTTTTCGATTATTTTGCCGCTGGCCTTACAGCAATTGCTTGATACTTGCACATCAATTGCTAAGATTACAACGACTGAAACTAAAATTGAGTATTTTATACATAACTTATTTGAGTCAAGATGTTTAAAACGCTTCAAGCAATATTGGCTAAGTACTAAACTTATTCACTAGTAAATAAGCTTATGATGTCGAATATTTCATCATTGAAATTGTGGGCAATCGAAATAATTTACTATATCGAGAAAAAAAATGCGAACCTTTTATTCCGACAGAATTTAGAATGCAAATTCTTCTCAGCTTCAGAAGTGAGAGAAAACAAGCAAAATATCAAAGCTCTGTAAAAAAATTCTATAGGAATAAAATTTGTATGTATGTATTTCGGTTTTTTTCCAAATATGGCGCAGTCGCCAAGTTTTCGCCACTTACCCTATTAAGCTCTCTTTGTTTCTTTTTTGTTACACTAGGTAACTCCTTAAGTTGTTCCAAGTTTGGGATCATATCTGAATTGCATAGTTCTTTTTCAATGTTAGTTTTAAACGTTTGTACTTCATCCCTCCTTCCTGTCATTTCATTAAAATCTGAATGGTCTAAATCTACCATATGCTTCATTTTAGTTTTATAAGGTTTATCTTTTTTTGAAAATGCTTCATCTGCCTTTTGCAAAGCATGATCCATTTCTTGTTCTACTTTCGAAGATATCTTGCGTGTTAAAGCCAAAGTATCCTCTATTATATTAGAAATGTCTACACTGGGTGGAGGTAGACCTGCGCATGTAAATTGATTTAGTGTGTACCTTCCAAGTTACATGAAACAAACTACTTACCGAAGAAATCATATTCTTTTGGTTCGTCCCTATTATCACTTTGTAATTCGGCCGCAAAGGCACCAAGACCTAAATTTGAAGATTCCTCCAGCAACTTCAGACTTCTTGTGTTTTCATATTTCGGCTTTACTATATTATCAGCTACAAGCAAGTCTTGATTGCCCGAAGTATCGAGAACATAAAACGACATTTTTAAAATCCTGATTTTTAATAACAATGTACAAAACGTGTTGCTAAAAGTTCTTCATCGACGACACACAAAGGAATCACAAAACGAAGGCACATCATTCCATGCCATGCACAACAGTGATGGTAAATGTGGCACTTGTGTCTACTTTTTGATCGACGGAATCACAAAACAAAATACAGAAATATTACCTTTAGACAGAGCTGCCAGATAAAATTTTGGAAAAATCGTCGAAACCCCTAAAAATTATACAGAAATTGTAATTTTTAGTAATGTTTCCAATGAGGTAGTTTACACGAGACTAATTTTTATGCGGCACAATTTTTGTTTTTTTAAGAACACACGAGACTAATTCATGCGTCATAAAAATGTATACGTATACACAGCTTTGTGTGTGTTAGTGTTTTTCGTATTCATTTACCATTTGGAGTTTTTTAAGTTGTGTGTGTATTGGTTTTGTGCTGCTAATGCGGGGTTGTAGCTGGTTGAAAAATTATGCCAAACACAAAACCCCTCTCTTTGCTCTCTCACCAGCAAACTGGCATGTTATGCCAGCACAATTAATCCCGTGTAAATCAGCGCAATGGCATGTTTTGGCAAATCATGTTGATTTAAGAAAATCATATAGTATGTTTCCATAGGCATGATTTAGACAAAACATGATGGATTGATTCATGTGGATAAAATTCACATCACAGGCGCTGCGCCCACCTTATATAGCACGTGCATAAATTGAGTACGAAAATTCGAACAACAAACCACTCGCAAGCTCGGTGAAAACACTGAAGTGATTTACTTAAACCTACTTGATTTAAAGTCGGTGGAAACATACTATTAGGTTCCATCCAAGGCGAATTCAGTATCAGGTGACCTTATCAGTCCGGCTTATTATCAGCTGTTGATGCCAAATTGAGTATTTTGAACCAAAATGTCAAAATTTGCTTAGAAATCTTCTGACAGATTGGTTTTGTAGCATAGCAAACTACGTGTTGTTTTTTGTGTTGTAGGGAAGAGTTCACCTGCTACTGAATTCGCCTTGGTTCCATACTATGAATTAAAAAGGAAAAATTAATGATATACATGTTCCTTCGTCTGTTGGCAGCATAAACAAAATCGTGCCCGTCATATGACGCTATCAATTAATGGTGAATCAATATTTTAATTGTCAAACAACTATAAAAAAACAATAAAAACGTGCGCTGTGGTATTACACGTTCGCAAATCATTAAGAAATATTCGTTTTGAAAAACAACTTGTTAAATAAAAAAGAAAAATAACTAAAAAAATCACTGGCTGATAAATTTAAATTCAATAAAAATCAGTTGTTTTCTAAGATCAAAATTGTGGAAGGCTCAATTACCAGAAGTACAGAAGTTTAATAAAAAAAATATTTGAAATAAAGCTAAAAAGCTTTTTTCAATTATTATGTATTGAAAGTTATTCGAGCACTAAGCCTATAATTTCAACCATGTCGGTTTTTAGTGCAAGAACTACCCGAACATCTCTATCTTCGATACTGAAAACGTATTCCCCATCCGAAAGGGATAAAACCAAAAATGCTATTATCAACAAAGTGAGATTTGACATGCCCAAACAAAAAGGCATGTTAGAAGTGGTTACTGCTGTAGAAGACACTAAAAGTTTTGATAAAATGAACGAATTTGTTTGCTTTTTAAATGAAAATCCATTAAGTGTAAGTAAATACACACTAAATCATAAACAGTCGCAACTCAAAATGATCAAGAAGAAATCTCCAACGACCACGAGAATGTCTTTTCCAACACAGTATTTTTGAATAATATAAAATACCGTTTTGCGTTATTTGTACCATATAAATAGTTTTTCGTCACTTCTGACACTGTCATTTTTCGAATTGTGACTGTTTATGATTAAGTGTGCGATATGGAAATCGATTTATAAATTTAAAAACAATGTAATTTTAGGACGCGGAATTTTTGGGAATTTTTAATGATGCCCATACCGTTATTAATCAATTAAGTCCCAAGTTTTCGCCTTTAGTAGAAGCATTACTTGCCCTACCATGGATCACAAGATCACAAGAATGCCGCAAATCCTACAGCGACTTCTGCTTGGGCATTTTGGTAGCCCACAATAAATATCTTGAATTTGGCATATCAAATTTATTAAAGCTGTGGATACCAACAGAAAGTTGTGGTGATCAGTGGTATAATGATAAGCCAAGTCAAGAAATAGAGGAAGAATTACAAGTAATTCATACTTTATTAGAACGCATTTTAAATGCTATCCCAATGGCTTTCGATGCTACTTTAACATCTATAGAAACATTGTTTCCTTACTTCAAAAAGCCGACGTATGCAGTCGTGGGTTACGTGCATAATTTACTTAAATTAATGGAATATAAACCCATGATTTCGGATTATTTGATACAATTAATAATGCAAAAGTAAGAATATCACAAATAGAATTTGAAAAATTAATATTAAATAAATAAATAATTTTATCGACTCCATAATTGGAAGATTGGTAATTTTAGATGTCCATGCTCCTCGAACAGCCATTGAAGATATGGAAAGTGATGATGAGGATGAAGGAGAGTCTATAATGTTTGAAATAGACGATAGTAATAAAAGTATACACATTTCGCACGTAATCAACAAGAGGGTATAACTTAGAAATTATAAAATTTTCAGTAGAGATGAAAATCTTTTTATTTGATTATTTTTAAATTGAATAAAGGCCACCTTTTTGATAATATAAAGGTAGTCACTACACTATCACAAAAATGGTCTCAAATGTGGTTTTAGAGATGAAAGAGTAATCGGAATACGTTGAAATTTTTACAAAAAATACGAGTAGATTTTGATGGTGTTAGTTGATTTCTTACAAAAAGTAAATATTTAAAAATTTAATTTTAGTTAATACCCTCTTATTGATCAAGTCCGATTTCATTTTTTTTTTTTTTTTTGCTCAACTGAATTTTGTAATTATGTCTTGCTTTCACAGGGACCGATAAAACGAATGAGCCAATGAGGCATGGCATTGCCCACACTCTAGACATGTGCATGCTAAAATTATTTGAATTCTTAAAAGAGAGAAGTTGCCGAGCAATAAATACAGATGATAGTGAGGGGAAAAATGTTTCTTACAGTGGAAGAACAAAACAATTTTCTGATTCCCTACAATTTTTGAATGTTTTAATAAAGGCTTTTGACGATGTTATACTTCCTATACATAATACTCATCACGCTCAATTTGTTATGTTTTATTTTTGTAGTTTAAAGGTATGTTGCAATTATATACATAAATACCTATACATATATATAATATATTTTCTTCAACTCTTAATATTAAATAGCAATGTTTTGCTGAAACTTTTTTGTCTTCTTTGTGGGACAAGATAAGGAATCCTAACTGTTCCGCTGTAATTAGGCAAACTTGCGTGGGATATATAGGCAGTTATTTGGCACGTTCAAAATTCATAAGCTTAACGTAAGAGTACATACATAAATACATACATATATACTTTTTATTCAAACTAGTACTCAAAAAATTTTTCTTCAGTATTTTAAAGCACTATTTAAAGGAACTATGTTCTTGGGCTCATCAGTATATACAAGGATGTGATCAGTTCCGTTCGAATGGTTCTCTGAAGGCAAATTTAGTATTCTTTTCCGTATGTCAGGCTATTTTCTATATAATAGCTTTTAGATCGAAAGATTTAACCGGTGATAAGAAAAGTGAGTACATATATTGAACTTATTTCGAAATACACGAGTACAAAATGGCAAGGTTCGATTAAATTTACGATCTAATATTTTTTTATAAAAATAAATATAATCCCCCCTTATTGTGAATGCCGTCGTCTACGACACATCAAGACGACAGTAAATATTGTCACTTGTCTATGCAACAATTGGCTCTTATTGACAAATTCTTAATAATCTCTAAGGCTTTGTAAATTAATGTGACAATTTTTACTGTCGTCTTGATGTGACGATAATTTACGATAAGGGGTAATACATAATAACTTTTACAATTTGCTTGATTTTATTTATTATTTATCTTGTTAACTTTATACAAAAAAAATATCTCAAATTTGTGTTGCCGAATAGAATTTTCTGCTTTTATGAGAAATAATAAAAAAATTATTTATATTTTGTTGATTAAATCCATCTAAATATTTTCATACTATTAATATCGTTATTTTACAGGTTTATTGTTTTTACAAACTCTGCATTTATCAGCCTTAGTAACGTGCAATTTTAATCCATTGAGAGTTTGTTTACCGGCTGTAGCCACTGCTTTTGCTGGTGTAACTAGGGCATACCAATTGGCTTATTGCCATACTATATTAGAACGCAATGCCAGAAGACAGTTAGCTACAGTATACACCAATGATACAGCAACATCCGAAGAAATATTAGATACATTCTTTCCATTTGATCCGTATTTATTAAGAATGTAATTGTTCAGATATTTTTCAATGTATTCCATTTCAATGCATTTTTTTATAAATATATTGTAGGTCCAGTAAATATATAGAACCTACCTACTTGGTATATCAAGCTAGCGACGCTGAAGAACATGAGGTTGATGTAGCGGAGAGTTCTATTAAGTCACGGAAACGATGTGATTCTGAAATGATGGATGATCACGACGTCGATGATTTTATTTTAAGGGATAAACGTCAAAAATTACTCAAAAGCCAAGAGAATGAATCCCATTTCAACTATGGTCTATCAACAGGTTTTCATATATAATAAAAACTATGTACGACTTTGTTAAATTTTTTCAATTTACGTTCAACGATCGTAAATATTGCTTCTTCCATTATTTGAATTTAAATACTTTAAAGTATGTATGAATAAATTAAAGTATTTGCTTTTTTCTTAAAAATTTTGTGAATATTCAAAATTCCTAACTTTATATTCTACAATTTTCAGAATTTTGTGTTTTAAAACAAATTTTCAAGTAAAATAATGCATACTTTTTTAATCGTAATACCTAATATTTCGTAGAAATTAGTTTTTTTTAAGAAAAAATGTACATTAATTAATTTATGTATAATAAAGAAAATAAATAGAAGGTAATGAATGAATGAATCAATAATTTTATATGAATTTAAATGTTTATTTACAGCTTTTTTTATAAAGAGTTAACTTTATTCTTTGTGATTCGCTTTACGATGTTGTATTAGGTGACCAGAAGTCCGAAAAAGCTTACAACAATTATCGCATTTAAATGGTTTTTCCTGTGTGTGTATTCTTAAGTGCAGCTTTAAGGATTTGCTAGAGGCATATTGTTTACCACATACTTGACAGGTTGTTTTAGTGCGATCCATTGAATGAACTAAAAGATGATACTCAAAAGACTGTTTCGTGCGAAACTTTTTAAAGCAGTTACTGCACTCAAATCGCATTTCTTCGCAGTGTTTATATTTAAAATGTTTTTTCAGCCAAGATTTATAACAAAAAGATTTTTCACATTTTTCACATTTATACTTAAGTTCTTTCCCTGCACTATTCGATTCCAATTTTGTTTTGTGCTTTTTGTTTGATTTTATTATAGATGTCGTAACATTTATGTGACCCTTTTCGCTGTTTCCTATAATAGTTGGATATGAAGCCAAGCTATTCGTTTGATATTGTAATATTTCACGCGGTTTCAGCAACTGCTTTATATGACTTAACATATGTCTACGACAACTTTGGGTCGTTTTAAAGCACTTATTACAATATTGGCATTTAAAATGTCTACTATTTATAGGAACTTTAGTGTGAATCTTTAGGGCCTCTTTTGTTATAAACGAACATTGGAATTTACCACATTCATTCTTAAACAAATTTTCATGTTGCATCACTTGCTGGTTTAATAGAGTAATATCATTTACGTGTATTCCACAAAAATTACATTCATGGAATTTTTTAAAATCTTCGAATAAAGGTATAGGGCTGGGTAACAGTTTTTTTAATATTTCTAAATCGTCATCTTTTTCAAAATGCTTATGACGCAAGAGCGTTTTCAAAGTTTTATAGGATTTTAAGCAATGTGGACATTTGAATGTTACATTACAAGATGATATTGACCTACAAACGGAAACGGTAGAATTCTAGAAGTTTTTAAAATAAATGTACTACCTTAAATGTTTGTCAAACTGCTGTACAGCGCTGAAGCCTTCACCGCATTCCGGACATTTATATAATTTATGAAATACTCCGAGTTTCTCATCTAATTTGTGCATTAAACAATGTGTTTTTAGTTGGGCTGTAGTTGGAAAGGATTTCTTACATAAAATACATACGAAAGGTCTCACTTTAGTATGGATTCTTCGATGTCTTGAAATAAATACATATGTATAAGTTAGGTCGACAGTTCAGAATTTTGTATACAGATTTAATTATATACCTTAAATAGTTGTAAGTCTTCTTAAATTCTTTATTACAAAACTCGCACTTCAAATATATTGCTCCATTTGCTCGTTTTGTTCTTTTTGTTTTTACTAGAGTATATTGTCCCAATGGATATAAATTATCTCTAATATTAATAACTTCCAACGTGCTCCTTTCTATGTTACTATATTCTTGTTGTATTCCAAAATTTTCAGACAAAATGTTTTCTGATGGTTGAATATCTCTTTGCAATTCTTTAAGTTCCCTTAATACAGACTCTGCCAAAGATTTCGCTTCGATGTCTTCATCTATTCGCAATGTAGTACTTGAAGAAACAGTTGGTTCACAGCCTTCTGGCTTTAGTATGCTGTGTTTATTTAATGTTGCTAATTTCTCAAAAGCACTTGGGAAATTCAATCCCTTACAAATTTTTGAATGCACATTTCGTGTATGTACTTGAAGATTATATTTTTTAGAAAATCTAAAAGATTTAAATTCATATTAACAATATTTGAGCCACAGAATATGATTACCTGTATCCACATTGCTTGCAATCGTAAAGCTTTGGTTGTAAATGCTGTTCTCTTACATGTCGATTAAGTGAAGATTTTCGTGAAAAAACTGTGCAACAAAGTTCACATTTAAAAGATGAAGCATTGCCTTCCATCCTTGAAAATTGAAGTATGCAGAAGTAATTAATTTAAAATATACATACATACAGTGGATCAATAAAGTTTAGGCACAACATGATTTTCAAGAGCATTCCCTCATAACTTTCGATCTTCTTAACTTGATAAACAAAATTTGATGTTGTTGTAAAAATTGATTGTTTTATTGACGATTTAGAACAAAAAATAATTCATTTCTAATTATTTCTAATACATAACGCTTTAAAAACTAAAAACAACGCAAATTCTATGTAAAAAAAGTTTAGGCACACATGTTAAAAGCTTCGGTATATTGGTGGTTTTTGCATGTCTAGTACTTGGTCGAACCACCTTTAGCTTGGATAATTGCTTCTAAACGCCGACTCATACTCCTTACTAGATTGGATGTTTAATCAGGTGTAATTTTTGCCCATTCCAAGCGAAGTGCCGCTTTCAGTGATTCTTTGGATGTAATGTGATGCTTTCGTATTTTTTCTCCAATAAGTGCCAAATATGCTCTATGGGATTCGTATCTGGCGATTGCGGGGGTGTTTTCAATTGTTTGCAGTGGTATATAAGCCATTCCTGTACAAGATATGAAGAATGTTTTGGGTCATTATCTTGTTGAAACAAGAACTTCCCATTTAATCCTAGCTTCGTAGCACTTTGATATAATTTTCTTTTAATATATTTAAATAAGAGTGCTTGTCCATTTTGTCATCTATAAAGACCAGATTTCCCACTCCAGATGCCGCCATACACCCCCAAACCATAATATTGCCGCCACCGTGCTTTACAGTCTTAATAATATTATTTTCCTGAAGCTCTTTGTTTGCTTTTCGCCAAATTTTTTGTGGACCATCTGAACCAAAAATGTTAAACTTTGATTCGTCGCTAAAAATTACGCTATTCCAGAAGGATTCCGGCTGATTAATGTGGAGTTTTGCGAACTCTAACCTCTTTTTCTTGTTAATATCCGAAAGACACGGTTTGCGACGGGGAACTCTTCCATGATAGCCAGCTCTGTGCAGGGTATTTCTTATTGTTTGTGGGTTAAAGTTTTATTGAAGCTTTGCTTCATTTCCTGGCACAGTTCTACCGCTGAAATTTTCGGATTTTGAGCCACTGTAGCAACAATTATCCGCTCTTGGCGGCTTGTAAATTTTTTTGGCCGTCCACTTCTGCTCTCACGCTCTAAACTTTTAGTTTTTTGAAAATGCTTTATGATGTTTCTCACACTAGTATAGGGTCTCTGTATAAAAACACCGATTTCGCGATAGGATTTTCCCTGTTCATGAAGATTTAAAATAATTTTGCGAACATCTATGGAAATTTCTGTGCGGTTGCTCATTTTGCTGTTTTCGCCACGAATTAAATAACAAGAACAATTTTTTCACATTTAAAACTCGCCTACTAAGAATTTCACAAGCATAGAAATACGCATTGAAATAAAACAGAGTGGACATTTGCCGTTATAAAAGAAAACAAAGGGCATAAATGAAGTATGTGCCTAAACTTTTTTTACACAGATTAACTTTCTTTTTTAATTTTTAAAGTATTATATAGTACAAACAATAAGATGTGAGTTACTTTTTATGCTAAATGGTCGATACAAATATCAATCTTTAAAACGACATCAAAATTGTTTTATCAAGTTAAGCAGATTCAAAGTTATTGGCGGAACACTATTGAATATCATGATGTGCCTAAACTTTATTGATCCACTGTACGTATTTACTTTTTTAACGAAACAAACATTTTTCAACACAAAAACACAATCCCAAAAAAGATTAAATTAAGATTTTCCATAGTGATACTATCTCCATGAATACCCGACTCAAGATACAATAATATTATTGTACCATGACCCGACTGTAATGTAAAGTAACTGCAACATTAGGAAACAGCTGATTGCTATTGTTATGTGAAAATTAATGCAAATGGTTATAGAGATGTAACGTAACGTAACCTACTTTTCATATAAAAATATCGATCAGCTGTTTCCTACATTGCAGTTACTTTACATTACAGTCGGGTAACTGAGCCTTAAGAAACAGTGTATTGTTTCGAGTAGAGCTGTGCCAAATCGTTCATTCAAGTGACCGCTCATTTTCGTTCATTTTCTAAAAAAGAACGAGTTCGTTCATTTCGTTCATCCGCTCTTTTCAAGAAATAGAACGAAGTGAAAACAAACAAGCAGTTGATTCGGTACATAAAAAGGGAAACATGCACAATGCATTTTGTTTTGAATTGAAAGTAAAGAAATGAAATAAGATTCATATCGCCAAAATAGCCATATACTTGTACACAATAATGACAATGAAAATAAACTCTATATATCTAAACTAATTTTGTTAAAAAAACTATTAATACCTACATATGTTCTAAAAGCTTACGCTACATTTACACATGCAAGTACTTTCTTGAAATTTTTGTATACGTATTATGAATAAAAATTTTAATGAAAAAAATTGCTTTCATGAAAATTTCTTGTTCGTTTTCATAGGAAAGTTCATTTTAAAAATGTGGTCGAAAAGTAAAGTCGAAAAAATTGTTTTGTTTACTTCTTATTTAGTTACCCAGAATATCACCTACACACATTTATAAGGCAATAAATTGGGAATAAGTATTATTGTTAATATTGTAATATTATTGTTTTAAATAGGCACGAATTGTCTTCTTCATGTATATTTGAAGATACGTAATTACAATTATTTAAATATTTATACAAAATAAGAATAATTTATAATCATTATTTGCCACAATCCTATATATTTGTATAAATTTTTGATGTGGGTAACAGTGTTCACGGCTGTGTCCATGATGAAATAATATTTCATCATGGCTGTGTCATTTTACTTTCTGAAAACACCAAAAATTTACTTTCTTGACAAAATCGTTGAAAGCTGAGTGGAAATTAAAAACTATGTGAGTGTGGTAGTGAAAAAATTTGATTGTATTGCTACTTTCTTGCAATTAGTTTCATGTGTAAATGGTAGGTTAATAAATATGAATGGCAATTTAATTAATTTCATAATTGCCACAGTGTTAATAAAAGTATGTAAAAAGTCAAATGAAAACAAGAATATGACAACAAATCTCACATGAACAAAGAAAAAGCCAAACAAAACAAAAAAAAGAGCCAAGTGTGCTCGGTCGTTCATTTCGTTCAATTGTACCACAGTTTTGTGATTGAACTTTTTATCAGTATTGCCGAGCCAAAACAGCTCAGTAAAGTGACCGGCTCACTTCGTTCATTTCACTGATTCGTTCAATTGTACTCGTTCGTTCATGAACGACACAGCTCTAGTTTCGAGGCTAAATTTTTGGTTCGACGACATGGCGATAAATAAATTTGTTGGCTATTTTTCAACAAAATTGAACTTAAAAATTTTTGTAATTTAGGAAACTTAGTTTGTTGAAGGATTAGTTTAAAAAAAATAATGTAATTCGATGCGAAAGAAAATGTATTAAAGTTTACATACAATTCGAAAGCTTTTTCTTTCATTTCGAATTACACAGTAGACCCCCCGATTTTGATTATTTTTCTTGTATTAATTATAGTAACCAATGCACTTTGAATTTGGATGAGAAAAATTTACAATAATTTTTGGCGATTTTCTGCTACATTTTTTTACGATTATTTTATAAAAATGTTTAAAAGTGTTGAGAGTCTATTAAACACAATTTTGCGGTGCGGTGCGATTTCTCGTTGCGTGAGAAAACAATAAACATAATACAACGGAAGACGGCTACGGCAATACTTGTCAGTGTTTGTTTTTTTGCAGATACATTTTTATAAAATTTACTATTTGTTTAACATTTTGTAATGGATGACCTATGCTCCTTATAGGAGCATTTAAGCCAATCTTTTTTAATTGAAATACAAAGTTGTTTTCCTATTTTCATTTTTTATTAAAATTACATAGGAAAATCTAACAAAAACACCGACAATTTTTAAAATAACTTATGCAACGAATTCATAAGGAATCGGGGCTAACACTATGGGTTCTTCAACCTTCTTGACGAAGTGGGCCTTCTTTGGTTGAGCAGGTTGACGTTTCAGGATGATCCAGGTTCCCTTAGCCTTGGCGTCTTTTAATAAACGTTCGTTTTCCTTAACACGGCGCAAGAAATCCTCACGGCACTTTGAGTGATGAACATGCTCAATACGCACGTTAATACGCTTGGGTAGGATTTTTCCGCGTACTCGTTTGTTTACAATAACACCGACCGCATGCGATGTGACGTTGTACACACGGCCAGTTTTGCCATGATAGGCTTTGTATGGCATACCTTTTTGAACTGCACCATGTCCTTTAATATCAACAATATCTCCTATTTTGAAGACACGCATGTATGTTGACAATGGGATGACACCATGCTTACGGAAGGGACGAGAGAACATGTCTCTGGTGCCACGACGATAACCCTTGGAATTAGTCATTTTGTCGAAGTTTTTTTAATCCCTAAAATATACAAATACACTTATTACACTCCATTTTATCTGGACACATAATTAAGAACGGGAAACATAATATTCCGAATTCTATAATTCTTTTTTAATAATGCAAATTCACTTTTTTTGGTAAAACTCGCTAACCTTTCAGAAATTACCGTCCACGCGGTGGTATAGTTGGAAAAAAGAAAGATGGCGACATCAGGTACTGCCATCCTAAAATTTTCTATAATTAAGCTGTGTTTAGTAGAAGCGTCATGATGCGTTTATTAATATATCTAAATGTTGTGCTGGCAGTACCCAAGTGCCATTTTACCAGGGGCAAGGCCTATTTATCAGGTCAACGCAACTCTACAAAAACACAGCAATACAAAAAACAACTTTATGTTGAAATTGTCAGAAACACACACAAACATGAACTAAAGTATATGGTGCAAATAACTTTTGACAGCTTAAACACGAAAACACAGATTATCATCAGGACGATTGCGTTGACCTGATAAATAGGCCTTGACCAGGGGACTGCATTAAAAATTGATGTACCAAAGCACGTCAAAAAAAAGATAATTGTCCCACTTACACTACGACCACACGAGTAATTTGATGTATCTTACCCTACGTCTCGACTAGCAATAAATATGTCGACATATATTGCAGCAGTTGTCAAAATTATATTATTGCTAGTGGAGACAGCTCATTGCAGGAACTTGCAATATATGTTGCAATAATTGTCAACGCATTTTCGTTAACAATTATTGCAAGCGTGAAACGTCAAACTCGGTGTTAATTTATGTTCGACTTTTCTGTATTACATTTGACATTTATATAATATTAGTGAAATATACATATGAATGCATAATAAAATAGGAAAATAGTCTCTTAAAAACGTGTGTAGTAAAATAATTTGTATTGTTATAAATTTATAAACATAAAAATTCGTTCGATTAAGCAGATGTTTACAAGTGAATTATTTTTGTTCTGCACCTTTCCTGTTGAGTTTTACCATATTGTGAGCTACAATTTCCCATAGCCTTAACATAAGTAAAGCAATCAGCAATATTGCTCTGTTATTCTGCCGGCGTTATTGCTATATTGCCAACATATTTATTGCTAGTCGAGAAGGGGGGTTAACACTTATTCGCCGAGTGATTTTTGTAAATAAAAGGTAAACATTTTTGACAGCATGTGTTAAGAGATTATTGCTCAGCAATGTATTTTGACATTTGTTGCTGAATATATATTTGAACATATTCATACGGTCCACACGCTAATATCTTGTGTCGGCAACAGAATTTGACAGTTGCCACGGCAATAATTGCCAAGATTATTGCTCGTGTGGTCGGCATGTTACAAAACAATAATCAAGGCGAAATTATAACAGGTGACCTTAACAGTCCAGATGATTATCAGGTGTTCGAAGACTAATTGAGCTACTTTAAGCCCCGACTGTCAAAATCTCTTCTTTATCTAGTGCTTGTTTACAATCAAAGTGAAAAGTGGTTACTGATTTGCTGCACATTATTTCTGCGCAAACCAATAACAGTCCGACGGTTTGTTAGATGCAAAGCAAATAGAACAAAAAATCATTGCATGAAATAGTGCCAACAAGTTATATGCGGCTTGACCACTACAGTCCAAGCTCCATTTATTAGGTATATGCAGTACAAAAAACAATACTATGCTTAAGAGCCATTTTAGATGAAGGGTGACCTAGCTGCTATACGTCGTCTGCGTGTCGTGTTTGCAGAACATCAATCGGCTTCTTATACAAATGAATACACATACACGAATACAGCATTGCATTAAATATAATATTGTACAAGGAGACTTCAGTGACAGGTGACCTCTTCCGTCCGGCTGATTATCAGCTGTTGATGTCAATTTGAGCAATTTGAACCAAAATGTCAAAATTTGCTTAGAAATATTCTGACAGATTGGTTTTGTAGCATAGCAACCAAGGCCTATTTATCAGGTCAACGCAATCGTCCTGATGATATTCTGTGTTTTCGTGTTTAAGCTGTCAAAAGTTATTTGCACCTGATAAATAGGCCTTGATAGCAACCTACGTGTTGTTTTTTGTGTTGTAAAATTACTATAGGGAAGAGTTCACCTGATACTGAAATCGCCGTGATATTGTATATTTAAAAGATGTATTTCCAATTCACGTTATGTAAATCCCGAATATACATACTCAAACTTATTTTGAAACTCAATGTATTCTTCACACTCGCGATTATTTGTCTAAGCTGATTCGTCAGCTGGTAATTCTTGTACACAGAATTTTCTTTTTTTCTGTGATTAGTCTTATAAGAAAAAAAGAAGGCGTTAAACTTTGTGAATATGTAATTTTTGCTTTAAAAATTAAATTAAAGAAAAGTACAATAAATTTGAAAAGTTAAATCATACATTCATTATAAATTATTTATTATGTATACAATTAATAAACTTTAATAATTAATTGGAAAGCATACATATTAATAAGGGACAAGAAAAATTGGTAATACAAAAAAAAAAAACAATCATCAAAGCTCGAATAAATTGACTGTCCAATTAAAAGTAATTAATGTAAATTAGAGAAAGACTCAAGAAACAGTTTTGAATAGTTTGCAAAACAAACTATATATAATTTTAACAACAAGTGAGTGATAAACTAAAAGACGTACATATATCGTCAGCCCATTATTGGTTTGGAGCATACGCCAAAAAGGCAGAATGGAGAAAAACGACAAAACAATATTTATTTATTAATGCTAAATATCTCGGAAACCATAATTAATTTCGCAAAACCTGTTTTGGATTTAGAAAGGGGATACTCAAAATATATATACCCATACCTGTAATTTAAAAAAAAAATGGTCGGTGGGTCAAACCAATAATGGGCTGACGATATACATATATGTATATTTACATAATATGTACATATGTATGTATGTATATGTACGTAAATAATCTTTGAATATTTTTTTGCTTAATGACTGTATGCAATGTATTATCTATTTTTTTTATAGAATGCCTCCATTAAAATCGTATTCCCCCGCAAATGAATACAACGGAAATGGCAATAATTCACCTACCGACTCTTCAGCAGCAAATGGAGCGGATTCTTCAGCATCTAGCTCCAATGGAACCACCTCATTAAATATAAATACGCAACGTTCTGCGAAAGCACCACCGTATTGTAATGGTCAATATCCTTTTAAGGTTTTGACAAATCTTAATCAATTGCGTTCACAAAGTCGTTTTTGTGACGTTGATATAGTGGCCGGTGGAGCCACATATGCAGCTCATCGTGTTATCTTAAGTGCAGCGAGTGCATATTTTGAAGCCATGTTCAGACCTGAATTGGGCTTAAATGAAGTAAATCAAAAGACAGTAGTACTACATACAATTGATGGAGAAATTTTGAACATATTACTAGATTTCATCTACACAGGTAGATGCGAAATAACTCAGGTAATTGATTTATTTAACATCCACATATTTTTTATTAGAAAGGAATATTAAACTAATGCCCGTTGTTAAAAGAAATAGTGCACTAAAAGCATGAAATTTAATGATGATGAAATAAATTTACATTTGCGTTGATTTGGTTTAGTGTGTGAAAATCGTCAATTCATTTGCTCATTTAATGCTATTGTCCCAGATCTGGTTTAAATGTCTGTGCCCCTCTTCTTTTTTCCCTCGTCTATCTTCCACATAGTCAGAATTGATTCAAGAAAAACTGATGTGTCTAAAACATGACTACACTAAATAAAAACGTACATCCAGATTTCCCATAGTTGCATCAGAGTGCCATACATCAATCGGCTTCTTATACAAATGAACACACATACGCGAATACATTTCTCTGATGTACATACATATCGATGGTCTCAAGTGGAAAGGCCCTAACTCGAAATTTAGTTTTTCAGTGATTCCAATACATTTCACAAAAACACCTCAAAAATATAGTGCAATAGTGTAAAAAATTACAGTTTCTATTATGCTTTACCTTCTCCTGTAAAGTTACAATTATTTTAGTTAGGGCCTTTCTACTTGTACTTACATACTTATGCGTATATTTTTCCTTTTACAATATAATTTTCAACAGTCTAACGTCCAAGAATTATTAGCTGCTGCTGATATGTTGCAACTACATGAAGTAGTAGATGGTTGTTGTGAATTTTTGTGTCGTGAATTGCATGCAAGCAATGCTTTGGGTATTTTACGGTTCGCTGAAGCTCACAATTGCGAAGCCTTAGCCAAGAGTGCAATGAACTATGTGCATGCCAATTTTCCAGCGGTAAGTGTTAACATAGTTTGTTAATTACTAATTACACTAGTATTTATTTATTTACGTATTTATTATTAATAGATTACTCAGGAAGATGAATATTTAGAAACACCACAAACTTTATTGTCACAACTTTTGACCTCAGAATTTTTGCGTGTTGACTCAGAATCTCAAGTATTCCAAGCGGCTTTACGATGGATCAAATATGATGTCACCCAGCGCAGATGCTTTGTTTTCGATATTTTGTCATTGGTACGGTTAGCTTTGGTGCCAGTCAAAGTGATAGACCAAGCTTTAAGAGATTGTCGTGATATGTCTGTTAAAATTGCCCTGAGATCGATATGTCGCGACATAGCCTCGAAACGTGGTCAATTGGTTCCTTTGCGTGTTTGTCCTCGCCAGTTGGCTAAGAAAAATATCTATATTATAGGAGGTTCAAGACGTGAGACTACTTCCACATGGAATCCAGCTGATGATATATTTGATACGGTAGCTAAATTCGATATATTTCGTAGAGAATGGACAGAAACAGCGCCTATGGAAATTGGACGTATTTTACCAGGTGTAGCGGCTTTAAGTGGCAAAATTTATGTTATTGGTGGTGAAAGGGGAGCTCAGATTCTGGCTAATGGCGAAGTATACGATCCTCAAAATGATTGTTGGTCTGCTATAGCTCCTATGGTAGTGCCACGTTGTGAATTTGGCTTGTGTGCCATGGACAATAGTCTGCTTGCAGTTGGTGGTTGGATAGGAGATGATATTGGTGGTTCTATGGAACGCTACGATCCCGATAAGGATATTTGGCAAATAATTGGCAATCTACCTGAACCACGCTTTAGCATGGGAGTGGTTAGTTTTGAGGGTCTTATTTACATAGTAGGGGGATGCACCATATCCAGTCGTCATTTGCCAGATTTAGTGAGGTGAATATTTTAAACTTAATTTGTTTCATCAAATATTTCCTGCCGTATATACATGTATACATATGTTTGAACTATTTCCTATTTTCTTTTTCAATTTAGCTACAATCCTGTTACCCAGGAGTGGCAACCTTTGGCAAGAATGCAAGTAGCGCGATGTCAAATGGGTGTTGCAATATTGGATCGTTTTTTGTATGTGGTCGGGGGCAATAGTAGTTCTCAAGCTGTTTTAAGTTCAGTGGAACGTTACAGTTTCGATGATAATACTTGGTCCACAGTCTGTGCCATGTCTGTACCGCGAGCTATACCAGCCGTTGCAGCCGCTGACGGTTTACTATATGTGGCCGGTGGTGATCAGGTCCGTATATTTATATGTACTTACTTTATATTTTATTTTATTAATAAATTAATTAATTTAGCCTTGCGAGGCCACGTTTTACCGTGCCCAAGTCACAATAAGCGCTGTCGAGTGTTACGATCCATTAACAGATACTTGGAAAAATTGTCCCGACTTGCCAGTAAGTCGATCAGAAGCTGGTGCAGTTGTTGTCTAACCCTAAAAAATCCAAGGCGATCATATCGATTTTTAATGATCTGCCCAAACATTATCGTTTTTAAATTTTCATATCTCAAACATTCTGCAAAAATCAGTATCATTGTTGAAATAATTATTTACAATTTAGTTTACACTATTATAATTTAAGTTTTTTATACATACGATTTACGTAAATTTTGTTTTCAAGCCTAAAAAAATGCTATACTAATTTGGCAAATAAAGTCCTTCAAAAGGTCAATGTTCAGTGCAATAAAACAATTTAATGCCAACTAAGCTAAATGTAAAAAAAAAATATTTTTTAAACACATATTGAATCATGATATATTGAATTGTGTATTGTATAAATAAAATCTGTGGGGTTATTAACTAATTCGATTCTAAAAGAGAATTATGATTTGTGTTTATGTATGTTAATAATAAGACAATTCGAAAACATTTCTGTTCGATTCGAATTATTCAATAACCCCCTGATCTCAAACATTTAAACATTTACAGTCTCCTGTATAACGAAAAATTAGTAACAGTTTATACACTACGTACATATGTACATACATATTCATAATACTAAAGCTTAAATTAGACGTGACAAAAAATTAAATTGGTTTCTATGGTGAGAGTTATGGCGAGCCTCTCTCATTCTCACCATAGAAATCAATTGAATTTTGGTTTGGTTAATACCTTCAACTTCATACTAACGGCGTGTAAATTTTTTGTTATAGATATTGGAGCGTTGCACGAGCAACACTATGAGCATGCCCATGTGTCTTCAGTTTAGTAAAATTCATATGTATGTGCAAAAGAGAAAATTACTGAGAGTAGATTACTCATGAACAGCGATGCCAATTTAGCGCCTTTCGCGCTAGTTTTAGCGCGTTTTAACTATGCCAAACGCGCTTTTTTTCGTCTTAGCGCGTTAAATAAAAAAAGCGCTAAATTATCGCATTTTGATTAAAGTCAAAAATATCATTTCAGTTCAATATCTTTTTACTTTTTTTTGTATAAATTTAAAAATTTTTTAATATCCAAAATTTAATTTTTTCTTTAAATTCGTTAATGATTCAGATGTTGCAAATAAAATTCCCTTAACTGTGGTTAGAATTAAAAACGCATTTTAATATTGTAAATGGCAAATATTTTCACAGCTAAAAATATGTACTCGTTATGTAAGTTATTAAGCATCTATTCTTTTCGTACTTCAAAAAGCATTTGAATCGAAACACTATTCGACAATTTATATAAGTTGTTACAAAGTTTGACAAATAAAATTAAAATAAAAACGATGAATTTCTAATATTTGGAAGACTAGTCTGATTTGTATTAAATGATTTCAGTTATTTAGGATATAATTTCGAAGAAGCCATATTGCGCGTTTGTGTTAGAAATAGTTGGCATCGCTGCTCATGAACATTGCTCGAGTATTCAGTGCAGTGCTCTCATGAAACAAAGAATTCTTTGATTGATGCTTGTATACTGTAATTTATTATGTATATATACTACATGCATATGTAAGTATACTATATATGTATGTATGTATAATAGTTATATACATAGCTGCACTATCGGGAAATCAAATGTGTAAAATTTATATTTTTAACCCCCGACCAAAAAAGGGGTGTTATAAGTTTGTATAGTGTGTCTGTACGAGTCCACGTAAAGATCAAACGGGTGGACCGATTTTGATTTAGTTTTTTCTGTTTCTCAATAAAAACGTTTGAATACAAAAGAACACGAACGGGAAATGTAAAATCCAGTATAAAACAGTTGGTTGATTAAAAATAATTTTGCCGTTAACAAACTGTACCAATGTATGTACATCTATGTCACGTCTAATTGAGCCTTTAAGCCGATTCCAACATACAAGAGCATCTCTACTTTGTGTATGAAAAAACTAAATTACCATATGGAAACTAATTGAATTTTAGTCTGGTTATGGCTATGGCATTATGGCTATGCAACGTCTAATTGCACCTTTAAACTAATTGACTCTCTCATACTTCCAGTCTGAGTATTTTTACACACAGAATATTAATATTTATCCAGAAAAAAAAATACAGTCACTCTGAATATTTATTACCAAAATATATATTCAAAATTACACCTCGTAGGAGCCAAAATTACCCAATTTCAAAGGAATTACACCCAATATTAAAGTAAATATTTGACACATTTCAAAAATCTTGTTTAAGGTATACTTATGATTTGGTATCAGCCCCAGTAAAATGCAACATATCGAGAGCGCGTATTCAAAATACGTCAACTCAAATTTTCTCAAAATGAGTTTCCGATGCACAGTGGCGTGAATTAAAAAAAAGTGGTAAAAAGTCCGCAACTTTTGAACTAGTTAACCGATTTCGATGAAACCAACTGTTTTGGAAAGTAGAAGTGTTGAAATTTTTAGAAAGCATATTTTGAGGCACCCTGTTGTAAGACAGGGTAGCTCCAAACAGCCTCAAAGTGGGAAAGTGCGGGTATCGAAACTCTTTCGGAGCTTGTAACTTTTGTAAATAGGGACCGATTTCAATAATTTTTTCAGCGGGACAATCTACGTTAAGAAATAAAAATAAAACATGCTAAGAGTACCATTTTATCTCTTTCAGTTTCCAAGTTATTTGACTTGAAAAATTTATATTTTTTTTTTCATAAAAAATGTGGGTTTGTTTGAGTATCAGATAAAACACGTAAATTGTTAGCTGAGGTGTTATATTTGTGTATACATTTTAAGACTGATATAATGGCAAAGGTATACATATTATATACCATTGAATAGACAATTATATCTACTATTGTAATAACATAGAAAAAATTAAAAAACATTTGCAGTAAAGAAAATAAGATCAATAATTTAGACAAAAATAAAAAATGTAGAAAATTAAAATTTTTAATCAAAATTGGATTTCGAATATTTCAAAGAGTATTGAAGGTAGGAGAATAATTTTTTTCAGTTTGCAAAGCTAAATGTATACTATTGATAAAAATTAAAATGATTCCCAATTTATAATTTTATAATACTTTTTTCTTATTGGGAAAAATTGTGTTAGAAAAATTTTAGAATTTTTAGAAAATCTCCTCTCCTGCCTACATTTATGTGTAGGATGTCAAGAGTTTCTTACAGGTTACTTACAACAAATTTATTTATAATAAAAAACCAAAAAATTTACAAAACCGACCGTGCAATTTTTTTGCCACATCCGAAAATCGGATTTTTTGAAAAAAAAATTGCTAGTTTTCGACCAATGCTGAATGTAGGGTGCACCAACAACAATCTCCAAAATTTATTTCACAACCTTTCTCAATGTCTCCTTTCTCAGAAACAATCAAAGTTTTTATCAAATACTTAATAATTTTTTAAAATATTCCAAGAAAATTAAGAATACTTTTTTCACAAAATATACCAAATTTTTTCATAATTTTTAAAAATCCAAATTGCAAAATTATTCCTTGCTACAATTTTTGAGATATCAAAAAAAAAAATTTTATATGAATTGTAATGAAGTTTTCTTTCAAAAACATTAAAACATACTGATTTTTGCCAAGTAATAAAGAAGTTATGTACTAACGAATAAAAAAAGTCAAGGCCAAAAATTAAAAAATAAATTTTTCAAGTCAAATAACTTGGAAACTGAAAGAGATAAAATGGTACTCTTAGCATGTTTTATTTTTATTTCTTAACGTAGATTGTCCCGCTGAAAAAATTATTGAAATCGGTCTCTATTTACAAAAGTTACAAGCTCCGAAAGAGTTTCGATACCCGCACTTTCCCACTTTGAGGCTGTTTGGAGCTACCATGTCTTACAACAGGGTGCCTCAAAATATGCTTTCTAAAAATTTCAACACTTCTACTTTCCAAAACAGTTGGTTTCATCGAAATCGGTTAACTAGTTCAAAAGTTGCGGACTTTTTACCACTTTTTTTTTAATTCACGCCACTGTGCGATGGCAAAAAACTCTCCTGTAGAATATTTATCTGTGATATAAATTTCGATTAAAAAATATAATTTTTTTTGTATAAATTTTTTTATTCTGCTATCTAAAAGTATAATTTTTTTGGTAAAAATAAATGCTAACTCTCATGTAAATTTTCAAAAAATAAGTAGTTCATTATAAATCTACCTCATGTCTTATTGCATTGGGCATGCTGAACACGTAAGGATTTTGATATCCTATGGCTAGTTTTTCAGATGTGATCACTTTTAACATATTAGTACATAGGTGTTCCGATAAAAAAATTGGTAATATACGTATAACTTTTAAACTGCCAATCCAATAGAAATATTATGTATGGACCGATTATAGTCAATGATATAAGCTTTCGAAATTGAAAATTTGGAGTAACCCTGCTATTTACAATAGAGATTGAGTTAGAGAGTGCCAAAGCTGACCACCTCGAAATGGAAGAGGCTTTCAGGCAGGCTTAATTTATATTTTTTATGGTATTTTGGGTTTTTTCTTGTAGATTTTCAATTCTTATATCTAGTATTAAGTAAAAGATTTCACAAATACGTTTCTGATAACTTAACGCCTGTTTCAATTGAAATTTACAAAATACAGATTAATAGTATGTGCTCTAGCATCAGAATTTAGAAGAGCACAATTTGGAAATTGACGATTTAAAACTTTTAGATTTTCTCGTTTTCGATTTTGAAAAAAAACTCGTATTTTTCACAAGACTGTTAACAAGTAAAACTCGTATTTTTTCACAAGACTGTTAACAAGTGAAAAGAAAATCGAAAACGAAGAAATCTAAAAGTTTGAAGTCGTCAATTTCCAAATAGTGTTCTTCTAAATTCGGATGCTAGAACACATACTATTAATTTGTATTTTCTAAATTTCAACTTTCCGAACTCACAAGAAAACATGTGAAAACGATGGGAAAGCCAGAACACATATAAAATAAACGAATTTCAAATTACCCGTAAATTACACCTGAGAGCAATTACCCACGCGCTACACTTGCACATACAAATTACACCTGATTCGGCAACACTGCTTTGTATACAATTATTTGTGTACATCTGAGCTGCCCAAAGTAGCACCAGCAGAGGTAGTTTACACGAGAACAATTTTTGCTCTTTTCCAGATTACACGAGACTAATTCATCTGGTATAAAATGTAAACGTATACACAGCTTTGTGTGTTAGTGTTTTTCGTATTCATTTAACATTTGCTGTTTTTTAAGTTGCCTGTGTATTGGTTTTGTGCTGCTAATGCAGGGTTGTAGCTGGTTGAAAAATTATGCCAAGCACAAAACCACTCTCTTTGCCTCTCTCGCCTACAAACTGGCATGTTATGCCAGCACAATTATACCCGTCTAAGTCAGCGCGCACAAAATATATGTTTTGTGGCACCAGAGTGCCGAACTTCAATCGGCTTCTTATACAAATAAATGCACATACATATGTGAATACATTTCTCTCGGTGGTCAGCTTTGTTATAAATACATTTTTTTTTCGAACATAGAAATCAACCAAAATTTTTGTTAAATTACCTAAAAAACTTTGTAAATGCCATTCTACCCTTTCACTCTGATACATTTTTGTTTCCTTTCGCTTTTGTTTATTTACATTTACAAACATATCGCACATTCAGTTCAATAGTGTCATAACTCAAAAAATTAGTTTTTTGAGTTAATAATGCCTTTCATTTTTTATATTGCGTAAAAGTTCACCTCATGAGAGAATATTTTTCATGCCTTCATTAATTTGTATGTTAATTGAATGCTTTAAACGTGTTTTCAATTTAAAATTTTTGAGTAGTTACGTACGTTTACATTTAAGGTGACTATATATTTATAATTAATACATACATAAAATCGTGCATTTTTTGCTTTCAAAAAATTACAGTCTGGGAGTTTTTTTTACCAATGGTGCCAGACTATTATTCTTTATTTAGGTATTGATAAAGTCGGATAAAGTCAGCTGTGTTGTCGACAAGGGTGCTTGCGAATTTTAACCACAGAATACAATTTTAACCAAACAACAAATAAGGATTTTTGTTCGTTTTCAGCAGCAAAAGGAACAGTTATGAATACATTAAGATCTTGTGGTTGCAAAGGTGTGCGCACGTGCTTAAAATGTGAGTCAGAGTTTAATATACTTAAGCCTAATCTACAAGCACAGTTGCAAGAACTGGATGCATGGTCTTATTGCATTAATTGCAATCGCTTATATAAAGGATGGGATTGCAAGAAAGTGCAAAATGATCATCCAGCGCATAATGAGGAAAAAGGCTTGGAGATTCCAGGTATTTTGGTAAAGCCTAATTTTCTCTCTCTCAAAGAAGGCAATGAAATCGTGATGCGCTTAGATGATTTACCATGGTGTCTATCTCAAAGCGGCCGACGTAAACAAAACTATGGACCAAAGACAAATTTCAAGAAAAAGAAATTGCAAAATGGTACTTTTAAAGGATTTCCCATAACAACGCAATTTATACAAAATAAATTTAGAAATGAAGAATTGTTAAATAATTTTCAAACTATTGAACAATGCTCTTTAGAATATGATCCTACAAAAGGTGCGGCTATTGATCCTCATATAGATGATTGCTGGATTTGGGGAGAACGCGTAGTTACGGTAAATTGTTTAGGCGATTCAGTGTTGTCATTGAAGCTTTATAAAGAAGCTATAGAAAAAAATTTGATAGATATTAATAAATATAATCTAGATTTAGTTTCTAAATATGAAAGCAAATTATTAGAGCCTTTATTAACCTTAAACGAGTTGAAGACATTTCAAGATAAAGTTATTAGGATAATTATGCCACGGTAAGTCACAACAAAACAAAACCATTAATAGTCAAATATTTGTAAAAACTAAAATTTATCTTTAAAGACTCTCGCTTATAGTATTATATGGCCCCGTGCGTTATCAATTCGAACATTTCGTTTTACGAGAAGATGTTTTAGAAAGAAGAGTTTGCCTGGCATACAGAGAATTTACTCCCGTATACTTGGAAGGCGGAGAATCGTACGACAAAGGCGTGGAAGTTCTCAAAAATGCAGTTCGATTTTGGTATTAAATAAAAACGAATAAAAACTATCAACCTTATAACAGAAAGCCTGTTCGGAAATGCATCACTGCGCTGCAAATGGAAATTTAAATGTCTTAAAGTGCTTCACTGAAGATATACTTTTACCAACGCACAAACTTTCATTTTATATTCAAGTTTGCTCGTATGATGCAGAGCAAAAATGAACTTCCGAACTGGCACATACTTGTAAATTTCCTTTAACTTGCAAACCGAAGAGACTGAAAATCTTTTTAAATTTTAATTCTTCCAATATACATACATATGTATGTATTTTCAAATTCTTTCTTTTAACTAATTCATTCAACGTTGTTATTTTCACTCAACATTTCAATACAATCATCATTCTCCCATATATATTTGTTATTTAGGTCTATATCGGGCGTGTCTACTTGCAATAATTCCACTTCATTTTCTTGATCATCATTTTCCAAACTTGAAGCTTTAATAAAATCTATTAAAGTTACTTTGGCTGGCAGTTTTATTCGGTGTACACGTTTCATATGATGCCTTAAATTCGTTCCAGAACTTAACAGTTTGTGACAAATAGCACATTTATGTTCGGTATGAACTTCTCGTATATGACTGAATAAACTTTCAGTGACAATAAATGACTGTGTACAAAATTTACAAACATGAGATTTTTGAACATGAGTCTTCAGATAGTCAGATTTGGCAAAAGCCTGTGGACAATATTGGCATACATAAATCGCAGTTTCAGTTGTACTGATGTTTGGAGGTTGGGAAGATTCCAGTATGCCAAGATCTTTAACTTCAACTGCTTTTAAATTTAGAGTATACAATCGCTGCGAAGGCGGAAATTCCTGATTCGTTTTGCTTTCATCTGTGACAAATTTGTCTGTTGCCTCTAAAGTCTCTGGTATAAACTGAGTTACTATAAAGGAATCATTCATATCCAGAGTTATATGTTTTGATGCTGTTGCATTGTCAGATTCATATTGCGACAAATTTAATCTATTTGCCTCTTCCAGTGTTTCTATCAGATTTGTGCTTGTTAAATCATTAAGTTCATTTCCCTCTACAACTTCAATAAGATGCTCTTCATCGATACATTGATTTAATGATTCCCGAAATATGTCTTTTAACTGCATACTTGCTTTCTTAATTTTTTCATATATAATGTAACAAAATTTCAAATCTTCCAAGCATTGTAGACAAAGCAGAGGAAATTCTACAGTGAAATTTAACAAATCCTGGAAAAACAACAGGGGTGAAAACAAAATGTAATTACTCGTGTTTTAATATATATGTATGTAGCTCACTTGACTTTTGAAAAATATGTCCACCATTTCAACATACGACTTTTTTGTAGAGCAATCCAATGAACTGTTTATATTTTCTTCACATTTTATTGAAACTTTGTAATTCCATATATTAATATCACCATGTTTTAAGCATATGCGACATTGCTGCTGTATATCTTCTAAATTTACATTCAAATCCATTTTATTTAAATTGTAGGATAAAAAATGTTTATGCACTTGGTATGTTTGTATGATTATAGTTTAAGTATACATATATGAATGTGTGAGTAAGTATATCTGCATGCATATGCAGTGCTGTTAGTTTACAGTGCATTTTGTTGAAAAATTTTATTAGAAACAACAAGGTAACACGCTCAGGGGTTAAATGATCAAGGCTCAGTTACCCGACTGTAATGTAAAGTAAAGGATCAGTTACCCAACTGCAATGTACAGTGACTGCAACGTAGGAAACAGCTGATCGAAAGTAGGTTACGTTAGATTACATCTCTATAAAGGCTCAAGGCTCAGTTAACCGACTGTAATGTAAAGTAACTGCAACGTAGGAAACAGCTGATCGATATTTTTATATGAAAAGTAGGTTACGTTACATTACATCTCTATAACCATTTGCGTTATTTTTCATATAAAAATATCGGTCAGCTGTTTCCTACTGTTGCACTTACTTTACATGACAGTCGGCTAACTGAGCCTTTATAGAGATGTAATGTAACGTAACCTACTTTTCATATAAAAATATCGGTCAGCTGTTTCCTACGTTGCAGTTACTTTACATTACAGTCGGGTAACTGACTGTAGATTTTTACGTAGCAAACGTTGCCAACACATTTTCAATAAGTGCTCTCTTACATTTGGGAAATTGAAAGACAGACAGACGAAGTTTGTAGAAGAAGCGGCGAAGATGCAGTGTGTAGTACACGACAGTCGGCTAACTGAGCCTTTATAGAGATGTAATGTAACGTAACCTACTTTTCATATAAAAATATCAGTCAGCTGTTTCCTACGTTGCAGTTACTTTACATTACAGTCGGGTAACTGACTGTAGATTTTTACGTAGCAAACGTTGCCAACACATTTTCAATAAGTGCTCTCTTACATTTGGGAAATTGAAAGACAGACAGACGAAGTTTGTAGAAGAAGCGGCGAAGATGCAGTGTGTAGTAAAGTCCTGCACAAGACTATTTATAAGACCTTTCAAGACATGCGACATTTTTTAAACGCTTTACTACAGCGAAATATTCTAAAACAAACGCTAAAAAAAGCTGTTGGCAAGACAAAGAACTCAAAAAAATATTGCCAACAGTGTTGTTTAGCGTTTATTTTAGAATATTTCGCTGTAGTAAAGCGTTTAAAAAATGTCGCATGTCTTGAAATGTCTTATAAATGGTCTTGTGCAGGCCAATAGTGTGTAGTACACGACCCTCTGCAAGGCGAATTCATAACAGGTGGCCTTATCGCTACAAACATACAACAATAATAAAAACAACATGCAATTCGTCTGGCTTCAAAAAACCCCATCTGTCAAAAACAGTTGACTCAAATACAAATGCATTCACATTTATAAAAACATATTTTACTATCCATGTGCATCTATCATCAACAACACAGAAAACAATATTTGTAAAATAAATGTAATTAAAATGTTGAAAGACGGTTCAGGTTAGATGATCTTGATATTTTTGGACAACGTAAAGAAACCTTACTTGCTGCCTTATTGCAGTCTCTCCGATGTTTTTTTTTTTGACGCGAAATCAGTGGTATAAAATATGTTTTACTGGCTCATCATGGCCGTAAACACAATATTATGCTTAAATGCATGAAATTGTTCACAAAAATGGAATTTGTTCACAACTATGATTGAAGTTTTATAATATTTAATAATGTATTGAGATTTTGTGGCTTTGTAAGCTTTTGGAAATTGTGGTTGAAGTATAAATTTCTTATATTTTTTATTAATTGTGACAAACGTTAAATAATAATTTTCAAAATATAATAATAAATGGAATAATTATATATCATCATTTTATAAAATGCGTCAAATTACATAAGATTTCTTAATTTTGCCTTAATAAAAATTAATGAAAAACTCATGCCGATTTTTGAAATTATATGCCGAAAATGCCGAAGATTTTTCAGCAGAATCTTCTGGCAGCCCTGGCTGTCTGTGACCACTCAATTCGTTTGTTTATCCTTCCGATCCGTTCATCATAGAGTACTAAAAAACTTCTCCATATACTTGGAAATTTCTAAAAAAAATCCTTAATTGCCTCGGACCAAGAGTAAGTGTTTACCTGAATTTATAAAACAGTTTCAAAATGTGTGAAATAATTATTCAGCATCGGAAAAGTTGACAGCTTTTTTGCTCATGTGTATTTTTTAGCGAGATATATATGCATGTGTGTACACAGTTATGCACATACCACAGATATAATACATACGACAATCATGACCTGCGCCTTCTTTCATTTTAGTTCATGATGTTCCTTCGTTTTTCTTTTCAGTAGAAGGACGTCAGACAACGAAGCTTAACGCAGAATTAGGAAAAGTTCAATAGAAATAATAACAAAAATATTTGCTATTTTCAATAGCTTGAGAAAAATATTAATCTTTAGTATAAAAGTGCATTCTATGAAAGAAGTTGTAGAGAGAGTTCTTGAGTTGTAATCAAATTATTGATTCGTGTAAAGTGAAAAGGTTGTTTGTGGAAAATCCTTCAAAATGTCTGGTGAAGAAACGTCAGCAGATCGCAATGTGGAAATATGGAAAATAAAAAAACTTATAAAAAGTTTGGAAATGGCTCGAGGGTAAGTCATTAACGCGATTATTATATATTTATGGTTATAATAGTTTACGTTTATATAAATATTTTTTATTATTATTTTATTTACTCAGTAACTATTAAATGGTTTGTAATAGATATTTTTTGGCCTAAAAGGCTTAGCATGTATTACTATAGATGAAATAAATAAATAAATATATATATTTTTGTTAATTACAGCAATGGGACTAGTATGATTTCATTAATTATTCCTCCTAAGGATCAAATATCAAGAGTGAGTAAAATGTTGGCTGATGAATTTGGCACCGCCTCTAACATAAAGTCGCGTGTTAATCGTCTTTCGGTATTGGGTGCTATTACCTCGGTCCAACATAGACTTAAATTGTATACCAAAGGTAAGTAAGACTTTAATATTTTTTATATACATATACATACATATGTAGGTATAATCATATATTTAATTTTCTAAATAGTGCCTCCCAATGGTTTGGTTATATATTGTGGAACTATTGTCACCGAAGAGGGTAAAGAAAAGAAGGTTAATATTGATTTTGAGCCTTTCAAACCCATTAATACATCTTTATATTTGTGTGATAATAAATTTCACACCGAAGCTTTAACCGCTCTTTTGGCTGATGACAATAAATTTGGTTTTATTGTCATGGATGGAAATGGTGCATTATTTGGTACCTTGCAAGGTAATACGCGGGAAGTTTTGCATAAATTTACTGTCGATCTGCCGAAAAAGCATGGACGTGGTGGTCAGTCTGCTTTGCGTTTTGCCCGTTTGCGTATGGAAAAACGTCATAATTATGTACGCAAAGTTGCCGAAGTCGCTACACAGTTGTTTATTACAAACGATAAGCCAAATATAGCTGGTCTTATATTGGCTGGTAGTGCAGATTTTAAAACCGAACTTAGCCAATCAGATATGTTTGATCCGGTATGTTGGAAAATTTGCATCAAATTGATTCAACTAAATTTTTTTTTAAATTCCTATTTTCCTTTTTCCTATTTTTTTTGCAAATGAAATTAAATTCTTTGTAGAGACTGCAATCAAAAGTCATTAAGCTTGTTGATGTTTCCTATGGTGGGGAAAATGGTTTCAATCAGGCTATTGAATTAGCGGCCGAATCTTTACAAAATGTTAAATTTATTCAGGAAAAGAAACTAATCGGTCGTTATTTCGATGAGATTTCCCAGGTAGTGTATCAGTTTATTAAAAGGAAATGCAAGCAAATAATTTAATATTTAATATTTTTTTTAATTTACTAAGGATACCGGAAAATATTGTTTTGGTGTTGAGGATACTTTGCGCGCTTTGGAATTGGGCTCAGTAGAAACATTGATATGTTGGGAAAATTTGGATATACAACGTTATGTTTTGAAAAATCATGCCAATTCAACATCAACCACAGTATTGCATTTAACGCCGGAGCAGGAGAAAGACAAGTCACATTTTACAGACAAAGAGGTGAGTCTCAGACTTTTAACTAAAAAGAACAGTTTGTATCCAGAATATACAAAATTCTCTCTCTAAAACAACATTGTGCAACATAAAAAATTTAGACTCTAAAGACCGATTCTGGTATGATTGTTTCAAAAGTGTTAAATTCAAATCGTTTGAGGATATTTATTTGAAAAGGGTCGGTGGGTTAAAAGTTACACATAAAATGCTAATAAAAATTTCACATTATAGTGCTAAAGATGTTCTATAGCTAAAATATATTTATTATACATATGTTGCAAGAGAGGCGGACACTTGACCATGTTTTAAATAAATAAGACCTAGATTTAATAAACGTGAATACAATATATTGTAATAACAAATGCAAACTACTTTGGATTTCAAATTATTTTATTTATTTACAAAACTCATAAACTTAATTTACCAAAAAAAAAAAATAAAATAAACGGAAATTCATTTCCAACATGATTAAAAATCACAATTAATCTTCAGCATACGACAAAACATAAGCACATTTCCAATTATTCATAACAAATATAAATTTCTTTTAAGTTGTTTTATGACCAATTATATGTTATTAAACTTTTTGTAACAGGGGTTACCTTCGGGCTAGTAATGGTCAATTCCAATTGTAAATAAAACAAATATATTTTATTTTATTTTTAAGTACCCAACGTTTCGTTTGTTTTTTTTTTAAACTTCTTCAGGGGTAGTTTTTATTCATAAGATCTAGCAAAAAAAAAATAGTTCAATCAGATTTTGAATTCTAAAATTAAATAGCAATTAATTTTTGACTTACAAATATTTGTTTTACATATTGTCACTATCAACTTATTAATTAAAAATAGAAAAACTGGACTTCACGACACAGAATTTGTATAAATAAAAAATAAATAAATAAGTAAACACAATACAACACAAATTTATTCGTCAATCTTAACGCTAATATCACAGAACTTCAACTAAATCAGACTATTGCGGCAGAATATTGTGGTTTGGTAATATCTTTATCCTTGTTTCCATTACATTTTACTTAATGGAAACGAGAGAGAAAGCTCGAGAATTAATGAGCACAAGGCAGACATAAGAAAAGGAAAGGAAGCAACAGCTTTATCACTACATGTTAAAGAGTGCAATCATGTAGCGGACTTAGAAAATATAAAAATATTGGACAAAGAAAAGAAAGAGAACAAAAAATACAAAGGACAATGAACACAAAGGAGGATAAAGATAATACCAAACTACAATATTCTGCCGCAATAGTCTGAAATGAATTTGCCTTGATACTAGGTGAGCCCGGCAAACGTTGTCTTACCCTCAATTAATTTATTTTATTTACCCGGGTTTGTTTGTTTAGGATGATCTATATACATATTAATCAAATTTCATAAAAATTCATTAGATATTTTCGGAGTAATTCTCCCCATGATTATTTTTAAATGTAGAAATAAATGTAAATTTACAAACATTTTGAACTTGCGCAAGACCGACAGTAATAAAAGTCGGGGTTGTCATAGAATCAAAGTCGGTTTTGCTGATTGTCGGTTTTGTAAACCAATATTGGATTCATTTGGTGTCATGAAAACAAGTCGGTTTTGTTATTTTTGAATGCAAATATGTTCGATGATGTTCGAATCAGATTTTTTATGTTTTTGTTAATTTGTTTACGGCTTCTAATGCAAGTTTTTGTTTGAAAATTTTGTCAATTATGGTATTTACGCAAAAATATTCTTATGCAAATATCCTTTAACTCTAATAAGGGTGAAATTTGTAATAAATCACGCAATATTGGAAACAATCAGTAAACTAAAATTGCTTAAGCTCGATAAAGCTGTAAGAGATTAAAGCAAAATACTACGAAAATTCACAAAAGCTTGCAAAAATTTTAAATGTTAAGCTTTTAAGTAAAAATGAATGAAGAAATCCAAAAACTTTGGAAAAAATTACATCTTATTCAAAAATAGCAGAAATTTGCGAAAAATTGCAAAATATTAAACAAGCCATAATTTTATTAAAAAGGGCTATAACTCTAAAGAATGCTAAAAAAAATCTGTACAAAACGCGAAAATAGAAAAAATTCGCAAAAACTTGCTAACACTTGAATAATAGCGAAAACTGTTAAGAAACAGAATACTGGCAAAAACTCGATTTCATCGCGATCATTGCGAAAATTCGCGAGAAGTTGCAAAATGGGAAACAAGCCTTAAAAATTATTATAAGTCTTCAAAACTGTTAAAAATGTTATAAACTCGGAAATAACGCGAAAAATCGCAAATTAGCGAAAAAATCCTAGATCATATATCAAATTATCAACTTTAATTTGGTTGAATATTCGCTAAAAATCAAACTGTTGAAAAAAAGATATGAAAAATGGTGCTTTTAGCCATTTTATTTATTTTCAATTAAAAAAAAGACAGCTGTAAGCTGCTTGGTTTATATCCAATAACAAAGCGATAACATTGGTTTCTATGACACCTAAAACCGACACTAGACATAGTTTGAACAAAAATCCGACAACATTGGATTTCATGACACCAAAGTATTTTTTTGTCGGTTTCTAATCCAATTCCGATAAGATTGGTTTTTATGACACCCCTGAGTAACACATACATTAAAACTTGCGATAAATCTTTATTCATTTTATTGTTTTAGACTGGCGTAGAAATGGAACTGATTGAATCTCAGCCTCTACTTGAATGGTTGGCGAATAATTACAAAATGTTTGGAGCCACTCTAGAAATAATCACTGACAAATCTCAAGAGGGCAGCCAATTCGTAAGAGGCTTTGGCGGTATTGGTGGTAAGTTTATTCTAATAAGTTTCAAGTCTTCAATTCACAAAAATTAGTAATGAGCAACCACAGTTAGCTAGTTTTAAATATAATCTTTACGAAAGCAAATACATACATATTTAAAATTAAAATTGGTTTTGTATACTTCTTTTTCTTCTTTTTCCCATTTTTGCTTATATAATAATCCTTTTAAAATGTGTGTTATTTAAAAACGCTTTATGTACAACTCCTACAAAACAAAAAAAGGTATTTTACGCTATAAAGTTGATTTTCAGTCGCTACAAGCTGATGAACCTTTGGAAGATGTTGATCTTGACGATTATTGAATTTGTTATTATCATACAATTATTTATTTTTCCAACATTTTACATATTTCGCAAGAAAATTAACAAACTAACAAAATAGCAGCTTGTATACATTAGTGTTTATAATAATTATAAAAGGAAATTACTTTAACAACATTCATTACTATATACATACATATGTACATACATATATGCATATGTAGTACACTTAACAATTTATACACATTCGATGGCTAGTGTGTTTTTAATGAATTTTATTATTACAATATTAATATTGTCCGATATTTTAAATTTCTCTGTACCGGTATTTCATTTGCTTTTATCCGTAACTCATCTAACTCACCAAAAAAATCCATATGGGCGATTCCCAGGCAACGAACGCGACATTCGTACATTTTTAGTTGAGCAAAAAACGAGAAAGTAATGGAAAGATTCAATCACCCGTATTGCGTATGTCGAGTCGAATATTCATCTACGAGAATTATGTCATAGAATAAAGAAAACTTTTAAAAGGTTTGATTAATCAAATACAAAATTGTCGTAGTCGAATATTCGACTCGACATACGCAATACGGGTGAATATGTATACATATACATATATATCTTAGGGCCTAATTCATAAAAAATATTTTAGTTTTATAAAAGATTTATTAATCAAATTTCCATAGAAAATTTGTTCAATAAACCTCTTATAAAACAGAAATATTTTTTATGAATAAGGCAGTAAGTGTTATAAAGCAACATACTACTCCCTGTATATTTAAGAAAGATTGTTGGGCGATATCAATAATACAAGAAAAAGATATAATCAAATGTCAGCAAGAAACGGACGCGACAAAAATAGAAGTTATTTTTGTGCACTTATATAAATATACATATTTCATTAAAATTTTGCTTTAATTTTTTTTTAATGGGTAAAGCATAAATACGGACGCGACAAGGCGTCTGTCTCTCTTTCCAAGATAATTAAACGCAGTAACTTTGCTAATATTGATTGACAGCGATGCCAACTATTTATAACCCAAATGCGCTATACCCCTTCTCAAAACGCGCTAGAACGCGCTAAGTTACAGTTAGAGATGCTAAACGGGAAATCCCGAGCCCGGAAATCCCGGGATTTTCGGGATTATGTAAATCCCGGAGCCCGGGATTTTTTAATTTTAAAGTCCGGGATTTTCGGGATTATCTGTGTCCCGTTTTTGCATAAATAATGTTTTTGACTGTCATCTTCTAAAAATTAAAATTAAAAATTATTAGAAACTTCCTCTTATAAAAAGTTAAAATAATAAATTTGCTTTGAAAAAATATGTAATTTAGTAGATAATATTATATTAAATATACATAATATATCTAGGAAAATATGTTACATATATTGCACTTTTCAAAGAAAATTTGCAATTTAATGTCTGAATTATATAAGTACATACATATCTGTAGACATTTGACAAAATTGCTTCTCTCGAGATAAGACAATTTTCCCAGATTTTTATAGTAAATATAACATTTTAAAGCGTTTATTTTGCTCTAACCCCCGTATTTCTATGACCTTTGGAACGTAATCTAATAATCGACCTCTTTCAGATTTTTCCCCAATTTCAATTCGACAAAACGACTTCTTTCAGAGACTTGAAAATAATTTGAATATTCAAGCAAAAAACTGATAACTGGCATTTAACAAAACATCTTGTCTCCATTTAGTTCTAGCACTTTTTTCCAATTTCCTTTTGATAAAACAGCTTCTTTCGAAAGAATTCGTTTTGTCAAAAGCAAAGTTTGAAAAACTTACAACTTGTCGTGACTTGAGCGACTAAAATCATTTTTTTTTTAAATTTAATCAAAACAGTTTGAAAACTTTTGCTTTTAGAGGGAAAAAATAGATCACAAAATGTTTATTAAGTATTTGTCTATAATATCCAAACATAAAATTTCATTAACGGCCTGGCCCATGATGTCACCAGAAATCGTTCGATCGACAACTTGTATTGTAAACAACAACAAATTTTCTAAAGTTATTGTTGTTTGCAATACAAGTTGTCGATCGAATGATTTCTGGTGACATCGTGGGCCAGGCCGTAAATCTCTAACTATTAGCTTTTGTTAACTTTTTTTTTTGTCATTTTAACACCTTTTTCGCTCTACTGAAAAGTTTGTTGATTTAGAAAGGAGACGTTTTGTCAAATGTCCACAGATATGTTCGTGTGTATGAACATTCTAAATATGCAAAAAAATAACTTGCAAAATTAAAATATTATTTAAAAAAAAGACGCACATTTGTGCACAATGTTTTCGGGATTTTGTAAGTCCCGAAAATCCCGGGGTCCCGGTTCGGGATTTCGAGACTCCATCACTAAATCCCGAAGCCCGGGATTTCAAAAAACCTGTCCCGATTAGCATCTCTAGTTACAGTATTATCAACAATTTATAGTCAAAACGCGCTATTTTCCTACGCGCTAAATTAACTTTAAATAAAGGTGGATGTATGTATTAGTAAATACGAGTACAATTAAATTTTTTTATTAACTCTTTTCAGATTATGCAATATTGCTTCTTCGAAATTATATCCTAAATAACTAAAATCATTTAATACAGAATCAGACTCGCCTTCCAAATATTCGAAATTCTACAACTGAAGGTTAGCCGCGAATAACGTTTTAAGTGACAAAATAATAATTTTGCAAGAGAGCCAAAAAACGTATTTTAAGGCAAGATTGTTTTTTTCGTTTAAATTTTTTTAGCCTATCGAAAATAATGATAACTAGCATTATCTTTTCTTTTTGTATCTCTGCTACATTTATCAATTATTTTCGACAATTTCGTTTGCATGATTTATTAGTTACTTACAAAGATTTCCACTGACTGACTGATTGTAATTGTATTTTGACGGCGATCAGATGCATAATTTTGGATGGTTTGATGTTTGAACAACGCAAGAGAGTTATGTTAATGGTAATCTGTGAAAAAACTGGTTTTTTAAAAATTGTCTTTTACAACGTTATTCGAGGCTGTGCTTCAACTAACAACTTATGTATATAAACTGTCGAATAGTGTAGTGATTCAAATGCCTTTTGAATTACAAAAATAATAGATGCTTAATAAGTTATTATATAAATTTTTTGGGTCACGAGTACGAGTAAATATTTTTAGCTGTGAAATTTCAAAATATTTGCCATTTACAATATTTTTAGCTGTGAAATTTCAAAATATTTGCCAATTACAATATTAAAATGAGTTTTTAATTCTAACGACAGTCAAGGGAATTTTATTTGCAACATCTGAATCATTAACGAATTTAAACAAAAAGTTAAATTTTGGATATTAGAAAATTGTTAAATTTATAAAAAAAAGTAAAATTATATTGAACTGAAATGATATTTTTGACTTTATTCAAAACGCGCTAATTTAGCGCTTTTTTTATTAAAAGCGCTAAGAGGAAAAAAAGCGCGTTTGGCATAGTTAAAACGCGCTAAAACTAGCGCGAAAGGCGCTAAATTGGCATCGCTGTTGATTGAACTTTAATTCAAAAGAAATTAAACAATAAGAAACGCTTTATTGCTGAAAAAATTAATAAATATTGATTTTATGCTACGTATGCGACATTAAGGTATAACTGAAAGCAAATTCAAGAAACTTCTATTAGTAGAAAATTTGTAAATTACAAAAAAAAAAGGCTCAGCAAAAAAATTATATTTTTTTATAGTCGGATTTTTTGTTCAAAGAATTTCAAAACCTTTCAACCTTATTATAGCTATTGCTATTTATGGCGAGATACAGTTTTCTAAGAACCAAAGTTTTTTAAGAACTAAACACAACAGTTCATATTATATTTGAGATGTTTAAGGTTGACGTTTTGTCAATAAAAAATTGTAAATTATTGTATTGTAAAAAATTACGAATAATTATGCTTTTCAAACAACAAATGTTTTTGTAAATAATTGAGTATTTTTTTAAGTAATTACTTGCTTACCAAATAATTTATCAGGTGCCGCCATTTAATAACAAAACAAAGGTGCCAGAGTTATCAAAAAACGGACTGAACATACTCTATTTAAGTGTTTAAGGAAGTGTTTAAATCTTAAACACTTCATTTGAAATGTTTAACAAAACAAGTCAATGTATGGTAAAACATCTCAAAATCGTCGTGTTTAAGCTCTTAAACACGAATGAGGCGCTAAACACGTTTAAAAACATAAATGTGAACATAGTATTATATAGCTTATTAGCAATAGCTATAACCGGGTGTCCTAAGACACCTCTCTCCTTTTATTATTATTATTATTGGTTGTCCTTTTTCTGGAATTACCCATATATATACATACATATGTTTCACAATGTGTTTAAAATACCAATAAACAGTGATGCCAACTTTCGAGACTCAAAAAGCGTAAAAATTTTGAAAAAAGGGCTAAAAAGGGCTAAACTGAAAAAAAATACAGAAATCGTTCAATCGAATACTTATATTGAAAACAACAGCAAATGTTCTAATATTATTGTTGTTTGCAATACAAGTTTTCGATCGAACGATTTTTGTTGATATTGTGGGACAGGCCGGTAGCTTGTAGACACACATATACATACATATGTACAGGTAGGTAAATTTAAATTTGGTCGTTATTAAATAAAAATCTGTTTTTAGGCTATACTGAGAATCTTTCAAAGCACAAAAAATTTAGAAGAAATAGAACACTATACCTTATTGTTTCTTCTTTTTTTAATTGGTAATCCAAACTAACAGAAGAAAATGAGTAAAACAATGCTGTCACGTTATTTCATAAGTCGATATTGCTAGATTAAAGGAAGAAAAAAGTTCGTAAAAATTTAAATGTAGACATATCGAGCAAAAAGTAAAAAGGGGCTAAAAGGGCTGAAAGATAATTGTAAAAAGTGCTAGATTAGCGCGTTTTTTAGTTTCGGGCCAAAATTTTTTTTCGCGTTTTGAGTGACTCAAAACGGGCTAAATCTAGCCCGAAAAGGGCTAAGTTGGCATCACTGCCAATAAATAACAGAGATTTTGCTTTAATATTTTTATCGTACTTATTCTAGAAATTAATATTTGAAATAATTCTTAAAAATGCAGTGGTCTTAATTATTGATTTATATATTTTTAAGAAACAATTAATATTTTGCTGAACAACTAATATAATAATTTTGGAAATAAGGTCGTTAAAAAATAGTAAACTTAATTTCAAACTTATTTCATTAATATAATATACATATATTTATTTATTTATTTATTTATTAACTTAAAGCTATACAGTGTAACATCCACTGACTCAACTATAAAGTCTTCAATACTACCACCATACTCTACAGTTTTCACCTCTGAAATAATAGCAATATTTGAAGCAATCAAATATTTTAGAAACACGAATATGAAAACCATCATTTGTACAGACTCTTTATCAGCCATCCAATCTCTTCTGAACCTACACAATATAAACGACTACTCAACGTATATAAGAGAATACCTAATCCTAAACCCAAACATTAAAATACTATGGATCCCTGATTACACTACATTTCCAACCCATTATTAGAAAATACATTAGAAATAATTAATTTTTTGAAAAGTATTAACTAGGGATGGAACGAATGTTCGCATTCGCTTTCACATTCCCAAATAATTCGCTTACTTTTGCTATTTGCATTCGCTTTTGCATTCGCTTAAATGTATGCGAATATTTAAAGCGAATACTAAAGACAAAAATATTGGAAATATTTTCCAGTTTTTGAAAAAGAAGAGGCAGTGTTTGAATTGCGCGAAAATATTTTCTACTTAAGACTAGTCTGTTAAAACTTTTGAAAAATGGTAAGCAAATCATTACTTTGTTAAAAAAATTTTAAATGCAAAAATATTAACTAATCCTTCTTTGTTGTAATTTTTTTGCGAAACAAGTGCCACTCATATTATTTCGCATGAAAACTTAAAATGTTGAAGATATATTTCATATGTTTTTCCCAAAATGAACAGAGTACTACTTCTAGAAAAAATTTTCATGAACAATTCATTCCAATTTTTCTTAATATGTAGTTTGGTAGCATTTTACAGGAAATGTTGAACTTAGTACAAGGTCTTAGGGCGAAAGTACGAATGGGTTGATTGCCTGACATTTTGTAAATTTATTTTAATATGATTTCATATATCTTTGAGTTTAACAATTTTTATTTCTAATAAATCAATAAATATTTGCTGAATACAAGACTCAAGTAGATCTATGTATACAACACAACTTCATGTTCTTAGATAAATTTATTTTCATGTCCTTTTTTTAACGTATTGTAATATTTGCATTCGCATTCGCATTCGCTTTCGCAAAAATTAAAATGTATTATTCGTTTTCGCATTCGCATTCGCTAAACTGGTATTCGTTACATCCCTAGTATTAACATACTTAAGGATATATAAAAAAGATAATTATATTTTTTTCTGCAAGTACATTATTTATTCACCCGTATTGCGTATGTCGAGTAGAACGACAATTTCGTATTTGATTAAACAAACCTTTTACACATTTTCTTTATTCTATGACAAAATTCTCGTAGACGAATATTCGACTCGACATACGCAATACGGGTGATTAACTCAATAAGCTCTGACCATTAACTAATAAATAAATAATAATGTGTGTCGGTCCGTGTCCACGTACAGACCAAACGACTGTACCGATTTAGATTTATTTATTTTTTTGTTTGAAAGGTGACTTGATTCTTAGCTATGTTTCAAGAAAATCGGTCAAGCCGTTTAGAAGATATCACATATTCTCTAGAAATATTCGGTGGTTTTTAAAATTTTTAATTTTTGTTATAATAAGTTTTATATAAGCACAAACGAAATACCGGTATCGAGACAAGTTTAAAATAAAATAAACATTTAAGAGAATTTTATTATTTCTTCTTTCAAATATTTTCCTATAGAATGTATGTACTACATAAATACATTATTAAATGTATAAATAGAAGGTATGCAAATTTATGAATGCATGAATTCATGAGTATGTATGATAAATAATTTGCTAGCATTTTAACTTGCTATAAATTCATAAATAATTTTTAGTTTTCATTTAATTTTAAATTTTTTATATTCACAAGCTGCTATACTCATAGTACGAGTAAACACAAATAAAGCCGTAATAAAAATTAAATTTGATTGAAATACTAATTGCTTTAATAATTGTTTAATAAAATTTGTGTATGTACGTTAATATTTGTTTAGTACATTTATAGTTTAATGGCTAACACCGTTATATTGCCAGTGTAAGTCATTCAAATAATAACTCCCTCCAGAAGTTGCACTTCGATCCATACGTTCGTAAAGGAAGTAGATGTCCTGAACTCTTCTGGAGTATGTATATATATGTACATACATATGTATGCATTTGGTCAGTACCATTTATAAGACATTTATTATAAGAGTATTATATGGTCTACCCCAGGTAAAAAAATCCAAAAAGTTCCAATAAGTTTTTAATGTTCTCAAGCAGACTCGATTTTTAAATGGTAATCCATTAGCATAAGTATTCCAACGTTAAAAATCCTCTTAATAATTGTTAAATTCATGGTTTAACTAAAAAAAAACGATATTTGTCGTATCGTTATTTTATGTATGTCAATTGAATCATAAAATTATACCAAGTGTTTATCGATATATTTATTCGTTTACATAACGATAATATGATTCTGTAATTTATGTTTTACGATATTGTGCATTTATGTTTTACTCGTCATTTAGTTGTATATCATGTGGTAACCCTGCATACAAAATGGAAAAATAAGCGAAAAGCACAAATAAGTATTAAAGAAAAACTTAATGAATTTGAGCTTGTTATTTTACTTTTTTACTTCAACCGATAGAGAATATCGCTAAAATATGTTACTGAATAGCAAAGTCGATAAATTTTCGTTACATTTATTATAGCGATAAGATTATCGTAATAAAACTTACTGAATCCAGTGGTGCGATTCAGTAACTTTTAACGATCCGACAATCGTAATTTTTGTCTATACATTTTGTCGCTTGCAATAACGATTGTGTGATTCTGTAACTTCTTTTTAACGATAGTACGCAGCTGATATTTTCTGTTGATTTTTGTCGATAAAACAGCACATAAATTATTGTCGCTCGTAGCGATAATGTTATTCTGCAATTTTTTTTAACGATAGTGTGCATCTGAGTTTTACTCATCATTTAATTGCATATTATGTGGCATCTCTGCATGAAGAACGCCAAAATAAGTCAAAGACACAAAGAGAAATTAAAGAAAAACTAAACGAATTTGAGGTATTGATTTTACTTTTTTACTTCAACCGACAGCGAATGTCGTTAAAATATGTTACTGAATAGCAAAGTCGATAAATTTTCGCTATATTTATTATAGCGATTCGATTATCGTAATAAAAGTTACTGAATCCTGGCTTAACATGCAAAAGCTCTAAGTTAGAGATCGACCGAAGGCGTTTTTTTTTTGGCCGAAGCCGAACTTCGGCTAAAATCCTAAACTTCGGCCAAAACCGAAGCCGAAGCCGAATGTTTTAAATTTTAAAAATGATACTTGTTTTATATGAATTAAGAAAAAAGTTTGCTTTTTTGAGATCACTGAAATAGCTGTAATATCTATTGGATACATAACAAGAGAAATAAAACTATTTTGCAATTTCTAGATTGCTTTTTCATATGATCACTCACAAGAACGTCCAAGTAAAAGAAAATAGAAAGCAACAGGGTTGTATTTCAAAGCAACCCTTTCAAAACGTTAAACACAATAGAAACTGTCGGCGAGCAACGACCAAAAATAATGTTATTTTTCAAGCTTGGAATGAAAAATATTCGGCTTCGGCTAATCGGCCGATTTTTGCCATAGGCCGAATGTTGGCCGATTACCAATTTTTGGCCGAAGCCGATTAATCGGTCGAACTCTACTCTAAGTCCACTTTTTTTAGAAATTGAAATTTTAATGCAGCAATATACAATAAGTAAAAATACATTGATTACAAAAAATTGCAGCTATCTCGTTTTTTGTTGTTGTTTTGTAGTGATGAGCAAAAGCGCTTAGTCCAATTTATTACAAGAAAAAGCTGTAAGTACCTATAAAAAGTACAGTTTAATAATTATTTAATTGTTCCATCACATGTATTAAAAAAATATTGTATTGTATACGTATTGTATTGTTTTTGTCTCCCCTGTAAAATTTAAAAATATGGACTTAGATCCTTTGCATGTTAAGCCAGCGATATATTTATCATTAAGAATAATTAATTTTCTGGTGGTCCTTATCACGTTCATATTTAAAAGAGTTTTATAAAGTAAGCTAACAAATAGAACTCAAAAGTCCATTGTATAATTAGAATACATTTTTTATGAAAATTACGATTTGACAACGCATCCGAATTTGCGGCCTGTCCCACGATGTCACCAGAATTCGTTCGATTGACAACTTGTATTGAAAACAACAATATAATATCCCTACTAAATTAATTTCAGATATGATATTAAAAGCTCTAAAAAATAGAAAACTTCAAAAAAGTGTTAAATAAAGTCGATATTAGTGGATTTAATTTTTTAAAATCGATCGTTTTTAAATCGACTCGATTTACAGAACAGGCAGGACTATCTCTTTGTCTTTCTCCCAGTTGAATTAAGACTTTGCAAAGTAAACTATCCGTGTTTAAAAGGGGTATTACCATGATACAATAATACAGCTAGCCGCGAATCTACAAAAAATAAAACAACATTGATTTTTATTGCTGTTTTGTATTTTTGTATCATGGGTATTACCAAAGAAAATTTGTTGTTGTTTTCAATACAAGTTGTCGATCGAACGATTTCTGGTGATATCGTGGGATAGGCCGTTAATGCGAGCTATACAAATGTGTACGCGCAAAATAGGAAGGGGCCTAAGGTAAAAACCGGTTTTGTTCAGGAGAGCCATTTTAAAGATTTAAATACGTGTATCTTTGGTGTACCATCACTGAGCGTGTTGGTATTGGTCTCATTTGAAAGCGACACATCTCATGACGTCAGGAACGTGTTGGTCAACCTTGAAAACGCGCGTAGGTCGTCCCTACCTCTTGTTTTGTGTAGTTGGTTTTTACTGTTTTCTACCTAGCGCGCTGTTTCCATGAGTTTCATATCAATTTTGCTCGCGTTTTTTCGAATCCAGGTTTATTTTCTGAAATTATTAATCGTGAATTATAATAAATACTCATTTATAATTCTTTTAAATCGTGAATATCACTCTGTTAGTACGAATTTTTTTCACATAACCTTAGAATCGTCGACTTCAATTTCATAAAACGCGCATATCTCTGAGAGGGAACACTTGGGGCATGGGATCGGTCTCATTCGATGCTCAGATCTTGTCCACATAAAAAAAAGTGAAAATTGATTTTTTTACCCTTAGGTCCCTTTCTCTATGCGCTGTCACATATGTGGTTCTTAATATAACGACAAAAGAAAAACGTAACTCGGTACAGTTGTTAGATACCGTCAATTAAACCAATGCGGAGTGAGAATATAAAACAATCATAGAGCAGACAACAAAAAAAGCGGTACAGTTGTTCTCTAACCCAGAAATATCTTACGACCGCAAGTCTGTTGCACTAATGAACACGTATTTTTTTCCAACGAAATCAAAGATTTTTTTTCAGTCCTAAAATATTTCTGGGTTGGAGAACAACGCTGGCGTCGTTAAGTGCAAATAAGCTTGTTTTATTTTGTCTGGCGTACGATTGTTCTGCGTGCTCACTCCGCATTGGTTTAAGTCAGGGTGACCGATGACATTTTTCAGAAAGTGTCACCAAATAGGGGATTTATCCAAAAAAAAGGGGCAAAATTAAAAAAAAGAGAAAACTACACTAAACTTTTTCAGCCGAATTCATAAAAAATTTATTTATTTAAAATTCATGTTAAAAAACATTTTAAGGCTAAAAAAGGTTTTTTAAATATTGGTATTCATAATCAGTATTTTAACTAAAAGTCAATTAACTTGATTTTTTACAAATATCGTCGCAAACCAGTATGCCTTATTTGTTACTTGCATCTAAGTTCTGCACAACAACGATTATTAATTCACGAAGTGAATATTTGTTTGTCCGTTTTCAGAGAAATATTGTTTTTATGAAATAAAAAATGTGTTCCGACTTGTATTTAATAAAAAATAAAAACAGTTCACAACGAATCTTACTAAAAAGTGCTTTTTATATGAATATTTTTATTGCAAACTAAAAAGAACTAGAATAACGAGTTTTATTTTATTTGTTAGTTAATTTTCTATAATACCCCTTTTAGACACGGAAAGTTTACTTTGCAAAGTCTTAATTCAGCTGGGAGAAAGACAGAAAGAGATAGTATTCCACCCTCTGTCTTTCACACAGCTGAATTAAGACTTTGCAAAGTAAACTTTCCGTCTCTAAAAGGGGTATAATTATTATAATTTTTGTTAACACAAAGTTATACCCCTTTTAGACACGGAAAGTTTACTTTGCAAAGTCTTAATTCAGCTGTGTGAAAGACATAGGGAGAAATACTATCTCTTTTTGTCTGTCTCCCAGCAGAATTAAGAATTTGCAAAGTAAACTTTCCATGTCTAAAAGGGGTATTAGAAAATTATGACTGGGAATGGAAAGCGGATCGCTCCTTTTCTTTTAAATATTCTTTTGTAGTCCATTTGATATTCAGGCAATAGTTTCTATAAAATAATCAAATTTCTAAACAACACTGACATATACATACATACATATGTAACTACATACATACATACAAGCAAAGCAAAATTACAACAACGTCTTCTTAAAATTGCTTTAAACATGGGTGTTGTCAATTTAAAAATTTGATGATTTATACAAGGTTTTAATCAGCGTGAAACCAGACCCGTATAGAAGGTATTCTTCACAAAGCGGCACTTATGATAACACTCTTATGATAGCACTCTTCGCTATGCTTTGTTGGCTTCCTGTGAACTTAATGGCTAGGAAACTGGCCCTACATACGGCCGTTAGACTGAACGCAATAGGCGTATGGAACTATAGACCATGGGGTCACGCTAGCATCCTAAATACAGCAAACAATATACCTGAACTCATTGACTACTGTACTCCCAAACCCTACTTCAGTAGGAATTTCAATATTTCTTTGACAGAAGGGTTCTCCCCAATGGACAGAGCCGTGCAGGTTTTAACGGACGGCTATATACGGAGGGGAAGAGTTGGAGGGGGGATATATACTCCAGATTTTGGAATTGAAATATCCTTCAGACTCCCGGACAAATGTAGCATATTACAGGCAGAAATATCCGCCATAAAAAGAGCAACACACTGGTTGAGTTATTATCAGATACACAATAGTAATATCCAGATAATAACGGACAGCCAACCCGCGATCAAAACCCTTGCAGGTGTATATTCTACATCATTACTTGTCCAAGAATGCCGCACAGTTCTGCAGACAAGCTTTTAAGCTTTGCGGAACTTATTCTAACATGAATTGTATGAAAAAAATATTGAAATAAAATTAAAAATTAAAATTAAAAAAAAAATAAAAAAAATTAAAAAAAATAAACTGGCGCAGCACTCAACCATCACAATATACTGGGTACGTGGACACGGGACCAATTCAGGCAATATAGTTGCGAATGAACTGGCAAAGAGAGGAACCCTACTCGGGGAAGTCGATATTGACAATCTCTGTGGGCTCCCTCTCTCGTCTTGCTGGAGACGCTTCGATACTGCCTTTCTTAATTCAGGGGGTCGACTTTGTAATTCGATTCGAAAGAAAATGCTTTCGAATTTACATGATATAAACATAGAAACTCGAAAACTTTTTTTTTCGTTTCGAGTTACACAGTAGACCCCCGGCTCAGGAAAGATGGCGCAATGAGCCTACCTGCGTTATATCGAGAACCCTTTGGCCTCGTCTAGATACTAATAGAACCAGAAACCTCATTAGCTTCACCAGGAAGCACCTGAGGAATCTCCTGGACACACTTACAGGCCACTGCACTTTCGGAACCCACGCTAAACGTATGGGTCTCCCGTATAATGATTACTTTTACAGCTGCAATGATGAGGAAGAGGAGGAAAGCATTTCGCATCTTCTCTGCTTCTGCCCTGCTTTGGAGGATCTCCGTCTGCACTTCCTTGGCAGAATATCCTTCAATAGCTTGTCCGAGCTATCGGAAATAGGACTTAGAAACCTAAGTCTATACATTAGGAGCAGCGGCTGGTATGGCCGCTAGCCTTCTTCTATGGCATGTGTATGTACTAGACCCTCTCCTGTCCCACTTCTTCACTCCTTTACTCTCTTTTATTATACAGAAACTCCATCTATACCCTCTCCATTTATATTCTCCCTATATTCCCGGTCTCCCCCTTATTCTTATACTTTCAACTTACAGGCAGCACAAAGGGATCATCGTATTGGACCCAAGTGAGCTAGACCCCTAAATTTTTCATTCTTCACTAGCAGCCTGCTAACCTAACCTAACTAACAAGGTTTAAAAACATTTTTAAGCTAAAATTCTATTATGAATACAATTTTAGCGAATATTGCTTAAAAACATTTGAAATGCTGTTTAAAATTTTTATGAACACGGCTGTTAATGTATTTTTATATAACTCACTCTAAAAAATGGGAGACAAAAAGTCGAAAAAGTGCCAAGGCAGTTGAAAAAGTTGCAATTTGCCACTTTAGTCGGTCAAACGGTCACGCTGGTTTAAGTGTCGGTCGCGGATAACTGTGCCGTGGTTCGGTTTTTGGTGGCATTCGTTTTGTTTGACCTTTATGGATATTACTCTTTTTGGATTGAACAAGGATATAAGAGTGATTTGATTGGGATTAGTGCCTGGCGTCTGTTAACGGTACCGAGTTACTGTTTCATGTCGTTGGTTGTTAACCGCATTCAAGAGCTTGTTTTGGATTTTTTTTTTATATACGCAGATACATATGTATGTACCTCCTGAGATTTTACGACTTTTTATTTTTTACGATGTATGCCCTGGCAAATTGTTAGCATACCCAGCAAAAAATAAATGAACTTGAATGCGGTCAATGATGTAGTATGAAGTATGAAATGAAGTAGTGTTTCATGAATTCTTGCGCATTTGTTTCTTCGAATGCATTCTGGAACGCATGCGACGAACTGGGTAATACATTGAAATGCAAAAACGGAATTAAATCATCACATTGACACATTTGCATAAAACAAGTTTTATCTCCAAAAAATAGCAAGAGGGCAATAGCTCAGTGGTAGATAGTATGTCTAACATTCAGAACAGCACGGTTCGTATCCTGGCTGCGAAAATTTTTTTTTCGTTTTGTATTTGCGTGAAAAAACGTCATCGAATCATGGGTTCTTGCATGGGTTCTAAGCACTAATTCGGATGATGAGCAGTTTTGCTAAATGTGAACCCATGCTCGTCAATGACACGCCTGTGTTGAAATCATGCGTTCTGCACCTAAATCGAACCAATTCATTTGCAGTATAACCCATGCATTAACTATTTCTTTTGCATGTATTTTGTTGCTGGGTATATGTAGCTACGCCATTTATTCTACAGAATTAAAAAAAAAGGAAACCAGAGTTTAAATTTGTTATTAAAAAACAAAATTAACAGTTCAACTTTTTGGATTAGAGTCTAAACACAATGTTTGCGGTGCGGTGCGATTTCTCGTTGCGGGAGAGAAAAATAAACACAATACAACGGAAGACGGCTACGGCGATACTTGTCATTGTTTGTTTAAATATTTATTAATTTTTTTTTTGTGAATACATTTTTATAAAAAAAATTTCCATTTGTGTTAAATATTTTGTAATGGCAGTAACTAAAAACAAAAAATGATTAACATTTTATACATTCGCAGACATATTTGATATATTTTTTAAACTTTTATATTTTATGACAAAAAAATCATGTTTTTTGTTGTGAACACCGCCAATTATTAAAAAACTGTGGCAACATCAGAAAGAGAAAGAGTGTCGAAAATTGAGAGAATAAGAAAGTCCGCGGTTTTTTCCTTCAAAATCGTATGAAAAACCGCACCGCAATAAATTATCGTTGCATTGTGTTCAGACTCTTAAGCAATATTCAATTCAATATTTCTGTTTAAATTCTTTAAAGCATATTTTCAATTACAAAGAAAAGCAAACAGTTTGCGAACAATTGTTTGTTTTTTATTCTGTTTTCATAGCTTTCGTGAACGCACTCGTATTTGGAATTCGTTTCTTATCAAATCTAAATAGATACCTATGTATAAAAATATAGAATTTTTATAAATTTTTTATTGTTTTAACTGATTCTATTGTAAAATGCCCCAATTCTGTTCGACGATTGTATCGTTTTGTCTATGGGCGAAAAAAGCCGCTGTTGTGATTCTTTAAAACAATTATTATTTATTGTCTATTAAAGTCCTGCACAAGACCATTTATAAGAACTTTCAAGACATGAGGGATTTTTCAAATGCTTTACTACAGCGAAGTCTTATAAAACAAACGCTAAGCAACCCTGTTTGCAAGAATTTGTTTCAGTTATTGCAAGTATAGGAGCAAAGAAGAAAATACTTCGTGACTGAAAAATTTGTGATGCTTGCTTCTTTCTACGCATGGGCGCGTATACAAGCGTCATGCATGTACATACACACACACGTTGTGTGTTTGCTCTTTTATTTTTCTGCACACAAACAAACGTTCACATGCATTTACATTAGTTGTGTGCGCTTGCTTAAAAAAAACCTCCCTTAAACACATAATAGCTTACCATCTACATCTTACACACACACTCAAACGTACTTTGTTGACTGTTTGTTCATAACAAGAAGTCTTGACGACATTGCTTGTTAGCACTCATATACACGCACACAAATGCATCTATCGTGCTTTGCTTATAATGCGACAGCATTTATTATTGGTTTAGCATTCTACAGCCACGAGAATATATTTAAAAAACAAGACGTATTTACATTTCAAGACTATTTACGCAGGTCTATATTGTCTATGCTAGAAGGTTCGTGTATTTGCTTTATGACTTTGTTCCAAACATTATATCCAACACATATTTTTTCATATACATATTTTTCAAACTATTGTATAATACTTTAATTTAATTTTTATGTTTTAAAAACATGGTAATAGGGCATTTACATCTGCACAAAATCTAGGAGATTTTAATTAAAATCTTTATGAAAATCTATACCGTTTACACCAAGTTTTTTTTTACATTTATAAAGACTTTTTTATCCAAAACAAAACCCATTAACTGAAAAATTTCCAAAACTACAACCACACAATTGCAATGTAGCCAATTCACACACCTTTTCAAGCGGACCGTAGCTAATTCAATCATCTTTTACATAAATATATTATATACAGGGTATGAAAATAGATTTCCTTCAAATCTACTCCCGAACTAGATTTTGTTTTGTATGGGAAATCTATTTCAAAACAGCTAGAGTTAGCTCGAAATCTCGTATGTACTAGATTTTGAGATAATGTAAATGCCTTATAATAATATTTTTATTTTTCATTATCAAAAACAACAACCATTTTTGAAGAAAATAATTTAGGGAATTTCAATAATCTTACTTTAGAATCAATGAAATAACTATGGATATTTTTTAAAAGTTATTTTCGCAAGGGATTGTTTAAAACCTCACTTAAACTAAAATCTAAACTCACGCGTTTTGCTTGGGATTTGCTAAGATAATTTTGTATTTGTTTAAGATTGGTAGTACATATACATACATACATATATATATGTATATATATATATTTTTTTTTTAATTTCACACATTTGATACATATCTATCGTAAAATATCTCTGGATTGCAATCAAGCTTATTTTTATTGTCTGGTGTATGATTGTTTTTCGCTTATTCGCACTCGAATAACCATGCAGAGTTACGGTTTTTCGAATCGCGATATTAACCACATTCAATCGCTTTGATATAAAAACTGAATTTTTGAATATATACTTATTATATGGCGAAGTACCATATAAAACTTGACACTGGGATAGGAAATATATATAATACTCTTATAACTGGTGGAGATCATATATGTACATATATTTAGGAGAAAATTTCATGAGGGCACTATTTGCATGACTTACCCTGCCAATACAGCGTTGCAAGTAATTAAACATTATGATAGACTTTTTTTATAAGAATTGTAAGAAAGTATTACTATAGTTTTGCGAGTTCAAGTCACAATGTGACTGAGTCTTACATTGTTACTCGAACCTACCCGATATAGTTTGGTTTATTTTTATAATCCAACGATATTTATCTTTATTCGACGTTAATTTTAACGAACAAATTGTAGAATTTATGTTTGTTGTTGGTTAATCTTGTGTAGATGAATTTCGTTGCTGTTTCAGCAACACACCGGTAGACTTCAACGAAAATAATATTCAAACACAAAATCTTCATATTAATTTCCAAGACTTACCGCCAAATAAATATACTTCGGTATTGTTATATGTAAGTGAATATTTTATTATTTTTTTACCTTTTAAAAACGATTGTTACCCAATGTATATAATAATGTTCACCGAAAAAGCAAATATGCTTGTATATACGCCACAACAATAACTATCGATGGCAATAACATGGATACAATATATTCCGAACATGATAATTGTCTGGCTTCCTAAATTTATGTTTACAATGTATCAAAACAATATTAATATTGTATACAATAACAAGCTAGTTTTGTAATAGTTTAGGAAGTCAGTCATTCAGTTTGTTCCAAAATATCATTAAATTGCCTCTCACCTTTAACAACAAAGAATTGAATATTACAAAAAGAAAATCGGTTACAATAACATTAGGGACTGTTCACATATTACGTAACGCCTCAAAGAGAATAAAACACACAAAAAGAGCAGATTTCTGTCGCATATTTCATAAAAAAAAATACACCGACAGTATTCAAACACCACCAAAATGATTTTATTTTTTTTTTTCTACATTATTTATATAAAAAAATTATCTGATTTAATACTAAGTAATATATGTACATATGCATGTGTAAGTTTGGCCTTTTAGGCTTTATATTACTTTAATTTAAATCTTTTTAAACTCGGAAAATAGCGTTACGTAACATGTGAATGGCCCCTTAATTAATATCAAATATTTTATCATAAAATCTTGAAATCATATTTCAAGTTATGTTATTTATCATCTATTTTAGTCATTAAATACACAGATGATTTTATTTATCACAATTCAATAATATACTTTTTTTGCTGAATATTTTCATTTCATTTTTTAATTTTATTATATAAAATCTGTCTTTCCTTAGGTATTTTACGTTACAAAGTGGATTTCCAAAGTATGCAACTTGACGAATTGGATAATGAGGATTTCGATTTAGACGAATATTAAATAATTTAAAGTACATTTATCATATACATACTTACATACATACCGATTTCATTACATAAACTAGTACACATATACATAAATATATTTATTATTACGAGTATTACAATTGTTGCATCGCGAAATGTGTCAAAAAAAATTATAAATTAACAGTTAAACTATTCCACAGTATTCCACAACGTAATATGTGCTGTTGATTTTTATTAGCTTCTTTCTTCTATGAAGTTTACTATTAATTTTTAGATCTACTCGTAAATACGAGGCTCATTTTGTAAAGCGAAATAGTTGTAAACGCTTTAAACTTGTATGAGTATTTCGAATTTTGAATGTTTTGCATTGAAAATGTGAAACGTTTAAAACGTTTTCTTTTTAGAAAATGACGCCTTAAAAACTAAAATAAAAAAATTTCAATAATTTCTTGTATTTTTTTATTATTCATATGTAGGTTCGAGTTACACTATAAAGATGATGAATATTGAAAAAATATGTTTGACCTTTAAACTTAAAATAATTAATGAGATTTTAAATACACAATAACAATAAAAAAGAATTATAAACTAGTTTGGTATGTTTCCGATTAACGTAATAAAAAGTTTTTTATTATATCCATGTTTACATAAAGTCCATATTCCTTATGTCGTAATTATCCGACATGGTATCGTCCGAATCGAAGGCGAAACGCTTATTACAGCCAAAATCTAAAAAGTCTTGCACCTCTGAAGGTGATTTTACTTTAGCTGTAGCAAAATTGTTCGATGTTTCCTTCGTTGTATTTTCTTCATTCGGCTCCTCCTTAGATTGAAAGAAAAAGTTATTATCACCAGAGAATGGATCAAAATCTTTTAGAACTGATTTTTTAAAATTGCCAATATTTTGAATTGACGCACATGGAGAAGCCTCTGGAGAAGATGATGTTGCATCTAAGAATTTTTCATAAAACGTTCTTTTAGTGGTATTTAAAATTTCCTTAATGTCCGAGTGGCACGAACCTGTAGAGTATGTTTCTGCAGAATTTTTAAAGCAGCTGGCCTTAATACTATTGGCAACATTTTCTTTATATTGCGTATGCATTAGTTCTTGTATAGGGAAAGGTGTTTTGAAAACAATACAGTCTTGTATTAAGGGTTTTTCCTTAATTAGATTTTTAGTGTTTGGCGCAGTATCCATAGTATCCATGTCATCTTGGTCGTTAAGTTTAACCGTTTCCATAATAGTATCTGCTGGTGTTAATAAATCTACAATTTCGAAATTAGAAACATTTTCTAAGCCCTCCATTTCTTCTAAATTCTCTTTTTTCTCTTGGTGTTTATTAATTTCCATGGATGGTTGCTGTTGCTCTTCAATCTTAATATTGCTTCCAGATTCTGTTTTATTTTGAGTTTTCTCTTGTTGTTCTTTGTATTCTTCAAGTTGCATTTTGAAATGTACATTTTTTGTTTGTTTAGTAGTAATCAATTGGTTGGAAGTGTGTAAAATAGATTTTACACAAATACTAGTGGTATTTTCGATGGAAGTTATATTTGTTGACTTTTCAGCTTGATTAAAACTATTTAAAATATCGGTAAAGGAGGGCAATTTCGGCATAATAAAATTTGAAGTATCTGTATTTGACTGTAATGTCGTTACAAGACTGCAATTGTTATTCAAGGGAAGGATTGGATTGAATGCCTGAAAAATGTGAAGAAAACTTTTATTACTATGATGTTTTCTTCAATTAAAGATTCTCATCTATCAACGATTATTTTGTTATGTTGATTATTTTGTTATTGAGAGATTCTTCTACAATATAAGTAATCATAATGTTTATATTTTTACCTTAATACGAATTAGCTCTAGTTTATTTTCCAATTTTGATTTTTCTTGCCTCAAACTTTCTATATACATTTTATACTGATTTAAAATCGTCATCTAGAAACAATTAATTATATATATGTATGTATATAAATAAATGCACTCATGTGTATACATATCGTCCCCACCATGTCAAACTATCCAATATGCAAAATTAATTTTTTAGATTCGTTATCTTGGTGGCCTAATTTACACGATATGCCTCGTTTCAAAATGCTGAAAATTGCATGGACGATAGATAACTACATAAGAAATGTTTTAAGCCTGACACTTGTAGGAATACGTTGGCTTTAAATTCACAATTGACTGGTCTTTGCGCTCTTCTGAAAATTGCAAATTTGCATATTGGATAGTTTGACATGGTAGGGACGACATGTGCCCTTAATTATGAAATTGGTCTAAGTCATATTTCTCTGGTCGAGATTTTTAGTAGATTACATTTGAACAAATGAAACAATGTTTTTATATTATGCATCATTTTAATTTAGAGCTGATCTAGTCTCGATTAATAAAAATTTATTTAATATTTTTTAATTATTTATTGAAGTTTTTAAAGATTTATTTAATATTTCGAAGCAAAAATACATATGACTTAGACCACTTTCGTAATTAATGGCACATATGTATATACTACATATACACAAATATGTGCGTGTGCATATATAAAATATATACATATGTATATGTTATACATATATGTACGTACATATATAAAATATCCTTACCTTTATATCGAAACGCCCTAACTAATTATTTTTTTCACATCGAGTCTTATGCATATTTTGATAGATTAGAAGCTCGTCTATCCAATCATAGTAAAATCTTGACTTGGAATAAATAATAAGTTAGTGCGTTTCTATATTAAAGTAAAAATATACATAGACATCACTGTTGCCAGATAATTTTATCAAAAATCTGCAAAAATTGGCTAAAATAATTTGAAAAATCTGAGAAATAGTTTTAAAAAAGTCTGCAAAAAATCTGCAACAATAAAAACACCTTCATTTTGAATTGTTTTTAATTTTTTTTTTCGAATTAACATAAATTATCTTGCTATACAAAAACATATGCTGATATTACAAATTTGTTTGATAAAATTAAACATTAACAAAAGGACGAGGACAAATATATGCACAAGTTTTCTTCATAAAACTTAAAGAAAATGGTACATTACATACAAAACTGTTCAAAAAAACTTTTCTGCAAAAGAAATTTTTGCGGCACATGAAAAAACAATAAAATTTTCATAATTTTGAGTGTGACTGTTTATGATTTAGTGTGCGATATCTGTATACATAAGTACTTATATATCTTTGCACAGATTTGTTAAAAGAGTAAAGAAAAACACTAAATATTGATGCTACACAAGCATTTCAGAAAATCTGCAATTTGGCAGTGAAAATCTGCAAATCTCACCTTATAATTTTTACAATTAAAAATCAGCAAAATGCAGAGAAATCTGCAAATCTGGCAACAGTGATAGATATACATACATGTATGTACATATGTATACATATGTATATATAAAAATATGTACATATATACTCTATGTATAAGTACATATATGTACATTATTTGATGTTAAACTGATTACTGATTACCTTCATGTTAAATTTATTTAAATCTTTACTTCCTTTAATCAAATATATAATTAAATTATTTAGTTTTTCCTTTCCCTGATTTATAAGCTCCATGCTTTGTTTTAACGATTTCTCCATTGATTTCTGTTGGTTTCTCTTAGCCTCTTTGGCTTCTTGATACACAATTTCCTCTTGACGGTACTTCTTTACAACATGTCTTTGTTCCATTTTTTCATGCCACTTAAGGGTTCTCACAAAACAATCCTGTATTGGTTGCCACTCCTTGCGACATTTTGCTTCCATTTCCATATGAGAGCATTGTAAAATTTTTGTGAAATCAATTTTTTTTATAAGATTTTTAAATTCAATAAAATCTTTATACATCCGAGTGGAAGTTTGACTCACATTTGTAATATCAGAAATGCCATTAAACGACGATATCATTTCCAAATTGTGGAGTTCGATTTGTAAACGTACATGTTCCCGATCGAATTCTACAAAAATCATGTTAAAAAATGTTCTTCATAGCTTTATTTAGAACTTACCCTCTAATTTACTTTCGATTTTTGAATTTTCTTGATTCATTTTATCAATTTCTTTTAACATATTTCTTGTTTCTTCATCCTCCAGGAATAAATTCTGTATAAATTCAATTAATGTACATAAATAGCTCATATTTAATTATTTCTTTAACCAAAATGTACAGAAAGAACTTTTGCTTTTAACGGAGGCGTTTACAATGAAATGCTGTTAACAAGTCTTTTACTTGAAATACCGTTAAAATTTCTCCAAATAAACTTGACGAAACTTATTTGTTAATTTATTCGGCTATTCAGCGAAAAACTACCAGATGATTTTTTAAATTAAATAAGGCAATGTGAGATAAAGACGGTAGAGATGCCAAATAGTATACCATATTTTTCTTTTTATGTATATAGGTTTTCTACTTTGTATAAGAACACATTATTAGGCCTTGGCTTGGATCAAGAAAATCCCATATTCTGTTTTACACATTACTTTTAATAACAATAAACTATGTATACCTTTTTATAAGAAATTTAAATGAGTTATTCTCGAACTGTATATAACAATCTGGCCATTCTATTACAAAATTGTTGGTCAAGGCTGCCAGAGTGCCAATTTTTTGAGCATTTTCATTACATAGCGTCTATACCTGATATAATATCAAATATATTTCTATCAGCAAACGTCAAATTTCATAGCAGAGAGAATCATATTACGTGTGGACTGCAATATTAGTATTATATTACTATTATATCATAATATTGTTTTCATAATATATATTTAGAAAACAATATGATATCAAGTGTCAAAAAACGCACACATACATAGATACGTGAACAGAATTTTGTGTATTAAAGTGAAAATTAATATTTTTTGATACAAATAATGCTGAAATGTTTTAATTATACACGATGTATTATGGAAATTCCAAAATTTTTATTATACATACAATAAAAGGAGATGTTTACTACACGGCTGCATGATAATTATGAAATATTATGATATTTTCAATAGTACGTTTTCCCCTACATAGAAATTAATATTAATGTAAATATATTTTTATCCTTATTCTGCCGACGTTGTCTCTCATATTCTATCAGAGTTAATATCAGGTATAGACGCTATGTTAATAAACAAAAAATTTAATGCCGATTTGCCGATTTTGATCAAACCAACTAAAAATCCTTCAACTTCTTCGTTTTTTTCAAACCACTTTTTTGTGATTTGACAGCAATGTAGTGGGATGTTAATCATGTTTTAGACATTACATAAATTACAATATATTAAGGAAAAAAAAAATGTATTTGTTGTGTGAAAAAATTGATGATATATATCTTCTGGAGGGAAGTCGTCGTCAACGAAGAAAGGACCTTCGGAGAAAGGACTACGGGCGATACGAAGCTTGTTCAAATTTTATATGGAGTTAAATCAAAAGGCTACAGCAACAAAGTGTTTAAAAAGCAGGGACTATGGAAATCAGACGTTTGATATATTTGATTTAAGTGCATTTTTCGATGTCAAACATTCATTCGTACATTCATAGTATTTTTTCTTCTCGCCTGCTTAGATTCTTTTCATTTCGATTAACATTTTAGTTTTTGTTAAAAACTATTATTTCATGTTAAAATAAATTCAACTATTTGCAACTAGTAAAATATAATGCGCTTAAACGAAATCAATATAAATTATAGTGTTTTAAGTGAAATGTAAACAATAAAAAATCCCAGCAAAAAATTACACATTACCATCAAAACTACTTGCCATATAATGACTTACTTTTCTGATTACCAAATTTCATTACTCGCTTACAAATCCCATTACCTAAAATTTAAAAAAATTATGTACAAGTTGCTAAATGAGGAGAATAATTTTTTTGGATTAAATAGATTACGTGAACATGTTGCCAAATAAAAAAAAAGTAAGTACTTTTCATGAATCGATTATTTTAGTCTCACGCTTTGTTAAAATCATTAAGTAGGTAATCCAGTAAGGAACAGCTTCCACCAAAAATGCTTAATTCCAAACCCGATTACCTTTTTTGAAATTTTTTGCTGGGATGTTTTGAAAACATAACGTTTCTAATTTTGGTAGTAATTTTTAATTACTCTTGATGATGGTGCTGGCTGGTTGGTGGCTGCTTTTGAATCATTCGCAATGATGATACGGTAAATCATTAAAAATTTACTAAATTGCACTATAAAATAGCCAGAAAGAAGAAAATAAATTTTAGAAATAATCGAGTGAAAAAACACGACTCATGTTAGTTATTGGTTATAATATATCGTCAATTTATATTCATTTTAAAAATTAATGAATACCCCTTGCGCCTACTTTTATGTCTCACCGTACCACATTTTTCGCCGCACCAACGGCACGACGTCTCTATGGTTTGAACGTTGCATGTACAAATTTTGGATGTTTTTTAACGCTTGAACGTGTATGGGCCTAAGACCGTGTTTGCGCAACCGGGGGCAAACAAAAAAATTTTGATATTTTTATGTTGTAAATGTTGTGAATTATTACAACAAGAAGAGAGAGAATAAGTAAATAAGAAATAAAAATTTATGGAAAAACTCATGCCGATTTTCTTGACGATTTTCGAAATTAATGTACCGAAAATGCTGATTTTTCAAAAAAAGTTCAATTTTTCAGAAAAATCTTCTGGCAGCCCTGGCTAGGGTAGTTAATTATATGAATGAGCGCCAAAAAGAACTAGAATAGTTTTTGTGTACAACTAAAAGTGCAACATTTGTGGAGTTTGCTGAAAAACAGAGATCGTCTTGCGAAAATTTTAAATCTTAAAAAAATTTTAAATATAAATTATACACAATTAAAGTAATATTGCAAAGAAATGCCATTAAAAAAGAAAAGTAACAGAAAAGCATCATCGAAAGTTGCTGCAGACGTCGAGGTGTACAATGGCGAAAAAGAGGTGTCACGAGAATTAGCAAATGATACGAAAAATTTTCCAAACGGCGCTTCATTCAGCGGGGCGGATGATATCCAGGAACTTGCAATAATAAAAGCAACTAAGCGAAGTAGTGGACGTACCAAAATTGCTGTGCCGGACTTGGAAGCTGAAGTTACCAGTATAAAAAAGCCGGTTGCCAAGGGTAGGGGCAAGAAGAAATCAAATGAAAATAAGGTTATAAAGAATGAAGCTGATATTGCACAGGCCAAAAATGAAGAAGTTGAAATGAAAGCAAATGAAAAAGACAAAACGAAACCTAAAGGAAGAGGTGGAGGAAAAAAAGTGGCAACAAAAACAAAAAAGATTACTAAAGCTGAAGAAAATAAACAGGAGTCAGCCTCAACTGGATGTGAGAATGAAGTTGAAGAAAGTAAACTCTCCGAAAAGGACACAAAGCTAACAAGCGGTCGAAAGAAGAAGCAAGAAACCGTCTTGTCAAAATCAGTGGATGAAATGGAAATCAGCCAGGATGCTGAGAAGGAAAGTCCGGAAGAAAAAGGTACATATGTACATATTTTTATTTTAAACTTCACTGTTTATTTAAAGTTAGAACTCAAGCCTAGATAGCATAAATAATTGAAAGTGTTTCTATGATAAAAATAATCTGAAATTTTATTTATACGTTCTAACGTACCTGCAGATTCCAAAAAATATCGCAGTAATTTAAAAAGATCGGAAGAAACTGTAGTCGAAATTGAACCGCAAAAGAAAAAAAGAACTTTAAAAAAGGAAAATGTTGAAGAAAAGGACGACGTTAAGATAGAAATAGCAGATGAAATAAAGGCTGATGTAAAGGAAAAGAAACCATCTAAAAGAGGGCGAGCTACTGCTAAATCATCAAATCCAACAAAAGAAATTTCAGCTACAAATGGTGACACTGAGGAAGTGCTACCAAAAAGTAACAATGATTAATTTTCACAGAAGAATTTGGATTGAAAATCTTTTATTTACAGAACGTTCCCGCAATGCACCAAGCGTTGAAAAAGAAATAACTAAAAAATCTAAAAAGGGACGCGCCAAGAAATCCGACAAAGAGGACTTTACAGAGCTCCAGCAAAAAGAAGGTAACACGGCAGCAAATGGAGAAACAAAGGAGAAAACGGAAGACATAGAAGGTAAGAAGCTGCAATGTCGCAAAACTTTCTTTAAGACGGTAGACAAAAATGGTACTTAAATAACTAATATAATTTGTATTCTTATTTTTATTTAACAACGGGTTACTTAAAAAACAACTAGATTGATTGAGTATTGTTAAGGCTTTGATAAGTGTACCAAACTTCTGATAAGGTTTAATGACTATAGATACAAAGCTATCTTTCACTTTATTAAGTGTTTTGTAAAGATTTCCTCTTTAATCAATTTCGAAGTATTTTCAAACAAAAAAGTTACAGAAATTTACTTGTGGTAGTAGGTAGAGATATGCAAATGGAAAAATGTTTCGATATACATATATCGTATCGATATTTTTGAACAGTACTTCGTATTGACCAGGCACATCAATAAGGTGCCCCTAGTTCTAAAACAAATACATGTTACAATACAAAAACCAAATGATCTTGATCCATGACACATCAATAAAAAACAACATTTGTAGAGTGATTGTTGATGGCGATAATAAGTTAACAGTTTTAGGCTTGTACCCATAAACCAAATTTGACGTTTAAGCCTACCTAGTACTCTGTTCAAATTTGTAAAAAATGTAGAGCAACATTAATTATTTCGTATGAAAAATTTGATAGGTAATCAATATTCAATATTATAACCAGCCCTTGAAAATATGCTACAATTTCTTACGTTTGCAAAAACATCCCATGTGTTTGTTGTAAATTACATACGAAACATATGCCACTCGTATTATTTCGCATGAAAACTAGAAATGTTGAAGAAAGATTTCATATGTTTTTCAATTGATGATTCTTGGGAACAACAACATTTTCTCATGAACAATTCACACAAATTTTTTTACACAACAAAGCTTATGATGTCACTGTCGTATAACTTTTTAAGATAGATATTTTTTATTTATTTATACATAGTACATACATTGAATTTTTTGATCTAAAAAAAAAATAAAAGCCCTAAACTTTTAAATTTTAAAACCCAGAATCACCCAAATCGAATAAAAACTTTGGAAAACAAACAAAGCAGCAGGTAGCACCAGCGCCAGCACCAACAGTATCCGAAAAAGCAAAGGGCGGTCGTAAACGTGCCGCACCGTCAACTAACAATAAAAAAGCAACAATAACCAGTGCGGATGATGGCGAGAAGTTGGAAGACGCTGTGGATAACACTGAATTGGAGGACGAAGCAGATGGTTCGAAACGTAAGTTAGATATGACGTGCGGCACGCAACTGAAAAATCTCTTATTTTCCTGTTTTACAGCTTCTAAAACAAAAAGGGGTAAAACTGACGCAACTTTAATGAATTCCTCAGCAACAAATTATAATAAAACCGACTTTGACTTACCTCCACCCATTGATGGACAAACGATCGAAGAGCCCAGATTTAATTTTAAAATTTCTAGCTGGAATGTGGCAGGATTAAGGGCGTGGCTTAAGAAAGATGGCTTAAAGTTCTTAAATTACGAACAACCTGATATATTTTGCATGCAGGAAACTAAATGCACTAACGATCAATTGCCTGAAGAAGTAGTTCGCATACCAGGCTATCATCCTTATTGGTTGTGTATGCCAGGTGGTTATGCTGGTGTAGCCATTTATTCAAAAATTATGCCCATTAATGTGGAGTATGGCATTGGAAACAAAGAATTCGATAATAGTGGTAGAATTATCACAGCTGAATACGAAAAATTCTTTTTAATAAATGTTTACGTACCCAATTCGGGTAGAAAACTTGTAAATTTGGAAGCTCGCATGCAATGGGAAAAATTATTTCAACAATTTGTACAAAATTTGGATGAGCGTAAACCTGTTGTCATCTGCGGTGATATGAATGTATCACATCAAGAGCATGATTTAGCAAATCCCAAATCTAATACCCGTAATGCTGGCTTTACAAAGGAGGAAAGGGATAAAATGACTGAATTATTGGCGCTTGGTTATGTAGACACCTTCAGGCATTTGTATCCGGAACGTAAAGGTGCTTATACCTATTGGACTTATATCGGCAATGCGAGATCGCGCAATGTGGGGTGGCGTTTGGATTATTTCATTGTGTCCGAACGTTTTATTAAACGTGTCGTTGATAACTGTATGCGAAGTCAATGTATGGGTAGTGATCATTGTCCTATAACTTTATTTTTGAAATTGTAGAAAAATAAAGTTAATGAACGTCTTTAATCAACTTAAAATTTAAATTTGAAGGTCCTTTTTGTGTTGAAAAAATATCTCGTTTAATTTTATAATCTTATTATAACATTGTTTTGTTTCACAAGTTACATACATACATACATACATATATACAGGAATGTTCTGACACTCGCATGGTTTTCATGTGAGTTCCAAATCGCCAAACTTATTTCAACATGTTCTGTATCTCATGCATTTGGCACGCGACTTGCCCTATTGATTTAGGTCAGTCAGTGCATAAGCAAACAATGCAAAGTCAAAATTAACAAAACAAAAGAACTTTTTATAAATTCCGTTTTTAATAAAAACTACGAAACTGTATCTATTTTTGATTAAGATCGAAAGAAAGCATAATTAATTTAATTTATCATTTTAGTGTTTCTTTAAAGTTTGGTTTCAGTTCACTTCAGTATTCTCTTGCGATTTGAACTCGTCTAGAGTCTTGCGATTGCGATTTGCTGAACACGTCTCTTGCGAGTTCAAGTCGCATTCGCAAGTCTGCGAGTATCAGAACATGCCCGATAATTAACATAAATTTGCAGTTTTTCGTTTAAAATGTAAACGTAACTTGTAATTTCATTGGAAGTGTTTTTATTATAAATCTTTTTATTTTTAAAATATATATTTGGCGCTTAATATTTGAATTTTAAAAATTTGTTGAACATAGATTTATTTTATTTTCATATAAAATTGTCATCATTCTGTATACAAGACGTTCTTTAAGAATAATTTAGATTTAAAGTATTTTCTACGAAATGGAAATACTTACTAATAATAAAAAAGTATGTAGTGTTTTATCAGTATAATAAAGAAAAATAAAAAAATAAAACAAGTTGTTACTGTTACTTACATAGTTGGTAGTTAGTTAGTATAGCAATTTTTTTTTTCGATTGTGTGCATTAAAATTTCTGTTTACTTATATTGATATCTACAGTGATGTATATATTATTTTTGGAGTGTTTCTACCTGTGAGACAGGTTTAAAACCCATGAATTCGTGTTTTTTACATAGTACATACACGATCGCTAACAATGTCCAATTGATATTTTCAAAATAGTGAAATAACTCGATTTAATTTTTTTTGGATATGAAGAATTCTAGTTTGTTGTTGGTTAACTCTTTTTTAAATGCATGAGGTCAGAACCTTTGAGTGAGATCAAGAAATTTTAATGTAAATTTGGTCACTTAACACGAATATTGGTTTTATTTTCCGGACAAATTAACGGGTTTCGTGAAAAATTGGAAAAACAAAAATTTTTGGTACATAAAAAAGGAGAGGAAAACTATTTAAAAAATTATACTTGATCAAAATTTATTAAAATTCATTAAAATAGTGTCCCTTATACATATTGATACTAATCTCCACAAAAATAGCAGATATATTAACTATTTACATATTCACTTTTGAAATTTGCTTCACAAACTATGTTTGTTCAAAAATTTCATGCATCCATTTTGGTAGCTTGCTGATGATATGAACAAACTTAAACAGCGTTTCAAACAACACTTATACAACAATAAGTTTCAGTTACATTTGCTATATTTTTTTTATAAAATAAGTAATGTACCCATTATGGTAATGTATGCATTTAAGGGTTAAAACATTGCTTTTCACGGGAGTTCCCTGGACGGGACATTGAAGTTCTTGCAAAGCATATGGTCTAAAAATATCTGAGCTATTATTCTGGGCTAAACTTTGCGGTGGCAAAGTTCCAAATTTCTTGTGGGAACAAATTAGTTTTCCGTGATTATATTTATCGATCTTTTTATTCATCAGATCATCGTTTGATCTGCTGACATTTAAAACAGTAGATGATTCGTTATATCACTGATTTGCTATATACAATGTCTTGTTTGATTTTGAATTTAATAAGGATTTTAACTCACAGATGTCTTAAAGAAATCTGTCATGTTGTTTCAGATGATCACTAGTCTTATACTTATAACAAATTGCTCTTTCTCTTAGTGATGACCTGTGTTTCTTCTACTAACTATGGGCAGGTAAAAATTTTTATAATCACACATGAATGACCCTTGTCGTTTTCTCCATCAATAAATTATCATTAACTAAACAATTTATGACACCTTCCACAAGGTTAGATACATACATAGTATGTGCCACAGATGTATGTGCTTATTAATGCAGGTTGCACAATTCTCTCTGTATGCCTTTCTTTGTAAATGCTGTATGTAGTTGATTGTAGAAAAAAAATTCTAAGCAATAAAAAGAAGGAATATTCATGTTCAAAACTACGAATGAGGAGAAACCACAGACATTTACCAACTGCATGAAAGCGTGTACTATATCACATTCCCAGTGGGAATGTGATATTTCTGTTAACACAGAACATGTCCTAGGAAAGTAATGAATTATTTTAATACGTCCGAGGAATGAATTCTATAATTCATAACACTCGTTACAAGCAAAAACTATATGTACATTCTTTTTCTGCAGATGTGGTAATACACGTGGTAAGCAATGTGTAATTATTTTGTTTGATAAAATTACCCTCTCAAGAGAATGCATTGTCTTGGTTTGGAAAATAATGCATACATACATTATTTCTCCCATTATTTATATAATTAATGCCTACTTTTCCAGCTGAGTTCTTTCGTCTTCTCTCCTCACACCGCAACAAATTGACACTTGGCGATTTCTCACCAAACGTGGCAATTTTTCAACTTTGTTTGGCGTCAAAATTTTTGATTTTTGTGACATCGCGATAAATAAATTTGTTTGATTTTGATGATTTTACTTACATACATACATATGTATGTATATTAAAAAATAAACTTTACAAGAAATACTTTTTGGCGATTTTATTTCTATTTCTTTTTGCGGTTTTCTGCTAAATTTTTATACAATTGGTTTAAACAATTTATATTAATAAAATAACAAAAATTAAAAATTTTAAAAACCCCCGATATATGTATCTCCTAAACGGCTGGAAATTAAATAAAAATCGGTCTGTACGTGGACACGGACAGACACACAGATACACGAACACACACTACAAACTTATAACACCCCTTTTTTTGGTCGGGGGTTAAAAACAAGTATTAAATAAAACCAAATTTATTATCAAATATTGGGCCTTATTACCAGTGTCGTATTACGACTTCGACGATTTTGTAGAAGACTAAAGAGCATTGCAACATTTTTTCTTTAATCTAGTGCGAAATCGTCGTAGTCGTAGTCGAAATACGACACTAGTAATTAGGCCCATTATATTAATATTAAGAAAAATAAAATAAATAAAAAAAATTGATTTTGGCGACTTTTGGCGATATTTAAAATCAATTTGGCGAAATAGGTCTGAAAAAATCTGACAACCCTGTGAGTCACACTTTCTGAAAGAAAAATTTCGTAGAGTGAACTGTGACTTAAATAAATTCAACTAAAAACTGCTTGCTACATACATATCTCTACATTTTATTGTAAAATATAAAAAAAAAGAAATGTTCGCGCACAATTCCCAAGTATTTGAAAAGTCTCAATAAACTTGTACGAGTAAGAAGACGTCGAGCACGTACAAACCATTCGTGTGAGGGCAGCATTTTTTTAAAATTTTTACCTATTGTGCCAGGATGCATTTTTTTTAAACTTTAAAGCACATACACATTTTTATTATTTTTATGAGAAATTTACTATATATGAAAGTTTAATTTTTTATAATTTTGAGCTCTTTATTTTTTATTCACAGTCTATAACAAATTGCTGATTTTGTTTTTTAATTTTATATTAATGAGCTTTTAAATTAAGTCTTTGTCTCTTTTCTTTATCATTATGACATAAAATTGATTAAAAAGTAAAATTTAAAACCATTTATTCTTCTTAAGAATATTTATCACGTTACAACTTAAACAATAATTGAAAATATTTTTCAAAATACGTTGAAAATAGGAGCAGTTACATTGGGATAGCCCATTGGATAACCAGTTACAGTATGTAAAGTTGCAGCCGAATGTTGTGGCTCTACATGGGCCATGTAATAGTTGTAAAGCGCTGCTCTTTGTCTTTGTAAGCAAATGTTGTAGTAATTGGGGCTTAAGGTAAAATAATTACCAAAATGTTCAAGTGTGGTTGCATTTGGACAGGAAGTGGTGGTGACAATGTTTAAAGCATTTTGTTGCTGATCTTGTAGATTACAAGCTGCAGATGTTGTTACTGTTGGAACTACTGGTGGGTTGAGATCGTTCTCTTCCACAGAAACTGACGAACTGGAGGCTTTACGTTTTCTGGGTGTATTTTTCTCATCTAAAGCGTAAGGCCGGAAAAGATTTTTAGAACGATTGTTGGTTTCTGTCTGTGCAGATGTTATATTTTCGTTATTTGTTTGTTCACGTTGTTTAAAACGTAGACCTAATTTTTTATGTGAATAGCCGCAATTGAACTTCTTATGAGTATATCCTTGGTGCATTAGAGAGGGAGTCATTTTTATATTTCTTGCTTGAAAATTTTATTTTGTTCTTTTAAATTTTATTTTACAGTGTATTTTCGTGTTGCTGGCTGAAAGCAGACTGATTTTATTTTAAATATTGCACTCTGCTTTTATAGTCTTCTCTTTATCTACAATGTATTGTCTACTCTATCTATGTTTATATAAGTGTTGGTCAAACGAGAGAAATGTATTCGTGTATGTGTATGTATTCATTTGTATAAGAACCTGATTGAAGTTCGGCACCTAGTGCCACTTTGGCCAGCACGGGTTTACATCAAAGTCAGGCACACAGATACATCTTTATATTATTTATGTGTTAGTGAGAATATGAAAGAGAGTAAAATGTATGCTGTGCCGAATTCTTATGAGAGATGGACTTGTTTTCTTCCGTATATGTGTTCAACTACGTGTAAAAAAGAGCATAACGAAGCGCCCGCGGGCGGCCTTTTGCTTGTCTCTGCTTTACATGGTCGTTCTTCATAAGAGAGAGGTAGAGGTAGAGAGAGAAAGAGAGAGCAAAAAGGAAAATTTTCTTCTATAAAATCTTATTGTTCCTTTTTTAGAATACTTGTAGATATTTTCTATAGAAATAAAACAAAATAATCCTATTTTATAAAATTGTGTTTTTAAATTTTGTTGCCTACTTCTTAATGAATTCCTTGTTAATAGTAAACGCTTAAAGACAATAAAGTTAAACTCTAACTGGTTATACGAATAGCCGATGATAAATTTTGCTATTAAATTGCCATCCAACAGCAATTACCAAGATATTTAACAAAAACTACTTATGCCACAGTAATCCAAACAGTGGGCGATGAGTTCCTTAAGATTTGGTTTTCAAAATAAATAAAACAATTTACACACACATGAATGTATGTATGCTGATTCCCACGGTTATCCTTCAGAGCGGGACAGAGGAACAGAAGGCGTATACCATTTTATTTTTCTTCTTCTTTCTCATTACAAGTGAAGCAGTTCTTAAAAGGGAAACCCGTCCGTTTGTCGTCGGTTTCAAAATGCAATACCCCATAACCGTGGCCATGACGTTCCGCATGTGTGAAATTTACAAATTGCCTAGCTTTTTTTTAGAGTAGAAGCGAGTCCAGAGTGTTCTCGCTATAGATCAGGTTAGCTCATTAAACCATTTCATTATACCATCTAAAACATCTCATTATACCATCTAAAACATCATCATCATCGTGTCTCCAGCACGATGAGAGTGAGAGACCGCAGATATTGTCAACGTCGACACACCTAAGCAGGGTTCTCCTCTTAGACATATCATTCGATATTACAGCCAGATCATATGATATTACCTGAATTGCTTTCATGTCCGCGTACCCATGTGACTGAATGAGTCACCATCACGTTTAGTGTTTAGAATTCTAATATTGGATCTGTTGTGAGGGCCTTGATTGCCCGGTTATATAATTATAATTATATCGATATTTTTGGGATGAAATCTCAGCGAATTAGGTTTGGTTGAATAGAGAAGCAATAATTATTAATCCAATCCATTGCGGATTATACTGCGCTCTTAGGAGATATTTTTTCTTCAATATATTTTCTTAAGTTTTTCCATCCTGAATCCCGAAGATATTCCATATCTGGTATATTTTCCAGATGTCTTCTGATTTGATTGAATGCTGGACAGGGATACAAGTGTTTTTTGAGAGTTTCACAATCTTTCTCAAATATTTAACTTCGAACGAAAATACGTCTGTTTAACTCAAATGTAAAGTCAACTCAGCTGTATGGCTTTAAAAGCTGGAACCTCTTAACTAGCGACTCACAAACACTTCAGGTTTTCGTAAACCGCTGTCTCCGGCGCATTCTTCGCGTATTCTGGCCAGAAACAATATCTAATAGCGATATGTGGTTCCGAACCGCACAGCCGTCTATAGCCGAAGACATCATGTGCCAGAAATATAGATGGCTTGGCCACACGTTAAGAAAGCCAATGGATGACATCACAAGGAAAGCCGTCGAATTCAATCCACAAGACAGTAGAAGATCTGGACGTCCACGCGGAAGAAGTTGGAGCGAATTTAAACGTCTCATTTTAGATAGAGCTCAATGGAATGTATTTATTACAGCCCTATGTTCCTCCTAGGAATTAATGGAATAAATATTTTATATTATATATACATATGTATACAATCTTTCTGGCAACTTTTACATCTTGTATCGTATACAACACCAATGAGAGGCAGGAGATTTTTCAACTCTGCTTGTCAGGTTATTATTTTAACCTAGGCAATGTAGACACCCCGTCAAGTCTTGTTCTTCGTTTGGAACCGTCAGTGTAATCATGTAGGGCTTCGTGTGTTGATGGGAAAAAGTCCCCTTTTATTGAGTATTTAAATTCTCTCCAGAAGGGGGGCTTTGAAGTGCAATAGTTTATGCGATTGGCAATAGTTTCAGTGGTCTTTAATATGTTATATCATTTGAGGTCATGCTCATTGTTGATACAAATCAATCAAAAGTATCAAAAAGTATAGGTGTCTACGAGTATTTTTGACTTTGCAGGAATCGATTATTAACAACATACAGATAATTAATTAAGAAGCAATTTCACTTATGCAAAATTGGTGATCATTTGTATTGATCGCAAATGATTTTTTTTGGAAAATGAAATCCATGCCATGAAGTATTAGTTTTTTATTTATAAAAATATATTGATTAAAAAGAAATTTAGGAAAGGAAAAAAAAACATTCGAAATAGCAGATTTACTTACTTAATTTCACTGAATACGGATCAAAAAAGATAACTTTTTGCAATGACAACCCTTTGTAATAATCATTAGAAATTATTTAAATTTGCACAACTTCCGGATCACAAGTTCAGAATCTTATTGACTGTAGGCCGAGTGCGTTAAGGCTGACTGCGGTAGGCAATGAAAGGTTCCTAGCCAGGGGATGCACTGAAAGCCAGCACAACATAGCAAAAAGTGTGTTCGTTGGCGTAGATTTTAGGGCACCAGTTATCATGATTGTCAATATGCGAAGAATCCTCTCCACACCAGATCGGTCGAGTTCAACGAGTCCAGTGCTTTGCAACAGATTGCTATACCGTAAACTAATACCGGATTAACTACTGTCTCTAGTATTCAATTGACCCCTTAAGACTTATGCCCCAGGAAGAGCCAATGACATTTCTGCAAAATATAAATTGCCGTTAAGGGGTTAGTTGATCTCGGTTTTAGGTTATCTCTCCATGTTAACTTACTATAGCTCTACAACTTCACGAGCCATCGACTTGGACATGACATGAACATGACGCCGGCAGAGCAACTGTGAAAAATTTATCAACAAAATTCTTTGTTGTGGTGATACGTTCGATGTCCATGTTTGAGAATATCAAAGTATTTTTCGGTAGCGCTATACAGATGGAATATTTACCAATTTGTTCTGTCTCTTTTCTTTTTCTGTCTCTTTTCTTTCTATTGCAAAGAGTATCTGACAGCGAATCTTATGGCGAAAATTGTTGCTCAGCCATATGTTTGGGCATCGATGTCAGAGAATGGACAAAAGATGGACATGAACGGTTTCCATTAGCCATTTGCGATGTCCGACATGATTTCCATACCAAGTTCATGGCTAGTAAAGGATAAAACCAACGATATGTCTTTTAACTACGATATCGTGAAAGATGGAGTTTTATACATTCTGGAGAAGAGTTCTGGTTCCGTGTGCGTTGGATTGACACCTAGGCAATTCTGTACACACTGACCTCGGTAAGTACCGCCTCTAGCCTTTGCGTTAGCGTGCCCAGATTGAAACCCCATATTGGGACCGCCACATAGTAATTTGGCACCAATAACTCAAAATTACAACATTTTCAAAATAGTAACTAACAGAAAACCGCGTTAAGAAATTAACCCTTAAAGTCTGTATTACTACGTTTATACGCAGGGCTTATTTGCAAATAAAACTGTAAATTGTTGCCATATTATTCTTTTTATTGCGACTTACTAATTCAGAAAACTATTCACGATTAACGCACTATTTGCAAATAAAATGCCTAAGGTTGCCACGCTTACAAATGTTTGATAACAAAAACAATAAATGGACAAATATTGCAACAAAAAACATTGATAGAAGCAAATAATGACAATTAAAACAAATAATTATTTAATATTTTGTGCATTTACACTATTTTTTTCTCAACATAAGTAAGCTTTCTATAGAAGTGCTACCAAGTTTGTGTTAGACTTGGGTCGAACTCGTTCACTAGTTCATTTTTGCCACAAACCAATGATCAAACCCATGTAATTTAAATGGGTTTGATCATTGGTTTGTGGCAAAAATGAACTAGTGAACGAGTTCGACCCAAGTCTAGTTTGTGTACTTTTGCTAAGCCGTACAAACAGTGAGTTAATTTATTTGCAAATAATTTTATTTGCAAATAGTGCGCGTATAAACGTAGTATATTATGTACATAGATATAAGAAATATTTGCGCCTTTTTAAATCCTGAAAGATTTTTTTTTTTAATTTTTAAACGCACTAATAATCCCAAATTATTATTTTGCTTATTAAGTAAAATATTTTTTATTAAAAATACATTGAAATTGATTATTGAGGGGTTTAGCTGGATCCTATGCGCATTTCACTGTTGCTAATGCAGATCATCATTAACTTGACTGCACCCGGTCATAAAAAATACTTGTGTGGCAACACTCTATTCTTTAATAGCTGTTGTTGTTATTTACATTTATTTTCTTTTACATACTCTTACAACTACAATTTGAAGCTGAAAAAAAGTCAGCCAATGTAGCAATGGTAAAGTAAGAAAATAAAAAAACATGTTGATTATTGAGTTCTTGTTTCAACTTTGTTATTTGTTGTTAGGCTTCTCATTTCTTTAAATGAAAGTTTATAATATAATAACTCTAGTTGTTCTAAGAAATTTGGGTAAAGGTTCCCTGATGATCTGCATTAGCAACAGTGAAATGCGCATAGGATCCAGCTAAACCCCTCAATAATCAATTTCAATGTATTTTTAATAAAAAATATTTTACTTAATAAGTAAAATAATAATTTGGGATTATTAGTGCGTTTAAAAATTTTAAACTTAAATTTTAACAATTCCCATAAAAACACTGATTTTTTTTTAAATTTGTTCTCTGTATCACAAGAAAAAATATAAGTTATTCTCCACTCGTTTCACACTATTATCCAGTGTTGTGTTTTGCTCTAGTTAACTTTTTTAGCTCAATTGTTTATTCATGCTTCATGCTAAATCTATACTTTTATTATGTTTTGAATTATGAGAAATAAGTATTTTTCAAATTCTTCGTTTGCCAAATTTTGTTTCCTTTCAAAATCTTCCATTTTTTTTTGACTTCGTCCTGCACTCATATATGATTTTTTTTTTTTGTGAAACGACCTGCTCTTTTATTACATATTCTCATAATACATTTTGTTTGTGTAGACTTTTTTTTGTATAAAAGCATACACACAGGAATAAATGCACGAGTATGTATGTGTATATGTAGGTATGTATCTATGTATTGTATGTACGTTTAATCCTAACTACAATTTATTGTTATAATTTTTTTTTGTAATTTTCGACCATAAATTTAAAAGATTTTCAATTGCAGGTGTAAATTGTCATACGTTCTTCCTTGGGATTATAAACGAAATGTATTAAAATATACTCGTACATAAGCAACACATCTTTATTTAGAATTTGTATGATATTGATTGATCTTAAGGATAAATTGGTAAGAATATTGTCTGCTAACTGGTGTTTGAGAAGAACGGTATAGGGTGCAATTTCTGCATCCCATTCCCAAAACTGACCAACCAATTTTATTGAAATTTTAAACATGGATAAACATGGTTTTTGCCATGAACGATAATTTGAATTAAATTAAAGCGCCTTTGAAGCGATTTGGAATTTATGACAGTGGTACAGAACTCTACCCTTATGCCGCAGGCAATGTTGCCACTAGATTTTTATTTTCGCACCTACGCTTGCAAACAAAAATCCTTTTTTCCCTACATCTCCCATAATATATCCCTACATTTTATCCTACACTTTTTTCAGGTAAACCTGAAGAAATCAATTCAACAAAAATTAGATTTTATTAATTTTTAATAAGTTTACGTACTAAATAATATTAGAAGTTATAAAAAATAAGTTATAATTTGTACATTTAATTAAATACAAAAGCCTTGAAATTGAAATTTGAAAAGTAAACTTTTTATATTTGACGTTCTGGAAAAGCAGCGTATATTTGTATGGAATATTAAAATTAAAATGAAAAAAGTACAATGCCGAACATAAAAAATTTAATCTGAAGTGATTTAAATTGAATTTTAGTTCAAAGTAGAATGAATGTAGAACATACCGGGCGTTTCTTTGAAAAAAAGTCGCCGCAAAAAGTATATGAAATTTGGAAGAAAAAAAAAACATTCGTACTTCCAACAAGCCAGCGCAACTAGCTCCATAAGGAAATGTCAAATACCGCAAAGAAAGGAATCTCTATACAGAGTTTAACAACTTGATGCGTGGATGATATTATGGACATTAAATCACTCAACTAGTAGTAGGTTCACCTATTAGATACGCCTTGCAACAAGCTGTCAAAAATGCTGCTGCCAGACAGTTAAACAAAAACTTTTAAGTGTGGTCAACGCATTAAAGTTTAAATCGTTTTTTCTTTTGGAAATCGATGTTAAACGTAAATGTTTAGTGTTTTTGAAAAAAGAACGTGGATTTGCACCATAGAAAAAATATTTTACTGACTGATATCATGTAGGGATTTATCCCCACTTTTGGCAACACTGCGGCACGCAGGCATATAGGGTGGCATTGGCTGAATTAGTAAGCACGTTGACTACAAAACCGCAGGTCCTGTGTTCGACCCCGGTATCCAACAGTCATTAAAGTGCATTGGTGTCCCTTTGTATCAGTTGATGTAGGAAAGTTAAAGTGACTGCTCACTGAACTACACCGACTTCCTAATGTTACATCAGATCGCCCTACTTCGTTTTGTAGCAGACTCATCAGCGAAGTAAAATAACCAATAAAATGGTGGCTACTAAACACAGCTTCAAAAAATTTAATACGCCTCATTTAACAGCAGAGGCACTTCAACACTGCATTATTAAAAAAAAAAACGTGCAAAAAAGCAGAGTTGTAAAAGAATGAAGCTTTCCTCTATTTCTTTCTTCTCTATCACTATCCCTTTCCTAAAGAAGATAACACCTAGTAATAGTAGTAGGCATTCATTGCCTGAGAAGCTAATGGGAAGCTAGGTAGTATAAAATTTATTACAAAAATTCCAACCAAACAGGAAAGATCCAAAAGAGAGTTAATAAACTTGACAATATGTGAAATTTTTTTTGCACTCGTGATGAATATAAATAGTTTAGCTCAAATCTTAGCGCAAACTACATATTTTAAAAGTTTAACTCCTTCTCCATTGAGTTTTTTCACAAATATGGCCAGAAGTTTTGAAATTATAATCATATTTGTTAGAAATTATTTTACGATCAATTCCACTGTGAGCTGCTCATTGTGTAACATGATATGCTCTTCAAAGTCTACACAAAAAAAATTAAAATTATTTGATGATTAATGTCAAAAACGTACGAAATAATACTGTAACTAAGTGATTTGACACATTTATAACCGAACTATGTAAGTATTTTGTTGCATTCTGCTTAAAAATCGATAATTATGGAACAAAAATGATAAGTGCCGAGTCACATTTAGTTCTTCAGGAGACACCCTGTTGCTAAGGAGAAAGATATTACAAAATAGCGGCGACAATAGCCCATAAATAATAATTAAGTAGGCATGCAATTTTAATGCTAAATTATAGTTTTCCTTTGAAATCCTTGTCCAAGCGTTTATTTTTCTAAATTTATAAACAACAGGCAATTTGTATCTTCTTCAGCATCGAGCTTGAAGAGATACTAAAGTGTGACTTGATCGTTTGAGGAAGCCGGTATCTACCAATTTGATGTGTTGTTGTTGATATTGATTGTATGTATTTTCAACTATTATGCACATATATACATACATATATGTATATATTTGTTATGTTAAGTAAAAAGATTATATGTCCTTGTACAATTACTAAACTGCAGCACAATGTGCGGCATTAGGCAAGCTATTGGGCACATCTTGACACGAATAGTTAGTGATCCCTTGGTAATAAGCTTCTTATGAAGCAAGTTTTTACTTGACATCCCACTTAGAAATCAGGAGTGGTATCATTCTTTTTAATTTCGTTAAATAAATAAAGCATAAAAATACAAACTGCTTTCTCGATTCGCTTTTAAATTCACTTGAATTTTGAAATACATTTATGAAATGTATGTAGTATGCACGTACATATTATGTGTATATATTTCTCCAATTAAAACTTGGAATTGAAAAAAATATACTATTGTATTAAAAATTTTAATTCAGTCCATGAAACTTTTGCTTAAAAAATTAATCGATTAAGAGTTCAATTAAAAATTTAATTGAGTCGATTAAAGTTTTGTTCAAAAAATTAATTGATTAAATACTTCCCATTTTCTCAGTATCGTAAAATGACCATTATTCAAAAGATTAAGAAATTGCTGGAAGATATAACAAATTATTTTTATGACCAGGCGTTTAGTATAATTTATAATGTTTGCTCTGACAATAATAGATCTTAAAAATTTCCTGCCAATTACAATATTATTTGTAGTACTCTAAGGACACAGGATTTGTAGATGATGTGTCCGTCATGTGATGACTGTTTGAGATTTTCTTAATTTTGCATTTTATTACAATGTCGTATATGAGTTTAATACGATGTTAATAATACTCGTATTTATGAGTAATATACAAACGCGTATTTGGATTTAAAATTTGCTTGAAATTAATAATATATGTACATATATACGTTTTATTTCCGATTTAGGTCCTTTTTTTAAAGTTTATAACACATTTATCGATATATCAATAAATTTGTTATATAAAGTTGAAATAAAACTAATATACATTAAATAAAAAGGTCGAATAAATAAATTATAGGGAATAAGCAATTTTGATTGAAAGCAAGTGTAAAACAATTGTTATTCAAGTCACACATTCAACTGTCAAGGGTTGAATTATGCTAGATTTGCACTTTAATTTAATAGCATTCTCCATTGAAAAGGGAACTTGAATTCAATTCGAACAATTTAAATGTATTACAGTTAAATTCAAGCCTTGAATTATACTGTAATTTAGTCTTGTATTTCAATTGAATTCAAGTATATTTCAAGCTTCAAAAAAATGTTTTATTTTTTAAATAGAAAGGAAAATGCAATTCATTTGTTTTCTAATAATAATTTTATACATATTCACTATTGTTTTCACGATTTTTTTAAATTTTTTTTTAAAATTCACTTTTTTATTTATTTTGTAATTTTTCACGACAATTTAAATTTTATTAATAAATAAATTTGACAAAGCTTGGACATATGTGTATGTATATATGTATGTATGCAAGGCAGATTCACCCTATAGGAACTCAAACCCATTTGTAAGTAACTTCAAACTGGTTTTTTAATAACCACAACTGGTTGATTAAGTGACTTTTTTTCTTGTCGCCGACTCACTATTTTAACATAGGCATGTCATAGGCGGTAGTCAATTGGCCATCTCTGCATGACTTTTAAATTGACTACTAACTAATTATTTTTCAACCAATTTGTAGTTAATTAATATTATAGCAAAAAAAGATATATGTACATTTATATTATATATTATATATATACATATACATATGTATATATTCATATATATCTATGTAAATATATAAATACATATACATATGTCTATATATGTAAATATTTATTATTGTTATATTCGCTAAAAATAAAATATTCGTACATACATATATATGTACATAAATATATCCATACATACGAACCGCTCACAGAAAATATTATTGAAATTATTTAGTTTTTTTTCAACACAAACATTTGGCATTTGTTTTCATGGCATGCTTCTTTTTATTTTTTTTATTTTCTTTTTATTTACTTATTTTGCTTTTATTTATTTCTTACGTGTGCTTCTATTCCATATGTTTGGTTGATATCTGCATGATATTTAAACCAATTTGTAGTCACTTGCAAAATAATTAATTTATGTATAAGTTAGTGTTTTTCTCAACTGATTATTTTATTTACTACAGGGCATTTTCAGGTAATATCAGGATTACAAAAACAATGAAAAAATACAACAATGAAAAAAACAACATGGGTTGTAGTTTATCCAAAACTTCAAAAATATAATTTGTTTAACATAATAATAATAAAAATTATTCACATAAATTTGAAAATATTTCTCCACGGCAGCTACCACTAACAAATTTTGCAACCCTTAGCACTTTTCACAATTTTTTAATAGTTTTTTCATATTTTTAGATTTGTTTTAACAGAATTTTTTTAATAAAATATTTTTTCATATTGAACTTTTTTTACATTTTCTTTTAATTTCTCTTTCGTAAAAAATTTTTGAAGTTTCGGATTAACTTTAATTTGAAAAAAAAAATAGCTCAGCTGCATTTCCGCTACTACCTTGTGAATGTGCCTTGTATGTATGTATGTGTATGTTGTTTAATTTTTTACAAGGTTGGAAACCGAAAAAAATAACGGTACCGGTATTGATACCGGTACAATTATTTTTTAAATTTCGGTATCGGTATCGGTATTTTTTTATTTCGGTATCGGTATTACCGGTACATACCGTTATCGAGTTTATAATACCGGTATACCGATATTACTGATAAATTTATTATTTTAGGCAGTGGACATAACAAAAAATCTTTCTTTTTTATTAAATTACGTCCAAAAGGGAGTATTTTTACATTAACATATGTACTCGTATAAAAGCATATAAACTTATTTGTTTCTATATATATTTTTATACTATTGTTAAAAAATAATTCATTAAAAAAGTGAAACAAGGAGATTGCAGTCCAAACTTTACATACATATATAAAGTATACATTTTGGTTAATTACACAAAATAGTAAAAATAAAAGTTTTGTCTATGCTGATATATTACACTGTGTGACCAATTTTGATGAAATCGAAATACCTGGGACGTGTTACTATTTTTCTGCTAGGTATTGTCGAGTATAACAATACCAATTGTATTTGAAATTTTCCAGACACCTCCAAAATCTTGAGTTACGGGTAAAAACCGGTTTTTCATACCCGTAGACACTTATCAACCTCCAACTAAGTTAAATATCAACCGATTTTAAATTTATAAACGGATACAGAAAGAAGAGACTAAAACCTTTTGAACCATATAGATATATCTTCTTTCAGTAAATTTCAATTATGTCTTTATTTTTTCACCAAATATGATTTTAACGGTTTTTTTCGACACTACTACTTTCGACAAGTTCTTAGGCAATATTTTTGTACTGGACCTATGTATATTGTTTATAACTTTGTTTATAAAACATAATTGAATAAGAGTAATTCGCAGGACTGTTTTAAATATTTTATTAGAAGACTTTTTGTTAAAAAACTACCTCTATGATGTATTTCGCGTTCTATTTATACGCTTTCGGTGTATTTAACCTTCCAGGATGATGAAAGTACAATTTAATAGATGTATATAAACACAGAGTACAAAATTGGTACAACAGTGTTCGCCAAAATTTGTTCCTTCATTTTAAAAGTACTTTTCTTCACCTCAAGAGAGGAATCTTTAACTTCAAATATAAAAGGTTAGAAGTTTTTTCTCTACCCAACCTTATATATTACGGTTAAGTGTGTAAACAAGACCAACACCAAAGAAAGTAATTGAAATATATTTTTGCAATTTTTGCACATATTGCGGTTTACAGCTCAACTAAGTTGGATTGAAACTGAATCAACTTAACTTTTAAACAACTAATTTTAGTTGACTTCGAAACAATGCACGAAAAACAAAGGTTCTTATCTATGCTATGTTTTTTGAAACCATAGTATCCATTACAAAACATTTTAAATATTTTTAGTTTTTGGCCTTGCTATTTTTTCTTGAGATTCTATGTTTTATCAACATGGCAATAATATTGGTTGACAAATGGGATTGGTTGGTGTGTGGAATAGTAAAGCAAAACGAACACAATGGTCGAAATAAAAACCAAAATACGACTGATAAAAAGCAGTTGTCTCATGGTGAAAAAAGTTGTAATAAATAATAAAAATTTGGCAACTACAACTCAACTATCATTAATTTTTTGGCCGGAATCGCTACGTACCGGTATAGACGTAAACAGTAGTCTGGATACCGGTATTTTCTAACCGAAATGGATTTCGGTATCGGTAACGATACCGATATCTAATTTTAGCGGTATTTGAATCGGTATCGGTATTTTTACGATACCGTTTGCCAACCTTGATTTTTTATTTCAAAATATTTGCAAACTTGAGAATTACTTTAAAAAATGCTTGAATTGAATTCTTTTCCAGTTAAATTTCAACTGCTTCAATTTTAATTCTTTGGCAACAACAACAACAACAACAACAACAATTAGTTGGGAGGCAATGCCCCAACAACAACAAAAAATTGGCAGCAAATAAAGACATGTCCACATACTTATGTCCGAAAGTTCTCCAAGGATGATTACATTACATTCTTCCATAACACGGACCAAACAAAAGGAATATATCGTGCCATAACCGCCAAAGAAGCTTAAGCGACATAATTTTCGAAAATTGTTTTTGACCAAAATCGATTATTTGCGATCGTAAATAATCCATTTACCTCAAAAAACAAAGTCCAAAAATGTGTCGTTTAAGCTTTTTTACTTCATATGTTTTCTTGTAGAAAGTTTTTTTTTGCAGAACCTCTTTGTTTTCATATATTACTCGTGCATACATACTAGAGATCGACCGAAGGCGTTTTTTTTGGCCGAAGCCGAACTTCGGCTAAAATCCTAAATTTCGGCCAAAACCGAAGCCGAATGTTTTAAATTTTAAAAATTATACTTACGTTTTATATGAATTAAGAAAAAAGTTTGCTTTTTTGAGATCACTGAAATAGCTGTAATATCTATTGGATACATAACAAGAAAAATAAAACTATTTTGCAATTTCTAGATTGCTTTTTCATATGATCACTCACAAGAACGTCCAAGTAAAAGAAAATAGGAAGCAACAGGGTTGTATTTCAAAGCAACCATTTCAAAACGTTAAACACAATAGAAGCTGTCGGCGAGCAACGACCAAACTAATTTTATTTTTCAAGCTTGGAATGAAAAATATTCGGCTTCGGCTAATCGGCCGATTTTTGCCATAGGCCGAATGTTGGCCGATTACCAATTTTTGGCCGAAGGCCGAAGCCGATTAATCGGTCGAACTCTAATACATATGTACATACATACATATGTACGTACCGAAACATAAAATTAGTAAAAAAATCCCAAAGCACTAATTATATTTCAAGGACAATGGCCGAGTCATACATACTTATGATAAAGTACATACATGTACGTGTATATTGTATGCATAACAGATTGTTTTACGGAGCGTTTTTAATTACAAAAAATTTTATTGCGGTAGGGTTAATGATCTCATTTTGGAAAATTTCAGCGGCATACATAAAATGATTTAAAAATAAACGAGATTCGACAAATGGCGAATGCAAAATTAAGAAGGTGAAGAGAGAAAACACTAGAAAAAGTATAAAATAAAATTATGTCTAGCCGATGGCCTTAGTAGCTAGTGCTTCTACCCCTCTTATATTGTTATTGTATTTATCTATAATATAAATATTAATAAATAAAATAAATAATAATAAATAAAATTATGTATGTACACAGGTACATAAGGACTATTCAGGGAAAAATCAATACAAAAACACGAAACCATGAAACATTGAAAAATTACGATCTATTCGTCAAGGTACGCAGAGGAACAAAGAAAACAGGCAGGCATGTAATTCAGCTAAGCCGTTGCAGGACAATGACTTGTAGTAAAGTAAATATGTACATACATATGTACATAGTACTCGTATGTACAAGCACAAAGATTTTCACATAGTTGTTGTTAAGAAAAAGCTGACAACAACAAATATGTAAATGACCTTAAGAACTTAATGATAATTTAACGATTTTCAGAACAGAAAAATATCACATGAAAATTGATGCCTGTAAACGATCGCAGTATATGTATGAATGTATGAATGTATATGTATGTATGTATGTACATATGTATATGGACGTACATACATATGTACATTTGTATGTATATGCATGTACATATGCTTAGTCTAGGCATCTATAAAAGAATGGGCGAATAACGAAAACTTCAACACTTAATTAACCAACTCCATATAGTGAACATTTATTTCAACTAAGCGAAATCATCAAACTTTCAAATGGCACCCTCACAAAATTATAAGGTGGAAGCTCGGGAAGAATATAAACATAAGAAGTTCAACTATGACCACTTCCAAAAAATGCTGGCTATATCCGAAAACAGTCATGAGAAAGCAACGACCAAGAAGCACCAATCCAAACAAAAAAAACCTCATTATAAAAACATAAAGAACTCTTGCATATCTCGAATTTTTAAACCTTACGATTTGAAAAATATATCAAACAATATAAGGAAAAAACCAGTCAAACGAAAGGTTTCTTGCGAGTGCAAGCCGGAATCTCAACAGCGTATCACATTTTGTGCGCCACAACATACAGTTCCACAACAAAAGGAGGAATTCAAACTTGAATTACAAAGACTACGTGTCACTGTCTTCACGAAACATGTAAAACAATTGCATGAAGATGAAATTGGTTGGAGCGTATGGCAGAAGGTTTAGAAAAGATTTGGTGACATGATCTACAAGAAAAATTAATTCTTAAAGAAATTGTTATTGTTTTATGTTATTGAATTTTTAAGTGAGTTTAATTAAATTCACAATAAATTGTTTCTGAAAATTAATTATTAAAAACTAAAAAATAAACTAATAATTTGGATTTTTCATTTATACACAAGTACATATGTACATATGTATATCGTCGGTTGGTTTTTGGTTTGCGGCACAGTATATTCAAAATACATTATGTCTGCAGCAAACCAGAAACCAGCCGACGATATGTATATCACTCCTTTGCTGCAACATAGTTACATCTCTATATCTCAAAAAATCCTTTTTACAGCTAATAAGGCATAAAAATTCTTCATGTCGTATATTATCTTGGATACAAATTTCAGACAAATGAGTTTTTGCACTGCCCTCTGGAGAGAAGAAAATATTTTACTATCTTTATTGATTTGTATGTATGTAAATAAAAAAAAGCTTTGCAGTAATTTTCTCTATAACTATGTATGTATGTATATAAATCTATCTCAGAGTTCGTCATGCACGACAAATTTCGTTCTACGACAGTGTTCAGTTTTCATATGCACAAATGTGTTTTATATTTTATAACGAGAGTTCGCACCGAAAAATTCGTCGTTCGTCCCAGTTGTGTTCCTAGCATTAGACTAATTTCTAGTTTTGTTGGCGCAAATGAGCAATAAATAAAAGATAGCTTGAAATTATTGGATATTATTTAACAGAAAGAAAATCTCAAAACTCATTTAAATTAAATTAAATTTTATACTTTTACGCGATATAAAAACATCTTAAATAAGTAATTTTATTTTTATAAATGTGAAGTACTTGTATGTATTTGAAAGTGGCATCAATATCAGATGCTTATGATGTCACTGCCGCTTTCAAAATAATTAAGCGGCATTTGTAGTCGGTAGCCTGCTGTAGTGAATGTGTTTAATATATCTGTGGCAATGAGGAAAAAGTGCTTAAGTAATATTTTATTGTTTTGCACTGTAGCGAATGTGTTTAATATATCTGTGGTAATGAAGAAAAAGTGCTTAAGTCATATTTTATTGTTTTGCAGGAGAGCACTTTTAAGCGCCCAAGCCGATTTTCAGAAATTTATTTCTTTTACAGTTAAATTGGGAATCTCACTGTTAACCTTTATTTTTTTTTTAAGCTAACATTGTTCTACACACTATAAAAAATATATCTAAGTTGAAATGTACCGAACTATAACCTTAATTAAGCTATTATTCCAAATGATATTAGAAGTATAAAAAAAGATACGTTGGAAGTCATAGTGCTATAACTTCCTGAAAAATCACACAAATTAATTGGGATATTGACCAGGGGTACTTTGGAATATGCAGATTACAGAGTTATCATTAACTCAAAATCAGCTTAGCTCGACTTAAGCACCTTTTCCTTTTTGCCACAGATATAATGGCTCAGTAAGCAATCAGTCCGCTCTCCGCGAGAGTGTACAGAAGAATCCGGGACATTGGATTTCACGTCGGTAACAAGAATTCTGCTTTTCACAGATCCCAACTTGGCGAATCTTGCGTGGTGATTTGAACCTGCACTCGTACAAAATTCAACTCACAGAGGATACCAGACTTGAAGAAAGTGACTCATGAAAAAAGCTAAAATCAGCTGATTTGCTTAATGTTAAAAAGTGTGATTGTTATTGAATTTTTAGCACAATATTCAAAACAAACAAAATACTTTGTGAAATGAACAAGTGAAAATTAAAAAAAAAATAATTTTGCTGGGTTTTGTATAAGTTTCTAAGCCTTCTATGCTTATTTTTCTTTTGTGATTTTCAAAAATATTATTATTTGTGAATTCTCAAATAGTTTTTGAAAGTCTGTACATAAGATAAGAGGTTTGTGACTGTTCAAAATGTGCGTTTGAAGTCTACTGACGATTTGTTACAGCAACAATGAAATGCATATAGACATCGCTGAACCACCAACAAATAAATTTCAAATTGAAACAGAAGAGGACACAGAGAAATTATAATTATCTTCCGTCTCGTGATTAAACTTAACCAAGAGCTGAAAGGAAGAGAACATAGACAATGACGTGTGTTCCCTGAATGGGCCCCTGGGGGTATGAATGGGCAAGTCAACAAACGAAATTGTCGAATTTTGGACGAGACTAATCCACATGAGATTCATCGGCCCATAGTTCGATCTTTTAGAACAACGTTGACCAAACCATTATTGTCAGCGGCGAGAATTGCATGATACAGGGCGCAGCTACATACCACACAGCTTTTGCCACATAGGACATTCTGCATGAGCGAAGCATTTAGTGAAAAAAAATAAGGTTTACAGCAATTATAAAAGGCACATATACCACAGACAGAAAAGCGAAACACCTACAAAAATAGAACAATAGTATAAAACAAGATTAAAAAAGGGTTCAGGATAAAGTGGCTGATTACCTGCCTTCTTGAACAAGTGTTAATATATTTTGCTACGCTAGTTATTTTATGGCTACTGGCAAATACGGAGAAGGAAAACCATACACTCTTTAAGTGGTTTACAGGAAAAAGAGCATAATTGCAGGTAGTTTAAACATGAAACATATATAAAGCCTTAATTTGTAATGAATTAGATACCTGTGAGGGAATAAAAAGAGAGTGCGAAGAAGTAAAATATTGTATAATAGCAGATTGTTCACGCACATTAAGAAGGAAATGTATAAAACTAGAACCTTTTGTTGCAACACATCATTTGAAATCTAAACGTCTACGTGAGAAGAACTAAGAGAAGAATAAATATGAATTCTAAAACTAAACAAGCGGAGCAGCAACTTTCCACAATAATTAAGGAAAATGGTCAACAGAATTTTACAAGCCAAAAACGTCAACGTGAACAGGATCATCCTGAACGAATAGATGCTCCTACCAGCAAAATAACGAAAAGAAGGCAATCTGAAACCCTCTTTCGGCCCTGGTGTGATGATCAAACTAATGATGCTGTTATGGTAGAAGCTGCTAAAAATCAAGAGGATATACCATTAACACCGGCATGTGCTATTTCCTCTGTACAAAAATACACTGAGTGGGCTATTCAACAGGCCTGTTATCAGCACCAAGCGATAATGAATTATCTTCGGACTCAACAATATTATCATATGGTTTTCAGCCACCGACAGCAAACACAACAGCAGCATCGACATCAACAATTGTTTGTATTTGGCCAGCAGCAACAAGTATATAAATAGGAATAAATCATGGCATCCATTCGATCAATAGAATTGCAGTTTAACCGCCAGGCGATATTGACTATTGTAAGCTGAGCGCAGTTACAAAGAAGCATTATGTATTATTATTATACAAGCCAGGACGAAAATATATCAAGAAATATATGTATTAAAATTTTAAATTTAAATTAGTGTGTAGTGATGTGATATTCTCGAAGCCTGAATTCGAGTAGTTGTGATATTAATTGTTTAGTAAAAATAAATATTTACATATGTAAGTATGTAAATGTTTTAAATAAAATTATTAAAAAAGATTTAATTTAATCTTCTTACTTACCGTTTATTTGCCGGGATGTGGAACTTTTAAACTGGGTGCCAGGTCGGCTTTAATTTACAAAATTTCTGAGCAATTCAGTAAAAATCCATAATTCCCGTTACCATCGAATACAAGCAACTGAAAACAAATTAAAAAAAATAAATAAATAAAAATATTTTTAATTTACTCAAGTTTAGGGGTAAAAAGTTCCTCATGATGTTGCAGGAATTAGCTCATCACTACTTAATCAGGTTTAATGTTGTAAAAAAAAATTATTTAATATTTTGTAAAATGTATACTAAAGTTGAGAAATTGCCAAAGAAATTTCTTCACGAAAACTATTTAAAATTTTGTTTACTTTGAGTAATTAGTGCTTTTGAAAATTTATTTTAAATGAATTTGCATCAACATTTTTTAATGCGGCTTTTAAAAACATTCTGTTGCTTTTCTGGTCCATTTGATTTTTTTAAATATTTATTTTTATTTTTTAATGGGTCCAGCACTTAGGGTATGATCCCTACACATGCAATGCATTCTGCTAGAACTAGGAAAACATGTTTTAAGAAGCAGGATACAAGGAGTAGTGTTTGTGGATATTCGATTTGATACTTTCGGCATTGCAACCAGCAAGAGTCTAGTTTAACTTGTCTGGTCATATTTAGAAAAAATATTTCATTCTATAGGAATTGAAAAGTATATTTTGTGATGAAAAAAAATTGCCGAATTTGTAATGGTTTTAGTAGCGTATATGAATCAAAAAATGCTCGAAGATAATCTGGGTACATACATATGTATGTATGTATATTCGTCATACCTATTCATATATTTAGGCCCTGTCCGACGATGTCGACAATGATCGACAATTTGTTTATGTTTTAGTCAATATTCACAAACCCCCATATTCATAAAATTTAAAATGAATTTAAAATGCATTTTATTTCAAATTTTTCATACAAAATTTTTCTAAAATGGATTTCAAATTAATTTTATTGTTTTATGAATATGGTGCAAAGTGTTTTATTTAATATAATTTTATTATTGTTCTAAAAATGGTGTTGATTTATTTCATATAAAAATATTATTTGACAATAAAAAATTCTTTACCTACTTACATATCGCTCATTTACTTCAATAGCGTCACACAATTAAAAAAAAAACAAGTTTTGCAGAAAACGCGTTTTAAATTTTCAATTTGCATACAACTCAATAAAGACATAAAAAAATATTCTTCTCCCAGGAGGTGATGATAAAAGCTATTTATATGAAATTTTTACACAAGATAAAATACTAAATGCCGCTTTATTCTGCATTATTCACGCGTATTGCGTATGTCGAGTCGAACATTCGTCTACGAGAATTTTGTCATAGAATAAAGAAAACTTGTATAAAGTTTGTTTAATCAAATACAAAATTCTCGTAGTAGAATATTCGACTCGACATACGCAATACGGGGGGTGATTAATTCAAAAAACTAATTTTTTAATTTATAACACTATTGAAGTAAATGAGCGATATGTTTTTCAGTCTGCTATTTAGTCAGCTGTTTTTTGTTTACAAAATTCAACGCAAGATATTTTTTTGTGACAATACAACAGGCCGTTCGCAACAGTGCTATTTGGTCTTAAATATAATTTTATTACTAATATCTTTAGAAGGCTTTGTGAGTTGGCTAATTATATTTACATACATACATACATACATACATACATATGGTTACCTAAATATAGAAAGGCCTCTTAGCTCATTATTTTTTTTAAATCGAGATTTTTTCCATTTTTCATACATTAGATGTTCTTCTATGGAAACATGCAAAAAACTCGATTTTAAGAAAATAATGAGTTATGTATGGCCTTTCTATATTAAGGTAACGATATACATACATACATATATACATATGTATATAATTCTGTGGCAAAAATTATGAGTTGCATTCAATTTTCGATCTTCGCTTGCTATCGAACATCGAATGTCAAGTTCACATTATGAACATCGAAAATTTCGTTTAGCAACGAATTTTCAAACAAACAGAATTTTGTTCACAACGCAAAAAATTATTGAGAATATACATATTTGACAACAACAAACAACTCGAAAGATTTCACTTATGTATAGGACCAAGTGAATTTTAATTTCCATTACCCTGTATGATTCTTGAGCACAAAATCTTAAAATCAGCGCAAACTTTAAAAATCACAGCGAGAGATACATACATACATACATATGTATTCATAATAGTGATATTTTTTTTTGGAATGCTCGTCATAATACCAAAAGAAAATTCGTTCGATCCGCGCTTTCGACTACAGTCGAAGATCAAAAGTTTCTCATGATAAGGGCCAAAATTGATTGAACAACGACATCATTATGACTTGCCAATTTACATGCGTATGCATATGTAAACTATTCTCCAATCTTTCCAAATGAAAAATTCAAATTTAAAAATAATATTTTTATAATTCGAAAAAAATACAGAAATCTAATGCAATCAAGTCACCAAAATTGGAAAGCAGAATTGTTTAATGCAGGGGTATAATTATCGTTTTCGATAACGAGCTGATTCGATTACGTTTGAGATTATGGCATTCGCTATCGAACAATGTAATAATATGGTTAGATATCGTATGCCATAATCTTAAACTGAAAGAAAAACGTGATCGAATCAGCTCGTTATCGAAAGCGGCGATTAGACCACAGATAAATAATAAAAAAAAACAAAACTATACAAAATCAGAAATACTATTAAAGCGTTTGTTTTTGTTTGTGGTGTTTTTTTAGAGTGTCACAACTTTGAGTTGGCATCACTCTTTTGATTTGAGCACCCATTTAACAGCTGATAGTTGCTTTTTGTTTAGTTTGCTTTGAAATGTCATTATGAATCGACTTACACCAGGGCAATGCGTGCAAATAGTTGAAATTTTCAATCAAAATAATTGTTTTATTCGTCAAAGAAGAAGAAGAAGAAGCCCATTTCTAGTTGAATGGGTACGTAAATAACCAGAATTGAAGAGAATCTACAAGCTTTTGTCGAAACATCATAACATCCACAGAAAATTACTGTTTGGTGCGCTTTATGGGCTCGCGGAGTCATTGGCCCATATGTCTTCGAAAACGATTATGGTCAGAATGTTACTGTGAATGGTGAACGGTATAGGAACACGATTCGAGATTTTTTCGTACCTCAATTACGTGGCATTAATCTTGCTGCTTGCATTAATCAGCGGGCGCTACAATTGATTTACTCAAAGAAACTTTTGATGAAAAAATAATTTCACATAATGGCCCAATTAATTGGCCACCAAGATCTTGTGATTTAACCACATTGGATTATTTTCTTTGAGGTAATGTTAAGTCACTTGCGTACGTCGATTAATCACAAACAATTGAACACCTGGAAATCAACATTCAAGGAGTTATCGGTGAAATAGGGCCGCAAATGCTGCGAAAAGTTGCCGAAAATTGGTGTTCCAGATTGTGCCTTCTATGCGCCAGCCGTGGTGTGGCGGCCACATGGCAGAAATCATATTTAATAAAGCCCGTTTCATTGTTATTAAAATTATATATCCTTGTTTTATTATGATTTAAACTTGTGCCACTCTATAAAAAACACCCTTTACATACATACATACACATGTATGTTGTATATGTTAACCAAAAACACCTTTTTGAAGATGTCATTAAACCAGGAATAAATATGTTTAGTTATATAAAATATTGAAAACATTTATTTATAAAAATACCTTGGAAAAGAAACTGTACGTTAAAAATCTGTACCTACATACATACATACATACATACTATATATTTATGTATATATGTACGTGTAGTATCTATTTTCTTTCTTTGAAATATGGGAGTTTTCACTGCTGATGACATGTTTTTCTTAATTAGCCACACAGACGATACGATACGAGACACGAAAACAGCAGAAAATGGACAACCTTTTGTACACGTAGTAAAACAAGAAGATTAACACACAGAGCAGGTATTTAAGCAGACGGACATGAAAAAATACGTTTCAAAATTTTGTGTTAAGATTTCCAACAAAAATTAATACAATAGAATACAAGTTTCTAAGATTTTACTCGTATTATATAGTCGGCTTTACCAATTATGTACATATATGTCAAGGTCCTTGTGATTTCACGGTTTAAAGGGATTTTATGTTTTGTTAAATGGCAAAAAAAAAAATAGTTTGTTATTTTATTTGCTTTAAAGGTGAAAATTGTAAGTTGTTCTAAGTCCCAAGAACAGACAAAGTACTTTTCTAGAATATATTGTTTTTCCTACGGGTTCGATGCTGTTCTCAAATTTCAAAGATTTTCTAGAAAAAGATATTAATTGCGGTTTCTTTTCAAATAAAAGGAAAAAGGCCTCATTAAAGAAAAAAAAAATTTAACTTAAACAAGTTAGTCACATTAAAGCAAAAAAAAGGAAATTTATTTATTTACCTGTTGTTTCCACATTACAAACAAACTCTTAACTTGTCTAGAAGTGTTTGAGTGTTTGTGATATAAATTTTCTAAACAAATTTATTATGCATTGTGGAAAGAAAAAATAAAAAAAATAAACATTAAAAAACATTTTTTTTTGTTAGAATAATTACAATTATCCTTGTTGTGATTTGTTCCTCAAAATTCATTATATGTAATCTGGCCTTTGTAGTTCGAATTTTAGCCAAATTAAATTAAACATGGAAATATTATTATACTGGCTTCACAAAGATCAATTTTAGTTGAGCAACTTTTGTGATTATACCCAATAAGCACTCAAAACATTAAAATTCAAGCACTTGAAATTTAACTGGAAACAAAGTTGAATTCAAGCATTTTTTCAAGAAATATTCAAGTTTGATAATATTTTGAAATAAAAAATCAAACAACATACATATTTGTTCAAACCTTGTCAAATACGTAATTTATTAAAAAAAAAAAATTGAGATTGTGCTGAAAGATATCAAAGATAAATAAAAAAGTGAATTTTTAACAAAAGAAAAAGTGACTAAAAACGTGAAAACAATAGTGAAGGTAGATATGCAGAAAATTATCATAAGAAAACTTGTCGATTGCATTTCCTTTCTATATTAAATACATTGTTTTTGAAGCTTGAAATATACAAGGTTGAATTACAGTATAATTTAAGGCTTGAATGAAACTGTAATAAAATTGAATTGTTCGAATTGAATTCAAGTTCCCTTTTCACTGGAGAATGCTATTGAAATAAAGTGTAAATCAAGCATAATTCAACCCTTGACAATTGAATATGTGACTTGAATAACAATTGTTTTACACTTGATTTCAAGCAAAATTGCTTATTGGGTAGTAGAGATAGAAGATAATGAAAATGGGTGAGGTGCGATCATATTTTCATCTGTCGCCCATGAACTAAAAAGTTGCTTAACTAAAATTACCTTGTGTGAAGCGGGACTTATTATTTCTTTTATGGGAAATAAATTGACTTCCCACAAATAAATTTCCCTTGCGACTTAAAAGGGCCAACATTTACATACGACTGGTGCATGTCTATAGTTTTGAATAAATTAATAAAAAGCTTTTCGTAATAAGTTATTAAATGAGTTGTGAAAAATATTACAAACTTGCTAATTGATTTTCAAGGGTGTAAATTTCTTTTATCAATTGGAATATCAAATAATAATTTAATCACTGCCAATTTATTGTTCTATGATGAACAGGTTTCGATTGGAGTTAACACATTTAAAAATGCTATTTATACCCTTCACCAAAACGTATAAGGGTATAAAAGGGCAGGTTTGTCATACAGTTTTTTTATTTCCATAATATTTATATGCGTCCCCAAAAAGTATATATAGTTACCTTAATATAGAAAGGTTCTAATACATTTTTTTTGAAATCGAGTTTTTTTTTGTATATTTCGATAGAAGAACATATGTATGTATAATGTATCGAAAAACGCAAAAATCTCGATTTAAAAAACACAAGACTGTGAATTGGGTTAATTATGCATATTGCACAGCTGCAAGAGTTCAAGTGAATACCTTTATTATTTTGATAACTTCGCAATGAGATTCATTCACATTTTCGAATATTTATAAAAGTTAAACATAATCAAAAAATGCAATTATAGATTTTGCACAGTTGCAAGAGTTGAAATGAATAGCCCAATTTACAATCTTGTGCAAATGGTCTTGCATCGTATTATGTGCAAAATGGTATATTATATTGATACTTAAAAATTCTTACTGGTGAGTATCAGTATACTATACCGTTTTGCACATGCAACGATGCAAGACCATTTGCACAAGATTATGAATTGGGCTAATGTCTTTACTATTTCGCTAACTTTTACAATTTCGCAATGAAATTCATTCACATTTTCGAATATTTATAAAAGTTAAGCATAATCAATTTTTAAAATTTTATTTGAAAAGTCGAAATTTGCAAAATTTCTTTAATAAGTGATGAAAATAAAAATATTGCATATTCGAGTATATGTAAATATGTATGTATTGTTTTAAATAAAAATATGTATGTACATACATACATACATACGTATTTATATTTCACATCCAAGCAGATAAGATGCCTGTTAATTCATTAAATCTTCTTTAAAAATATGTACGAGTATTTTGATTATAATTTAGATTTTCTCAAAAGAGGAAACAAATTTTATAATTTTATTGTATTGTAAAACAAACACAAATACACATACATACATACATACTAACATACATAAGTGCTATTAATAAATAAAATATTAATGTTAGAATTCAATCGTTCTCACAAAAAAGAAAATCTCAAAATAAATAGAATAAAAAAGATTAGTTTCTGTTTTGAGAAATATAGAAGAATATTTTGTTTGGTTGTACGACTGTGCACAGGCGCACGTCTTATCTCTCTGGTATTCAATACAAATTTACTACTGCACAGCAGGTTGAAACATTTCTTTGTGTTGCTTGGCAAACACACGACTTGGAAGATTTTATTAAACAAATCATACATACATACATACATACGTACATATGTATGTACATATGTATGTCTATTTAGGTCTCGTCAGTAATTTGAGAAAAAATTTGTTGTAAAAGAATTTTCGAAAAATGAAATTGTATCATGCTGTGTCAATATAAAATTTGATTATTTTTCAATTTTATTATTGACATTGGTCTATTATTTCACTTCTAAAGGTTAAGGTTGTGTTTATCTGGAAGCCTACTTAATGTATAGACAATTGTCCAATTACTTGGAAATGCATTTATTTCAAAAGATAAGACCGACAGACAGTCAATTAAATTAAGGGTAACAGTTTTTTTTTACACTTAACGTCCCAGCAAAAAACTTTGCCTACTAGAATGCAAAAAAGTGTATGTGCTCCTCAGTCGTAAGTACTTACAATTTGACTGAATAAGCCATTATTTTTGTTTGAGAAGTTCAAAAAGTATGCGGTACCCTATACTTTTTGCCTACAAACATACAAAAGTTAATAGATTACTGATTGCCTAAAAGTACTCAAAATTTAATGGGTTATTTTTTGCGTACAAATATGCAAAATAATATAGATTAATTTTTGCTTAAACTTATTCAAAATTAATTTGCTATATTTTCTAATTTTTTTATTTTAAATGAATAAAATTTTGTAACAAATTTCTCTAGATATACATATTTCCTTATTAACTGGAAAGTACTACAATAAGTACTTTCACGTAGTGATATAAATAAGTTCTTATTTTATTCATTACATGACAGTCATTATTATGCAAATAAAATAATTAGATAAATAAGTACCACTCGTTACTTTGTAAGCCATTAAAAGAGTACTACCCATTACAAAATTTCGAAAATTTTTTGCTGGGGTATGTTAAAAAGCTGATCTGGGCAGAGTTTTCAGTTATTTTTTATAATTACCCGCACTGTTCGTTTCTCTTTCTCCGAAGTTCCCCGAAATAACTTTTTTCTTATGCCTGCAAATTTCCAAATGGAAACACTATACATGTACACTCTCGATCAGATGATTATAACCACTTGACGACTAATTAATTTTGAGAAATGGATCTGAGAATTTGCCTCCAAGGTCGTGCGATTTGGCACCTCTTGATTATTTCCTGTCGAGACAAATAAAGTCGCTGCTCGACAAAGTGGTGACCATATGCCCGAAATAATTTTTAAATTTAGTTCGAACAGTCAAGTAATTGGATATTCTACTAGATACAACTCCATTATAACTAACGATAAAATTTAAGTAATTCATAGTTTAATCTGTACATGTATTTACATATTTCGCACTTAATACAGACCTACTCTCTAGTCAGACTAGAACCATATGTCTCTATGTCAACACTCTTTTCTCTAGCGAAAATTGCACTAACTAGTTGGAATGTCGATAACGTTCCTTTTATGCGCGAGTAGAGATACGTTAGAGACAACAGTTCTAGTGTATGTATGTAAGTTTGTTGCACCAACCTTTATAAAATTGTAGACGAGGGTCACTAAAATGTAGTAGTGAATCTTTAGTTCAAATGTCTACATATAGTCGTAAAAGAATAGTGTAAAGTCAATGACAACCCTATGTTATATGTCAATAGGCGATTACATTGGCTGGAGTACTATTGACAATGTCACTAGTAAATCACTAGAAGTTTACAATTTACGTCGAGCGAGGAAATATCGATATTGTAGACTAGAACCCCTAAAATTTACTAGTGAATCTTTGGTGCCAATGTCTCCATGCGGTCCCAAAAGCACTACTTAGTCAGTAGTGCTACAGTCTAGTGGTGGATTTTCAATGACAAGCTAATGTTAAATGTCAGTAGATGATTACATTGGCTGGGGTACACCTGGTCAGTAGTACTATTGACAATGTCACTAGTAAATCACTACATTTTCACTATTCGTATTTCCTGTAGGGTACATATACACACATACATGTATGTATGTACTTATCGCTCATTTACTCAAAGAACATCATAACTCAAAAAATGGAATTTTTGAGTTAATAATGCAGAATTAAACTCATATCGTTCTTCATATTGTTTAAAAATTTCATACAAATATCTTGTTTACCCAACTAAAAGCTAAATAAAATTTTCCTTTTCCATTAAGTTGTGTGTAAATTGATAACTTCAAACACGTTTTCTTGAGTTATGATGTTGTTTGAGCAAGTGAGCGATATGTACGTACATATTCCTAACTAACGTCCTACAAATTGCAATATGCAGTTCTATTTGCTGTTTATCGTCACTCCCTTTCCCTTTCACCTCGTACTCAACTTAAAATTTAAGTTAATATTTCTTTATTTGCATTATTAAATATATAATAAAAAAATTGTTAATAGATACAAGTATTTTTTTTATTGTACAATTAAAATAAATTGAAAGCAAATAAATCAATATATTTTAACTGCTCACCTAAAACCTGCCTACGAGTAATGAATGGCTTGTTATTTTTCTTTAGGACTTTGATGACTCGGATACTTGGCTGCTTTTAAAGGGGTTAATATCGATGAAATTATGAAATACGAGTATTCAACAAGTTCCATTAGAATTAGCTTAGAAATTATTAAAACTTCATATTAATCTTTATTATTACCATATTTTGCCTTCTTGATTGTTTTCGAAATGGGGATTTTTTTTGTAGATTTTGTAAAAAATTTCGTTTCTAAACGTTTAAAATTTGAAATATAACGAAAATTTTATTCAAAAAATATTTTTTTTTATAAAAATTTCAAATCGAAACAGTCGTTTGAATTTACACAATCTACCCTTTAATTTTAAATAGGTTTTAATTTTAGTCTTTTTAATTAAAATTTTAAAACCTGATTTAAAAATTTTATATTTCCGTTAATGATGTTTTAAAATTAAAAAAAAAAAAATATAAACAAGTTCAGGTATTTAGTTTCACCGGCAATTTAAAAAAAAATACTACTTGTTTTATGTACCATGGAAAAAATTAAATTATTGTTAATTATTTTGTAATTTCATTGTTAATTTTTGTTGGTTTTTTCATTTGGAAACGCAACCAAGTAAAAACTAAGTTTCCGTTGGGCTTCTTTTTTTCTAACGTTGCTGAAATTTATGAAAAGCGGAATTCATCGTTGGCCTTATAGACCTTTTACATTTTGTTGCTTTGATAAATTTAAAGCACGGCAACAGTAATTTACTAAAGCTACAAGATTTAAAAGTACAACAAGGGCAACCGCCGGGGGGTGTTACTCTCTATTGCTTTCGCAAAACCTTTCGCGAATTTTCTTAGAAAAGTGGCAACACTGACGTTACACCAGAAAATATGGCGAAGATTGACAGGAATGAGATGTCAAAATATGTCATTTCAAAAAGGAAACTTAAGAAAAACTGAAATATGTATGTATATGTATTAGGGCGGGTCGATTTAAAAATCGCACAAATTACAAGGAAATCGTATTCTAGGGATCAAAATAAGAAACTTTGCCGAAGATATCATACCTCTAAAATGTATTTTGATGTCCCGACTTTTGATCCGAAGGGAAAAATTTTCTAGAAGGCTCAAATTTTGAAAAATCTCACTTTGACCCATTTAGAGTTCCTAAATCGAGTCAAAATGTATGACCGACCCCCACTAATTTTGGAGCGTCGACCCACCTATTCCAGTGGCACACCCCCTGGAAACACCCCTGGAGGGTTCCCATACAAATATTTCAACAAATTACATATGTTTGTATGGGGAATCCCCCAGGGGTGGTTCCAGGGGTGTACCACAGGCATAGGTGGGTCGTCCCTTTTGCAAAAAGTGAAATTTTAAAAATTTTGAGTTAATACCCTCTTGTTGATTAAGTGCGATATATATTTTTCTCATTACAGAGTCCAGTGATATCAGATTTGCGAAAGGAAAAATATGAGATGTGAAAGGCAAATGTGCAAACGGATTAGCGAGTACAAATCGTTCGATTTCGTAACATTTTCCTTTCGCATTGCAAGAAAAAGTAAACGATTAATATTTTAATTATTTTAACTGCTGCCCTTCTCAAAAAGTTTAAGAAAGTGTAAAATTTTCACAAATTTTTCTTTCTCTGAATTATATACACACATACGTATGTATCCACGTGAATTCTATATCACTGACAATCTATCATTAGTAATGTTATATTCTCTTATATTTGTTTTTTAAAACAATAGAAAAGTTCTCTAAAAAAAATAAATATAAATTAAAATCTTATGGCCTGTTTCACAATAACGAATCGAAACTTTCGCCTGAAAATTTATATTGAAAACAAAAACAAATTTTCATATTTTATTGTTGTTTTCAATATAAATTTTCAGTCGAAAGTTTCGTTTCGTTATTGTGAAACAGGCCATTCTCTTTTTTCCTATCCCCATTCCAAACGATTTTGTTCCCAACTTGGTAATCCATACATACAACTGTTTTACAGGACAAAACAACTTTGTCCATTTATATGGCCCGTAAAGTGCGATGGCTTCCGCCATTTGTAAGTCTTAATTTACACTATACAAGTCTTAGTTATTGCTAAGCTGATTAGTTTGTTAGGAGAGAGAGAAAGACTTCTCTGTTCCGCTCGTCTCTCTCGCCCTCAAACTAATCAGCTTAGCTTGACTTGACTAAGACTTGCATAGTGCAAACTAGGACTAAGCATTTTTTTAAATAAAGATACTACCCATTTCTAGATGGAAATGCAGCATTTTTTGTAGAAAAGAAAACACCATTAGAAAGGGCTCACTATAATTTTTATGAAATATGAATATTAAATTGTTTCGACTGCCGAAATTGCTTGTTACACGCAACCGGTGTCGGTTATATCCGAACTCCACTATACACACTCGGATATAACATTCGCTCATTTGAAACGCTCAATTTTATTAATTTAAAACTTATTCTTAACTTTTATTAAAAAAAACTTAAATTTAAATGCACAATTAACTTTAACCTTAAGATTACTTGATTTAATGTGAATAAATATTTTAAACATTAATTTACAATAGAAAGAAAAAACAATAAAAAAAATCACACAGTGATTATTTTGTAAAAAACAAACAAAATTCCGTATTGAATTAATTTTCTAAAAAATGGACGGACAGGACCTGTCCCTTATTCTTACTCATTCATTTCCCGTTAAAAATGCTATTGTGAAAGGTTTCTTTTGTTGGGGCATAGCGGAAGTGCTATCGTTCAACATTTTGGACGTTTGAGCTACACAAACTCCTCCCTCTTGCGGTTTTAGTTTTATTAATTCATGCAAATATGCAGTGGCTCTCATGAACTTTTCAATGATATCGAAAGTTTTCTCAGAAAACTCCTTATACTGTTCTTCAATGGCAATATGCTCGAGTTTCTTGACACGCCGGCTCATGCGGCAGGCAATAGTATTTTTATTACGTCTTTCCTGATCCTTGGGAGTGCGTTCCTTTTTAGGGAATTTTCTAACCATGTTCCCATGATATTTACAAATGCTGTTTAAAGTTTCTTTGCTTATTTTGGGTAAAATGGTGGCAGCAGGTCGTACTACAGCTGCGGCGGTGGCGACAGGTAAAGGTGTTGAAGTACCATGTTGCCGAGAAGGACTAAATGAGTAAAGACGTGGTCTTTTAGCAGGCGGTTGCATGGAGATATCCATTTCTGTTTTAATTATAGAAATAGTTCTTTTAATGTCGCTTTCGTTTGTGGACCAATCCAATGTTGCAGATTGCTCAGAAGTAGTTTGGTAACTTGGACTTTCATTTGTTATTCCAACTTCCAATTTGATGCAGTCGTCTGCTGCAGAGGAACTTGAAGAATTTGAACGTTTACGTTTGCTTTGATCGAATTTCTTGTGACGATATTCGAAAGCGTCTGACAAAGTGGAGTTCATTTTTATTATTATTAGTTTCTTTTAAAGTGATACAAGTGATGATGAATGATTTCAATGATGTTCTTATTTTGCTGTCTGAACATAGACTACGAATCTTGTCACTTTCTCACGAGTTTTATATATACTGAAGGATTTTCTCAATTGATGTTTTCTGTTATCACATTATCGCAGGCTTATTTTGCTAATTATTTTGTTTGAGACAAATAACATTTTATGATGTTGTTTGTCTATTTGTTCAAGTTATAATATCTTTTGCGAGTATTTAAGTTTGTATACAATATTATCACAGACACTTACGCTTTACATACATAAGTACATACATATGTACATAAGAATGTACTTATACATATGTCTACATATGTACATAATAATTGCAGTAGGTACTGAAAGAAATTCTCTGACGATAGATAAGCAGATGAGCAGTGATGGAGTAGGCAGACCACTATACATACTTACATACATACATACATACATATGTATGTACAAACTAACAAGTAGACATGCATGAGCAGAACAAATCGTTATCTCCAAGTTTTACACAACTTTATACATACAGACATACTTATGTACATATGTATGTATTTATATTTGTATGGACATACATATGTATGTACATATGTAAGTATGTAAACATTTTAGTGAAAAAATTTTAAGCAACCGATATTATTGATGAGATGCATTGTAGGTGAAAATATTCTACCTGTTGGGGGTTATTCGATTAGATACACTTGAGTTGTGTTGCTCGCTCACAAGCAAACAAAATTGCTCATGAGTTAATACAAAAATGAAACAAGTGATTGCGTTACGCACATGTGAGCATGCATGAGCATGAACGTGCATGATCATTTAGCTTAAGTTAAGGTTCAATCAAATGTGCCATACCATAATGCTATGTATATCTATAACCATTGCCGTAACCATAAATATATTTGCTTTACCTATTAGTGATGCCATAGCTGTTTAGGTTTTCATTTATTTATTAATGTCAAAAGTGCAACACAAATACAGTGAGCAAAAAAAAAAACTAATACAGAAAACGGTCCGCTCATCTAATCAAAGATTTTAAGCTAAAACCAAAAGCAATTTAAAGGCAAATTAATCAGCTTTCTACGAAAATCTTACATTTTGTTAACATTATTTGAATGCTAAAAAATAACATAACATAAAATAACACTAATTTCAAGAGCAAATAAAACTTTTCCCTTAAGGAAGGAAGTATCAAATAAGTGGTCACGTCTAGCATTTAATACAAGAGAACAATTCTCATAGAATGAACTGAGTTTTTGGTAATAATGCGTGGTACATACTCGTATAAGCTCCCATATGCTCCGGAGAACACTTTTGATTTAATTTTTGCCCTTAATCTACAGCTCGTACAATTTTTTCTCTACATACACCCACAGAATCTCGTTAATACAATATATGGACGATGTTAGTACATGCAATTTTTTTATATTGTATGAAAAGCCATTCTCTTACTATTGAGGACGAATGCTTCGGGTATTTATCTTGAACTAATCAATCATATCCAATTATATTTAATTTGTGCTAAATTATCTTTTAGTATTTTTAAATAATACAGTTTATTTATTGTTTGTTCTATAAAAACCGGGGATCTAATCATCGCTTCCGATAACGAGCTGATTCGATCACGTATTTTCAGTTTTAGATTATGCCATTCGATATCGTACAATATTATTACATTGTTCGATAGCGAATGCCATAATCTCAAACTGAAAAAAGTGATCGAATCAGCTCGTTAGAGAAAGTGGCGATTAGCGCCCCGGTTAACAATAAATAAACTGGGGCCTAATCGTCGCTTTCGATAACGTGCTGATACGATCACGTTTTTTCAGTTTGAGATTATGGCAGTCGTTATCGAACCATATTCATACATTGTTCGATAGCGAATGCCATAATCTCAAACTGAAAAAAGTGATCGAATCAGCTCGTTAGCGAAAGTGGCGATTAGACCCCTGTATTATTTACACCCCGGATTTATTCGACATCGAGCCATAAAAAAATTTGGCACCTAACAAATAACACTAGTTTACACCGAAAATGTACATTTGATGAGAGGTGATTTTCCTTATATATTTTTTTTCCGCTGAATTCGACAACCAAGGTTAAATTTTTTTTTATGGAACAGTTTTTGAGATATTCTGATTTTTTCAGTTTTTCGACCTTTCTTTATATCTCGAGCTAGAATTGTCCGATTGGGTGGTTCTTGGTATTCAAATGAAAGGTATTTTAGATGACAAATAAATATGTATAATCGGATCTTTAATTGGTAAAGCGGTTCGATGAAAATAGAGCACATTTTCAAAAAAATCATATTTTACAGTGATTATATGCTGACAGAAAAGTATAAATTGTTAAAAAAAAAGTCTGGTTTCTGTTCATGTACGTAAGGATAATACTTTTACGTAAGAACTAAGACCAACCAAAAAAAGCGGAAAAAATTACATAAGGAAATCTATGTATATCTCATCAAATTTAATTTTGTAAATTTGTAAGGTTTTTTGCTTCTCCTGTAAAAAATTAAAAATTGTACTTACAGCCTTTTGAATTTTATGTGACGATATGTATGTTTGTATTTGAAAGTAATCATTTGATTACATCTGAACTGATATATTTAAATGCTTACATATTTATTATTTTTCTATCTGTTGGAAAGAAAATAACGCGTATTTATTTAGTTTTACAATAATTTTTTTTTCAATAATTTCTCAACTAATTCATTATTTATACCTACACACATACATATCGTCACCTTAAATGCAAACGGACGTAACTACACTTTTATATTTTTTACAAGAGGAACAAAAAACGTTACCAAACCAATAATAATTCTAGAAAGTTTTCTTCGAAATTTACTTGTAGTATGCATACTTACGAGTATATGTTTTTAACCAATTATTTTCTTTTTATGTATATTTAAGATTTTATCTTCCCTGAAGGAAATGTCGATGGTGAAAATGTACTGAGTCGCTTTTGACTTTGTCACCAGTACTACTCTCTAATTAATCCCCATACAATACTTTGTCCTATAGACATTTAGCATGTGCTTGTCATTGAAAATCTACTAGTAACACTAAAACAATTGACTAGGTAGTGAATACATAGTTCTTATGGGAACATGGAGACATACCAACCAGACATTTAGTGGTACATTTCTATACCTTACGTACATACAATTATATGAATATTGACAAGTTGTTGCAAAAGCCACCAGAAATAGACCACATTTGTTGTCTCTCTTTCTTTTATACTGACGAATAGAAAAGAAATTGTAGACAATGTACCTACTACTAGAAATTTAGTGTTAACATAGAGACATTTGGCCCCAGTCTGACTGCAGGGTTAGTTATGTTCCTTGCAATAAAAAATGGACGCATTCGTAATTACTTCCGTATGAATTTCTTTAATAAAGTCGTAATTTTTGATAGCAGAGGTCTAAAAATTTATGTGAACATTTAGTTTGGTAAAATGAACCATAATCAATCAAAAAGTCGATTTAAAATTTTTGTGTAGTTACGTTCGTTTGCATTTAAGGTGACGATATGTATATCCAGTGTACATGTACATATGTAAGTGCAATCAGTTAGTTGATACTGAAATTGCAGAAATTAATATTTTCATTTGTACAATAAATTAAGTATGTAAGTACATATGTACATATGTACGTATGTATGTATGTATATAACACAGAGCTTTTGCATCTGTATCGAGTACTTTTCAATTACTATTTTTATACCCTTCACCAAAAATGGTAACGATTTATACATATAGGCTTGTTATTCCGTTTGCAATTTCCACTATATTCATGTGTGACCTAATAAAGTATGTATGTATGTATTTATATTCTGGAGGATATTAGCCTCCACAAAAACTAGAGACTCCGGTATTGGAATAATGTTCCAGGATTTGTCTTAGCTCGATTGGTATTTAAAATAAGGAAAACTAAAACAGCTGCTTCCGACATTCATATGGTTTTTTTATAAGCCAGGGCTGGAAAATGGAATTTTTTTGTATAAATCTTTTTTTCAAATAGTACTCGCAGGCTCCTAAAACGAACTCTCTCTTTATTAATTAATCATATTTTATATTTTAGAAAGATTTTTACTCATGATGAGCACTCAATAAGTTTTACGACTACTTCTGTAAATTTGTAAAAGTATATAGTATGTACGTATGTACATAGAAATGGGTTCATGATAATTTCCAAGTTTGAGAGCTTTTGACTTTGCCTAATTGTAATAAATACCGACTCAAATTTATTTGCAATGGCTTTGTATGGATTACCTTTAGTCATGTACATATGTATACAAACATATATCGAGCCATAACCGCTAAAATAGTTTAAGCGACACATTTTTTGGACTTCGTTCTTTTTACGAAAATCGACTATTTACGATCGCAAATAATCGATTTTGGTCAAAAAATGAGGTTCGAAAATTATATCGCTTAAGCTATTTTGGCGGTTATGGAACGATATGTATGTTTGTATGACATATGAAGGGTCTATACGATTCAGCACAGCCCTATAATGCACTCTTACTTGACTTAATTTTATTGGCATTTAATTGCAGTTTAAAAAACAATAGCTAAAATATTTACATATAATTGTTGCTAACTTTTCACTTCGCAAATGGAAATTTTTAGAAACACGAACTAACTCCAATATGTAGTTTAGTTGAATATAAAACAAGAATATGAATGTATTAAACTAAAGGTATGTAAAATTCAGCCATTAACATTTTCGTGAAACGTTTCACCATATATGTAACTCTTCTCCGTGGGTGTGTTTTTTTTGTACAACTTGCAATAAAGCGTTAAACAAGAGCCCCTAAACAGGCTACATACATATACGAAAGCTCGAAACTGAACTTAAACACCAGCTGACGTATTCATAAAAAATAATTTTGGTTTACGAAAGGTTTAAAAAACTAATTTTGTATAGATATTTGTTAAATAAACATTTTTCAAGCCCAAATTAATTTTAATGAATACGGCAGCAGAACTTTAAATAAGTATTAGGGTTAATATCGTGCTTATTCACAATTGGTGCTACAAAATCCCCTCAAATCCCAATTTTTATATGCAAAAATTGTCTTGCGTATAATTTTACTATAAGTCATTTACTCAAACAACGTCATAACTCAAAAAAAACTAGTTTGCCAGAAAACGAGTTTAAAGTTTTCTATTTATACACCCACAACTTAATTGAAAAAGAAAATTTTATTTTGCTTTCCAGAGTTGAATTAACAAGATATTTGTATGAAATTTTTACAACCTAAACTACAGCTGGTGTAAGTATTACTATTACAACAAATAAATATCTAATTGCAAAGTATTTGTGATTGTAAGGATATTTCATTGTTCGTGTAATTTGTTTAATATTTCAAGCTGGAATAGAGAACAGAAATGTTCAAATTTTTTCAAATGTTTCACAGTATCGTGTGAATTTGTTTAGTGCAAACCATCTACATATTTCAATTGCGTCTGCTGAAGTACTCGTTTTTCAAAAAGTTTGACCGCAAGTTTTGTATGAAGAACTTGAAGTTAAGGTCCACGTTAACTCTTAATTATATATTGTGAAAAGGGACGTTAATTGAATTATTTATTTACAATTTGCTAAACGATATATTATTTATTTATAATAATATGTTATTAACAGTTCGTTGTAAGAACAAACAATAAATAAAAATATATTTTCATTTCGTGTGCATAATTAAGGGAATCAATGCCAATGAAAACATCTCAAAGGTCAAAATTAAATACATACATACATACATATGTATGTAACACTAGTTGCGTAATTTATAAAAAATAATTACTTTTACTTACATTTTTATATTTTTACCGAATCTTAAAACGAAAACATTTTTTCAGATATTTAAAAAAATATTTAAAAAATATTCTTATCGAATAAGCAAGTTTAATTTAGCATTGGTCTTAAGTTCCGGTTACGGTCGGAGACTACCTAATATGTATTGGAAATTTGGGCAGAAATATTGAAAGTGTAAGTTAATAAATATGATGGTAATTGCTACAAGTGGTATTTATTCTTTTCCTCTTTTCTTAGACACTTTTATTTGAGGAAAATATTAAAATAAACGATGTTATCATACAACTCCTTATTAGCGAATAAATTTATGCGGCTTTTTATGTCTGTCTACATTATAAATATTTATGTATATATCTGGCATACAAGTGTTTGTTAGGGATGTCAGTGTCGGGATCTCAATCCGGGATTGGGATTTTCTGAAATACCAGCATTGGGATTTCCAGAAATCCCGGGATTGGGATTTTCTGAAATCCCGCGATATCAGGATAAGGGCTGGTACTCTGTTCGAAGTTGTGAAAAATTTTCAGTGCCATTGGTTATTGCACGTGAAAAATAACTCGCGGTTTTTTTTATAAATTTCTCGCTTTTATTGCTTGAAAGTATGCAACATTGTTAAAATTCCGTGTGAAAAAAAGCACTGCTCATGTTGTTTCCCAGCTAAACTAAAATGATGCCAGATTGATTTTGCATGGAAAAACATGCTGCCAGCCAGATTTTACTTGTCTTTCGCAACAAGAACAGGGAGTCTACTCTGTAATTCGAAACGAAAGCAAATGTTTTCGAATTGTAATGTGAATAACATACAAATTCGAAAGCATTTTCTTTCATTTCGAGATACAGAGTAGACCCCCAGAGTACTACTTTTGCGAACTTATTTCGCAAATATTTCATACCAAGTACTTTTATATGTAGTTTGACAGCATTTCGCACGAAATTGTGAACAGAGTACCAGGCTTAAGGGATTTGTTTGGCCTAAAAAATTTAAAAATTTAATTAATCTTCCATTTTTAGTGCACAGTCAAAACAAGGGCTTTTATTATACTAGTTCTTACGTATGTATGTAATTTTAGGCTTACTATGAATAAATTCGGCGGAATTGGGGACGGAGCGTATGTCCATATACATGGATATACATATAATGGGCCTTTGCTTTTTGTATGGAACGAGGCTAAATTTCAGAGGGGACAATCTGTTCACCTTTTGTTAATTTTATATTTAAAAATCGCTTAAAATTGTTATAAACTATTTATATAAATTATTTATGTTTCTAATTTTGCACAAAAATTAATATTTGTCTTATTTTAATCTCATGAATTTAAGCCCAATTTGACTTCTCAATTACATATCATTCAGCTAATTGCAACTTAAATTTAAGTTGCACTTAAATGCAGTTAAATTTTTTTAGTGACTAATTAAAGTTCTTATTAAATTAAGTTAAAAGTACGGCAGAACTAAAAATTTTCCAAATATTATGAACAATTTTTTTCTGTCTCTTTTCTTTCTATTACAAATGGTTGGGGGGGGGGGGCGAATCTTATGGCGAACATTATTACTCAGCCATATGTTCGGGCATAGATGTCAGAGCATGGACGAAACATGGACATGAGCGGTCTCCATTAGCCATTTGCGATATCTGACATGATGCCCATACCAAGTTCATGGCTAGTGGAGACCGCTAGTAATCAGGAATTGTTTACAATAAAAAAAGTTGTACGGCAACATTTTCCAATTTTATTTGCAAAACAAGCCGGCCATATAAAACTGATTAACTCTGGTTTAATGGTTTTATTTAAATTTTAAATATATATATTTACTAGTGTATGTTAAAAGGTAGACATACATACACATACATATATATATATACATACATACAAATAAATATAACTAATTAATTATTTTTATCACATCGAATATAAACAATAAGTACTGAAATGTGGACGACAGATTGGTTTTATACACCCAGCAAACAATTTGTTAATACTCCGAATAGGAAATCTCTTACAATCACAATGTCAATGAATAAAACTAGCATAGTTATCTTTTACTACGTTTATACGAGCACTATTTGCAAATAAAATTATTGGCAAATAAATTAACTCACTGTTTATACGGCATAGCAAAAGTACACAAACTTGGTAGCACTTCTATAGAAAACTTACTTATGTTGACAAAAAAAAAATAGTGTAAATGTACAAAATATCAAATAATTGTTTGTTTTAATCGTCATTATTTGCTTCTATCAATGTTTTTTGTTGCTGTTCCATTTATTGTTTTTTGTTATCAAACATTTGTAAGCGTGGCAACCTCAAGCATTTTATTTGCAAATAGTGCGTTAATCGTGAATAGTTTTCTGAATTAGTAAGTCGCAATAAAAACAATAATATGGCAACAATTTACTGTTTTATTTGCAATTAAGCCCTGCGTATAAACGTAGTATTTGTAAAAGTTAAGAATTCTTCATTTTTATAAAAAAAATATCATAACCATGAAAACTTTAGAGTTAATTTAATAAATCCTAAATAAAATTAATCTTTATAAAATACAATTATATCGTTAGCTAAAATGCAAAAAGGTGTAACAAACAAAAATAGAATTTTACAGGAGAAACAAAAAACTAAACAAAAAACTGAACAAATGTAGTTAAGTCCCCTTGTTATTCGTTAATACAGCACTACTCTTTAATATTTTTTTGTATATGCATGAACATTAATTAAAAATATATTTATGGTCTTTCGAACTAGATTACAGTTATATTTTGTAGTTCATTTTGTTTTACTGTGAATAAGTTTGTTTTTCCTTTACAAAAAAACGTATTGCCACGAACAGGACTATTGTTATTAGCGGTTAATTTGAGGTTTGTTTGCAATAAATTTTCAGTAAATTATGGTACACTAAATCAAATCAGTTCACATATTCTATTTCAATTGCAAAACCTTTATATAAGGAGTCTCAAATTTACCTTAGTTGGCACTACGCAAAAAACAATTGATTTTGTAAGAATATTTTTTTACCCGAAAAATTGTGGGAAACAAATTATTTCTAAATGGGCTATCATCATTATGATATTAAGTATAGAGACTATATTTTTGGTGGGACCAGGGGTCTACTCTGTAATTCGAAACGAAAGAAAATAATTTCGAATTTACATGTTATAAGCATATAAATTCGAAAGCATTTTCTTTCGTTTCGAATTACAGAGGAGACCCCCAGAAACTTTAGAAAGGAAGAACCAAACTACAGATGAAATAGCACTACCAGATGGATACTCGTCGATATGCCTTGCGTCCTGAGAATAAAACCAAGGCACAACTCTCAAACACAAGATTTTCCCTTGTATCAAAATGCAAGAGTTTGAGTTTGTTGGGTTTGCATGATTAGTTCTTATTATATTTGTCTGATAGTACACAATACTAAAAATTATCCATATTCTAAAGCTAATTAATCTATAAGCCAATAGTTAAAAAATTAAAAAAAAAACTCATTTATTCAATCGTGATTCTTGTTTAATCGCAATTTGCTTTTTGCTACTCTCTTCAATTTATATTGTACTTTTTATATTGGCAATTGCTGAAGTTGCAGCGAAAATCGTTGTTGATTTAAATTGTATATTTTTACGGTGTGTGGTTTGTTTCCACGATTAATTAATGAGTTTTTTACTTCATTGTCAATAAATAAAAGGTTAAGCATTATTTTGCTGTTCAGATATTGCCTAGACTTGATGTGAAACGGGTGAAAAGTTAACTTCGGTTTAGAAAGTGTTTACAACAAAAAATAGAAGGACTTAACGTATAAAATAGCGAAGTGTAAAAAAAAACGAAAAAAAATGTTTAAAATTGTAAATGTTTTAACAATTTTATGTGTGAATTTGTGTTTGGTGTTCACCGAACATCAACATGCTGAATTTAAACAAGTTACTGACATACGTGAGTGCAACTTTAATTCGGAGATAAATTTTGGATTACATCAAAAGGCAAAAAAAAAAAACTATTAAAGAACATTTTTTAAATAAAAACTTGACATTTTGAATAAAAAGGGATTGAAAAGATATAAGATGTGTTGAAATCTGAGCAACAGTTTAATTTTAAATACAAGTACTGGCGTAAAGCTGTTCTTAAATTTTTTTTGTGTGGAAAATTTCAACATACATATTTAATAATGTTGATAAATTTGCGTGATACATTTTTTAACGGCCGTTATGAGCCTGATGTTTTTACATCATTTTACAGAATTTTATTCCAACACACGCTGACTTCCTTTAAACCTTTTTGGCTTGAACGTAGACAGAAAAACAGCATGTCATTGTCACGATGATTTGAGGGTACAAATAAATTTAATAAGTTTGCACTCTAAGTGCACTGTACTAAAATGATAAAGCCCCACGGGTATTGGAATCTTATTTTCAATTTTGCCGCAATGCCTTAAATTAACATACATTTACAATTTCGTCACACTATTTCTTGTTTAATATTTCACCCGACTAGGGGTCAGCAAAAAGGTTTTGTTTCCTTTCCTAGCAAAATATTACTAGAAAAGTACTTTTCTTTTGCTTTGATAGGTCATACACTAATTGCTTCATGTATTCATAACGTTTAAAAAATCCTCAAGTTAATTATTAAAATATTTGTATTCTAAATAAAACAAGCTGCTTGGCCATAAACTAAAAAGTTCGAAAGTCTAGAACTAAAAGGTTCTCCTATTTGTTGCTTTGTAAATAACCGGTTGTTTTAGAATGTCATAAATTAAAATGTTCGCAAGTCTAGAACGGGAAAGTTCGCCTATTTGTTGCAAGTGTTGAATTAAAGTTAAGCGTTTAAAAAATTCATTAGTTTGCAAGTTAGAATTAGTTTTTGTGTGTGTGTGTTTTTTTTTCAAATTTAAAAGTGTATCGGGCTAAAAAAGCAAAATAGGGAAGATAAAATTGAAAGTGTTTTTTTTTAAGAAAAATATGCTCCAACACATTTTTAGTCCAGTTTAAATCAAAAATCCGCTCATATTAAGCATAAACACTTTTACTTTTTTTATTTAACGACTTAAATTTGCCTTAAAAGCTCCCAAAGTATGAATATAATTTTTGTGTTAGTACTCATTAATATTTTTTGTTTAGTCATTATTTCTTGTTTGCTTTGAAATCAACGTTTCAAGTCAAGCGTTAAATGAATTGCAAGTCTCAAACATAGCCTTTACAATAGAATAGCATTGTTAAATATTAAACCCCATTTTTATAAAAAAAAATAAAATATGTTTGAAATCCATTTTAAGAAAAAATTTTAAATAATTAATTAGGTATTGGCAGTAAACCCTTGTGGACGCGATTAATTTTTGTTGTTTTTTTCTCCAGCGAACAAAACAATTTTCTACCACCGGGCTAAAAATATGGAAACAAATAAATAAGCCAACCCCAAAAATTTACGTTTTAATTTAGTTTTTCTTTTTTCGGGATTTAGTTTGTAGCGCCTAATCGAATAATTTAAATAACAAAATTTATAGCTTTTTTTTCAATATATTTCTATGTCGCATAACCATATCTATAATAAAAAAAAACAAACAAAATCCATTGAAATTTTTATTAATTTTTAATAGTTTATCTTTTATTGTTTTTATATTAACATCTTAAATCAAGCGTAAATTGAATTGCATGTCTAGCAAAAAACTCTGTAAGTTAAGTATTTTTTGTATGTACGAGTATGTATATAATTACAAAATCGTTAAAAGAAGCTATTGAATGTTTATTTATAAATAAATATTTACATGTGTACATACATACGAGTATTTATCTATCTCCCTCAAACGCATACACACACACACACACACGCACTACTCTTGACAATGCCAATTTAGCGCTTTTCGCGCGAGATTTTGTACCTTAAGCGGCCCACTCATTTGCAATATAATTGTGCAATTTTTCGTATTGTACAATAATATTGCCAATGTGTATATGTTATATTCGAAGGTTGCACAATATATTGGCATATATCAAAATACTTGTGATTTTTATTGCAGCATTGTTCAATGTTGTTTACTTTTCCACTGTCAGGAAGATTGGGCAATATTTTCTTTGAAAATATTGTGCCATTTATTGCATAGTATAAAGCTATTATTGAAATTTAGCTTAAGTCTAAACGACAATAATATGTACAACAACATATGCAATAATATTGTATAATGGATGAGCCACTTTAGAATCTTAACAGTGCGTAGTTTTTTTTAACTTAGAGTTGTGTTTTTAAACAAGCACTAAACTAAGGTTTTGTTTGTTATTTTAGATTTTTCAACGATTTAAATCGTTTTCACAAGATTTATTGTGAGTTCGGATGTTAAAACACATGCTACAGCCGTTAAAGTTGAAATTGAAATTAAAATCCGAATTTAGAAGAAAAAAAAATTAAAACAATTGGAAATGTTACGATTTTCTCCTTTCGTTTTGCGTTTACAAGACTGTTTTTAAGTGAGAAGAATACGAGTTTCTTTGCTCAAAAAAATTTTGAAATTTTCCATAGACAATTTTCTTCTTATAAATTTAACTTAAACAGGAAAAAGATTCGGAGGCGAGAACATTTGAGGCCATTATTTCTTCTTTTTGGGGCAATTTTTAAGCTTGAAACTGAAAAATTAAAAATTCCAAAAAAGAAATTAAAAAATACCCTCCAATCTAAAACTTGAAAATGGCCCCAAAACTCGGAAACATGACCCTAAAATATTGCGGGTGACTTTTAATTGTTAAGTTTGGGCCGATTTTCCCCCAAATCAGGAAAAATCACTCTAAAGAAAAATGGAAAAAAAAATAAAAATAAAAAAATTGCTTAAAAAACCAAAAATGAAAAATCACTCCAAAATTTTTACACTGAAAGCAACCACAACATTTTGGGGCAGTTTTCCTTGTTTGCTGACCGTTTTTATTTTTAGATTGCAACAATAAATTTTTAGGAGCAATTCTTCATTTTTGGTTTAAGGAGATTTTTAATTTTCCAATTTGGGGTTAAATTTTTGTTTTTCGGGCTGGGACATTTCATTCATGAAACCCTTTAATCTAGCACAAAAATATCATGGTGGCGGTCTGTCAGAGGGAATATGCAATAAAACTAAAGCCTATTTTATTACTAAGAATACAAAATTTTTTGTTGGAACTAATAAATTTCACGTTCATCAGGAGGAAAAAATATTACCGCTTTGTAGTTTTTTTAAATTAAAAAATAAAGCATTTTACAGTTTTTATAAAAAAACGACATAATAATCTGTCCGGAAATTAATCACAGTGATGCGTGATTTTTTTTAATTTACTCGTACTTTGCATCACACATTCTTATGGTTAATATTTATGTTTAAGCTTCTTAGTTACCATTATTTGCATTTACGAACGTAGTTTGCAAAGTATGCTGCACAGTGATGCATTTCTCTAGGCTTAAAATAACATAATAAAATAAAAAATAAATATAAAATAACATGTTCTAAAAAAAATTAATAAAGTAAATGAAAGAAAATTATATAAAATAAAAATAAAATAATACAAAATTTACTGCTGGTGTACATACATACATTAATTTTCATTAGGCATTTTAAGAAACTATAGACAAAGAGCTTATTGTTTCTGAAATAGTTGGCATCACTCCTGTGTCTTTACTTTTCTGTTTTTAATTTATTTATAAAAAAAAAAAAAATTAGTCCTGAGGGCGTATGATGAATTTTAAATGCGAAAGCATGCATGAAAAATATTGACATGCACTTTTTGAAACTTTTCAAAGTTAAACACGATTTTTTGTTAACGTGCGCTTCACAATGACATTTTTAGGGGTCCGTACACCAAAGGTGAAAAGGAACCCTATTGTTTTCGCTACGCTGTCCGTCTGTCCGTCACAGGCTATTTTCTCGAGAACCGTAAGAGCTGCGGACCTGAAATTTGGACAGAGTGTGTAGACCTTTGGCCGCTACAAAAATACATGAGAAATAAAAATTAAAGGGTGTTCCAAAACGAGTAACGAAAAATGTTAAAATCCCATGTAATATACATACAATTTTATGTATATACACTTGAAATTTGTAAGGTTAGTGTAATTTTATACAGACTACTACAATTAATATTAAAATTTTAAAAAATTTAAATGAAAGGGTGTTCCATCAGTTAATGCAATTGTGAGTATGTAATTTTGAGAACTTGCTGTATCTTGGAAACCGCAAGCGCGAAACTCTTGAAATCTTCAAAATTATAAAATCGCCAAACCAAAAAAAAAAAAAAATTGTCGCCAAAAACAAAAAAAATTCTAAAATGAAAATAAATCGCATAAAACCAGAAAATCGCCAAAATTAAAAAAATCGCCAAAATGAAAAAAATCGCCAAAACGAGAGAAAAAAAGCAAAAGAAATAATTTCAGCTGAAAAAACGTCAAAAACGAAAAAAAAAAAAAATGGCATATTAAAATAATGCTCAAAGCCCAACGTACGGAACCCTTCGTGCGGGAGTCAAAGTCGCACTTTACTAAATTTATTAAGTTTCGTTTAATAATCTAAAATTTGTTGTCATACTACTAAGTACTTTTTGGCCGCTAATTCTTATTGGCCAGTAAAAAGAAATTATACAAAATTAAAATATAAAATCAAATAAAAAATTGATTCCTAAACTACTGGGCAGTATTTTACAGAAATAACATCTCAAAACATAAAATATATTAAGAAACAAATTGATTCGTTTTTTTTTTGCTTCCCTGTTTGTGATTCGTTTTTATATTTTCAAGCAACATAAGTAGATTTTAACTAATTAACTATTTTGCGAGTATAAATTTTAAATATTTGAAAGTGGCAGCACGGAAATGTGTACGTTTGTATTTACACCTCAATACCAGGTGCTTATGATGTTTCTGCTGTTGTCAATATAATTAAGTAGCAGTAGTAGTAGAATTTACGGCAACGCTAGCAGTCAACAGAATTTGCAGTCGTGTTGTTGTGTAGCTTGCTGTTATCTATGTGTTTAATCCTAGTGCATTATGAAGCAATTTCAAATACATTAATAAAAAAAAAATTACAAAATTAATAATTCCTGTTATCGAATTTAATTTTTAGATTATTTGCAGAAAGTATGTGTCTTAAGTCTTTTGATTTGAATAAAATAAATAATTTAGTTTAATTAACTATTCAAATACGATAAATAAGTAAATGTAATAGAAATCTAGCCTTATTTTCGATTTAATCGTAAGCGACAAAAATTAACGTTTTACGAAGAAGGTGTTTTTAAAATATTCAAATACTTGTATGTTTTACATACATACATATATCGAGCCTTAATTTCGATTTTATCGTAAGCGACAAAAATTAAAATTTTCAGGAGAAGGTTTTTTTAAATATTCAAATTTGTTTTTTTACGCAAATTGTCGCTTACGATAAAATTGTACAGCCTGTATGTTAAAAGTTATCAACAATTTTGCCATTTCGATAATTGTAAACTCTGTGTGTAGGCCCATACAATTTTAATTTCAATAAAAAAAATAATTTTTTACACATGTCTCTTGCGATTAAATTGAAAATAGGGCTCAAAATATAAACAGTTCGGAAATTTAATTTAAGTTTTGTTGTTGTTAAAAATTTACATACATTTCAGCTAACGATATACCCCGCTGCAAAGAGTCTGATCCAAACCTTAGCGAGTGCATGCGAAATGCAATACAGATAATGCTTCAAAAGGCAGCTAATGGCGTGCCAGAGCTCAATATACTACCTATAGATCCCTTAGAAGTCGAGAAAGCCAACTATGAATTTTCTAATAGTTTAATACAAGGCAAAGTTGCGTTGCGCAATCTTAAAATCAAAGGTCTCACCAAATTTGTCTACAATAGTCTTGAATATAAAAAGGATGGCGATAACTTCACCATGGATGTGGGTGCTAAAACACCCAAGCTTTTTATTGAAGGCAAATATAAGTCCACGGTTCAAATTAATAATAATGCCAAAGTGAATTCGAAGGGTGATTTCAATGTGACCATGAGTAAGTTGCTTTTGATTATTTTGGGGAAATATGCAAGTTCTCATGATATATTTTTCTTTTAAGCTGACATCGATGCCATTTCTCATTTGGAAGGCGAATGGTACAAACGTGATGGTAAAAATTATCTGCGTATAACAAAATTCAACGTTGATCCCACCCTGGGTAATATGCGTTTCTATGCCACCGGCCTAATGGAGGATCCAATTTTAAGTAATTTTTTTTCAATTAAAACTCTATATTTAGAGAAATTATACTAATTTATATATATATATTTTTAGATAATGCTATTTTAGAATATTTTAATCAGAATTGGCGCAATTTATACAAGCCTCTCATAGTGGCGACTAAAAATACCTGGGAACCAGAATTCTTAAAATTCAGCAATGAATACTTTTCACATTTGCCTTTTGACGAACTACTGCTTAAGGACTAATTTAACTAATTTTTAAAGAAACATTTTTTCTTTGTAAAAAGTTATTGGTTTAGTTGTTTGTTTTTTTTTTAATTATTATTTATTTTTGTTGGTAAAAATAATTAATGTCAAAGATTTATGTTTGTAAATATTTTTTTTAAATGTTTTTTTGTGATTAAATATATGTAAATATAAGAATTGTTTAGGAAATATTAAATGTTTAATTAATTCAGCTGTCAACATTGCAATCGTTGTGACACTTGAAACAAGTTCTTGACAGTTACCAGGCATCAATCAGAAATTAACGGAGTATTATAATTAGATACAGTATGTCGAGAATATGTTTACACTTTCAAAATAATTAAAATGTTCGTCATTAGAAAATTAAATTTACATTTTATCTAATGACATACATACATGGTATATATTTTTTAAAACTTATTATAATTATATGCAGTACTTGCAAGGATATCAGACGAAAAGAAATCAAGGTTAGCGGTAAATAAAATAAAAATGTTAAATCATAAAATCAATTTACGATTAACGCGAAACCATGTGATTAAAATTTAATCGATTGCAGTCTTTTACAGCTCTCACTACAATTTTACAAAATTGTTTGCTATTAATGCAGTTTGCAGCATGCAGTATATTTTTTTTTCAAATTACTGGTTTATTTTTAACAAACATAAATAATATGTTATAACAAATCATATTTAAAATAATTTAAATATTTGCAATTAGTTAAAAACTTAATGCTGCATAAACAAGTTTTTTTAAATACTTAATTATATATGTATGTATTTATCATTGTGAAATAAATTTAATCCGAAGATCACAATTAGAGAAGACGAGACAAATAACGATTTGCCTAATATCTGCTAACAAAATTAAACATGACTATTTAAGAGGCGAGTGAAAAAAAAATTACTAAGCAAAGAATACGATTGGCATCAAACTATTTGTTATGTCTATAGTATAGATAAGCGCATGTCGTGTTTTTTCCTGACACGAGCACGCACGACACAGCACGAGGTGTTCGTGCCAAAAATCTGTTTTCGTACGTGTTCGTGTCGTTTTGTGTGGAGCAAAATTGACACGAAAAACACGAAACGATTTTAGTTGTAAAATATGTATGAATGCATTTCCAGTAGAGAAATAATGTTATATTTTGTATCGTCAAACACACAACACCAGCATATTTGTTGATATTGTATGGGCCTCTGAAGCTTAAAGTTCTGTGCGTAAACCGTATTAGCCAAGGTGTATCTAACTAGGTGGCAGCGCTACTGCAGCTGATAATTTTTTTGCTCTATGTGCTTTGTAGCTGAAGAATGTCAAAAACTTCGATTTTGTTTTGGTTTTGGTACAATTATTTTTGTGCTTTTGACATCCTTCGGTTCTTTGCACAGCTATGGTTGCCGTACTTTTGTATAACAAATCCTTACACAGTCACCTGTATAATTACAGCATGATGCAGTATTTAGTTCAAATGGGATTTGCAGGACTGCAAGTCCAAAGCATCAAAGCTTTTGATTGCCATCCAATGGCAATTCGCACACGAGCATAGTTGTGCTGCGGCGAGAGAGACGAAGAGAGTAGTTTTTAGTTGGCATAAATTTTCAACCAACTACAATCCCGCATTAATAGCACGAAACCAATACACAAATATTTAAATAAAAGTCAAATGAATACAAAAACACAAACACACAAAAATGTATATACCCTGAAGCATGATATAAATATAGAAGGTACTTCCATTCTCTCATTTTTTCTTGACATTCACCTTCTGACAAGGATAGGTATTCTGAAGTTTCCAGTAAAAATGTGCTACCGTATTAATTTAATATTTCGCCTCTGTTTCCTGTTTGTTTGAAAATTTTATTGAAATATTATTTCAGAAGTTTTTTTTTTATAAATTCAAACAATTTAAAAGAAATCGTGATTATAAATGTTTTATTATCTTGAAAAGCAATGAAATGCATTGTAAATGTATTGTTGTGTTAAAGAAAGCGAAAATTAGCTGCATATTACAAACTGTGGATGTACAAAATATCATTGTAAAAATATGAATGTAGCATTCTTTGAGTTCTCTACATTATCTGGTGTCCGCTAAGAGTGTCTAAGAGCCTGCAAAATTTGTGAAATAGACTTGCCAAAATTATCTGATCGTGTATTTAAGCCATTTCTTAGAAAAACATGTTACAATCAACAAAAAGCGAATTATATAGATTAAACAAGATGTAATATGAATCAATATTTGCTAAATATAATGAAAATTCATTGTCAACTAATCAAAATTATCAATCAATTTGGATGAAAATATAGTTAAAATATTTATTTTAGGCAGAAAATTTAAAAAGATGCTCCAAGTTATTACATAACCACTTTTTAAACTTCACAGATGTATAGTCATGAATATTACTTTATATATTTTAAAATTTTTGTTAAGATAATTACACATTTTTGTAAAAAATTTAAAAGGGAAGACTTATATTTTTTACGATATGGGAAAATTTTTTTTATTTCTCTCAAAAAACAAACTCCAAAAATACTTATTTTTTAAAAACAAAGAGAGAATGGAAGTACCTTCTATATTTATATCATGCCCTGAAGGAAACGTGGGGACACTTACCCCAAGCCACCATGTTTTATTGGTTTGTTGAAGATAAAAGTGACGTTTATCAAAATTAGTTTATTAAATCAAATTAAAATATTAATTTAAACGTATTGAACAATAATTAGAAACATTACACAAAAAGAATTTAAAAAAAAATTTTGAATATTAAACAATTTTAAGTGAAATGTGCCAATTATGGAAATTCTTGTTTTACCCTATGGAAGATTTTGTGCCATCAGTTAAAGATTTGTCACACTTTCAGGTTCATACGTTAGTGTTTGACTTTACTAGTTCAGCGAAACATAAAATTTTTGATTTACATACATATGTGTATTTGATAGAAATGACAAACAAAAGCCTTACTTGCTGGCAATATGCTGAACGAATGTATGAATTAGTTCCTCTGTTATTTTATGTTTTTTTATATATTTGTTTAATAAAACACCAAAATGCGAACAAAATATGTAATTTCATTATCAAAAGTGTATACTAGAATTACTAAAATGTACTAGTGACCATCTGTTTCCAATGTCGTCATATGGTCCCTAAATAACTATCTAATCAGTAGTTCCAATGTCAGTAGTAGTTGCTTTTCAATGACACGCACATGCTAAATGTCTATAGCAAAAAGCATTGCGTGGGGTATAATTAGTCAGTAGTACTGGCGACAATCAATATTGAATCAGTACTGATTCACTAGTGACATTTCCTACAGGGTACATATGTACGTACATATAAATTTTTATGCCAGATGAATTAGTCTCGTGTGTTCTGTAAAGAACAAAAATTTTGCGGCTTAAAAATTAGTAGCGTGTGTGAAAGACAAATCATATTGTGCTTTTGTAACTTCACTGAATACTCGTATCACCACTATTGCTTTTGAACAGAAATTTCGTTATTTATTCTATATATTTTATACAATACCCCACAAGGATTTCTTATGTATAATATTTGAGCTAATATAGTTGCACATTATTTTTTAATTCACTCCTTTGCAACTGTATATGTATGTATGCATAAATACACATATTTAGTCATGGTTGAATTTGTAAAATCACGCTTTTAAAAACTGGTAACCGTTTTGTAGACTAGACTTACAATATTACAATATGTATTAACAATTCTTTATTTATACAACTCACTTCACTATGACTAATTGAGTCAGTCATATACATGCAAGCTCAGTTTTGGAACTTAATACAATAATATTTTCTAAATTAACTCATAGAAGAAACACTAAAAAAATAAACAAATATGTATATATATATGTAGGTAAGTATTTATATAAATAAAAATGAAATACAACTGCAATACTTTTAAAATGCTAATGATGCTTGCTATATTTATTCATTCAAATACATCTTTCAAATTATTTATATTATCTTTGAAAAAAAAAAAAAATCACTGTAGAGCGCCTTCTAAACGACAATGATTGGCAGTTTAGCTTTCAATTTCAGATGTACAATTAGCTTTTGAATTTACCATAAAAACACTATTGATTTACAAAATGCAGTTCAATTACTAGATACACTTGGTGGAACACGTTTCGAACAAAATTTGCGGTTATTAAAAAAATAATATTTTTTAGTTTATAACATTCACTAACTTAAGCAATCCAATACAAACAATTCAACAAAAAACAAGATATGTGGCAACTACATCAGCTAATTATATTTTTCGGTTTTAATATTTTGCTCACTTATGCAAATGAGTCTATAGAATCGACCGTTTCTCCCCGAATAGCAAGTGAGTAAGTGTTTCTATTGTTACAACATATGAGTATCAGTTGATCTAAGACATATTAGCCCTAAATCTGGCCTGGCCTTGTGCATTTGTTTTTTATGTGTTAAAAAAAAATAAATAAGCTTTAACACAAGGCATGTTGCTTATGAGACATAAAAATAGCAATAATTTGTAAACTAATTATTTTAATTATATGGCGATGATTGTAATTTGTAAATTTTAAGAAAACTTTTCAAGGATTTTATGCCGCACATGGAAGTATTAAAAAAAAACAGCTTAATAAAACATTGTTTTATTTGATGTAATTTTATTTGATTTAAAGCTTGAGAGTTCAAAAGCTTTAAGTTGAAATAAAACAGAAAAATTCTTTTATTATACACAAATTATATTTCATGTAAAGATTACAATAATGGATTAGTGTGATTTCGCGACACAAAATGTTCGACAATAAAGTTAAAATATCAAATTTCGAGACGAGATGATCGCTAAAACAAGCCTATCGTCAAATTTTTGTTATAGTAAAATAACTATGTAAAAAAAGAACATTTTTAAAATATGTATCGCAATAACTTGGCGATTGTGATTTGAGGCCACAAAAGAGAGATGATGATGATCAAAAGTGCAAAAAATTTTGAATTTCAGCTCAGAAGAATACTAAACACTAATGGACTAGTAATTACATTTTTTAAAGGTTCACATCCTAAAAAATTTCCATAAATGGATATCGTTACATGTGTAGTTTGCACAATGCAAGCAAGCGACTTCTCTAGCTAAAATATATGAAAAATACTAAAATTTTCTATAAAAATTTTCTAGAAAAGTCGCTTGCTTGCATTGTAGAAACTACACATTACTTTAAAAAAGTGACATAGTGCAATAAGCTTTCACACAATTTAATCAATTTGCTGTTCATATTAAACGTTTTTTTTAATTTATTTAAATTTTTGTGAAAAGTATCTATGTAGCTCAAAAGAAAAGTCTGGCAACTCAACAAAAAACCTGGCAGCACTAGCCTCAGTTGTTCTTTACTACGCTGCCCACAGACGAAGGAACATGTTAAGAAACACGTGTTTCCACGAGGAAAAAACATTTCCTTTTTTGTTTGTTGAAATTTAAAATTACCTTGAGTATTTATTTAGATAATAATTTAATATTTAAAATTGGGAGATTAACTTGATTTTAAAAATGTTCATTTATTGCACCTACGAGTATATACATCTAATTTACCTTTTTTTTTTAAATAATAAATTTTTCAGCCTCGAACGACTTCCCCAGTTGCAAGGAAAAAGATGAAAACATTAACGATTGCTTGCTTAGGGTTTTTGCCGAGTTAATACCACGTTCAAAAAATGGCATACCCGAAATCAACATACCGCCCATGGATCCATTAGCTATAAACAAAACTAGTTACATTTTCTCTCATCCGCTGGTCCAGGGAAAAATAGCAGTGCGCAATATAAAAATTCATGGCTTGAGTCAAGCAACTACGAATAGTTTGCGTTATAAGCGACGAGGTGATCAGGTAACTGTAACGGTTAAGGCCAAAATACCAAATATATTGGTAGAGGGACTGTATAAGGCGAAAATTAAAATAAACAATGTCAATATTTCATCCAAGGGGTCGTTTAATGTAACATTAGGTAATTTGAATGTTTTTAAATATTTTTGAAATAGATATGTACATACATATGTACGTAAATCTTTTCATACATTTTATTAATAATTATTAATTAAAAATTATTTGTCTTATTTATAAAAATATTACTGCTCTATAAATACTTAAAAAGACAAATTTTGAATATAAATCTCTTTTATATATACTTTATTAAGCCTTAATAATTTTTATAAATTGGATCTTAAATGTCTATATGACACATACGAGTATGTATGTACGTACATATCCCCATAGATACTTATGTAACTCATTAAGAAATTGTTTCTCTTTCACTTTAGATGACATAGACGTTATTGTACTAACCATTTCGGATGTGATTGAACGTGATGGTCATCGTTATATGCAGGTGAAAGCTGTAAATTTTGATCCCACTGTAGGCAATATGAAATTTTATGCTGACGGCTTGTTGCCCGAACCACTATTAAGTAAAACTTCTATAATATTTTATTTAAAAATAAGAAGAAAAAATAACTTTTTTCTTTTTCTAACCAGATGATGCTATTATTCAGTTTCTTAATCAAAACTGGCGCGGCGTTTACAAGACACTAATACCTGAAACGCGAGCTGCCTGGGAGCCTGAGCTTCTTAAGCTTAGTCGTGAATATTTTGCTCATGTACCAATTGATGTGGTCATTAAAGAAGACTAATTTCAAGGTTGTAGCTAATTAATTGTATAACAAAAACAAATATAAAAAATTAATTGTTTAAAATTTGGAACATTGGCAAATAAAAGCGTTTACCCAAAAGAGTTTTTAAAATATATATCAGCAAACATTTTTAAGCGTGATATCCTCAAGCATTTTATTCACAATCAGTTATCGTGAGTTAGTTATTTGGAAATAAAAAAAATAATAATTCGCCATTTATGCGACATAATTCTCTATTTGCAATATTTTTATTCGCCAATAAGTCGTGTGTATTTATGAATTTAGTATTTTTTTTTGTTGATTTTTAGATTTGAAAACTTTTTCAATTTTCAAGATAAATAAACAAAACAATTATTAGCCTTAAACCTGGTACTCTGTTCTCAATTTCGTGCGAAATGCTGTCAAACTACATATAAAAGTATTTGGTATGAAATATTTGCGAAATAAATTCGCAAAACTAGTAATCTGTTCTTGTTGCGAAAAACACGTAAAATCTATCTGGCAGCATGTCTTTTCATGCAAAATTAATCTGGCATCATTTTAGTTTAGTTGCGAAACAACATGAGCAGTGCTTTTTTCGCACTAAATTTTAACAATGTTGCATACTTTCAAGCAATAAAAGCGAGAAATTTATAAAAAAAAAACCGAGAGTTGGGCTACATGTCAAAATTTTTACGCGATATAATCAATGGTACTGATCATTTTTCACAACTTCGAACAAAGGGAAAATGATATCGTAAAATTTTTTCCCGCTATCAGTCCGCAGTGAATGCAAAAGAAATTGTCATCACCGCTCCCAAGACCAACCTATTGCAATATTATAATATTATTAATATATATATATATATATATGTATATATATGTACATTAGGGTGCCGTTATTTTTTTTTATTTCTACTACTCTCACCCCCCCCCCTTTTATGTAAAAAAATAATAAAAAAAAATTTCATACCGATAAGTTGTGTTTTAGGGGGTGCGTCCGGCCCTCAAGCCCATATATTCAATGTGATTTTTTTTTGATTTTTAGTTTTCTTTTGAATAATATATATGTATGAAATAATTTAATATACATATGTATGTATATCAGCTCTTATTGTACATGCTTAAAATAAAAAATTTCCATATAAATATAATTTTGTTACATAAAATTTTTGGTATTTTGTTGGCTATTTTCCTCATTATTTTCTAAAATATTAATTTGAGCAAAAAACTTTCCTTGAGACTAATGTTTGTTGTCTTGAAGAGCTAAAATTTTGTCATATGGCATATTTTTGTAAAATGATTTTTTAAAAAGATAGTCATATGCAAAAAATGACATTGAAAAGTGGGCTTGAAGGCCAACTTTGAGGGCCGGACGCACGCATTAAAACGCAATTTATCGGTATGAAATTTTTTTTTGTATTTTTTTTACATAAAACTGAACCGATTTGGGGGGGTGAGAGTAGAAGAAATCGAAAAATAAAAATTCTCCATACAACTAACGGCCACTCTAATGTACATATATCCCTTCATACATATATGTACATATGTACAGAGATATTTATTAATTAAAAAATAATAATGATAATATTAAAAAAATATAAGACTACCGAAGACTATTTTTTGTCTTTAGTAAGAATTTTTTTGCCGTTTTTTGGGGTTGTAGTCTACGGACGAGTTCCAACAGCGGGAGCGAAATGCATACAACCAAGCAAAAATTTCTAATAAAAAAAAATATTAGCAAAAATATTTTTTTTTGCTCCTGGTAACCACAGTTAAAGAATAAATAAAGTGAATTCGCTATATCAAAAAATCCAGGTGCTAGTTCTTAAGGAAGCACTGAACGCGTATGTGAAAAACAAAACTTTTCACAACAAATATGGTCTTTACAAAAAAAACTTTCCTAGAGCAACTGACACAAAAGCACAGAAAAATGCGTGATGTTGTTATATTATGACTGGAGACAGGGATTGACCCCAAGATCTTCAGTTTTGTAGTCAACAACTCTATTGAAAGAGATCACGAGCTCTCTCCCATTTATAAATAGCAAAAATATGTGTAGTCCTCAGTCCAAGATGGCAAAGATGTTTTTGTGATACAAGAAATAAATATTTCGTGCTTGCTCCATTTATCTGAGACTATGTTAAAAAGCTTATCAGTTACTTGCCAGGCATAGCCTTACATATTATTGTTGCCTTTCTAGGTAGCCATAGTAGTGTAATCAATAGCATCGAGTTGCTAGGTCCAATCCTCATTAACAAGCAGAGTCATTTATTATTACCCTTGCTACTCAATTGTGTAAAAATAAGAATAAAATTTAAAATAATTGTTTGTGTCTTTAACTAGAAGCTTGGTTAATTTTTTTTTTGTTTCAATAGAAATAAAAAAAAAACAAACTGGTTTTCTTGACATTGACCAATATTCTCATGCAAGTCCACATGAAAGTGCAAAAATCTTTAAACATTGAACTCGAAGCCATGAAGCTAGAATATTTTAAATGAAGTTAATTTATTAATTTTCATATTAAATGATTGGTAATCGTATTTGTAGTCTAATAAAAATTGCTTTTCAAATTTTAAATGTTTGCCAGAACAAGTTTTATTATTTTTTGTAATTTTTTTTTTGGTACAAAATATGCACAATTATTTTGAAAGAAAATTGTTGAAAATCTAAAAACTCTTAAAGGCCAAACAGTTGTGATATGAACGTTGAAAGCTTAAGTTGAAAATAAACGATTTAGTTTAAAAGTTGAAACTACAAGAAGAAAATCTTGCCAAAAATGTTATTTCTTCAGCTGGTATTAGCAAATTTAATATTTTGCTTAGCAAGTGTTATAAAAAGTGAAGAAGTATTAAATAATACACAGATTACAAGCAGTGAAGCAACTGTTGTTGCTGCGGCAATTCAATCTAGCACAGCAATGAATGACTTGAATTTCTCCATGACAAATACTTCTGCAAACTTGACCGGTGTTAAGGAAAATGATTTTCTTTCTCTTAGCTTAGACAAGGTTCCCTCAATCTCCTCTACAGCAGTTATTAATGATTTAAAGGATATGGACACCACTCCCAGTTGGGAGCTCATTTATCCCGAACAAAACTCCACCACTACTTCAGAACCTTTTCTAAGCTCTTCAAATTCTCCCTTAACTTCAACTCTTAACACAGAAGCTTTGGAAACTGTTTTGCCTAGATATTTTAAAGGTATTTTAAATTCACTTAAATTCTACTTGAATAACGCAATATTTTTTTTCCTTAAGGCTTATGATTTAAGCTTAAGTATTTCTTTATTTTTTTAGCAACTGTAAGTATATTTAAGGTAATAAATTTTATTGTTTTATCATGAGTTTATTTTAGAGAGTTACAGTACGTGACGACCTTGAGGAATAATAAGAAGAAATAAGCTTAAGACGTTCTGCTTAATATCTCTTTTTTTTTAGAAACACATCTTCAGTTATTGTGAGGAAGGCAGGTCATTAGAAGTATTTTAGACAAATGTTTGTTACGGTCGAATTGTTTGTACCCTCAACTTTTACAATAATGCTGATGAGTTTTTGTTTAATTGGTGGTAATCATTGGTCCATATACAAGCTAAACAAATACAAATGTCATTAAAAACGAGACTCACAAAATAGTTTTTCAATGGTATAGCCCAAGGTTAATTAAATGTTCTAATGGCTAATTTTGTACTAAAGGTACTAAAAAAACAATAAAATTAATTGGCCACAATCAATTGCGTACGACATAAAAAATTAAAAAAAAATTGAGCTGAGTTTAAAAATAGATACTAAAGCACTAAAAATTATCTTTTTTCAGTTTAATAAAACATTATTAAAGATTGGTAATTAAACATTGAAATATGTAAATGCTCCAAGCTACACTGCAACTTCTTTTTTTAAATTTTATATTCTTTTTTTTAAATATTTATCTTTATCTTATTGGTTGACATTTTTTTATTCCCACACAGTAAAAAATGTTAAAAATTTTCCTTCCATAAACACGCTTAATTGAAAAAAAAAACAAAAATCAATTAAAAATGTAATTAATTCAATTAAACTTTTTGTTAAAAATTTAATTTAATTAAAGGTTGATTGACTCAATAAAATTTTTAATTGATTTTTGGTTTATTTTTCAATTAAACGTGCTGTTCACACAAAATTTTTTTTCTGTGCATTAACTTATTAAAATAGCAGAAAAGAAAATCTGGCAACACTGACGATATTTCTTAGCTCACATATTTCCCTTTTATCTTATTTTAAACTGGCATGAAGGTTTGGTAAGAATCAGTTGAGTAGAATTGCATTGAATATTATTTTTAGCTTTAATGGTCACGGCCCTGCCCGGTTTCCCAAACTCAAGGCGTGGTCAAAGATTAGTCGAAATCGTTTGAGCAGAAGTTAATGAAATATTTTAAATTTCGCAAAACGCCAGATTATATCATTGGGTAGGAGTGTTTGTTCCTTTCCGTTCAACTCCTCTACAAAATTTCTCTAAGATGTTCTATCATTTCCTATCATTTTTATTTCGTTCCACTTCTTTCCCGGGCTCTGTATATCTTTTACTAAGATTCTTTTCAGGACCTTCCTAATGGTATCGATTTTGTTATTTTCATAATGGATGTTATTGCAGCAATCTATATAATTATATTTAAAACAGGATGTGTGTATGTATGTATGTAACGTATGGACTCCAAAACGGCTGGGCCGATTTTGATGAAATTTTCAGGGAATCTTCAGAATATTCAGGCGGGTGACACTGTGAAGTCTGATTTTCGGTCTGCGGGCGGAGGGGCGTGGCAAAATCCAATTTTCATATTGCACCACCAATGACATATACATATACATATACATACATATACATATATATATTTATTTTTTTTGCGAGGAGGGGAGGGGTAGCGAAGCACACTATTATTGAATACAATAACACCGAAATAGAATACCCAGCAAAAAATGACAATATAAATCATTAGCTACAGCATTGATGAACTCAGCTACAACTAGTTCCATTTCTGGTGAATCATCAATGAATTTAACACATGGTTGTCATAGGACGGAAGTAGTCCAAATAACTGAATGTTATACACTTAGAAAATTGTGTAGAACAATTTTTTATATAAACAACAGCCTTAAAATATTAAATTCAGTACCTGCAGTGATTGGTATGCAATGAAAGTGGTAAACCTAGAGCTAGTTCCGATTTTTTGCTGGGTAATAATAACACTGACCATACAATAACAACGAAAACATGTCAAGATCGCTTAGAAAATAATAGATTTGTAGGGTAAGAGTCCTTAAGAATTTAATATATACAACAGATCGTTCTCCTTTTTTAACCGATTTAAAAACAGGACAAGGTTCGCAATACGTCTGTTTTTATTTTTATTTTTTTGATATTAGTAAAAATTAAATTCACTTCGCACAATAATTGCTTAAAAATTGATTTCATCCATCATTCGAAAATAAACAGCATCAAGATTTACCACTCAAGTACTAAAAATTAGTACATGCTTCATTATTCATCGCTATCGTGAACATTTGTTCCCTCGAAATATTCCCCCTTTTCCCAAATTGCAATTTGAATTCCCCTTTTTTTAACGGGAATTTTTTCACTTTTCCCTTGGTTTTGTTCACTTTATTTTTGCAGGCGAACTGAATTATTACATCCGATAATTTTGATATTTTCTTTCGAATGGAATATTAATAGTTATAACTAACGTGACCAGAAGCTTTTTACAAAAAGCGGGACACGATCGTTCAAAAAGCGGAATTTTGACGAAAATACGGCCAAAAAGCGGGATTTTTAAATAAACAACTATTTGAAAGCGGGATGTGTAATACGCACATAAAAAATTTCGTATGTACTTAGGAAACACAGTTTTTAACTCAAAAGAATCGATTTTAAATAAACAAAAGTTTTTATTAACAAAAATTTTTATTTAGTAACGTAAAATAAATAAAATTAAAGATTTTTTGACTTCATTTACAAAACAAAATACGATTTTTATACAAAACAATGTACAAAAACTTAAGGCGAATGATAGCAAGTGGCCTTGTTAGTCCATATTATCATCAACTGACTACACCAATGTGTCAAACTCTTTATAAAAAAAAAATAAACAAGAACTTTTTATTTTATTATTGACAGTTTGGTGAATGTCAGTTGTTATTCTCCTAATAAGCCCTCTTGGTAATAAATTCCTAAAGCAGCAGAATGTCTGCACATATAAAGCACTGTAACAAAAGGATCTTTGAGTGTGTACGTTTGTATTTTTATTTTTTTCATTTGAGGAGCTGCCAGATCCAAAAAAAATAAACAATAACTACACTAAAAAATATTTGGAATAAATTTTTATCAGTTACATATTAATAAAAATATATTAAGAGATAAGAAATTTCAAAACTCTAAAAAGCTGGATAAAGCGGGATAAAAATTCAAGGCGGGATCAACCTCAGAAAAGCGGGATAATCCCGCCTAAAGCGGGATGTCTGGTCAGGTTAGTTATAACTACTTATTTTAAGAAGAAGATTAGTAAATAAAGTTCACGTTTGTTAATAGAAATTCCCTGCAACACCTTTTTTCACGGAGTAAGAATCTCTTTTTTTTCACTCACAGTTCATTTTGTGGCAATTTCAACTAATTTTTAAGCTTTATAAATCTTCTTCCCTTCTTATATTCACTGCGACTGATAGAGGGGAAAAATTTTAACGGGATATTTACGATAGAATTTTTCCCTTCGAGGGGAATGAAAATTTCATGGGAACAAAAATTATACTTTTTATTCACAATAGGGTTGATTGTAAAAAAGAACTAGTTTAGCACAAAAAGTTTCATTCTTTTGTACTAGTATTTATTTCTGGATTATGATTTACTAAAAAAATTTAATGATTAATTCGGAATTTAATTACGTTTTTAAGCATCAAAACTATTATTTATCAATTAAAGATGACAGCTGTTCAGACACTGCTGATATTCACAAAAGATCTCTACTATTGCTTTGCTAATTTTGGCGATTTAGAATTTTTACGAATTTTATTACTTTTTCTCAGTGTGTTTGGATTCAACTTCGCAACGTACGTTTTTTCAAAAACTTTAATTTGTAGTTTTCTAAAATTTAAGCGAATATTGAACGCACATTTAGGTTGAAGAACATCATCCTGCCTGAGGAGCCTGGATTTCGTTCAGGTTTCAATCAAGTTAAAAGTATTAAAGCATTTTCTAAATCTGTGACACAGTTTAATTAATTTGAAGAAATAAATTTTTTTGTCTTGTTTTCTCGTTACAGTCGATGATGTTGCCAACTGTCAGAAATTCTTCGACCAGTGTTTGAAACAAGTTCTCACCAATATCATTCCCAGACTCAAGAATGGCAATAGATTACTTAGTGTAGCGCCTTTGGATCCCCTTTACTTTAATGCAACTGCCTTCCAATATAATAGTGGACCCTTTGCAGGCTACATAACAATACGTTATGCTTTAATTTATGGACTCACTTCTATAAAATTTAAAAAAGTTGAATTTTATAAACAGGCCGATAAATTTAAGGCACGTTTAAGCCTGCTAGTACCAAAAATATCCGTTATTGGCTCTTACAAGGGTGACATGCATGTCAATAATGTCAGAGTAAGACCACGAGGGGATTTCAATGTTTCCGTGGCTGGTTTAGGGGTGGAGTTATTAAGTTTGGGCACGGTATACAAGAAGGACGACCGAATGTTTTTGAAATTTACAAAAGGTAATGCGACGAGCACTTTTAAGGATTCGAAAGTAAATGCCACTGGTATATTTCCCGAGCAAAGATTGAGTAAGTATTTGTTTTTAAAATATTTTTAGGGATTTTAATTTAATTTAATTTTTTTTTTCTTTTTTTAGATGACGTTGTTGTCAATGTAGCCAATCAATATTGGCGCGATTTGTTTAATGTAGTGTTGCCAGAAACACGTAATAATTGGCTGCCAATATTGTTGGATGTTTTAAACGCTGCCCTGTCCATGGTGCCATTCGATTTTTTTAAATAACATGTTAGTAGAAAACGATTACATTATTGAGAGTTGAAAATGATGAAAATGATGATGCAAATCAAAATGATTCAAATATAAACAAAGTTTAATTTGTGAAATGTGAAATTTTATATGAAATATTTACATATATGTACATATTTTACAATCTTTTAAGCAAAAAACGGAAACTTTTTATAAAAGTACACATTTTATAGATGGAAATATGGACCTCTGCAATGGTTTTGTAAAATATTTTTTTTTGTATTGCACTTCAGTTTTTTTTTTTTTGTGAATTCAAACTTTACACAATTTATATAATTATTCAGACCTTAAATTACTGCAATCTTCCAGTCAAAATTTATTCTTATGTAATTTATAGAAGTTTTAATATATCTCTTATAAGCTCAATTATTAAATATTTCGTATAAATTTACGATTTGATTTTTAAACATACATACATTTTTATTTATTATTTTTTTTTTAATCACACATACTTTAAATCATGCACTTTTTTTTAATAAAATTTCACAGAATTTTTAATTTTATTACCAACTTCACAAAACAGCTTAAATTCAAGGTCAGACGTGCTTAAAATGTTGATGTGAACGTCTTACAAAATACATACACATGTGCACATAAAACATACGAGTAAGTAAGTACATAAGTATGTATCTATACAATTGCGACAGAAAAAAACGAACGTTTAGAAAATTTCAATTAGCTAATTTTTTCTATATTCTTTTGATTAAAATGATAAGCAGGATAAAACAAACACACTTAATTGGTTTTGTACACGAAAGTCCATACAATTGTGTACTGTTATATGTTGCAGCTTTAAAAAAAACACCAAATTGTTTATTAATATGCCGCAAATGTCAAGTACAATTCGATTTTCTTAAAAGTGAAAAAAGGTACTATTTGAATTATGTTCAAGCACACATACTCGCCATTAACCTTGAGCTTAAATTTCTAATGTTTTTACAAGTAAGCGTTAAATCAGTTTCTTAACTAAAAATAATAGTGAACATTTTTGGGTTAACTTTGGAACATTCTGTCAAAAATTAAACAAATTGATATGTATATGATATGTTGAGGGAGCTTCAAAGGGACGGAGAAGGCGTTCTGTATCTTTTCTTTCTATTGCAAGTGGCTACGGATGGCGAACATGAGAGAGAACATGTGTTCGGGCATCGATGTCAGATGATGGAAGAAACATGAACATGAGCGATCTCCATTAGCTATTTTCCATGTCCGACATGATGCTCATACCAAGTTCATGCCTAGTGGAGACCGCTAGTTAGAAATAACCAGTTCATAATTTTTATTACTCTTTTTAATATTTCTTTTACAGTTACAAAACATTTCACTTGCAAAATCTTCTTTTTTCCCCCAGGAAATAAACAAACCATTTGGATAAAACTAGTTTTCAATATGGCAACACTCCTTGATACTTAACGGAATAATATATCCCGTTTATACGCACTTCTTATTTGCAAATAAAACTGGAAAGCGTTGCCGTATAACTTTTTTATTGTAAGTTAATAACTCACGAAAACTATTTGCAAAGAAGGTGTAAAATGTTGCCAATTATCTTTTACTACGTTTATACGCAGGGCTTATTTGCAAATAAAACAGTAAATTGTTGCCATATTATTGTTTTTATTGCGACTTACTAATTCAGAAATCTATTCACGTTTAACGCACTATTTGCAAATAAAATGGAAAAGGTTGCCACGCTTACAAATGTTTCATAAGAAAAAACAATAAATGGATAAATATTGCACAAAAAACATTGATAGCAGCAAATAATAACAATTAAAACAAATAATTATTTGATATTTTGTGCATTTTACACTATTTTTTTGTCAACATAAGTAAACTTTCTATAGAAGTGCTACCAAGTTTGTGTACTTTTGCTATGCCGTATAAACAGTGAGTTAAATTATTTGCAAATAATTTTATTTGCAAATAGTGCGCGTATAAACGTAGTATTTGTTTTGTAAGAAATGCAATACATATTTAACATTGCAATGTGTGGCAATATAATTCACAGATAGTAATGTATGCTATCTACGTATAAACGAGGTAATAAAGCAATATCAAGAAAGCATCAGTAAAAAGCAGCTGATTCAAATCCCAACTGATGATTTTTACTAAAATTATTATTCAACAATTAAACTATTTTAAGTTTGTTAGCTAGAAATTACTAGCCAATAAGAACACAGTTCGCGTCAAGTCATTGGTGATAAGATTGTGGTGCAATTATGTACTTATAACATTTGGATTTAATTTAAGCAGCATATGAACAAAAATCTCTGCAATTTACAGTAAAGCAAGCACTGATGAGGTTCCCAACTACACTGCATAATAATTGCAAAATATTTATGGGTTTAATGACATTTCTATTTGGCCACTTGCCAATTAAATAAATAATATTTTAAACAAAAAGAATTTCATATAGCAACAATATTATCAGGCAAATAAAGTTAGTAAGTAGTCAAAACTGCTTCATTTAAAAAAATTATGTACTTGTAATTTAAACAGCAGACGACCAAAGTTGCTACATTAAGTTTAAAATCCACTTTTTTTAAAGAATTTAAATTTCATTTCCTAGTTTGACTTGAAATTGTTTCAGCAAAACAAAAGACTCAAGACAAAAGCGTTATATACATACATACATATGTATGTACGTGTATAAAGATTTTTAATTATTTTTATCTTCTTTTTTCTTTTTACTTACGTACATTTAAAAATTACCTTGAGTGGAAGCAAAAAATTAAAATATTTTCATTACTTGGGACAAGCATTAAAATTAGAAAAAAAAAGATGCCTGCCTGGCTTGGCTTATTTTGTTTTTATATGTCAAAGTGGTTTTGCAGTGTAGTAAAAGCTTTTAAAAAGCTTTTTTTTCTTTGCTTTTAACCCGAGCTTTAGTTAATATTTTTGTTTTAACTAAAATTAAAGGCAACATAATAATATAAAACATCGTACACACAAAAATTCAAAAGGCTTTAGTTTCAAACAGAGAGACGGACAAGCATATGTACATACCAGCAACGAGTAATTACACATAAATAAAATTGTTATTTTTTCGACAGTTTTTTTTTTGTTGCTTCTTTTGCGATAAAATTGAATAAAACCTATAAATAAACGTACAAAAGCAACATTTCAAGATTTGCCACAGAAAAGTGAACATTGAGTCAAAATTTACAAAAAATAATTCAGAAAAATTAAACCAAAAATAAACTCGCTTTAAAAAGATAGGAAAGGAAAACAATAACTGCCAAGCAAAATAAGAAATTTTAATATAGTGTTTAAGTTTATTAAGAGGTTTAACTAGCAAAATAAATAAATTACTTCCTTTTTGTGATAAAAACCAACAAAAAAAAGTGTGTTTTAAGTTACTTGAACATCAGAAGAAATAATAATAATAATAAAAAATAAAAAAAAAAAACAAAATGCAATTATTTATATTGCAACTACTGTTTATTGCAACAGCAATAATCGGAAGTGCTCAAGCAGCTATAACAGCTTTGCCTAATGCCCAGGAATTTGCAACAGCAACTGCTAGTTTAGCAAACGTTGATAGTTTGCTGGCATTTCCACAAGAAGCCGACAGTAGCAGCAGCAGCATTAGTGTCAGCAGTACTACAAACAGAAATGGTAAAAAAATAAATAAACAAACAACATTGGAATTGAAAGGAAGTGTTTAATTTTTTTTGTTCCAAAATTGAGAACTTGAATTTCAAAAGTGTTTACATAACCGAAAAATAAATTTTTTGAAAGTAAACTACGATATTAGAAAACTCTAATGCATTCAATAAATGAAACTTAAGCCCACTAAAACCATTCGATAAGAAAAACTATTGTTTGTTGCTCTGTGAGAAAACAACTCTCAATATCTCAATATGAATGAAAATGGAAACTAGTTTAGTTATGAGTGTCACTTAGGAAACCATAAAATCAAAGAAATTGGCCATAAATTTAAGTAGGCAAACACAAAAGTAACACTAAAGATTTTTAACAGGTTTAGTTAGACATTTGTTTTGCAAAGACGAGATTATATAACAATCAGCAGATATATTTTTAAGCTTCTTTAATTACTTATGTAAAACAAGGAACTGAACATTCTTTTAAGCACCCCATAAAATTTTAGAGATTTTTTACTATGAAATCTATTAAGCTTGATTTGAATTTAATTTATGTCCTCAACTTATGTTTTGTTTGGATTATATTTACAAATAAATATTTTCTTGACAAAAACAAAACCACAAAGGAGTGGTTTAATGCTGGAAATAATAATTTTTTTACATTATTTAACTTCAGGCCTTCAATATTATATTCAATATTATATACATATATGTATATAATACATATACATATATACATAGTTATATCAATATCATAATATGAAGATGTTCAATAAAACATCTTCTAAGGATCGTATTTTTAGGAAGCTAGACTTCTTTGAAAAAAAATTATTCTACTAAAAATTTTATATTCCCATTTATCGTAAACTTTTCAAGGTTAAAAACTTTTTAAAAATTAAATATACGAGTACCATATTAAAGCTTTGACTATCTTCTAATTTCGGATTTTATTTGTTTAAAGAATTACTTTGTAAGTTCGCGTATGAATTTCTTCGAAACGAATATTTTGTAAAAACTCAAGCAGAGATTTAATTATTTTTTAATTTCATTTGACCACTGCTCAGCAAAGCTTCAACATGATATTCGTGTATTTGATTTAAAAAATATTTGATCCTTCAAAAATTTACGATAAACGGGATTACATAAAATTTTTATAGTTATTACTTCAAGTTTATATTTTATATTGAATTTAAACTGCTAAGGCACGGAAAAAATTTTAAAGTAGTTTATTGTCTAGTAGATTTTGTAACATTTCGCATTTGTCTCTTACGATGAAAGATTTTATATGCATGTCTTTTTAAGCATATACTGTAAAACCGAAATTAGAATAAATAATAAACTTTTAAATGATGTTTAAAAATTTTTGCTATCTACACTGAAACTTATTTAAAAATTCACGATAAAAAGTTAAATATTTTTTTAGAAATAAAAAAATTAAAACTGTAGAAAACATGGTATCCATGTGCACAATAACAATAATATTAAACAAACTGTTAACGCAAGAAAAAAATTAAATTAGTTAAGTGTATAGCAGGTTTTATGAATAGCAACAAAAATTTACGATACAATTTTTATGTGCATGCTTTTTGAAGCATATATTGAAAACCCGAAATTAGAATGCGGTATGGACTTGTAATTGATGTTTAAAAAATTTTGTTATCTACACTGAAACTTATTTAAATATTAACGACATAAGGCTAAATAATTTTTTTAATAATAAAAAAAAATCAAAACTGGATAAAAAATTATATCCATGTGACAATAACAATAATATTAAATAACCTATGAACGCAAGAAAAAATTAAATTAGTAAGCGTGTAGCAGGTTTAATGAAATTTGTCATATACAAATGTATTATTTATCAACAAAAATTTAAGATGAAATTTTGTATATGCATGTTGTTGTTAAGCATATACTAAAAAACCGAGATTACTTTTAATTCATGTCTAAAAATGTTTGCTGCCTACACTGGGACTTATCTAAAAATTTACGATAAGAAATAAAATACTTTTTTCTAGTAATTAAAAAATCGAAACTGTATAAAAATTGAGTCCATAAGCGCAATAATAATATACTATTATATATATATTGTATATTACGATAAAAGTGTATTAAAAGGTTACGATATTTTATAACTTTGCGATTTTTGTTAAGAACTATTTATGTATTGCAAAAAAAAAAAACGAAATTAGCGAACAGCAAAAAAATTTACTGGCATCTTATTTAAAAAATTACGATAACAATAAAAAACGGTATTATAATTCGACCACAGAGAGGTTTGAAAATCTTATTGAAAATTGTTTTGTGCTTCGATCACAGTAAAGTTTCAAAATCGTTGATAAGAATCAAAGCCATTTCTGCGATATTTTTTACAGCGACAAGTATCAAATACTGCTTGGTTGAATTTAAAATGTTTCAAAATTTGGAAAAATAATATACATTATGGTAATATTAAAAAAGAAGTTTAAAAATGTTAAACCAAAGAGAATCAAATTGCGTAGGTATATTTATATCATTAAATTTTGCTCATAAAACTTTTATATGTTGTTTTTGTGACTATAATGCAAAACTGAAATTAGTATTTACTATAAGCTTTTAAATGGTAGCTATAAATGTTCCCTCTTAGCATTGGAAATTACTAAAAAATTTACGATAAATAAGAAAATAACTAAAAATTTTCCTTATACACAATAAGAACATACATACATATATGTATGTATTAATGTTGTTGTAATCATTTGCAATGCTTTACCATTAAATTATAAAACAAAATATTATTTGTTACAAGTTAACTTATATTTTTTATCGTAAATTTTGTTTTAGTTTAGTTTAAAGTGTTAAGCAAATACTTTGGACTTTTTTTTCATTAACAATGATTTTTATTGTAAAATGAAACAAATTTAAAAGCATCTAAAGAATAATTAGCTTTTTTATCTTAAATTATTTCTAAAAAAAACTAAAATCCAGTAACGATTTCGGAAGTGAAAAATGGAATTTGTAATGTTCTAGTCATTGAGACTATTTACATTTTTGTCCTCAAAGTGGGTTAAGTGGTTAAGCTTGAAATTTTATATGAAAGAAATTATCAAAGAATTTGCTTTATTAACAAAAACGGCTTTGAGTTTGAAATGATAGCAAACTAAATTAATTTTTTAATAGAGTTGTTTAAAATAATCTGTGAATAACACATAAATATTTGTAAAACAAAAAAAAAAATTAAATAAATTACAAAACAAGTACGACAGCTCTAAAACATTTCAATAATTACATCAAAAACTTACAAATAATGATTACAAATGATTTTTGTCGCTGATTTGATAATCTCAAAATGATTGTTTCGCAGCATAGAATGTTTCATTTGAAGTAGTTTAATTACTCTTAATTGTTTTCAACAAAACTAAAATTTAAAACAATTATTTTTTGTTGTTGCAAATAACAAAAATATAAAATTGACTACCTATAACATTTCAAATGACATCTTTTCGAGACAATACGAGTATATTTCATTCTTGCAATTCATTTATGCGACTTAAGCTTCAAAAATAACATTAAGTAAATTAGTAACAAGCAATACAAACAACCCTTTTACAAAATACTACATGTTGTAATTGCTAAACTAAGAAATCATGAAAAATCAGATTTTGAGTCATTAACACGACAAACACACAAGCACATACACATACATACATACATACATAAAGTTTTACTAGCAATTGTCTGTCTATAAATTGAACATGAGCTAAGCCAAAATAAACATATTTTTTTTCATATTTTTTGCTGTAAGTGTTTAATACACAAACTGAAATTAAAAAAAAAATTAAAAATAAATATTATTTTGATGTAGGTCAGTTATCAGTTTTTAGTTTCGAATTTTTAATGTTAGTCTTCGTTAGACAAGACAAATGAAGAAGAAAACGAAATATAAGAAAAACCAAATGAAAGAAACCAAACAACAGTAAAATGTTTTAAACAGTTCAAAGCTTCTGATTGAGTTAAAGCAGTTATTTTTGGGCTTTAAGGCCGGTTGCAAAAGAAAATATTTAGCGTAAGGTTTTTGTTGTTGTTGTTATTGTTTTTGTTGCTTAAGTTTTGTTAATAGTTTTTGCTGACGTCTAGCGCTTTTAATGCATGTGTTTGTAATAATAAATGCAGTGCTACCAGCTAATTTATTTTTGCCTTATGTCTTCTTCAGCTTAAAGAAATGGAAGCTGCTGTCTTTGATTTGATTTAATTTTATTTGTAAAAATTTCTAGCAAGCGCTGTTAATTTCGTTTGCTAGAACTTTCATAATTCCTATAAAATTTTTTATTTTTTTCATGAAGAATTTTTGTTTGCTGTTGATTAAGCACGTCTTTTTTTTTCTTTCGTGTGTGGTTTGCAAAATTCAAGGTAATTTAAATCATATTTTAATTGAAATCGTGTCCATAATTAAGTTTCAGCCTCAATTAAAGAAACATAATAAACAATTTATTCGAAGGAATATTTATGTATGTATGTACATCTGTGGTTTTCATGAATAACAACCTATGTTATTTATTTCTCATTTCGAGTTAATAAATTGTTATATTTTATTCAAATGCTTTTGAAAAAGGAAAAAGAAAATTTCCAAAGCTATGAACTTATTATTTACATTCTTTTTTTCTAAAACAACAACATAACTTCAACCTTTATTTTAAATAAGCTTTAACAACTTTTTTTGGCTTTACTGAAAAAATTTAATTTTTGGAGATGGGCTGTTATTCATGAAAACCACCGATTTTTATAAATAAAATCAACTCTACTGAGAAAATAAATTTTTGGACATGGCCTCTCATTCATGAAAACCACAGATTTTTATAAATAAAATCAACTTAAAATTACCTGAGAATCAAAAGACTTGAGATACAAACTTCTTTAGCAGAGGTTTCGTTCCTTAAGTCTTTTGTTTTTCAAATTGTTTAGTTCGATTGATATCGAGTGCCGTTATTTGCCGCTTGATTAAACAAATAAAATAAACAAAAGACTTAAGTAACAAACTTTTTAAGAAGTCTACAAAATAAGTTTGCGACTAAAGTCTTTTGATTTTCAGGTAATTTATTATTTATTACTTTTTTTAATGAAAGTCATGAAGGAAGGAAATTACAAAATATTTTAATAGAGTTAAGTGGAAATATTTTACTCTCACACAGAAAAAAATAAGTTTCATTTTTGATAACAAAAATCCCGGTATTCAATCATTTTAATTTTCGAATTTCCTGTGATAAAGAAATCCGCTATATCAATAACAAAAATTGTAAAATAATAATATTTTTTTCTTCAATAATATAAATATTTGAATTAATAAAATATCTTATCAATAATTTTTAATGTAAATGTAATGAATAAAAAAAAAGTTGTTGCCTGAAATTTTATTTTCAGTGATAATTTTCATTTTATTGTATGTGTTGTGTGTGTGTTGATGGATGAATGTTAGTTTGTTTTGGCTTGGCTGCGATTAAAACTATGTATTTGGGATGAGTCGAACCGGGAATCTCTTGACTAATAGACTAACGTGCTTACCATTCCGCTAAAGAGCAAATGGTTATTGGATTCGCAAATAATGAATACAGGCAAAACATGAGAAATCATGGTTCTTCTACATTTGCGCATTGCGTTTTGATATAATCTAAAAATAACTTTGTTGAGAAAAAAAACAAGCCACGACGATTTTCGGCTACTTGTTGTAATTCACACGTATACAACACGACCGATCAAAAAAACAACAACATCACCACATAACCATGTCCAGTCAATCAACAAGCAAGATAAATACCAACACAAGCAAAACAAAAGTAAACGATATTTAAAATGCGCGGAATTGATAAATGCAATATTCAAGTTAATGACAAATATTATGGAAATTAAAAATTTTATTCATTAACATGGTTTTATTGAAAATAATTCTTGTCTATTTTTTTCTGTGCAATTAATAGAAGACAACTAAAAATTCTCGTCTGCTATTTATATTAAAAAACAAAATAAACAAAGCACTCAAATTATTTGTTGTTTTCAATACATATAAACAGACGAGAATTTTTACTTGTCTTTTATAAACTGGCAATTGACATTTCGAACGGTATCGCATGCTGTAATATGCTTCTGAGTTGTTTAAACTTTGAAATTTAACACTTTTTCGCTGTTATTTCTGTTGGTAGATACTAAAATGCTGTTTATTAAAATGAATGTATATATGTATGTAATTACAATAAGTTTTGATCTTGACCTAAATATTTGTTTAGTAAAACTTTTTGAGCGTTATTTGCTTACCTGGTTTATGTGTATTTGTTTATTTATTTGTGTTTTTAAAATAAAATATTTAAAAAGAAAGGAAACGAAAATCACAAACGTTAATAAGCTTGAAGAAAGAAAATATTTATATTAAATTAAGGTGCAGCAAATTTTAGAATCAGAAATGTGCTTAAACGAAAAAGCTTTACATAGTTCAACAAATATTTTAAGAATTTCTAATAGAAAAGTTCCGCAATTGAAAATGAAAATTTATATTAACACAAAAAAGCCCAAAATAAACACAGAATTTTAAATAATTTTCTAGCACTTTAAATATGTAAATTTTAAATAAATCAATTTTTTCCATTTGATCGTACAAAAGCTTTATTTAACTTTTATTTACTATTTTAAATTGAAAAAAAATTCCTAGTTGTTAAATTTTATGATTTTTATGATACGCTAATTTGAGGTTTTATTATATGAAATTTTATTGTAAATTTGATACGATTTTTTATTTAGCTATAAAAATATTTAACCATTATAAAATCGTTAATTATTTATTTAGCTTAGAATAACCTAGGCCCTCAATTGACACCAACTAACTACTGGTATTTTGCTGAAAAATAGTATTTAATTAAAACCAAAGAGTTGTAATTAAACCACACCTAAAGTATGTACACCATTTGAAGTTAAATTAGATTCAAATGGAAAAAAATTATTACACGTTCAATACATAAAAAAAACCTTTTCAAGGTATAAGATGTGAATGAGTTAATGTTTCTATATGTACATATGTATGTATTAAAAATGACATATTTTTAACAAAAACCTTCACATTTATTTAGTAGTATTTATGTTATAAGCTAAATTAAACTTTCTATTGAGTACATTAAATACTGAATTAATAATGAATGGTGTTTGATGCAAAGCATATACAACTTATAGTTCAAAGACCTTTACAAAACCCAACAACAACAACAACAAAAACAAACAAACAAATTTACAAAAGTAAAAACAAAACTAAAAGTGGTGGCAATGGCCTTTAGGGTCTGACATTTGTAAGCAAACAACACAATTTACTTACCTGCCATAATAAATGACTGACAATTAGACGCATAGCAACAATGGTAAAGATTAAAAAAAAAAAACATTAAAAATGATTTATTTTCAAAGGTCAGCAGGCCTAACTCATTGAGATGTTAAAGGGAAAATTAAAATTATAGAGTAGGGAAAACCTCAGCCATGACTTAAAAACAAACAATCAGAAAAACTATTTTATAAAAGGTTAAGGTCGAAGGTCATGGCTCATGATTGTAAAGAGCTTTAGAAAGGTTTTCCAGTTTAAAGATTCATTGTTAACAAGTTTATCGCTTAAGTCTTTTGTTTTGTTGACACAGTGTAACCTCAATTGTGGCAACTTGTGTCTTGTTTTTGAATAAGACCTATAATAATAATTAATAATTATCACATGTAATTTGGCATACAAAGCGATACGAGCTTTTAGCCTGTTCAAAGCAAATGAAGTTCCAACAAGAATAATTAAAATAAAACGGAATCTTGTTTTTTTTTGATTCATGCACATCAAGCACACGTTATTTTCTTGCATAAGGGGATTTATCGGCCATGTTACAGAAAAAGAAAACTAAAATACGGAAATTTGTCATGTGTGTCAAGACTGTGGGAGGCGGTGGTATGCTGGTGTATGCTCCGGCTAGGACTTGACATTTTGGGATTTATTCAATTTCGATTCCGAACGGATTTGAACTCTGTGACATGGCCGTATATTTTAATTTAATTTAAATTAATTAATTCCAAAATTTATATAAAATTTTATAACGTATGTAAATGTTAATTTATTAACTTTATCTTTAACTTTTACAGTTAGAGACTTGCAAGTCACACCTTGTTCCCTCAACGATCCCAATAAGGATGAATGCATTCGAAACTTAATGTCACAAATGTTGCCTCAACTCAAGGTAAAGTACAATAAAAACAAGCTACCTTAAAAATATATTTATTTAAAATGAAGTGCATGACTTGTATATAAATTGAATTCTTTTTTTAGGCTGGTGTACCTGAATATGGTTTAAGTTCAATTGATCCCTACTTTTATAGGCGTGGTATTTTCCGTTATGCCAATGATGGCATACAAGGCGGTTTGCTTATCAAGGACATGAAAATCCATGGCATTTCCAATTTTAAAATCAACTCCTTTGCAAGCAATTTTACCGATAATGGTTTCGTTGTGAAATTAGGTTTGGAAGGCAACGAAATCAAGGCTGATGGTCAGTTTAAGGCTGATGTTAAATTTGGTGGCTTGAGATTGGTGCCCAAGGGACCTTTCAATATCACAATCGGTAGGTAAAAAGTATTCAATTCAATATTTTGTTTTTATAAGAAAAAATATACTTCAATATTGTTTTTTCTATTATTCTATTTTTAAGGCGATATCCGTGCTACCATTTTAACTGACGGCAATTTTATGAACAACGACAACACCGTTAAATTGCAACTAAAACGGCTGAACGCAAATCTAACCATAGGAAAAGCTAAAATCATTGCCAACGGCATATTTTCAGATCGTAATTTGAGTAAGTAAAAAACAAAGCAAGTGCTCAAGTATTTCCATTATAAAGCTTATCTATACAATTGCAATGAACAAACTGCCAATTGCACGAATGATCGAATATTTTATGCTGCAGCCAACGGGAGAATAAGAAGCAAGAAATCAAGTTAAAAATAAGAAAATTGAAGGAACCATTTATTTTTGCAGCTCTCGTGAGTAAAAAATAGAGACTCACGAAAAAACTGTAGTGCAAATTGAAAACAAAAATTAAATTTAATTTTGCTTAAAAAACAACTGACATACGCACAATCCAATCATTAATATAAATTACAAAAATATGTGATGCAGTGGATGAGTAATTTTACTAAAAAGAAAAAATCCCTGAATAATGGTATTAAGCAACACAATGAAAAAATTATGAACCTAATTATCTTGCTCGATTTGATTTCCATCAAAATAATAAATACAAATTTGTACTTTGTTTTTCCTTACAGATGCTATGATATTAAATTTGGTCAATGAAAACTTATCCGAAATCACTCGTGTCGGCATACCAGCCACTCGTGACCAATGGGCCCCCATTTTGGTGGAACACATTAACAATTTCTTTGCCCAAATTCCTATAGAGAAGTTTTTAACATAATAAGCAATTCTGCTAGACCAAATAAGACGGGAGGAAAAACGTATTAAATTAAATTTATAAGATATTTTTTTTAATTTTCCAAATTTACACACACACACACACTCCTCATTAACAAATATTTTTAATTTCTAATTCTGTTTTTTTAATTTATTTTAATTTTTATGGCCTATTTCTTTTACAAGTATCTTAAGAAATAGTATATTAATTTTTTAATTTAAGAAAGTTAAAAAATAAAATTAACCCACACATAATTTTCAAGTACAAAATATGAAAAAAAGAACTTTATTTTAAAGAAGCATTTTTAATCGCGAAAAAAAAATAATAATCAGTTTTATAAAAATTAAAAGATAAAGATAGAAAAATCCAAAGTTAATCAAAACATGTGGAATTCATTGCACAAAAAAATCTCAACAAAGTCTACAATGGCTTTTCAGCCCTATCGTGAATACAAAGGGACATTTTAATTCCCAAATTTTTATTCCTCCCCAAGGGGAAATTACTACAGTGAATCGCTTGTAAAAATTGTTAACCGCTACCAGTTCCCAGTGAATGCAAATAGCGGTAAGAAGATTTATAAAGCTTAAAGATTAACGTCCCTTTTCACAATGTATGATTAAGAGTTAACGTGAACTTTAACTTACAGTTCTTCATACAAAACTTGCCTTTAAAGTCCCTGTTAGCTTTTAATTGTACATTGTGAAAAGGGAAGTAAGTGAAAATTAACAAAATTTTGGTTTTCAAATCACATGATTTTGAGTGTAAAGTTGTGTTTTGAAATATTCTAGATGCAGTGGAAAAAAAATCTTTAATATACCAACGCCATAAAATTTGCTGCATGTGAAGGAAAAAGATTCATAATCTATGCAAAAAGATGTTGCAGGGTACTATTGTTAGAAATCCTGCACATTATTTACTGATTTTGTCCTAAAAAGAAGTATTTATTTAGTATATGCCTTTAATATTTAATTGGAAGGGAAGTATTGAAATTACGCGATATATTACTTCAGTTCGCTGCGAAACTAAAGTGAAATATATTATTTATTTTAAGGGGATTCAAAAAAGGGAAAATATTTGTAGGAAAAATTATGCACGATTGCGATTTGGGGAAGAAATATTCACCACTATGATTAATTTTCAAAAGTTGGACTTTTAATTTTTATTTATTTATTTTTTATTGAACAAGGATACGAGTATGTTTTAGTGTAGCCCAAGTCTATTGAGTCATACTTCCATAATGAAGTATTTTGGGAACGAGTTACATTTGTGCAAATAAGCAACGTTTGCATAGTTTTGATATAGTTTCTTCATGACAAAATCCAAAACATGTAAATCAAAGCGTTGAGTCGATCTGCAAAGGAGAACACTGACGAGGCCACAAATTATTTGAAATTTAGCGGCACTTTGACTGCTTTTCCTAACGAGCTGCCTCTACTCTTTGGCCATAAATAACTTTGTATCTATCTTTACAATCTTTCCTCGTGCCATTTTTGGCCTTGTCAAGATTACTTGGCAAACATCATACCTTGCAGAGGTTGGTTTATATCCTGTGGCTGTTGAGCAGCTCGCCTGGCCACCGTCCAGTGCAGAGCTGGGGTCAACGTAGTGCCCAATGCCTACGCAAAGGTCAGGAAAAGATCTTCCAAAGTCTAAATGGTGTCAACAGGTGCTTAATTTAAACCACAACAAATATTTTAAGTTGAATATGGAACTCCAAAAATATTGGGATTTACGTAGCAGTCAAATTAGCTACAATCATTTTTTTTTCAAATTTTTTCTTCTGTTTCTTGTGGCCTAAAAATCGTTAGGGCCTAATTTGATAAAACACCATATAGGGATTAAATTACTCGTATATGTAAAACTAAATTTAAAAAATTTTGTTTTAGTTGTAATACAAATTCTTCACCAAAAAAAAATCGCACGTGCAATTTATCTCATTCGAAGCCTTTTGTAATATTTGAAATTTGTAAGGAAAAACATAAACTAATTTTCAATATTTTTACTATTTTGTTATAATTTTATCGCCCGTAATGCAATTATTTTATTTTTTATATTTTATTACAAACATAAAGGGTTTGAGTTTGAGGATTTGGTTTTTCGTTTACTTATCGAATATTTCATATTTGTAGCATATAGTTTAGAGTTCGCAGTTAAGAAGCCTATCAAACAGTTTGGAAGCCACTGTTTGTTTTTAATGAAAGTATACTTTTAGGTGCCACAAGTCTTATACTCAAGTGCTGCCATATTTCTTATATTATTTTTAAACATTTTTATAAATGATCCGGTACGTTAAATTTGAGTAGTTTTTGGGAGGGATATACATATATAAAAAAATAACATTAGCTGGATCTGTTATTTTTTTTAAACATGTCTCACCGAAAACCACTTTCTTTAACAAGAAATCCTAAATCGTATTTTTTGATGATTCCGTTCTAGTAGGCCAAAATAAAACTGCCTGCAAACTTAAAACTCATCAGACATAATTTTCGAACTTAATTTTTTCACCAAAATCGATTATTTGCGATTTCGTAAAAAATAGAACGAAATCCAAAAAATGTGTCAATTCAGCCTTTTTTTTTAACGATTATGGCTCAATATAACGATTTTATTAGCATAATCAAAGTTCCTTAAGCATCGTTATTTCTGAGAATATACGAATAAAGTACTAGTACTGCAGATAGTTGGGTCTAATGTTAATTTTACTTAAAACTTTTTAATTTGAGATTATGGCATTCGATATCGAGCAAAATAAACAAAATTTGAGATGATGGCTTTCGATATAGAACTATCAGTCGAGTGCAATATTTAAAGACATCATATGCTAACAAAATAGTTATCGTAATAAGAAAAACAAAAAAAAAAAAATTATTCAATTGCAGTGGTGCGAAAAAGCACTTTAATTTAGTTTTTGTTTAAAGACATTTAACTTAAGCAACATTATTGTCATTTTGGCAAACTGTGCGGAAATACTGCTGTTTATATCGTTAAATAAAATGAATAATCAATTATAATACATACATGTATTTATTTGTTTTAAAATAAATTTGTTACTTACGGTTTGCCTGGGAAGTATAGTGACTCGCTTTCATTCCACATTTCTCTTTGAATACGCATCACACCATATTTATCTTTAGATTCCAATGAGGACAATATAATAATCAATCAATCAATAATTCTTGATGGATTTTCTGTAAAATACAAATGCTTTAATCAGCGATTTTTTTAAAATTTTTTTGCAATTAAGTTTATCATTTGTAAACGCAGTATTTGTTATTGTTATTTTACTTATTCAGTAAAATATTCATTCCTAAAAATACATTGAAATTGCAAAATATTTTTTAAAAAGCTCGTATAAGCAATTCCGAATTACGAAATTTTTTAGCAGCTATACCTGTTTTTATAAAACGACACGAAAACAATACTTTACTAAACTGAACTGTGGAATTAAAATTCTCTTACGTTTTATAAAAACAGACATTTAGTTTTTATAAGATATTAAGTTTATTCTGTGTTTACTATTGCAGACTATTTTTTCACTAAATTGTAAACATATGACACGCCTTAAATGTTTTTTTTTTTGAGAAATGTAAGGTAGAATGATTTCAGTATACACTATTAACACTTTCTAAAAATGACAACCTAATAGTTTTTTTTTTCATCACTACATCATATTTGCAAACAAACTGACTAATTTATATTTGAACAATAGTGTCTTTTTATCTGTCAAACTGACAAAAGTTACTTTTGGGTGTACTTAACAATTGAAATGACCCCATTCTTTTCAAATTAAGTCAATTTGAAACAAATAACATCTATATATGAATATAAAAAAATTATCTATTTAGAAACAAGTGGGTGGGTGTTTAGGAAAAGAAATTTTAAAATTATTGCTTATGATGTTTTTTAATAGATAAATAATAAAAAAATGCCAAAGATTGACAAAAACAATTGACAATTTAATAACAATGAATCATATTTATTTTTTTTCGAGTTGTACGTGAAAAGAAATCACAAAAAATATTGACAGTTTGAGAATGATAAATGCTAGAATATTTTGCTGAAAAGTGAACAAAATTGAAGTTAAATAAGATCAAATTGATTGATATTCTTTCACTAGATTTTTTTTCACATACATATGTACATACATTAATTTAAAATATCATGATATTATCAATTGATAACTATGTTTTAAGTATAAATGGGTGTAAAAAAAATAAAACAAAGAGCCATTCACACTTGAGGGGGAGTTCAAAAGATTTAAACTTCTTTCATTTATAAGACTTGTAGAGTGTTTATTCAAACATGATTTTAGCAGATTGTTTCTCTTTGTTTTTTGTTTGTTTGTGGGTGAATAATAAGTACATATTTATTTTAGAACATGCCAAATAACATTGGTTTTGAAATTTGTAATTAATATTTCTTAACTTAAATTCTGACATTTGACGTTTCAGTTGTTGGTTTTTAAATTCTCATTCCCAAGCTAATTTACATTTTTGAGACAAATAAACAGCAATTTGGAATTAATCTTTAAATGAACACTTTGAACAACAGACATTAACATATAATATCGTTTATAAACTATTGCAAATAAGAATAAAATTATTTTAAATCATTTTAAGAAAGAAACATAAGTAGTTAAACAAAGTGTTAAACTCCATTGCTTATGAAACTTTCTAAATACTAAAAACAAGACAAAAGAACATCAAATACGTTTGAAGGTTCTTTCATATTTACTCACAGATAGGATATGTTTAGCAGTTTTATGTAAAATCCTTTTATGGGTGTCTTTTTCACCCTTTCGTAAAAAGGTGAAATTTAACAAGTTTTTGAATAAAAAGAAAACATTTTATTATTGAACGCAGTATCCTTTGAGTTATATACACTTTTATCCCTTTCAAACAAATAAGATTTGTCGAGGTGATCAAAATAGGCATTTGTTTGTGAGAAGAATAGGGCGAATGAGGGAACCACTGTAGCCCAATTAATGGATTTTTGCAATGCAAACTACACATGTGTGCACCCTTGTATTGTTCTGGTGGAAATGAACTATTTTTTTTTTTTGACAAATTCAGTAGTTGTTTTTTTCTCAAATCCTCATTAAATCGACTTAATAAGTTGCCATAATCATCCTTATAGTGTATGTCAAGGAAATAAATTATAGGGAATAATTTTTTTATTCCCATGAACATTAACTTGGCATCACCAATTGTAAGGGAATAAAATAAACATCTGTTGCATCTATTGTGAATTGAAGTTAGTAATTTGGGATTATTATTGCGGTAAAAAAATTTTAAACTTAAAACGTTTGTGAAAAAACATACATAATTTTTGAGAAAGAAGCCCACGGGAATAAAAATCGGCGATGCCATACTTTTATTTTCGAACATGCGAGTTTTTTTTAGGGAATGGGAAATATTTCGAGGGGAAAAATATTCACGATAGTGCTGAATATACGCTATTGACTGTTTTAACCTTTTGAAGGCAGTCATTGTGGATTATAGTGAGTGCATCCCAAAAAACGTTCTCCAAGACTTTATTACCTGAAAAACCCACCGTCTTGTCCTTTTTTGATTCATGCCAAAAAACCCACTATTTTGACTGCTGTTTGGTCTTTGATCTGTTGTAGTAGATCAACGTTTCGTCCACGGCTACGAAATGATCCAAAAACTCTTCCATATTGCGGTTGAACAACGCCCAACAGTCCTGCGAAGTTGTCACACAATTGCGTTTGCAGTCGAATGTGAGCAAATGCGACACAAATTTTGCGGAAAGCTTTCTCATACCACTGAGCCAAGTGAGATGACTATGGTTTCCACAATCTCTCTCACTTTCAATCTCTGATCGAACAACATCACATCGTGATTTTTTTTAACCGGGCGTCCAGAACGTTCGGCGTCTTCCGTGCATGTACGGCCACAATGAAATTCAATAAACCACTTTTTTAACATTGAAATCGATGCTGAAGAGTCCACACTATACTTATTAAGCTTATATTTGGTTTGAGTAATAGTTTTTTTCGTACAAAATAATGCTTAAAGAGCACACGAAATTAATTTTTTTCCATTTTCTTCTAAAATTACGCGGTAGTCTGCTTGTTTTGTTTGTTTAAATATTGACAGGATTCAACTGACAGCACTTACAGACCCGTCCGCGTACGGCAAAATTTAAAATGTGGAGTATTGTTTACATAATTCGGATTTCATGGCATTAATTTGTAAGAAAGCATAAGTTTTACATACAATTTTATTATAGAAAAAAGCTGAACAGCAACTGTATATAAGCTTTGGAGGTGTTATTATCTTTAAAAATAAATATCTAATATACTCTTTTATTGGGCGCTAAGATTATTTCATAGTATGGATAAGAGCGGCCCCTAGTTCTCCAAAAAATATTTAGCTTAAGTTTTTGCTCAGTAGCTTGAAATATCTTAATCAAAATCAAAAAAACCAAAAGTATTTTTTTATCGTAAATATTTTAAGTGATTGCATTACAAATTCTAAAAAAATTTCATGTAAAATAATAGTCACTATTAAGAGCTAGTTTCGATTTTTCTTGTTCAAACATTTTTGCCGAAAATTTATTATAAATTGATTAAATTAAATTTATTTCAGCAAATTAGCTGATAACAATAAAAAAAATTAAAGACTTAGGAAACAGCATTTTATAGCACATGGCGTGTAGAATAATAATAATCTGTCCTTACGCTGCAGCCACACGTTCAATAAATAGCTTTCAATTTCATCACATATACTGTTTGTCAAAATTCCTTAAAATTGATAGCTGTTGCACAAATTGATAGTCAATTTCATTTTTTAAATGCCACCGACGAAGAAACAACTCAAATTTGTAGCTTCAATCAATGTGTGCTGGGACCAGCCGTTCAAATTGAAAATTAGATTGCCATTTAAATGGATAGGTGAAATTGATAGCAATCTAGTTTTCAATTTAAAAAGTTTGAGTGTGTAAGTAAAAAAAGTGGGAGTGTATTGAAAATTGAATGGAATTGAAAGGCAAAAATTGATCGTGGGGCCCCCAAGTTAAGCAAAAAACTACTTCTTATTAAACTTGTGCATGTGGGCAAAATTCTTGTTACATCAATGTTAAAAAAAAAAACAATTAAACATCAACCAGAAATAAACACTAGGGCACGAAGTAAATTAAAACTCAATAAAAAAAAAACATGACAACAAAAAAAGCCTTGTACTTGTAATCCTTGTCCGCCAATAATTCTTTCACTCAATGCGTTCTTTATCAAGCAGTTGTAATTGATTCTTTAAAACAAATGAAAAAAAAAACTATTTTGTATATGAAAAAATTAACTGAGAACTTTAGAACACCACACCACGCAATAAGCATGAGTGTGAGAGTGAATTGATTGTATTTAAAGTTTTCTTATGCCGGCTAAGAGTCATACGTGAAACGTTAAAAAAAAAGTTTACACAATTCTGGCATAAAAGCTGTGTACACATTTATTTATATTCTGCTTCATTTTTTTTTGCCAATCTTTAACTTCTTTTTCCTACCAATGACAACAAAAAATTACCATACAACCAAATCGAGAAGACAGTACGTAAAAAATAAGAATCAATACGTCCACACGTACATAACTGTTGTCGTAAGATTGTCAACGTCCAGTCTATCAGATACACGCGAACCTTGAACGTAAACGGTGCTTTGGAGCGGTTGGATCCTACGTTTCGTATGTGCACATACATATGTATATATATAAGTTTTTAAAGTACAAGACAACACAAAAGTAAATTATAAATTTAAATAAAAAATGCTGCTTGCATATTGAATGTGATGCTATTGTTCGACATTTCCTTCAAAGAGAACAAACAAAACTTTAAAATCTTTTGAAAAGTAAACGTTAGAATCATTTAAAAGAAAACATGTTAAAATTTCCAACACTTTGTGCTGTAACTTTCATAATTTTGCAAAGTCTGAATTTGGTGGTGGCAGCAGCAGAAGTAGAAAATTTAAGTCCGTCTATAGATGATTTATGGACTAAAAACGTGACTTTACATGCAAAGCATGAATTAGCTGAGAATGCACAAACATCAGCAATTGAAGAGGAGAAGGTTTCTAAAGGAACAGAAATGGAAGGTAATAAATAAATGGGTTAAAAAAATAAAGAAAATATTAAAATTTATTCATTTACATATATTGAAATTTAAGTTCAAACTATTTGAGAAAGCTAAATTAACTTTAATTTAGTTTATTTGAGTTCAAAACATTGTAAAATAAATTAATAATTGTTAACTTTAATTAATTAATTACCAGTCTCATTCGAATTAATATTTGGATTTTTTTTTAGTTTTATCGTAAATTTTTAAAGCACTTGGACAATAAAATAAATACAAGTTTAAGCAAATTTCAATTTAAAAAATGTTTGCGTAATTTCAATTTATTATATTTTACATATATATTTGTATATCGTCACCTTAACATAGAAAGGCCCCAACTCATTAATTTTTTGATATTGGGGTTTTTGCACTTTTCGATATATTAGATATTAATTATGCTTCTTCTGAAATACACAAAAAAAAACTGGATTTCAAAAACTAATCAGTTGGGCCCTTTTTATCGTAAGTTTTTGCACAACTTCAGATATCGCATAAAATATTATTTATTTAAAACTGAAAAAAATCTGATAATTTTTGGTTTTTTTTTTATTATTTGCTTTGTTATTCAATTAAGGTTAAAAGAAATTCATGTGTTGGAAAAGTAAACAAATTTTTTTCAAAAGCAAGTATGTATTTAGCAAATATTAAGCATTAGACTGCTGCGGGCGAACTTTTTTTTTAAACTTTAGGAAAGTCAATTAAACAAATAAAATTCCATTAATTTACTGATATCAATAGTTGGTATTAGTCACGGTCACTCTTTTCACTATCTGCCAACACAGTTTAACATAAATTTGCTCGAAATAAATCATTCAAACAAGGCACTCACTTCTCCTGTTCAAAATATGTTTTCTTTTTATTTTTTTGACAAATCACAACATTCTACCAAACGTTTTTATAGCCGAATTTAAAAAGAATGTCAGTGTATAAATCAAAAAATAAATAACTTAAAGTTTTAATTAGCATTAGTTTAATGTACAGAGCGGACAGAATGTTATAGGTGCAGACCGACAGACATTCTTCATAAAAAAAATTATTTTCAAAAGCGAACTCACTCACAAAAGGCACAAGAATTATTCAAGCATTCCGGGCTTAATTTGCAAATGTAAACAAATCATAGAACTTTAGAACGTTTATACATTACACACATACATACATACATATGTACATAACTTTTTGAAGGTCACCAGAATAAAGATTAAAAATACGATATGAGCTGACAATATTTACGTGCAAATCACAATAGAGATCTCATGAAATGTGACTTAAATTTTAATTATCAAATTATTTGTTTTTAATATTTTTTCTTCTTTGTATAAAATGTAGACGAACAAAACAACAATTTGTGTGATAAACTCAAGTCATTGAACTTGAAAAGGGAAATGCTTTAAGCAGAATATGGTGTTAGCAATAGAAAACGAGAAGTTTTTTTTTAACTAAACAATGCAAACAGTTTGAATGATTTTATTTTAGATAATAAAAACGACTTGTTGTAATTAAATATTTATATATTTTATATCATTTTATTTTATATTTTTGCATAATTTTAATAAATTAAAATTTTTGCATTGAAAATTCACAAAAACAAAATCAATAATCATCAATTATTTTTTCTAAAACTGTATTCAAATTAAAATATTTGCTTTTTTCCTTCAACAAAAAAAAAAAAAAAAAAAAAAAGAATCACACAGATGAAGAAGATGGCCCCCCAAAGGGCCACTTAGAATATTTATTATAAATGTATAAAGACTTTTATCACATTTTGCGAGAAAGAAATATAAACACATGTTTCGACTGTTAAAAAATCTAACTTAAAGTGACATTTTGTGTTCACCCCACCACACTCCAAATTACATTAAAACACCAGTAGAAAGCAGCTGAAACAGCTGTTGAGGATTAACATGAATACATTTTTTTCGAAAGCACTATGGGTCAAACTACTACTGGAAACGGCGAGCGCTACAGAGTCATGCTAAACGACATTCTCCTTCCTCAACAGGATAAATTGGGAATGTGATTCCAACAGGATGGAGCAATGGCGTATACTGTTTTTTTTAATTATTAAAAAAAAGCTTTCAAAGAACAGCGCCTGACTATAGTTGCCCCACTCTGTAATAGTTAAAAAAATTATAATTTCACAATTTGTCAAAATGATTATGATTAAGTGTTTTATGTGTTAAAGCATTTGTACTCATAAATTAAGCACACTGAAGATTTCTAACTTTTTTCAGCAAACTTAAATGTTGTTCTAATTAAATTTCATTTCTCAAAAAAAAAAAAAAAAAAAAAACATTGAGCAAACAATTGTTCAATAAACAATATTTTGGCTGAAATAGTGCTTTCATATTGTTCTAGTATTTTATTCCAATTTTGAAAAAGAAACTTTCAATATGAATTAATATGTCATCAAGACTTTAGACTTCGCACAGTTTAACGCACCGTTTGTGGTCTAAAATTAAGTTTTAAAAATCAGCGGGTGGTATGGTTTGTTTTTTTTTTTTGCCATTGAGGGGTTTTAAAGATCTTAGTAGTTCATTGCTTTTGTCTCTTTTATTGCTTTTATTACACATAACTCAAAATTTGCTTTTGTCACATTATTCATAGATATTATAATAACATAAAAGTTAATTTATGCGACCGCCAGCAATATAATTTAAAAATTATAAGTGATTTAGTCCAAAACTAAGCAGAAATATTTAGCAATAACTGTCAAAATGCAAACAAAAACATCAGAATACATATTTATTTTTACTTTAAGTATTTGAATTGCTCTTAAGAGATTTTGAATATTTAATTAATAGATAATTAATTTAGTGCAAAAAAAAAAGTAAACTAAGAGACTTGCTTGATTTTTATTCAAAATAATTACTAAAATCAGCTTCGTTATGGACAAAAGTTAATCATGTGCTTTTTTTATTTTAATTTAAAAAGCTTTCACCACCTTTAACGCATATGCCTTAAGTTGTTTGTTTTACAAAAGCAGAATTAAGATAATCTCAAAATCTTTTAAAATTCTAATTGTACCCTAAGGAATTAATAAAAATCCTACTTACAAACTACATTTTTGGATATGATTTACGCAACTCAAAATATACACAAATATATGTTATATACATATGTAATATGTTTTTTTTTTAATTTTCCAAAACTAACAAAAACCGAAATTAGGTTGCTAAATACACTATCAATTACTATTATAAAAGTTTAGGAAATGCCACGTTACGTCTAAGAAATATTTACGATACAACAAGAGAAAAATAGAAAAAAATGCACTAAAAAAATTTCAAATGAAATTTTTAACTTGTGAAAAATGTCTTCAACCACCATAATCTTGAATAAGCAGTCTTTTAAATTATAAGGCAAAAATGTGCATAAAAATGCGATAAGTGGAAAAATAATTTACGATAAGCTATAAATTGAACTAAAATGAGCCAAATTTACTAAAAAAATGTCCATAAATGACTTAATGAATATAAATTTAAGCACAAATGTATCTTATATAAGTAAGACACTTGAGAAACTACATTTTTGAATACGATTTACGCTATTCAAAATAAATATAAATATATGTAATATGTTTTTTTTAATTTTCCATAACTAAGAAAAACCGAAATTATTTTGTTAAATACACTATCAACTACTATTAAAAAAGTTTAGGAAAGACCACGTTACATCTAAGAAATATTTACGATACATCAAGAGAAATATAGAAAAAAATGCACTAACAAATTTCATATCAAATTTTGATTTTGTGAAAAATGTCTTCAATCATCATAATACCAAACAGTCTTTTAAATGATGGGGCAAATATGTCTATAAAAATGCAATAAGTGGAAAAATAATTTACGATAAACTATAAAATGAGCTAAAATGAACCAAATTTGCTAAGAAAATACTGTATAAGTCATATTCAATAACTTTAGGAATTTAAATTTAAGCACAAACGTGACTTAAATACTTAAGAGAATTGATAAACTACATTTACACAACTAAAACCATACATAAATATACATATATATTATATATGTAATATATAAATTTTCTTTAAGCTTCCTAAAATTAACGAAAATCGAAATTAGCTTGCTAGATATACTATCATATACTGATATAAAATTTTAGCAAGGAGCACGTTACTTCTAAGAATTACTTACGATAAATCAAGTGTAAGTGTCCAACATTTCAAATAAAATTTTGAGCTTGTGAAAAATGCTTTCAATCAACTAAATTTTTTATAAATAAATTTATTTTTTATTAATGCATAATGCGCCATTTTAAAATTTTACCAAAAAAAATCAAGTATAAGAAATTTCGAAATTAGCTTAATTAATATTCATCCCAGTAAGATTACCTAAATGCATGCAAAGAATGTTTAAAGTAAAAAAGGCCTTACGATAACTGAAATAAAATATAAAAATAAAATAAAAATCTTAAAAAAAAATACCTTCAATAGCCAAATTTCTTTAAAAAAGGGTACGAGAACAAACTGCACCCACAAGCAATGTCACTTAATAAAATAAGTCATTTAAAAAAAAAGAAATAAAAATATATATACACATACACAAATATTTATTTCAAGAAAAACAAAAATTCAGATAATTACAATGTTTACAGATTGTGGATACTGTAGACATTGTCATTACAATACGAGTACTAATGAGTAACAAATAATTCAATTCAATTTAAAGACTTAAGAAAATTGGAAAATATTTTTATATATGGCGATTAAAAATTCTCAGCACGTGGGAAACGTTTCAGTGTTTTTTTTTTCGCTAAAAGAAATTGATTTTTAATCAGCTTCTTGATTTTACTTTTCTTAAAAAAAAGAATGAGAGTTTTGGAAAGATATTCATAAACAAGTGTATGTGTGTATAATGTACATACATATGTATGTATGTATGTATGTATGTATAAAATTTACATGTAGATATTTGTTTATAAATAATACCATAAGGCTGATTAACAATTTATTTTAATACCTCAGCAGAGTTACACAAAAATAAAGTTAAACAAACCTTTATGTAGATTTAATTTCATTTGTGATTTTATCTTTTTAAAATCTTGACGTTTTTGAAAAGACAATTTTCGACAACTTAATAAAAAGAAATCAAAATATTTGCTATGAATTTATTAAGAGTTTTGACTTAAAAAAATATTAATATGATAAAATCAATTTGCTATTTATTAAGTAGAAAGAACAACAAATGAATCCCATAAATTTAAACTGAATTTTTAAGTATTTTTTTTTCATTCTTTTTTTGTTTTCAGCTGAACTCAATCCATTAAATAGCCTTGATTCTTCTTTTAAAACCACAAATCGCACTGGACGTCAATTGTTTTATAGTCCCAATTTCTATTTCATACAAAATTATAGGGACGAAGAGTCACAGTGCGTAACCTCTCGTGGTTTACAGGGTGTTTGCATGACTTTCAATAGCTGTGTGCTGAGACGTCAACCTTTAGTGTTGACGGACACGAAACAACGGCAACACACACTTCCCCACTTTCAGCAGCAGCAAGAGTTTTGCATTTTCTATGATCAATTTGGACGCTCATCTTATGGAACATGTTGTATAGAACAACAAAATGTTAACCCAGCTGCAACAAGCCCACCAGCCGACATCCCTCATAAGCAAGAAACTTCCAGCGAACAAACGCAAGAAAAACCCCAGGGCAGTAATGAAGACTCAGAGGTTTTAGAAATTGATTTAAATAGTTACCAACCGCAGCCTCCGGTATATGACACCACTGACAATACCATTGATTATGATCCCATAGAGAATTTAAAACAGGCTTCTTGGTTAAATAATAACAATAATTATATACGTTACCCTTGGCCCCAGCAGTTTGTAGGCTTTTCAGGTGTACAACAGTGGCCACCACCATTACCAACACATGCACCCTTTATAGGCAGTTGGCCGCCACCACTGCCCACCCATCCACCCAATCATCATTATCCCACACATCCCCCTCTAAACGGAGGTTCAAATTATTATCCTCCCCACTATGGCACCACTACACGCAGGCCCACGTACCCTAGTCATAGGCCTACTACCAGTACAACCAGCTCCAGCATCAGCACTACAACTAGTACCACCACCACCACCACTACGACCACCAAAAAACCTGATTTGAGTGGCACTTCAGCCTTGGGTCTGCCTTTGCAGTGTGGTTTGAAAAATGTAGACAGTCCAGATCAAGAGAGAATTGTGGGGGGTACAAATGCCAGTCCTAACGAATTCCCCTGGATAGTGGTGCTTTTCAAGTCGGGCAAACAATTCTGTGGCGGAAGTTTAATAACAAATGTAAGTTTTTAATAAAATTCCCAAAACAAAAAAATTCAGATTCATGTAATTTTTTTTGCAGAGTCACATTTTAACTGCAGCCCACTGTGTGGCCAGGTAAGTGCTAAACGAAGTATTTTGGCTTTCTTAAAACAAAAAACATTTTAAACCCACACAGAATGACCTCCTGGGATGTGGCGGCCCTGACAGCCCATTTAGGTGACTACAATATACGCACCGATTTTGAAGTTAAGCACATAACGCGACGTATAAAACGTTTAGTGCGCCACAAAGGTTTTGATTTCAGCATACTGGTAAGGTCCCCTGTTTTGTTAACCATTATAAAAAAAAAATATGTCTATAAACCGACTTTTTCAATTACCGATTAGCACAACGATATTGCCATTTTAACTCTCAACGAACCGGTGCAATACTCTACGGAAATTCAGCCGATTTGCTTGCCCACCTCCAGCGCCCAACAGAGCCGCACTTATAGTGGCCACATTGCTACTGTAGCTGGTTGGGGCAGTCTACGAGAGAACGGCCCCCAACCCTCTATTCTGCAAAAAGTACAAATACCCATATGGACTAACAGCGAATGTGCCCAGAAATATGGGCGAGCGGCGCCAGGAGGTATCATAACATCAATGATATGTGCCGGTCAAGTGGCCATGGATTCGTGTAGTGTAAGTTTAATTTTTATAGCTATGCTATTTATTGCGCAATACAGGAGTTACGACGGGATTTTTTTTTTATATTTTTGTTTTGATTTATTTGTACTCAAAAGCAGAGTACGAAAATAAACGAAACAAATTGTTTGATTTTGTTTTGTTTCGTTCTTTGAAGTGAGTGAAACAAAAACAAAACAAAAACAATGAGATGGATTGCTCAATTTGTTTTTGTATTGGTCTTGCACATTAGCACAAACCAGAGAACACAGCCGATGGGCTATAAGCCGGCTAACAACCATCGCCGGCCACAAACAATACATTAATTTAATCTTACGCCGCTAGAAAACAAAATAATGGGCAATAAATCGAAACGTTTCGAAATATTTGCAGAGAATTTGACATCATCATATAACATCATTTTATTGCATATTTATTTCACCATAAAATTTGTTTTATATAACTAAGCAGCATAGCTATAACCGGGTGTCCTAAGACACCTTTCTTCTTTTTTTAGTTTTAGTTTTAATTCAAAGAAATATTATATTTATTTGCAAAATTTTTGTTTAAACCAAGGATAATAAATAAAAAAAAATTAAACTTGTGCTTAAATAAAAATTTTACAAATAAATATAATTTATAAACAAGGTCGAAGCAAAAATTTTAAATCATATTTAAAGAAATATTTTAAAATTTTATTTATAGGGCGACTCTGGCGGCCCTCTAATTGTCAATGAGGGCGCACGTTATGTCCAAGTGGGCATCGTATCGTGGGGCATTGGTTGTGGTAAGGGTCAATACCCTGGCGTTTATACTAGAGTAACTTCGCTACTTCCCTGGATTTATAAAAATATTAAATGAATTTAGTAAAATAAATTAATATTTATTAAGTATTACACACATTTTATGATTTTTGTATTTTAGGAAAAAAAAATAAACGATGAGACCTTTAAATTAAGCACTGAGATTATAATAAATTTGCATGCTTTAAGTTTTTATTTTGTTAAAATTTGGACAGGAGTCAATTGACAGGAGCAGTGTTGCCCTTTCAGCTAAGCGGTGAGAAATTTAAAGAGTCACGCACTTATTGACCCTCTTTCGTATCTAAGCTATCATTTTGGTATAAATACCCGACACGGCGCATAATAGTAAAGATTTCCTGCATACCCAGCCTCCGGCAAGACTAAAAGATTTTCTCCACTATGATATTTCACGACACGGCGCGTAATATTGAAGATTTTCTTCATAGGGTATAAAAACCCAATAAATAAATTCAGTAAAGTGCGACTTTGACTCGCGCACGAAGGGTTCCGTACGTTGGGATTGGAGCATTTTTTTTTAATACAGTTTTTTTACGTTTTTTCAGCTAAAATAATTTATTTCTGATTATTTTTCGCTTTTATCTCGTTTTGGCGATTTTTTAATTTTGGCGATTTTTTTTTCATTTTGGGGTTTTTTTCATTTTGGCAATTTTTTCATTTTGGCGATTTTTTTCATTTTGGCGATTTTTACGTTTTGGCGATTTTTCCGGTTTTTCGCGATTTATTTTCGTTTTAGAATTTTTTTTCATTTTGGCGATTTTTTTAATTTTTGGCGATTTTTTTAATTTTGGCAATTTTTTTTTTCATTTTGGCGATTTTTTTAATTTTGGCGATTTTTTTTTCATTTTGGCGATTTTTTTCATTTTGGAGATTTTTTTTTCATTTTGGCGATTATTTCATTTTGGCGATTTTTTTTCATTTTGGCGATTTTTTCATTTTGGCGATTTTTCCGGTTTCTTGCGATTTATTTTCGATTTAGAAATTTTTTTTAATTTGGTGCTTTTTTCGTTTTGGCGATTTTTTTTTTATGATTTTGGCGATTTTTTTTCGGTTTGGCGATTTTATAATTTTGAAATTTTTTTGTTTTACCGGTTTTGAAAATTTCAAGAAGTTTGCTCTTACGGTTTCCAAGATACAGCAAGTTATCAAAATTACATAGTCAAAATTACATTAACTGATGGTACATCAGTTAAATTAATTAAAATTTTTTAAATTTTAGTGTTAATTGTTGTAGTCTGTATAAAAATACACTAACTTTACAAATTTCAAGTGCATATACATACAATTGTATGTATATTACATGGGATTTTAACATTTTTCGTTGCTCGTTTTGGCACACCCTTTAATTTCCAACTCTCATGTATTTGTTGTTGTAGCGGCCAAGGGTCTACACACTGTGTCCAAATTTCAGGTCCGTAGCTCTTACGGTTCTCGAGAAAATACCCTGTGACGGACAGACGGACGGACGGACAGACGGCCAGACGGACAGACGGACAGCGTAGCGAAAACAATAGGGTTCCATTTCACCTTTGGTGTACGGAACCCTAAAAAGACTCAAATAATTCTCAATGGCCTTAAACTAATTTTTAATAAAAAAAACTCAGTACAAAAATAAATAAATTTTGTGAATATCAAATAAAGTAAGAAGTTGTAATTAAAATTAAACTAAACTATGATTAATCGATTGCCTGTTTTAATTACATGCCACTAATCTGTAAATTCACTTAAAAAGTTATTGAGCGAGAGAGGATTCGTTGGCTTACACTGATTTTTTGTTCGTACCGAGCATAGTCCAGTATGGAGGTGCCCATTACATGAGTTTGAAGTTAAAGGAATCATTTTAAAGAAATATGTTACCAGTGCTCTTGAAAATATTTTTTCCAGAATTTCTGATGATTTCTGTTAGGAATATTTGGGTTTAATTAAAACCCTTTTATATCGAATAGTAAATTTTTGTGATTTTTTAGACCAATGATTTCCAGCTTATTTCTTTTTAAGAATTTAGACGTTTATTACCTCCTGAATTTTTTGTTTTTAGGCTTTTTGCAACTGAGAGGTCTTACAACCTTTCAAATTGGCTAATTGCAAAACTTTGCTCATATTTTTTAAAAAGTATTAAGTGTTTTATTATTTTTTTTAGTTTTAGTAGAAAGGTAGCAATTTTAGAAAAAAATTCAACAACCAAACGCTGGAACGAAAGATATATTACAATACAAAATATCAGCCAGTTTATAAAAGATGACTTGGCAATAAAACGCGCTAACATGTTAACTTTTTTTTTTAATTTTTGGATTATAGATCGCTCTCAAGTTTTTTGTCACCGATTTATTTATTATTGTCAACGCAAAAAGAGCAACATTTTAAGGTTATTTCTATATTAGTTTTCAAGATATCTCCAAATAGTATATACATATGTACATATCTGTGTTTTCATGAGTAACAGAAAATGTCTAAAAATCAATTTTTTTCAGTGGAGCCAAACCAAAAGGAGTCCTTTTTGAAGCTGATTTAACAAAAGGTAAAAGTTGTCTTGTTGTTTTAGAAAAATTATAAGTTCAAACGTCCATATTTTTTAAAAATTTCTTAGATCTTTTTAAAAATCATTTAAAATATGTATAACAATTTGACATCATAAACTCGAAATAGAAATATACAGAATATAGCACAGATATTTTCTCTTTATACTACACCCACAATACCAATTCTTACTTTTTTTGTATGAAAACACACTTGCTTCATTAGATACAAAGATAGGCCAAAATAAAAAAATTTTATATGGAAAGTTCCTCGCCCACTCATTTTTTTCCAACTACTTTCTTTACAACAGTTCAGAAAATCATAGAATAACTCCTAAAAAGTCCCAGGTCTTTTACCGTTTTAGTTAGCAAGATAGTATTTAAAACAAAAATTTACTACATATAATTGGGAGATGCCACGCCCACTTGAGTACTCCTTAATACTATCCCCTTAAAAAATTATAAAAAAAACAGTTGGTCTCACAATAGTTCCATAAATAACAAAAAATAAAAATGTCCTGTATATTGGAAGTGCCAAGCAAGCCTGCTTAAAATATTAACGAAATATATGGGCTATTGTTTCTTCCAGATGGCTACACAGCCATACACATTCATTTTTTTATATACACATATGTACGAATATATAGAAGAATAAAACCTATAAGTACATACATATATTTTATTAATTTTTATAAAAACCGACCGCAAATATTGTGCTTAAAATTTCCTCACACGGCAACACTTTTAATTGTTTTTTTAATCACTTGTCTGACAGCTAAAAGATTCAAAAGATTAACATAAACTACGGCTGCTGGTTACATTTAACTGTTTAAATCTCATCCCTAAAGTATGCTTTAGCATTTTCAAATTCTACACAAAAATTGTTAGTAGCAGGTGAGAAATAAAATCAATAAATCAAAATTGATGGAAATGAAATTATTGATTTACTTTTTACAAATATTTGTTTCATTAGCAAATCTATAATATTTATTAATAGATTACATTTAACATTGAATGGTTTTTTCCTACATACATATATGTATGTATGTATGTTTACACTGTACCAATACAATGTTAAAGTCATGTTAGGACCTGCTGAAAACCCCCTGGGTTTGTTTGTTTCTGTTTTTTGTTACAAAATATGAATCACATGCGCGTTTGTTTTTCTCATAAAATCAAATAAATTTTTAGTGGACCAATCAATGCACCATTGTCAAGGCTATGCAATCTACAATATAAAAATAATTTCCTGTGATTTATTTCGTTTTCAAAATTAAAAAGCACATTAATGTTTAATTGCACGTTTCTTTTAATTTTATTTTTTTAATAAAAATTTTGTGCATTTATAATTAAAAAAACAACATCAATAAGAAATACTTATTATTATTTTAAAACATTCTTTCAGCAAACACTAATTTTATATGCAAATATTTTTTTCATATTTTAACCTTCAAACAAAGAATATTAAAAAGTGTGTTAAAAGAGATTTAAAACATTTATTGAAGAGGGGGTGGTAGATTTTGCAAACATATGTATGTATAATGAAGATTTTAATAAATTATTTTTTAATTTTTTTTATTTAAATCATATTTTTTTTAACTAAATGCTTTGCAATGTAGATTAAAAAATAAGTTTATCAAAATGATAAATTGATTTTTTTTTCGACAGAACAAAATTCTATTTGCATTCAATTCACACTTTTCACTTCTTTTGACACTTGCAATAAATGTCAATGTTCTCAGAATTTTTTTTTATTCTTTTGTAATTTGTATTTAAGATAAAGAAAGCAAAAAACAAGACAACACATCAAGTCAATACAATACGAGTATAAAATAAAATACTGTGAAATGAAAACAATAAAATCATTTATTTTTAAAATGAAAATTGAAACAAATCGAAGAAAAATGACAATAAAACTGAAAATTTCCGTTGACGCACAACACAAGCACAAACAGCAGCATTCAGTCACTCAAACAAAAGGCAATATTTTCATCCTTAAGTATATGTTGTCTTTCTAATGGTGACGGACGACGTTCTAGTCAACCGGTAGTCTGTCTGTACGACACACTCTTTTGGTTTGCCTTAATTTAATTTCTATACGATTTTTTACTATACATACATATGTGCGTGTGTGTGTGTGTGTGTGTGAAAACTTGTGCCGAAAATCTAGTGTCTGAGCACTAGATTATTTATAACAACAAAAAAGTGGGCATGAAACGAGTAAAAGTTTAAATAAACATACCAGAAAAAAAGCTAGAAAAATTTGTAGAAAAAAACAATACAATAGAACTGAAAAAATTCTCCTTTTCTGAAGTCGTTTCAAAATTGTTGTTTGGCAATAAGTTGTATAGGCAACACACTACATTGAATCTCGCCCCACTGTATTGTACTTTATTATTATAAGGGCCCACTGCGGTCCTTCTCATTTTCAAGTGCAATATATTTAAGATAAAAATTCGTTAAAATGAAATCGAAGAATGTACTGAGACTTCTTTACGAACGACTTTGTTCGAATGTAATATGAATAAAAATTTGAACTTACTGTTCGTTGGCTCACGAACGAAAAATTATTCCACGGAACTAATCATCTTTATGATAAGTAATTTTTTGAGCTCTTTAGCTTATAAATTTTCTGCCGTAACAAGAAAAATATATTTGGACTTCAAGAGTACATTAAATTTCCATAAAAATTTTGACTAAAAAACACTTGATGTTCAAATAAATTTTTTTTGGGTACGACCATTTTTCCTTTTATCAAGTCATAACCGCCAAAAAGGCTTAAACAACAAAAATTTTCTTTGAACATACATTTTTTTGTTGACGAAAATCAATTATTTACGATCACAAATAATGGTTTTTGGTCAAAAAATTAAGTTCGAAAATTATGTCGCCTAAGCTTTTTTTTGGTGGTTATGGCAAGATATTTTGAAGCTTTCTTTATTTACATTATTTTTAGTTGCTAAAATTGTCGAAAATATGATTTTTTCGATAGCTTTTAGGTAAGTGGAGAAAGTTGCCATATATGAGATTAATTTTGTTGTCAACTGGCAACACAACGGAAATTCGGTTGCCAACCATAGTCGAGACATAAATACAATTTAGTTTTAATCTATTTAAACGCATTCGATTGCATTTTAATTATTTGTTTTTGAATTTAATTTGCATTCGAACGGATACACAGCACGAGTTTTCAAACAAACATTGAATTTACGTGAAAATCTCTTTAGAAACAAATATAATTTAAAAATCTATTTATCAGTAAAAACAGGCAGCAGTACACACATGTGCATGTCTATTTAAATATATTTTTTTCAAACAACTTAATGTACATATAAATTATAAAAAAAAACCGCACAAAAAGAAAACATTTTAGGCTAAATAAAAACATACAGACATACATGTATACAAATAAACATATCGTTACCTTAATATAGAAATCCCCTAATTCATTATTTTAATTTTTTTAAATCGAGCTTTTTGCATTTTTCGATACATTAGCAGTCTTATGCATAAGAAAAAATTGGCATAAAGTTTGCATAAGTGACGACGCGTCGCGACGTTGAACTTGGTGTTAACGAGTTCCTCCATACTATTTGACTATTTTTAACTCACTATTAAATCCTAGCTTAATTTTTAATGTAAAATTGTATGGCACAACCCGTTAAGATCATATTATATTTTGCCACTTATTCTAACGTCTATCTAAATATGCTAAAAATGGCCAGGGCTATCAAGAATAAAATTCCGCGTGAAATTTCTCCCTTTTTCAATTAGAATATTTTGTTTTCCCTATTATTTTTTATTAGTTGGAATTTTTTCATACATAAGGCCGTAGATGTTCTTCTATCAAAATATACAAAAAACTCGATTAAAAAAAATATAGTAACTTAGGGCCTTTCTATATTAAGGTAACGATATGTACGTATACATACATATGTACATATATGTATAGAATAATTGTAGGAAAACCATACACAACTACACATGCAAAATTATCTAATTTTAAGAGAAAACGATTTCCAATGTTTTCTGCATAAAACTTTACAACACTTACGACGGTCAAGGGTAAGAAACAAGAAAAGCCACAAAATAATTAAATAATATTTGTTTAAATTTTATATATAAAAGAGTCTAAGCTTTTTTAACTTTTAGAAATAAATTTACACTATTTTACTACCATTTTTTAAGTTAAGCGTTTAACAGAAATCTACGCAATTTTTCAAATATATACAGTAAACTGTAGAAATTAAGAACTAGGGTTTTGAGCGTTTTTAGCTATTTTTTTCTTCTTTTACATGCAGTTTTAGGAAACTGTATTGAACCAAATTTTTATTTAATTGTTTAATTCCTATGAGTAACAATTAGTGGGAGTCTACTGTGTCAGAAAAATAAATCATAATGGATAGAAGACGTGTATGATCAATAGCAATGAAGCACGGTTAAAAAAAATCGAAAACATTTCGCATGACGCAGGCACAGTATCGATATATGTATGTCTTGTTAAAATATATTATTTTGTCCATTGATTTTAAGCAAAAGTTTAGGAAAAAGTTCATTGAACTTTATTAAACGTGTGCAGATCATAATTTTACCGCAAAAACCACTAATTTGGTTTAATTTAGTTTTGAAATAAACATTTTTTTAAGGAATACTAACTAGTTTTTACAGTAAAAATACTTTTTATCGAAGAAATATTTTCAAGAGAAAGTACTTTTTGAATAGAATATATTTAGGACAGTTATAATTTTTTGTTTTCCCTATTAATTACTATTAGCTGGAATTGTTCCCCGGGAAAAATTTTTCACGGAATTTTATTCATAATTGCCCTGTTTAAAAAAATTTTGTTTTTAGAAAACTCACTATTTTGATCAAAATGGTTCATTTTTAAATTAAGTACTTTTTTAAAATAGTACTTTGAAAAAAGTACTTTTTTTAAATTAGTACTTTTAAAAATACTAGGTTTTAACTACTAATGGTTTTAACGTCAAAACCAACTTTTAAAACCTGGTTTTACCATACAAAATGATTTTATTGAAATCAACTTGAAACATTTTTTAAATTACATTTAAGTAGATTTTATAAAATGCAACCTTGTTTTCGTTGTACTAAATGCAGTGCTGCCGACTTAAAATGACTGAAAGCAGCTGATAATGTGAATAAGAATAGATACCAATAATGCAGCGGGAACAACAATCAAAAAATTCCGGAGAAAAAGAAACTTTTGGACAGAAAACAACGAAAATATTTGCATTGATCTATCGAGGAGAAGATAGACGATATGACTGACATCCACTTGCCGATAAAAAAAGGTCTAGTTTATAATTTTTGTGTGTAACAAATTTCAATATTACCCAGCTCTCCTATGCACTCAGGAAATCCGAGTTGCAAGAAACTATTTGCAGAAAGTTCTATAGTTTCCCTGTTAAGAGGAAAATAGTTTATATAAGGTGCGCGAAGACTCTCCAAGTCTCTTCACCAAACTCAACCAAAATGGCACAAGCACTGATTTATTAGACATCCTGTGTATGAAAGTCTGAATTTATGAAACTTGTGGCGTGAACGCAAAATCAAATCGCTCATTTACTTCAATAGTGTCACAACTCAAAATAACAAGTTTTGCACAAAACGCGTTTAAATTTTTAATTTACATACATACAACTCAATGAAGAAATTAAAAAATATTCTTCTCTTACGAGGTGGTAGTAAAAACTATTTATATGAAATTTTTACACAAGATAAAATATAAAATGCCAAATTATTTTGCATTATTATCTCAAAAACCCCATATTTAGAGTTATGACACTATTGAAGTAAATGAACATACATATTATGTTTGTTGTTTTAATGTTAAAACCAGGTTTTAACTTTGAGTGTGAAAACACTATTAGAAATATGTATATGTACTTTTCCATAAGTAGTTTTTCATAAAAAGTACTTTTTTAAATAAAAGAACCTCATAAGTAAAATATGTTTTTTATAAAAAATTTATTTTTATAAAAAAAATATTTTTTTACACAAAAGTACTTTTTATGAAAATAGTAAAAATGGTTACATTTTTATATTTTTTTATGTGTATGGAAATATTAATTCTCAGTAGTACCTTACAAAAAATTAATTATTCTCACAAGAAAAGTATTTTTTATGAAATAGGGCATTTACACCTACACAAAATCTAGCAGATTTTAATTAAAATCTTTATGAAAATCTATACCGTTTACACGAAGTTTTTTTTTTGACATTTATAAAGGCCATTAATTGAAAAATTTCCAAAACTACAACCAAACAACTGCAATGTGGCCAATTCACACGCAGACCGTAGCTAATTCAAAACAACTATAAACAAATGATAGAAACAACTCTGTATTAGCAAAAACACACGGTATTACCAACATAAAAGTCATTGCATAGTAACTCTGAAATTCAAAATAACGGCCAGTCGAATTTTCTACAAACACCTAGAAGCAGTAACAAGAATTTTTCAAGATTGTGCCAGAAGACTTGGCTACTAATAGGAAACGACAGCAACGATGGTAATGTGTGCACAGAAGCAATGGCGCGTAGTCATAGACAAAACAAAGTTGAAGACAACTTTGCTACAAAACCAGTGCAGTCAGTTGTGTGAGACCTGTGTATACAACAGCGAGGAAGACGTAGATGTATATGTGTTTATTTAAGCTCTTGAGCTGGATTAGTATAAGTGTATTTATTAGTAAATAAAGTGTCATTCTTAACCCTAATTAGTACATAGTCGAGTCCACGGAAAAGCGCTTTTAAAGGGTAAAAAAGTAACAATATGTTGTACAGGATAGTAAAAATAAAATAAAAATATTAGATTTCGTTTTGTATGGGAAATCTAGTAAAAACAGCTAGATTTAGCTCGAAATCTCGTAAGTACTAAAATACTTAATAAAAGTACTAAAATACTTAATAAAAGTACTAAATGCCCTATAAACTTTTTCTAATAAACCTACTTTAACAAAATTTATTTATATAACTATCACAAATGTTCTCTAATAAGGCATTTATATTGTCTCGAAAACTAATACTTACGAGATTTCGAGCTAAATCTAGCTGATTTTTACAAGATTTCCCATACAAAACAAAATCAATTTTGTCAGCAGATTTGTAGGAAATCTAATCAAAATCTAATATTTTTATTTATTTTTTTACTACCCTGTACAACATATTTATAAAAAAAAATGATGAGTCAATTAGATACGGTATGATTAAAAAGGTGTATGAATTGGCTGCATTGCACTTGTTTGGTTGTAGTTTTGGAAATTTATCAGTTAATGGGGTTTGTTTTGGATAAAAAAAAAATCTTGATATATATCAAAATAAGTTGGTGTAAACAGTATATATTTTCATAAAGATTTTACTGAAAATCTGCTAGATGTTGTGCAGGTATAAATACCCTATAAGAAAAGAGAAAAAAAAAATACTTCCAGTATTTTATACAGTACAATACACTTGAGCTAAATAAACATTTCTCTAATACGGAATTATAATACGAGTATGTATTTATAACAAATGAGCTTTTAATATTTAATTTCATTTTTCTAAATGAACGTTGAGCGAATATTAGTTGGCACGTGTTTTTTATTTAGTCTACTAATAACCAATTTAATAATACCACAAACTAAATCAGCCATCTATTTTTTTTTATAATAAAATACGTCAATTTGGCAAAACCATCACAAATACATAAAAAACTAATAATTTTGTTTTACTTTCTATGAAAATGTGTGTTAATGTGTTACTTGATGCTTACGTAATGTTTATATCACCTGTCCAAATTTTAAATAAAATTAACATTGACTTTTTTATTCGTTTAGCATTTATAATTTTTCTTAAGAAAACATTTTTTTAAGAAAGTTAAAAAAATACTTTGAAAAATTTACTGTAACAAGATGTTATTAAAATTTAAAAATGTTTAAGAAAAGTTTGCTATGAGTGGCACAGTCAACTATTCCATAAGAAAATTTGCTGTATATGGCACATTCAACTTTTCTATAAGAAAAGTGTGCTGTGTATGTGACACAGTCAACTTTTCTATAAGAAAATCGTGCAATTGACGTTCCTGTTTTAACTGTTTTTATAGCCCATAAGAGTTAGAAGAAATATTTGCAAATATGTGCTGAAATACAATGACCAATTAAAAATTCTTTCAATTTAATTTGCATGTGTCTTTCTTTTCTTTTACTTCAATTTTTCCTCTTGTTCGTTCTTGCCATTTAGTCCAGACAAATTGGATACTAATTTTTTTTTTGGGGGGAAAGCAGAACTCATACACTTTTAAATACACCTGTTGGTATATACAAATGACAAGAACCGGCAAGTACTCTAACATCACCCCCCGTTAAGATTTTAGCATGAAGTATGTATGAAGTATGAGTGTAAATGTATGTATATATGTATATATATATATATTTATTTATGTATAAATAAAGAAAAGCTAACATAAATAATGAATAACAACAAAGATTTAGAAATTGAAATGAAGGAAATTTATTTTAATGTATGAGCAATACAGAAAAACAATAAAAAAAAACAAAATAAAAGTCGAATTTAGAAAAACAAAGAATCTCATTGCGTGGACTTCAATGCGACCTACAAATTATTTTAGAGAAACTTGAAAAAATTTAATTAAAAAAAAATAGAAACATTTTAAGCTAAATACCATTAATTTCATATGGGTTAAAATTTGGGCTGTATGCCGCAATTTCTCCCCAGTATTAATAAACAATTGTTAAGCTGAAGGTCCATACCATCCGTTCTGTGCATATGCGTTGTTTGCGTTTCTGTACGTCCTCTCCGATTCTAAATTCAAGTTACATGCAATACGTCTTATGCGCAAGTATTTTTGTTGTTTTAACGCAAAAAGAGAGAAAATTTAAATTCACCACACGAACATTTGGCTACAAAAGAGAGCATGATGCATGCGACGTATACAAAAGTAGAAAGTAAACCCACTTTATCCGTCCTATGCGTCTATACGTTCTTTGCGCTTTGTTCTGTAACTTGCCACATACAATTACCTTGATTATACTTTTTGACACATGCATAAAACGCAACTACACATTGAACGGATGGTATGGACCTTCAGCTTTAAAGTTAAATCGTTTTTTAAACCTGTTTTCTTGGTTAAACGTATACATTTTGTGGAGGGTATTTTTGAAGCCCAAGAGAACTTACGAGAGGAATAACTGTCAGAATAATGGTAGAATTAGTAGATTCGTATCGTGAGTTGACGGAGCAGCTGAGAAAATCTGTAGCATAAATATAACATGTTGCTGTTTATTTAATATGTATCGTAAGTGTATGTGAGGTAGAAATCTACAGAAAATAGATTTCTACGTCAACTTCTCTCTTACATACATGCACACACATGTATAAAGCAAAGAGAAATACAACAACAGCTGAAACGTTTGGTGGAACTCTCACGTTTTTACTAACTAACATCCAGAATTAAACGATACTACCACTTCAAAAGTAACACGATACGAATCGACTAATTCTACCATAACTGCCGTCCTGCATTCACTTGTTGACATTTCTGATCGGTATACTATGGCAAATCGTCACGAATTGATGTGACGCTGGGACAACGCTACCAAATTATACAGATTTACTTTGAAAATCTGCCACCAATTCGCGCAGCTTATAGGCGACTTCCGAAATTTTTTTGGCGTATGTAATCGTTCATTTGACAAAGCCAACTGTCATACAGAATTTGTGGTTGACTACAAAAATAATTAACTTATAGTTAACTTTTCTTCGACTAACTAAAAGCTAACTGCAATGTCATCCAGAACAAATCCAAAATTAGTTCTTAAGTTGAGTACGTAATCGAACTTTATTCTCAGCTACTTTCTAACTCATTTCAGATTTATATGTAATTATTAACATTTTGCTGTTATTATTTTAGATGCTACCTTAGCTGGGTAGTAGCGCGTTGAGTACGCAGCGTGTGATGATACATGTTCGAACCCCAGAAAATGTTTTTAAATTTACTGACTACCAGGTGATTTAAAAAAAATCAACTTTAAGTTAGTTGAAAAGTAGTGCAGAGTGAGACAATTGACTACCGCCTAGGACATCGCAATGTTAAAATAGTCAGTTGATTACATTGAAAAGTAATCCAAGTGTCAGTCAGTACTAGTTGCGAAATAGTTAGCTTAATGTTAGTTTAAAGTTAAGGGAATTTCCTGCAAGCATGCAGTAGTACAAGCACGTCGAAGAAATATGCGTACTGAAGAGAATATCGCCGCTGTAAATGAAAGTGTGCAAGAAGATCAAAATTTATCGATTAGTCATCGGTCGCAGGAATTAGTGCTCTGCCCGTGCACTAGGTTGAACATTTGAAGCAAAGATATTGACCTACACACGTTTAAGATGCAGCTGTTGCAAGAATTAAGTCCACGCGACTATCTACGTCCTTCTTTCGCCGATTTAGAGCAGTCAGAAGCTGACCGATGTTCTATCACAAAATTATGTTCAACGATGAGACTCATTTTTTGGCTAACTGGGTTTGTTCATAAATAAAATTGTCTCACATTGAGTGAAACCCATCCACACAAGACACTTTACGGCTTCCATTACACCTAGAAAAATAAGCCTTTTGGTGTGCTTCACACGCTGGTAGCATCACTGGACCTTATTTCTTAAAAAACAATAAAGGCAGAGCTTACGTTACGGTCAATGGAGATCGTTATCGCACCACGATCAATGATCCGGGCGAGATCTGTTACCGCAGTCATCGTTTTCATAAAATCAAAATTTGGCGATAAGTTGATTTTAGGAAATTAAACTGTCAATTTGCTTCCTAGGTCGGGTGATTTGACACATTTCGATTATTTCCTGTAGGGCCACGTGGAGTCACTGCTTTGTGCTGAGAAACCAGCAACAGTTCACGCCTCGGATGCCAAAATTTTTCGTGTTATTCGTGACATAAGGCCAGCAGTGCCAGAAAAAGTACCCCAAAATTCGACGTACAGAATGCGCCATATGCCCGAAATGTATTGTATGTATATGTTAATGTATTGATCTTTCGAATAAAAAAAATTTTGGATTGAATTTTAATTTGTTGTGTTATTTTTTACAAGTTAAAGTTCTATCGGGTATTCGTTTGATTTTATCCACGGCAAATGAAAAAGTTTTACATCTATCGAAATAAATGAAAGAGGGGAGTAAAAACGTGAAAAGGCTGAGATGCAGTAAGTACATCAAAGATTTATACATATGTATGTATATATATGTGGTGGTTAAAAAGTAAAGTAAATAACTCTCGTATTCTATTTTCGCTGATTAGTTAAATAAATAATACTAATACTAATTGTGAAGTAAATAAAAGCTTGTTATTAACAGGGTGGTTAATATAATTTAACTTTTCCTGTTCATTAAAAGTAACCATATTTCTTGAAGAAAAGTTTTAAAAAAAAAGTTAATTGAAGTCAGCATTATTTATTAAAATGTGCCCGTAGAGGAAAAATAGTTCGGCATAACAAAATCTTCAAGTATTCAACATTTAGAATGACCGGTATATAGATATGTAGTGTTGTAGGGTTTCTCTTCAGCAAAACGAATATATGTAAATAATAATAAAATAAATTTGTCTAAAAGATAACTACAAAAAAATATTATGCGAAATTTGGTGAATTGCCAAAAAGAATACACGAAAAATTTTAGACAAAAAAAAACAAATAAAAGAAAGAGCAAAAAAAAAATTTAGGAAAAACCAAAAAAAATAGAACTTTTTGAAATGAAATTTAGTTAATTTCTTAATAAATTAATTACGAACTTCAACTTAACTTTTATTAAAAAAAACTTTTTTAAACATTTAAAACAGTCACTAATTATTTTAAAGCATTGAAAATTTATTTCAGCTACAATTTTATTAGGTCCGGTCGGTCGGTCTCTGCGCTTACTTAAATTCTAAAGCAAATAGTTGGATTTTTTTCTCACCTTCGATTTAGTATCTATTGGATTCTGCGCATTTTATTACAAAAAAAATATATTTTGTGCGTGTGCTAGTGCTTTATTTTGTTGTATTTGGGGAAAACTTTTAATATAATTTCTGAGATTTATAAAAAAAAAAAATTTGGTCGTGTTTAGCTGAATTTTGTAAAATTTTTAATTTGCAAATTCAGTGCGACTTGGGCTACTTAACTGAACGCGTTGTTTAAATATTCTTCTCAATCAATAAAGTTCTTTTTTTATAACGCAACGACCACAAGAGGAAACAGAACAAAAAAGAAAATTACATAAACTTAACAACTAAAAAAAGTATCTATTCTATTCTATTAAAACATTCTAAGATACACAGAGTGTAAAGTGTACAAAATTTCAAGTAATGGAAACAGTGCACAAAGAGAAATAATTTAAAAGTAAAATAAAATTTTGAATCGAAAAGCAAAACCCTTAAAAACACTTTTATATAACATTTAATAAAACATGAAAAATTGCATTTTCATTTAGCGGAGATAATTTTTGAACCTATTTAATTGAAAAGTGGAATAAAATTTGTGAAAATTGCTCGATTGGCGAATTATATTATTTTAAATTTCGTTGTTAAAATTTTTTTAGAAAATTTTTTTGTTTTTCCTTGAATTACGTTTTAAATGCTTTTGTAAAAATAAATATTTCTTATTTTCTTTTGTAGAAAAATAATATACATACAAATAAATGTTTTTATAAAATTTTACAAATTTTTCTTGGCTTGTGTGTGTGTGTGTAAGTGTGTGGATTTCTATTTAACATTGGGAGTCTGGTCAACGTTAAAAATTTAATAAAAAATAGAAAACAAAGTTTTGAAACGAAAACCGAAAAATTGGAAACAATTTCTGTTGAATTAAAGAAACGAGCTACAAACTAGACGAAATGAGTTCTGGGTAAGTTTCAATATTTATAAAACATAGTCTAGGGAAAAGAAAAAAAAAATTCAAGTTTTTGAAAGAACGTTTTTTTGAAGAGGAGTAATAGTGAAAAATAATTTTTATAAAAATTGTGCTTCATGGAAAACGTGAATTTTTATTTATTTATTTTAAAAATTATTTTTTTATAAAATTTGTGCTTCACTGAAAATCTGAAAATGTATTTAAAATTTTTAAATTTTTTGGTAGAAAATTAAGCGAAAATTCATAAAAAAAATTTTATTGAATTTGGGCTTCATAGAAAATCTGAAAATTTATTATTTTTAATAAATAAACTACCTAAAAATAAATAAAAAAATATTTTTTATTAAATTTTGTGCTTCATTAAGAATATGAAAATTATTTTAAAAATTAAAAATTCTTTATAAAAAGTTAGCCAACATATAAAAAATAAAAATATTTTTTTTTCAAAATTTGTGCTTCATTGGCAATCTTAAAATGTTTTTCAAAATTTTAAATTATGTATTTATAAAAAGTTACACTAAAATAAATAAAAAATATTTTTATGGAATTTGTTCTTCATTGAAAATCTTAAAATGTTTTTTTAAAAAATTCAAAATTCTTTATAAAAAGTTACGCCAAGATACATAAAAATGCTTTATTGAAAATTTAAAAAGTTATTTAAAAATTTTAAATTTTTGATAAAAAGTTATGCGAAAATACATAAAAACATATATTTTTTTAAAATTTGTGCTTTATTGAAAATCCTAAAATTATTTAAAAATTTTAAGTTATTGATAAAAAGTTACGCGAAAAATATATAAAATTTTTTTAAATATAAAATTCGTCTTCTGAAAATTAGTCGTATTTAATTATTTTAAATTCTTGATAAACAGTTAAGCGAATATTTTTTCCAACTTTTATACATTTTAATTGCCATAATCTATTGGCCTCAAAACAATTTCTTACATGTTCTAAATACAAAAGAAGTATAATAAAAACCAAATTTTTTTAATAAAAAATTATGACTTGAATATTTGCGCACATAAGTAAATAATTTGTTAAAAGAATATATACTTATGTATGTATATACATTGTACATATATAAGTATATAGTATACTACAATAGATGATCTTATATGTATATGTACATAAAATAATATATAACTTAAAAAGAATATACAAGAAAAAATTGTATTTATTTTTTGTTAGTTTTGTTTATAGAAAGACAAAGAACAAATTCTAAATCTAGGTCAAGGAACAAAAGAAATTATAATGAATTTTAGAAAAATGCACATAAACAATTCGTTTTAAATAATTTAGTAGAGGAAAACAAACAAAAATTATATTTTTTTTTTTCAAATTTAGAAGGGGAGACAGTAACATAGACAATAGATTTTTATGACTGTATAAATCATAATTTTAACACGTTTAATTTAAATTAAGACAAACATACGATTTCATATTTTTAAACTATGTACATACATACATATTTTAAATCTTTTGAATATTTTACTTGGTAATAACAAAAGTGAAGCAGTTTTTTTAATTTGGAAATTGTATTGTAAATGATTACATTATTATATGACCGAATATGACCGAAAAACTTCGAACGGAAAGTAGTTCAATCTCATCTGAAGTCTCGAAGGACCACATGTTTAAATAACTAATGGGAGTATTAGTATATCAAAAGTCAACTCAATATGTTCAAGGGGATTTGAACATATGAATCCTATTTTAACATCATAAAATGGCTACTAAACACAGCTTCAAAAAAGAGTTTAATACGCCTCTTTTAGCACCAGAAGAGCTGCAACAGTGCATTATTAAAAAACGTGCAAAAAGCAGAGTAGTAGGAAACGGTAGCCTTCCTCTATATCTTCCTTCACCACCCGTCTTCTCTATCACTATCCCTTTCCTAAAGCAGTAGTGGGCATTCATTGCCTGAGTGTTACTTCTCTTTAAAAAAAGAGCATTAACTTGAAGGAAAATGGCTGAGCAAAGGGGATTTGATTTTCAGTATTTTAGAGAGCGTGGAGTGATAAGGATATATCGTATATCACCAGGGTTCTTTCCTTTTGAAATGATTCGAGTCAAAATTATATTACTTCAATCACTTACATTTATTGATTATATAAAAATTGAGATTTAAGTATGTGTACCAATGCGCCTATCTTCCTTGATGGTCTATAAGAACTCTCGTGATATACGATATTTCCTTATCACTCCACTCCTCTATAAAATACTTAAAATCAAATCCCCTTTGCTCAGCCATTTTCACTCAAGTTAATTCATATGTTAAAAACCCCTTAAACATATTGGGTTGACTTTTGATATACTAATGCTCCCATTAGTTCTTTCAACAATTATGACGAAAATTTTTGCAGTACATTTTAATCCTCTATCTCTTCTCTGTAGGGGAATTTTTGTACCCTTCGTGTAAAGAGTCAAAAAGTACCTGTTAACAGGGATATAGCGAGTTCAAATATTCTAAAAAAAATTGTCATATAATTTTACTATTACTACTTCCTGTACCCCATTTCTGTAACTTGTGAGAAGTTCTCGCATCGAGAAAAATTAAATAATTATATTGACTGTCCTATTTTACACAGGGTTACTCACATAAAAACTTACATATATAAACTTACAAAACATATCAGCAAATACAGTTTTTTCTTACTCACCCTGTGTTTCACAGAATGATAACAATTTTTTTGACTCGAAAAGTTCTCAGATTCCTTACAGAAACGAGGCACTGAACACATTTAAGTTCAAAATTCAGCTTTAAGGGTCAATTTGGTACTTATTCACAATTAGTACTAAAAAGTTGCGAATCCCCGAATTTCAAGGAAAAAATTTAAGTTTTTTAAGTTTCGCAAATGTTTGGCCTAACACACGCTTTGTAGGCAGCAGAATGATTCCAGCTGAAACACATCTTCAAACATACATACATACATACATATTTACATATCGTCGGGTGGTTTGCCGCACAGTATATTAAAAATACATTATTACTGCAGCAAACCAATAACCAAGTGAAGATACATATTTCAATCAAGCTTTTTTATATATTTTTCATTTAAACTTCCTCTATTTATTGTTGGCCGAAAAATAAAAAACACTATTTAAGTTATTCAATCTCTGTCATCATTTATCATTTCACACCCTCCGGTAAAAAGTTTAACTTGGAAAAAAAAACACACAGACTAAATACATAAAATGTTTAACAAGTTGGCTACATTTCAACGACTCTATTAAATACAACCGGTTAAAAATTTAAATTTGTTTTCATAAAAAAACATTTAAGCGCCATTTATGTACGTATGTATGTAAAAAAAAGTACCAAACAAAAAATCACTCGCTTTGAAGCCAATTTAACTTAACACCCACTTAAAGCAACTAATTCATTCTCTATACAATTTGTTTGTTTAATACAATTAAATTGCGTTTAATTACACATTACTTACATTAAAAAAAAACACACACACACACACAACTCGTGTGTAATCAAAGAAATCATTAAAAAAATAAAAAAAAAATACATACAACTATATTAATAACAATAATAATGGTTCAATTTACAATTGTTTAATTGATGACGCTTGAGTGTGCGATTGAACAACAACAGCTGTTTTTATTTTAAACGATTTTTTTATTTGCTCATAATAATGCAAGTACGCAAATTGTCTGTCTCAATTATTCATTGTAACGGTATTTAAAGATTAGTGATGCCATAGGAGGAAGGAAGGCAGGCAAAAAAAAAGTTGGAGTTCTATTAAATTTCTTTGTTATTTAATTTAACAAGAATTTCTCAAGCAAAAGGTGTGCTTCTATAAAGTGATTTTATTTTTTTTTTCAATTACATACTTTCGTGTATTTATTGGAAAAAATGGCTTTTTATTTAAATAAAAAACAAATTTTTCCACGCCAATACGACTGACGATGCTTAAGAAATATTTAATGAGCAAAGTATTCAGCAAACTAAAGGAACAATTTTAAACTGGAAAAAGCTTCTAGTTCTAATTAAAAATTTATTATAAAATGGTCATTTATTTTCTAAAACTTATAAGCAAATTTAGTTTGCGAGTTTGTTAAAAAAAACCACACACAGTTTTTATACAAACATATGTACGAGGGTTGTCCCAAAACTAGCCAACCTTACGAAGAAAACACAACAAATTTATTTCTCAACATAATCTTCTTTTAACTCCATACACTTTCCCCAACCTCACAATTATTATCACTGGAGTTGCCATACACTTGTCGGCACTACCAATAAACTCGGATGTGGTAGCCCTATCAGCCACCCTTATTAGGGATAATAAATCAGTCAAAGTTTAAGCGCTGGTTTAGTTAAACTAAACTCAAATTTATATGTAGTTTAAACTCAACAGGAGTAAGCCAGTGAACCATACTTTATGTGTAGTTTAAAAAATAATATTGTGGCAGCACTAGAATAAATGTCAAAAAACAGCTGTTTTGCAGCAGGCTCACAATTCCTTGCACAATCAAATATGAAAAAAAAAATTTAAACAATTTTACTGAGAAAGGAATTATATTTATGCTTGGCGAAGTAGAATAGTATAAATGAATAGTAGAGTATAAGAAAACAGGTCGAACAAGATCTAAAGAAAAAGTAGTGGCTTCGAAAAAAGTTAAGTGCTCTTGTAATGCAAAACATATGGTCTTTAAGTAACAACAAACATATGGCCTGCATTGGTAGTTTAAACGCCCAATTTTATGTGTTTACAGATGCTTTAAATACTCCACTGATTTATATATAGGTTTGCTAATTTAAACACATTTTAAACCAAAAATAGAGATTAACTCGCACTGATTTATTAGCTTTTAAAGGTAATCGATTGCTGAAACCTTTTCGAAGATAGTCAACAAAAATTATCCCATGCGCATTCCAAGAAAAAGACGTCATGATACTGCCTTTAGAAGGAATTGTCTTCTCCTTCTTTGGGCACTATTATCCCATCTCAGTCGACTGTTTTGACTGTTTCTTTGTCTCATTTGTGAAGTGATGGTTCATGGTTATGTATTGACGCAAAAACTCGGCTTTATTTCGGTGAAACATCGCCAAAAATTATATTGAAGATCTCCATGACGTTGTTGTTATATTGTGTGCAACCCATCTTGCCCATATCTTTCTCGTCTTCAAACTTTCGGTTAATGGACGATGTATAGCACTTTTTTTTACTTTATTAACCGTTTTTATTACTGTCTGTCATGGGGTGAAAAATTGGTCGACTACTAAAGTGTTTATCTAGGCAGCTCTTCATGGCTGAATCCCCGAAATGTGTATCAAGCAATATATGAGAAAATTTTAAATTTAGCTCTCCCTAGTCTTGTTAACATTCGATCATTTTTGATATTCAAGCATAAAAGTTATAAAAAATATGTCTTACTTTCGGTTGAATGTTTCTCCATTATCGTTAAACTAGTTGGCAACGCTAATCGGTTAATTGTTCAGGCAAACACAATATAGTTTTGGAAACTATGTTTTTTTTCTGTCCCAGAGCTGGAAGTTGCACTGATATCACAAATATATGTTTGGTAAATTCTAAAATTTTGTATTATCTTATAGTTTGGATTAATAATGTTATGATGAGTTTAAAATATAATTATATTTTTCATTATAAATGATTTCAGGCTAAAATATAAATATTCAAAATAAATACAATAGACGTCAATCAGAACAACTTTTAGGTGCCTGTGATGATAAAAACTTAAAATTTAAAAGTAAACTTATTTCTACATATTTCTCTTAATTGATCATAGCGCACTCAGGTAATCACTAAGCTCTAATTTTAAATGCATAAAGATTTTTGTTTAAAATTTCTATATATTTTTTACCTTAACCTCAACGTGTGCAAAATAAGAAAAGAAAAAACGATTATACATATAACTTTTCTTGGTATCAAAATGTCAACAGTATTTAGAACAAATTAATTAATTAAATTACGGGGTGAAAAATTATGCATAAACTCATAAACTTTTAAGAGACTTAAAAAAGAAAAGAAAATCTGTGTGTTATAATATTTTTTATTTTTTTTTTTTTTTTTTTTTTTGCCAAAATCATGTTTAGCATTATTATTATTATTATTTCTGCAGAAAAAATACTCATACAAGAGGAAACGCTGGGAACAAGTGTTTTTTATACCATGATTTTTTTTTTCGTTTATTAAACATAGTACATATTGTTTTAAATTTGAATTTATTTATTTATTAGGAACACTGTTCTATTTTTTTATTTTTTCATCGTGCAAGTTATTAAACCCACTACAAGTCTTGTGAGAGAGTGGGCGTTGGTCTATGAAAAATATGGCAATTTTTATTTATTTTCAAGGCTGATTAAAGAGTTATACTCGAATGATTTCATAGAAAATGTATAGGCTGTGGAAGCTAAAAATAAGACAATGTAATATTGTCCAATATATGTATACACATGTTATTGAAAAATTATATTAAAGTTAGCATTTCCTCTTCTATGATAAGTTCTTTTTTTTAGTGAAGCATAAGAAGAATAAAAAAACCGCATGTGTCTACTTGACAAATGGTTTAACTAAATTACCATATGAGAATTATTAAACTCCAGTTTTGTTGCTGGCAGAAACATTTTTACTTTACTTGCTCAATATTAATAATTTCCTGAGAAAACATTTGCCTGTGTACATAAGTATTTAAGGATTTCTTTATTGCAAAAGTTTCCATCTTTGGACAAGAATTAAACCCACATAAGGTTGCCAGATTTAGCAACTCAATTATCATTTGTACGCGCAACGAAACCAAAAGGTGACAACTTCAACGCCTTTTCAAGTAAGACCCTGTTGGAAATTTTCCAAAAGCTATATGCGATTTTTTTTTTGTTTAGTCAGGCAAAACAACTCGCCGGAATCTTGGTATTTACTGCGCAATAATTATAACTAGTTCTCGCTTATACCCTTCTGGTTCATTGTGATACAAAGAGACTCTGCTTAAGCGGAGTATCAGTCTGAGTTTGCATTAGAGCAGAGGAACCCGTACGGTTGTCCTAATTCTTGCAACCTCATCAGCTCTTGAGTTTTCCTAATAACCTCTATGCCCCGGGATCCAGATGATATTCAATTATAATATTAAACAACTCTGCCACGTGTCTGAATCAAAAGGGGTTTCAATAGCATTTAGTGGTTACGCTTTTTTGGGCAAATGTTTTCTAAGTGTGACCATACCTTAAGCTAGAAAAATTACAAACAGATGACTCACAAAAGCAGTGTGATGCATTTACGGACAGACGATTTTTTATATTCTGATATATACATACATACACACTATATATATTTTTGTATGTATGTATTTATAATATTTAAAATAAAACACGAAACATTTATCATTAGCTTCATACTTTGGTAAAGTAGGCTGTCCATTAATTATTTCACTTTGGAGAAGCTTTTTTTAACTTTAACTTTAACGTTTTCCCAGTAGTGTCATTATTATTATTTTCTTAATTTATTTATTTTTTATTAAAATTGTCTCTATGATGTATAACAAACAATCTGTCTCAGCATCTGTCTAAATTTCTGTTTTATTTCTCCTTTTCCAAATATCAATAATATTTGACATTTTTCATATTTGTTTATGACAACTTAAATCTTGATTGTTTGCTTCAAGTTTTTTGCTTTTCAATTATAAGTGTTACGAAAATTGGCAGAATAATATCCAATAAGAGGCAGGAAACCAGTACGAAAATAAATTGATTTAAGTGGGTGGAAGATTCGACCCATATTTTTCTGCCATGCACGAGGAAAATTGATTAATTGAAAAAAAGAGGAAAAAATAGATTGAGTATTTGAAAGCTATTGATCGGCATAATATCAGAAATTTAAAGTGAAATTTCTGAAAAATACCAGAGAAGTCTAAGATAAAAAAAAATAATATAAAAGTTAAAACTGAATTTACTAAAGTTGTTGTTAGACAAATAAGGTTTGTATTTATAAAAAAATATATATACACTATGCCACTTAAGTCTACGGACGACATCAAAAACTTAAGTTATTGCTATTTCTGGCACAAAACTGTACTTGGAAAATATAATACAAAATTAAACTCGACTCTAACTTCATACAAAATATGAATTAAAAAAGAAAGCTTTTAGTAAAATTAAAGAAGCAAAGCCTTGTGCTTACAAAATTCAACATACGACAATGGTCTTGCATCGTAGCATGTGCAAATTGGTATAGTATATTTATACTCACCAATTAACAATTTATTTATCGCATATTTCGCACATTTTATATAATCGAACACATATTCTTTACAAACATCAATTTTCTTAGAATTTTTGAGGATGGCTTCGTATAAAAACTTTGAATTGGTGTGTCATAATATTGTAAGTCTATATAAAAAAACTATAAGAAAATCCGTTATTATTGGAAATATATTGAAATTTGCGAACGTCCTTAGACTTTTGTGGCATAGTGTACATCTTGTTCGGGCCTATTCTCGTCTAAGTACCGTTTTAAAACGACACATAAAAACGGCAACTTTATGCTAGGAACACAATTGGGACGAACGACGAATTTCGTTCACGTCGACGAATTCGTCGATAAGAGTTCGCTGCGTAAATTCGTCGTGTAAAGCACAACAACGACGAATTTACACAGCGAATTCCTCTCTTATATTTGATAAAGTTGGTTGTTGTGTGTACAAAAACAGAGAGTGAGAGAGAGAAAATTGTTTTTTCGTCGTTCGTCGGCGTACAAATTAGAAATAAATCTATCTCAGAATTCGTCACGCACGACGAATTTCGTTGTACGGCGGTGTTGTGTTCATTTTCATATGCACACATGTGTTTTATTTTTTATGACGAAAGTTCGCACCGAAAAATTCGTCGTTCGTCCCAGTTGTGTTCCTAGCATTACATTAAATTGATAATATGGTATTTGGGTAATACGGTATATTATCAATGTAATATTATGATTTTTATGTGTATGTAGTTTTAAGATCGAACTCAAACGGGAATAGGTCCGTCCGAATGTTAAATAAGATAAGAATATGATTCGTAGAGCATTTGATTTGATTATCTATCATGTTGCTTTTAAGTTATGGTTACCTTTTTTCAACAAATTAGATCTAAATATTTTAACTTGTTTTGAAAATTTCTATTTAATTATGTTACATGAATAGGGCAGATTTTTATATACATATACACATATTTAGCGTATATTTTCCTTTGAGTAGATATCGTTTTAAAACGACAGATAAAAACGCTAACTTTACATTGAAAAAATATACTGTGTTACCCGAGCACCGTATTATCATTTCAATATAAAATTATCGTTTTTATATGCCGTTTTAAAACGATACTCAAACGAGAATAGGGCGGCCGCATTGTTTATTTTTCTTAATATGACAACTAAGTTGAATGACTGTTTAATTTTTATGCACAAGTGCTCAATGCTAAAAAATATAATTCATTTTATATTTTTATTTTTTTTGATTTTTTGACTACCTTTAGAGTTTCTTAAAAAAAATTCCTTAAAATCTTTTAACACTGCATTTAATTTCATTTTGTTAATCTAAACACACGACTCTTTTTTTCTACTTTTTATTTATTATTATTTTAATTTTTATTGTTTTACTAAATATTTTGTTGTGCATCTTTTGCTAAAAAACTGTTTCACACTTCATACTTCATTTACAAAAATATATATACATACATATGTATGTATATATAAAAAATGTCAATGTCGTTTGAAAAAACTCATCCTCAAAGTCATTGAGTGTGATTTGTTTGTCCCTGCTTGTGCGTCTGGTGATTGACTGGTTGAATGGCTTGGATTAAACGGCAACGTTTTTTGAGCTGCTTGGTCATGACAAGCCGTAATGCATCAAAATGTCGTAAAATCTAAATATTTATTTAAGATTTTACAGCAAAATCGTCGATATAATAATTAAGCAGACCCCATTGTACTTGCTCTTAAATACATATTTGTGATTTAATTTTTATTTTTTTATTTTTTATTTTAAGTTAACGACTTATCAAGAAAAATAAACAATTGAGCGCGGTCTTTTCAATCTGTGCAACATGTGAGAAGATGGTGTGAACCAGAAACAACATTAAACTTTCGAGTGTGTGCCAAAATGACAGCACAACATGAATAAGAGAGAAAAAAAACCAGCAACAGCAAATAAATAAATAAATTTTCAAAGTTTAATGCACTTGTTAATAAATAAGAAGAAGAAAAAATTATGCAATTTTTCAGCACAAACGATAAATAAACAGAGTTTGAGGAGTTTTTTTATGATACGAGTACATATAAAATATACCAAATTATTTAAACAAAATGTTAAAATAAATACCGGAACTTGAATTATTGTTCATACAATAGAATATAGAATGGAGCAACACAGCGATAAGCATTTGGCTTTAGCATTTAATAAAAAAAAACATTACAGAAAAATAAACAATTGATAAACTGCCCCCAATCTACCAGCCCCCATTTGGGAGTGTTTCAAACAAGAGTGATTCAGAGTATAGGAAATTCCATGTCGTATGAGTTTTAAAATTAAAAGATGCTGACTGACTGTGATGAATTAAATTTCCCAAAAAAAATTTTTTGTTTAAAAAGTCCGCTACTTTTGGTGGTTAAAAGTTATAGAACATGACAAGAGACCATAAAATTCGTCTTTGTGTACCTTATTCTTCATTACTCAGTGTCTAAGTATACTTTTTGCTAGAGCGCACAGTGGGGTTTTCGTATCAAAAACTCTATTTTTCCACCATCTATTGCTTAATAATATTTAAGTGTAAATTATTTTTAGTTAGTTTTAATTATTATTGTTCGAACTTCATTTGGCTCTACAAACACTAGCAGAACGGAACAACTAGCAGTTTTCGAAGGTCGCTGCCTCTTCATCATCAGTGTTCTTTGTGTTTGGTCCACTGTGTGTAGTGTCAGTTGATATAGATTTCGGCTTTATATACTCAGTTTTCAGTACAAATGGAATATGTGAATTGTTTTGATTTGCAATGGAAAAAATAATGTAGCCTCAAGCTGTCTGTTCTTTCATTAAAATGAAAGAAGAGGGAAAGTCTTCTTTCGGTTAAAAAAAAATAGTTCTCGGAAATGAATATTCCATAAATGCTGAAATTTTTTCGTCGTTTACTGGTTTCATCAGAGCCTTTTATAACCACTTTAAAACATCAACTTTCCAAACAGGATTTGGAATGTGAAGGTGTCGTCAAATAACTGATGGATGAAGCATAAATAGTTTTTTGTCGAATAATAAATAAAATATTAAACAAAAAAATCCTATTTATATTTTGTATGGGTTTCATAGACTGTGGGCGTGACCGATGAGACTCGACGTTCGTCGTTTTTTACTCTAGAATAGTGAATGTAGCAAAGTTAAAGACGTCTGCTTGGATAGGAAACATTTTATGCGACAAAATCTTTTTGGATTACATAAGCGGTGGCCGGTTTCAAAGAAATTCTATTTTTTTTTTTTCAATTTAGTAATAAAATGTTCGGTGTCAACTTCCAATAATTTTTGCACAAAAATTTATAAAGTCATCCCACTGTGCGGTTCGGTTCCCAAGGGACCTCTTCAAATAAAAAAATTGCTACAGTAGAAAAATTTAAAACTCAAAAGTAAGAAACGCAAATATAAAAGATTTTAGGCTGCATTTTAAAAAATTCCCTATTTTTCAAGGTTACATTTTCCGGCAGTAATAAAAATATCACATGGCTGTCAGATCTAGCAACTCTGTTATCACTTGTGTTAATTGATACTTTGTATACGCCTTTTGACTTGTCACTGAAGTATCTCACAGGGACCTACCTATTCGGTGTAGAATAATATAAATTATTTAAAAATGTCATCCGACACTTAACTGTAACAATGTTACAAATTCAATTATAATTTATTTTTGAGCAGATATTTTTTGGCATTCGAACTGACAATCATGACATGACAGGCTTGCACACTACCCACTCGACCACACAGGAACTCATATTTCAAAAGTATAAACACCTGTTAAACTTAGATTAATATCTAAGTATAGTTACGGGACTTGTTCCAAAGTGAGTTGGCGGTATCATTGGAGGGAACAATGAATCCAACCACATTGAACCTGATCAGTGTCGTTTACTAAAATACTAGATCAAGTCCCAACTAAATTGAGAAAGGATCAAGACGATACATCACGATTGATGGTGAATATGTAACCATTTACAGGATATGTCCTTTTTTCACTATACACAACTCCCTACTTTTCGTAACACTATCATTTTTTCAAGTCATTGTTACCAAATATGTACTCGCAACTGTAACAACGAAAACTTGCACTTTTTTATTATTTTTATTTTTAAGTAAAATTTTTTTTTAACTTTCAGCTTTTGATTCAAAAATATTAATTTTAACCTTTTAATTACAAAATATCGCATACCGAATGAGGACACAAAGCATAAAATGAAAATATTTACGTGAAATGAATGCCACTACGAAATAAAAATTATAGAAGACACAGGCTAGGTGTGAACGACACGTTAAAATTCGCAATTATATTCCGTCTCGTGACATATCTGTGTACTTTGTGTTCCACATTACTCACTCGACCATAGGGGCACTCATATTTCAAAAGTATAAATATGTTAAGTTAAGCTTAGGTTAATATCTAAGTATAGTTACGGGACTTGTTCCAGAGTCACTTGACGGTCCATTTATATCGACTCATTGTCTTTCCTAGCCAAGTCTTTCTTATATACATATATACTAACCCAAAAAAAAAAATTCGTAATAGATAATACATGCCCCAGCGGAGTCCTTTTTATATAGACATACTAAATAAAAAAAATATTCGTAGTACATACATATAATATATAATATTCGTAATAGTGCCCTATTGAACTATGGAATAAAAGTAAACGAACAAAAATGTGTTCAGGTAACATTTACCCTATGAAGAAAGAGTTACTTGTTCCCAACTTGTTCCTCAACATACACCTTGATTACATGGAAACGCCCTCCACATTGACTCTAACTTAACTCCGATACATTGGCTGCTTAACTAGTAGAAATTCAATCCACAGTCTAGATTGTAAACTTTTAATATATGTACTTTTGAAACCTTCATGGTGCTACGAAATTCAGCTACGGGTAACCTGGCCACACAACCCGCTATTGAAATTTTCAATCTTTTATTCGATTTTTATTAAAATATAACTGATACAAATTCAATCCAAATATTTTTTAAGTGCAGTTATTGCTTAACTATCCAAATCACTGTGTGCTTCGTAGTTCAGCTAATTTGTAGAATACAATTCTCATTATTAACATGTCATGAAGAGTTTTAAAATTATCACTGCATTATTTTCTTTCTGAATCGACTTAATTTCAAGTTTGTGCTTGTATAGATTTATAAGCCTTGACACGAATCTTGTGCTTTAACAGAGCTTTATTAGTGTCTTAACAGAGCTCTGTTAAGCTATAATGCATTTCTAAAGGACTTTTCCAGTAAATGAGGCAACCCAGACGGAAAAAAGTAATGCTCCTCCTTTATTATTGCCCATTAATCTATTTTTGAAAAGCATGAACTTGAACTAGATACTCATATTTTCTGAAGGATACGCATTTTTTTTTTGGGAGTTCCTCTAAAAACGTGCGTACTCAGAATTTCTTGAAGTTCGAGTTTTCAGGAGTTCTTCAACAAATCTTTAAATTTGCCCTACATTTTCTAATGTTAGAAACTGTGAAAACTGTGTATCTTAAGTACATACGAAACTGTATATGTGCATATTTCACATACCGCTTTCTAAAAGATATTTATTTTTAAATCCCAGTTTTTGATGGATCATGTCCCGCTTTCAGCTTCCAATGTAGGAAAATCCAAAGAAAAAAACATATACATATTTATATTATTTGATAGGTCCTGGACTCACCTACAACACTAGAACGAGTCCCAATAACTAGAACGAGTTATAACGAAGCATGTTGTGATGTCTGTTGAAGCTTTTTAGCTTTTAAGATGTTTAGTAATTCTCAATTACTTTATGGTAGATTTTATATGATTCCAATTTTTTTTTTTTTTCAAGAATTTGGTTGGACATTTTCTGATAAATTGGCATTAACATTAACGTAATGCAGCGTATAGAAAATATTAAACAATATACAGTGGAATCTCCCTTAACGGACACTTCCTATAAGCGGACACCCCCTTTAGACGGACACTTTTAAGAGGTCCCGACAGCGCTCCATTTAAATGTTTAGTTTTCTCTTCATCGGACAGTCCCCTTGTACGGACACATTTCAATGGTCCCTTCAGTGTCCGCTCAAGAGAGATTCCACTGTAGTTACCTTAATATAGAAACCGCCTAACTCATTATATATATATATATTTTTTTTTTTGAAATTGCGATTTTTTTAACACTCCCATTTTCTCAAGTCCTACGACGAGTACGCTTGGTTCAATTGTCACCAAATTTTCTGCAGTGGAATATTTAAATTTATTTCTTAAATTTGTATTTTGATTCAAACAAATACATTTTTCCTGCTGAAATTTTGCCTCATATGTACATCTGCAGCTAGCTAGCTTCCGGACTGAATATGTATCTCTATATATTTCAATTTCCCTTCTCCCCAATAAAGTAGACTTTATAATATGTTATATCACAAAGTTTCTTAGTTATTTAATAAAAGCTTTTATTAGAGCCTCCGCTCGCGTTGATCTGCCTAAAAACTACATTAGAACCGGTTTTAAAATTACCCTAACCAGCCCCAAAATGCGTTTTTCGGAAGGAATCTGTATCAAATATAAAAACCGGTTTCGAACTGGATAAAACTATTCTATATTTGCCGCTTTTAATGCAGCTTACCATTGGTGAAAGAATTTTCAAAATCGGTTCAGCGGTTTGAGCGTGAAAGCTTTACAAACAAACTCAATTTCATATTTATAACATTAGTAAGGATAGTAAGGATAAAAGAATAGATAAAATTATATTAGGGCCAAGAATTAAAAACACTGTCACGAAAATTTCGTAGCTTTCAAAATTATTATTCATATTTCATTTAAAACATTTTAATACTTTTTTTTTTTTGCAAATAAAATAATAAATAAGCACCTAATCTCAACAAATTAACTGACATATACTTCTCTTTTTTTGACTTAAATTTGACCACGTTTTTTACTTCAATATTAAATCTTAATAGTTTTTTTTTTCAATATTAAATTTCAGTTATTATGCCACCATATTTCATCTTTATTAAAATTTGCTACAAAAAAAAAAAAACGAAAACTTTATACCTTTAAGACAATCAACTATAAATAAATAAAAAAAAAATAAAATAAAATAAAACATCAAAACAAAATGTTTCTTGTTGAGAGTTTTTTTCAACATTGTGCCCATCATTTCGTTTGAAAGGTTGTACTTTTGTGAAGAGTGAAAGTGAAATCATCATGTAGTTTTAAATATATTCGAACAAAACAACTTAAGTTTTCTTGTGCAAAAAAAAAATCATAATAAATTGGTACCCCCATAAACCATTAACTACATGTGGCCATTTTATATACAACAATACAACAATACAACAATACAAAACATAAGAAACTACTTTAGTTAAAAATAAAGAAAAGAAGCACACTAAAAAAAAAACGTTTAAGAGAAGCTTTAAAATCAGAGAAGAAGCCAAATTGGTAGCAGCGTGGCCAAGGCAGCAACATTAATAAGTATTACGAAAGAATTTATGATAAATGATTGTTAAATTTTTAAATAAAATATATTTATGTATGTATGTATACTGAAAGAAATATTTTAATATAAAAGTAAAGTTAAGTGGCTTCTAGAAGAGCCCTTTAAGCTAAAAATACAACAAACATATAGTGCCATAACCGCCAAAAAAGCTTATGCGACATAATTTTCGAACTTGATTTTTTGACCAAAATCGATTAATTGCGATTGTAAATAATCCATTTTCGTAAAAAAACGAAGTCCAATAAATGTGTCGCTTAGGCTTTTTTTGCAGTTATGGCTGGATATAGTGCCATAACCGCCAAAAAAGCTTAAGCGACATAATTTTGGAGGTTAATTTTTTTTACGAAAATCGATTAATTACGATCGTAGATAGTAGATTTTTGTAAAAAATACGAAGTTCCAAAAATATGTCGCTTACGCATTTTTTTTGGCGGTTATCAGCCAAATTTAAATTGGAGCGTCCAGCGTTGCTTAAGCAGCTGGGCATGTGATATTTTTTTTGCATATTTGTTGGTTTAGTGAATAAACGGTTAAGTCTTAAAATAATTTTTGCAAGTAGAGCTTATTACAATCTCTATTCGAAATTGAGGAATTTTATCACATCTATTGTTTATTTATAGTTAAAGACTTCATATGGAAATTTTTGGCGAAATTGCCACAATAAAATTCATTGTCCAAATGAAATTTAAAAAGAAAATTGCTTTCATAATTTTTAAATTTAAAACAAAAAATTTGGAAGAGTTACTTTTGTGTTCTTAAATGGGGAAAGGTCATCCCTTGATAATGAATTCCATTCGGACATGTACCCTACAGTTGGCAGCGGTCGAAAATCAACAAGTTTCACAGTAATTTTGGAAAAAAAAATTTTCCCACAAATAACATTTTATTTTATTTATTATTGAACAAATTAACTGTGAAATGACTGCAAGTGGAGTGGCGCCAGAGTGTTGTTTGAGTGTAAAGTGAATTTAAAAATAAATTTTTTTTTCTTATAAATATGTTTTCCTTTCATAAGATTTGAACTCATGTGACTAACTAATATATATTTTTTTTATAATTCTACTAATGTGTTTATACTAAAGTTTATTAATAAATAATTTTACTGTCAATTTTATTATTCTTTTATTTAATAATATGTTAAGAGTTTTGTGCCAAATGCGTGTGAAATTTTTCGTTCTCAACACGTAGAGAAAATTTTCGAAAGTTACATTTAATATAAAATTTTATTTTTGTTTCTAATCTAATTAAAGCATTGCTTTTTTTGTTATTTAAGTTTTATTTTTACACAAAGCTTCCTTAGTTCTCTCATAATTAGTTTGATAATTTTTAGAATGAACATGAACATGTTGATATTTCCCGCCTTTTTCCCCTCTATAAATTATAGCTAACCCTGAAATTGTTTTTGTGCTTTTTTAAAAATATCATGTATTTAAATTGTAAATTTTTACGATTTTTCTTTTAGAGATTTCTAAAAAAAGCAACCTAAAACATTCACTAAAAATTAAATGGCGCAGATTTAAATATAGATTTATGATTAAAAAGCATGGCAAAATACATTTACCATGCTTTAATTATTTCTTAATGTTATTTGTATAAAATTTGTCTAATTATAATTCAAAACTGATTAAAATGTAAACAAATTTTTTCGATAAATAAAATATTTTTAATTAAATTTCTGTGTTTGCATATTTTAATAATTGTACTCGTACCTCAATTTTTTTCTATTATCATTACGATTGCTGGGAATAAAGCCCACACGAAAATCTAAAGTACTTTTCAATTAATACTAAATGTTTCCTCATTGGCTTACACAACAGATCTGATAAACCTATAATTTCTACGACAAATTAATTATTAACAAATAGAAAAAAAACAACAAAAAAAAAAAATAATTACAAGACCTCAAAACAGCAAACAGCTGACAGCAATAACAAAAATACAAAATGAGACCCAGTATCACATGTCAAAAATTCATTAATTCAATTCGCGCAAAATAGAGTTCAAAACAATTACCAGCAACAAAAAAAAAAACAAATTAATTTCTCATAATAGAAAAACCAGCCAACAAAGACAACAAACTTTGAGATACTTTTTAACATTCCATAGATTTAAGCACCCGTAAAAATATGTAAAATGTTGATAAGAAAAGATTGAATACGCAAGCAGAAAAAAACAATTAATAAATAAAGCAAAAAAAAGTTGTAACACAAAACAAAGGATTGCAAATCTATACGATTACAGAGGCAATTACCCAGTGAAAATTACTACCAGTTCATCTATATTTAGAAAAAATAATTGTCTTTATTAAGACGAAGTATTTATGTATGTACGAGTATGTTGGTTGTTGGTTCAGTAAGTGCGAGTAGACCTAAAAGAGAAATTCTGGCAAAACTAGAAACTCCCTATGTTTATATAAAAATATTCAAGAAATAATTGAGAATTACTACATATACAAAAGTGGACAAAAGACTACAAAAGTCCACAATAAGTATTTTAATTCAATCGTGGAATATTTTGAAGTTGCAACAAAAGTTATTTTTACTCTTTTGCAAAAATTATTTTAAGAAAGACGCGTTTAATCATTAACAAGACGGAGCTTATCTTAAAGCAAGTTTGCAAGCCCCTAACAAAATAAAAATAAAAATGGAAATTTAGAGAAATAATTTTCTACTTATTAATTCAATATCAAAATATCATCTCTTTTGCTGTTTTTTTTCCTGTTGACATTTGACCAGTTGCACACACTACATGCAACTTAGTTGCACAAAAAAAAATAAACCTTAAGCTCTATTAGTCACCTCAACAATTGGCAATAAAACACTTACATACATAATAAGCATGTTGCAGCACATAAAAGGCAATTTTCAATTCCCTGTCATGAATATTCGTTCATAATTATTAGATTTGACCACTTGTAACTATATGGAAAAATTTGTTTCAATACTCTTTATGTGTTTGTGCAAACGTAATAAATAAGAAATTGAATCGTTTTCCTTTCTTTATGATTCCTACAAAAAACAGTGTTGTTCGAAATACAAAGAGACAAACAACTGGAGCCACTTGAAACAGCAGCTGTGTATTGTAACAAATATATTAGCCCAATTCACAATCTTGTGCAAATGGTCTTGCATCGTAGCATGTGCAAAATGGTATAGTATATTGACTCACCACTAAGAATTGTTAAGTGATGAGTATCAATATACTATGCCATTATGCACATGCTACGATGCAAGACCATTTGCACAAGTTTGTGAATTGGGCTAGTATGTATGTAAATAGTACGTACGGTACGTACTTGATTGCACTTATTGTTTTTGTAACCAACAATTTGAATCATACAATTTTCCCACAATTCGTCGTTCAAAGCACGAATCACTCACTATTTATACAACAATGGTTCTGCTGCAAGGTTGTAACACAAGTTGTATTCGATTAATCGTCGGTTGGTTTCTGGTTTGCGGCACAGTATATTCAAAATACATTATGTCTGCAGCAAACCAGAAACCAACCGACGTAATTTTTTTATAGCATGCATTTTGTCTTCCAATGATGCCAAGTTTTATTTCTTTAACTTCCCGCTATAAAATCGAGGAAGCTACTGATTTCATTTCAATTTTAGAAAGGAATTTTTCGCTACATCTCGAGGCCATGCGAAGCTTTCTAACAATTTATACGATTAGGTATGTATGGAAGGGATGGGTCGTATTTGCATATAAAGATCTTATTTCGAACTCAACAATTTTCGAAAATAAAATGTTTGAGAAAATGTTTTTTAAATAGATTTTTAACTATTTACTGGGCCCATTGAGACCAAAATCCAAATGTAGACTTTCGCACGATGTCGTTGTTGGCGGAGAAACTTCGAAATAAGCGCGTTATTTTAATAACTCTAAGGATATCATTTAAATCGATTTTTGATTTTATTAGGTCAAATTTGATATAAGCCGGTTAAATGGTTCGCGAGATATGGTTGTCAAAAAATTTCCAAGTGTTTTTAATTATTTATTAAATCAGGTTTTTCGATTTGAAAAACTTCACAAAATGTTGAAAATTTTATCTAAATCGTTTAAATGATTCAAGAGATATCGACGTAGAAAATTTAAAAACCAAAAGAAAAATTTTATATTACTCAAAAAACAATAATATATAAATATATTTAATAATATTTATAAATGTTCGACTGCTTTGTGGGAATGAAATAAAATACAATGACCACAAGTGGCCACAAGTTTTTTTACTTTAATAAACTCAATAATTAAATATTTTTTTGGAAAAATATTTTTTGAAGAGAATTTTAATTTTTATTAATAAAAATTTTAAACGTTAAGGCCATTTTCACCAACTCTATTTAAATATCAATTCAAATTTAAATGTCGATTTTCATAAATTTTTTTTGTGGAGAAATTACTTTCTTTGTAAATGATAATACCCCTTATTGTGAATGTCATCGTCGACGTCACATCAAGACGGCAGTAAAAACTGGCACTTGTCAACTCTCTGTCGACAACAATTGACTACTATTATTACGCTCCATTAATTTACAAAGTCTTAGAGATTAGTAAGATATTTTAAATAAGACAATTGTTGCCGATAAAGAGTAGAAAATTGACAATATTTACTGTCGTCTTGATGTGATGTCGACGACGCCATTCACAATAAGGGGAATAATCAGCCCTGTTCTGTAAACCGACTGATTTGAAATCGCGCGATTTTAGAAAACTAACTCCGAAGATAGAAATATTTTTTCAGATTTTTTTCAATTTTTTTATTATATGTGACCCGGTCTATGAAAAGGTGGCTGGCTTATGACTAAAAAAAAAACAACAACTACCGAGAAACTGACGAAATGCATTGTTTATCTTTAACAGCTGATTTTGAGTCATAAGCCACCTTTTTATAGACCGGGTCACATATACATAGTTTCTCAAATATCATATCTGAAAGAAAATTATGACGTATGACTTTATAAACACGTCTGCAGGGCTGTTATTAATTTTTTGAAAACGAGAAATTTTCTCGGATTCGGTTTACAGAACAGGGCCGAATTTTATACTTCGAAAGCAAGAGCTGACAAAAAAAAACCTAGTGGAGATTTCGATTAAGCGAAACAACTTTCAGTTCTCGGCAACGAAAAAAATGATTGAATTTTATATTGTGTAATTTTTGCTTTATTTTCCAATTGTGATTATTTTTTGCAATTTATAGCAAATTTATTTTTTTGTAGCTTGAGACAAATACATCCATAAAATAAAATAAAACTTTTGCAAAAAAAAAAAATTATTTGTTGTAACACCCCTTTTCCATACGCCAAGTTTACTTTGCAAAGCCTAAATACAGCTAGGAGAAAGACAGAAGGCGACAGTACGACTACCTCTGTCTTTCAAACAGCTGATTTAAGACTTTGTAAAGTAAACTTTGCGTGTGGAAAAGGGGTATTAGTTAAGCGTATGTACATAGGTGCATTTCGTTCAGTAGATTTCAATCACAACGAAATTAAACTAAATGCGCTTAACTAACAACTAATACATTTTTTAAATTAATATTAATTTTGATACGCGTGAAATAAAAATATAATATAAAAATAAAAACAAATATCAAAAATTAAAAATTTAAAAAACCCCCGATATATTCAGAAGAGATGTGATATCTTCTAAACGGCTGGACCGATTTTCTTTAAATATAGTTAAGAAGCTTCTCGATCAAGTCACCTTTCAAACAGAAAAAACTAAATTCAAATCGGTCCAGCCGTTTGGGCTGTACGTGGACACGGACAGACACACAGATGCACAGATACACAGAGACACAGATACACAAACACACACTACAAACTTATAACACCCCTTTTTTGTCGGGGGTTAATAAAAATATAAAATAACAAAATTAGTACTTTAACTGACGATATTTCAGAATTAATTTGACAACATGTGAAAAACCATTCTGGCAACGCAGGCAATACAATGTGCATTCATGCACACACACACATACATACATACATACAAACAATATGTCTGCATACATAGAATAACCCAGCCAGCCACCCAACAAACTCGTGCATAATTTAACTGAGAAAACTCCTTCACAATGTCGTCTCTTCGTAATAAGTGACTAATTGTATGTTTAAAATTTATACAACTTGTATGGATGGAAGCTTATGAATGTATGAGAGTCTGTTAATGTTAGACAAAATTGTCTGGAGACTTGTCTGTTATTTTTTCCTTTTATTTTATTTGTCAGTTGTTTTATTTTATTTTATTTTTTAAAGAAATTAAAGCTTCTCTGTCAAACTGTCGTTGAGACAGTTGGTTGGCTCGAAGTTGTTTTGTTTGATTATTATTATTGTGTTGTTGTTGTTGCTGCTGGTTGCTTTTGTAGCCGACAAATAGACGACTTATCAAACTCTTTTTTTTGTGTTTGGCTTTAAGAAAACTTTATTATGTATTTTATATAAAACTTACGTTAAGACGTAAGTAGCTACGTTAAAAATAAACCGACCTTAGTAGCTGTTTGTTGGTGTCGTTACTAAGTAGATTCATAGTTATTGTTGTGATCGGCACAAGGCGTTCGCATTAAGCGTTGAACATTCAATGCGTAGACATCTTGTAACGCTAAAAAATAAACTTCTAAAATTTAATTTGTGTTGTTATTTTTTATGAACTCGAAGTGAAACGCGTAATTTTTTTTGCAAATAAATAAACTGATGTAAATAAAAGTCATAAAACAAGCAGAGTTGTTCAATAAAAATATATATAAAAGAATTATAATTAATTTATGAAAGAAACTAAAAGTGAAAATAATAATAAAAAAATATAAAGGAATATTGTTAATTTTAATAAAGGTGTGGAATTCCATTCGGAATTTTTTAAACAAATTAATGGAAAAAAAAATTAAATTAAATAAAACAAAAAAAAATAATATGCAATAAAAAGAATTACATACATACATATTTAAAAAAAACTAGCGTATAAATTTTTTTAAATGATGCAAAGCCAAAATGAAATGAAGCAAAGACTAAAAAGTCACATATGTAAATGTTCCTGTCTTGTTTAAATGTCGAGCCATAAATGCTAAAAAAAGCTTAACCGACACATATTTGGACTTCGTTTTTTTAGGATAATGGATTAGTGACGATAGAAAATAATGGATTTTGGTCAAAAATTAAGTGCGAAAATTATGTCGCTTAAGCTTTTTTGGCGGTTACGGCACGATATAATGCAACCAAATTGATTCCTACTCAAATTAGTAATATTTTTTATTATATTTTAGATAATTAATATGTTTTTTTTAATGTAAATAATGTTTAACATTTTTATTGAGAATTTTTTAAATATTATATAGATTTTAAAGATTTTGCTAGTTTAAGAAAAAATTCAATAATACAATTTCTTTCAGATATTGTGGCAAAACATTAGAAAAAAAAATTGAGAGATAATACCAAATTAAGCCTTTGACGTATTTCGACTTATTTTTGCTGCCGTATTTATAATGTTTATTTTCAATAGAAATATGTCAGATAAGCCCTTAAAAAACCGAAAATATTTTTACAAACACATTAGTTGGTCCTTAGGTTTAATAGGCTTGTAATATGAAAGAATTTTTGCATTCAAATAAGCGTGAGTATCATTTTAAGTCGTTACTCAGAAACATTACATCATCGTATTGCGAAGCGACTTCCGGATCACTAAAGTGTTTCCCACGAGGAAATCCTTCCCATCAAAGAATTCGCGGATTGGTTGAAAGTGAATGTCAATTCATCATTACCCTAGAATCACCGCGTCTAAGAACAGCAACAGCCCTAGACTATAGATCATCTCTAAACGAGAACAGTTTAATACTGGGATCAGCTGGATCACGGCCCATAGATGCTTTGCGGGAAACTCTAGGGCTGATGAGCTGCTGGAGATTGAGCCAACCTTACAGATTCCACTGAATATGGAATGTGTCGGTTTAGCTGTCCTCTCGGTTTTGGTGTTTGTATTGACCAGAAATTTTGTCATAGGCAGGCATGCACAGATGTTCAGGGTTAAATTTATTGACTTTTCTGCAGTTGCCAAGATATAGACGATGAAGATAATGTACTCGTAGAAAATTTTCTGTGTCCGGGGAGTCTAATATGTAGGGTGCCCCTGTGGCTGACTGGTAGCGATGCTAGCCTCTCAGACCACAGGTCGTAGCTTCGATTCCCGCCATATACTCTGGGTGTTTTCCGCAGACAAGCTAATCGCTTCGCGGGTTGTGTTGTGTTTGTTTAAAAAAAAATCGAAATTAAAGAAAATCCTTCAATTTTCATGTAATTAAAAAACAAATGGGAAAGTATTTTCTTTCGTTTCGAATTACAGGGTATAGACCCCCTGAATCAGCAAGAGAACGATTGGCCACTATGGGCGCTTTAGAGTTCAGAGAACTTTTTGTTGTTACCAGGGTTGAACTGCAATGTAGAGTAGAGACTGCATGGTATAACAACAGACCAGAATGGTTTGAATGACCCTTTTACCCGTTATATCGCTATTTAAAGGTATTGTTGGCCCTTTTTCGTACGGTAGAAAAAAGACTCCCATACGGAGTCTTAGCCAGAGGTCACACCTTACTTACTTAAAATACAAGGGTTAAATGCAACATACTCGTACATAAATATTTAGTAGATATTTAAAGCTTTATTTCCTTTACCATAATCACTCTCCAAAACTCATAAAAAGAACATTCACATTTGGAATGTTCTAAGGCGTTGACCACAAAATTGTATAAGTCCCACAATTTGTTTTTAACACAGAACTACCTGCGTATTGTTTCTTTTTTACCCTAAAAGAAAAACAAATTTATTTTTATTATAAATAATCGATATTTCATTTTACTTAATCAGAAAACAGTCCAATAAATTCACGCTCTGTCAGCTACACATTTGGTCCCAAAATTTAAAAAAAATAATAAAAAAAAACAACAAAATTAGATGATGAATCATCACAAGAACGCCAACTTTAGAACGCACACAGGGTTCAATGTCAAACATAAAATTTTAAAATCTTTTCTGTTCAATACAACATAAAAACAAGTCGACGATGATCAATCTGTAGTTTCATATACATATGTACATACATACATATCGAGCCATAACCGCCAAATAAACTCAAACGACATATTTTTTGGACCCTCGTTTTTTTATAATAATAATCGATTTTGGTCAAAAAATTAAGTTCACATATTATGTCGCTTAAGCTTTTTTTTTGGGTATTATGGCCGACATGTATTTTAATTTTAGCTGGAAGAGCACATTTTTATGACAAACTAAAATAGAAATTAGTTTCATTTAACACAAAAAGTTGGCAATTTTATTAAAAGGAAATTTACTATCTTACGATCTTTTACTATTTGAAACTAATTTAAAAAATTGGCGAAGTCAATTAATTAATTTAAATGAGGAGAGAAGACGTTTAAGTTAAAGATATTTTCATACCTGGTTGGAGATCACACTCCAACTTGGCTTACAACATCTCTTTTAAAAATATAAACATATTTTTTATAAAAGCCATTGCGCAAAAATTTTGCAAAAAATCTTTATTATTTTTGCGAACTGATGTCGATATCTCATCATTACAACAAAAAAAAAAAAAAACACGTACTGATTTTATTGATCGTATTTGTGGTTTTTATGGTTTAATTTATTGAAGCAGAAGTAGTTTAAATAAAAGCTTAAAAAAAATTAAAAAAATATTAAGACGTGTCTGAAGGTAATTCCAAAAATAATATCAATTCATTTATGCAATCAATTAAACCAGATGATCATCATCATTGTGAACAATTTCACACTCTTACAAAGAAATATAATCAAATTTATAATCATCTTTAACAACAATCAATACCATTGCTGACGACAGAAACTTCGACGTATGTATATAATAAATGAATGGATGGGATGCCTTGTTTTGTTGTGTTGCAGCCGAGATCCTGCATAATTAATTAACAATTGGCAGAAATTATTGATGCCTTTGTAGGTCAAGATTATTTTATTTCAAAGGAAATTTTAATGATTCACGCCAGATTAGAGTTGGAGAGTTAATGAAGAAATATATAAACATATAAGCCACCCACTTAGAAAGCTGACCAATTATTTTCACGAATTGCACCAATATTTGTATTGAAAGAGCAAGAGGCTTTTGCAAACAAATTTCAAGTAAAATTTATTGCATAGTTTCAAATGAATACTTGTGTTATTTTACTTAGTCGCGGTTGTGCACTGAAAAAAAAAAATACGGAAATCGGTTGCATTGCTGGCCATCCCTGAAAGTTTTCGTTTTCAATAATGCAATTGAAGGACTTATTGTAATAATATCCTAAGCCAAAAAAAAATTATTTTGAAATAATCGATTTTAAATTTAAAAGAAAATATTATAAATAGGTCCTTCATGCAATTATACTGTATACCCATTTACTCCTCTAAAACGAATAACCATCGTTGTACAACAGAAATATAGCGAGAATCGTTGTTTTCAAAAATTAATGTGGCTTATGGTGTTAAAGCATAATCATAGAAAACAGCTGTTAGAACCAAACTTATGGGCAACACTGTATTTGATTATAGGTGACTCGCCATAACGCCATAACCATAAAAACCAATTAAAGGTGCAATCGCCATAACGTCATAGCCATTACCAAAAAAGGCCAATTAAATTTTGGTTATGGATATGGCACGTTTAATTGCACCTTAACGGCCTGTCTTACTTATATTGAAAACAACAAGAAATTTTCTACTGTTATTGTTGTTTGCAATACAATTTGTCGATCGAACGATTTCTGGTGACATCGTGGGACAGGTCGTAAATTTCGTTTTTTCACCATAACCATAAACAACTGTTTACTGCTTAGACATATGTATTTGTTGTTGCACTTTTGAAATGTATAAACAAATGAAAACCATAAACAGCTGTTTATGGTTATGGCAGCACAAATAGGTGAAGCATATATATTTATGGTTATGGCAATGGTTATAGTTATGGCATTATAGCATTTCTGAATGAACCTTTAGAAGAGATGCCATTAATTTATTCGTTGTTGCATTTTTATACGCTGCCAAGGTCTTTGAAGTGGTGCCATACGATCAATACGAATGATATTTCTGCTTTAAGCGCAGCTTTTGAAATTGTTGTGAAGCAAATATATTTATAATTATGGATATGTTTAAAAAAGTAAAGTTTTTTAAATAAGAACAGACAGAATTCTCTAAAAATGTCTTTGTACTTTGTCATATGTCTTTTACACGATTTTTTTGAGACATCAAAATTTATACGCTAAATTCGAAAATCTATAAATAATTTGTTTAACATTGACAAGTGTTTTTAGATGCATTATTAGTTCATCATAATAAAAATTCTACAAAACAATTATATATGTGGCTATATGGAATAATCGCTTAAGTCGACTTAAAGCAAAGTAGTGTATGATGGAGTTTATGAATATTTTCAAAATGCAACAAGAATGCATTATATCAGGGTTATATTATTTCAAAAGTTGTGTCATTGTGTAGCATAGTGAATGCTAGCCTTGAAAGATTAAAACACTCTAAGGTACAAATTCACAGTCTTTAGTTAACTCATGAAGGTGGTTTAACCAATGAAATTGATAAGAAAAATCGTTAGCTAAACCATGGGCGTTAGTAAACTATACACCGTGAACTTGGACCTTACTCTTTTAACTTTTATTTTTATGTTTTTTTAACGAACACAACACAACCCGCGAAGCGACTAGCTCGTCTGCGGAAAACACCCAGGGTCTATGGCGGGAATCGAACCCACGACCGCGGAACTGAGAGGCTAGCATTGCTACCACTCAGCCACATTGTATATGCAGCATAGTAAGGCTAAATTGGCTTAAGTCGCTTAAGCTATAAGATATAAAACGCTACAAATACATACATATGTACTTCAAAACACTTAAATTTCGTAATAAAAAATGTATGTATGTAATTCTTTTTAGCAATTATTTTTCAATTATTAAATAACATAAAATTTGTTTATATTAAAAAAATAACTTCAGAATTAAAATTACAAGAAATATGAAGTTTTACCATTGACCAGAGTGAAATTTCTTAAAAAAAAAGTTTTACTATACACCAAGTGACTAGAAACCTAGAAAAATCAAGTCATATAAATTTTAAACTAGACACCAACAACAAAATGGCTGCTACTCTACAACAACATTGCAATACAAACGCTAATGCAACGACGCGTGCAACCAACACTGCCAGCAATCCAAATCCTCAATTGAAACGTTTGGTCTATTCAAAATATCGGGAGCTACTCGGCTCCTATAATGATCAGGCTAACGCCTACATTGAGACACTGCCCTCTTATATGGTGCAAAAAGATACCGGCTTCAATTTAGAAATGAAAAAAGCTTCGGATTTTTTAATAAACAATTCAGCTGCTCAAAATGGAAATGCAACAGCAGATAATCATCAAAATGAAATGTAAGTGCGCAAAATTAAAACGAAACGAAATGAAATTAAATAAATAAATATGTAACAGATCAGCAGCAGCAAGTGATTTAATAGATCTGTACTGAGAAATTGTTTTAAATAATTAAGATAAGGAAAGCAAGAATTTTGTTTAGATAAAACATTTGTTGTATTTTATTTTTACTGCCGCTTTGGCTGATACAACACTTAAATAAACATTGAAATGAAAAAAAATTTCAAGTCTTATTAATATGTACGTACACATGTTGTTCTGTTTTTTTTGTACATGCGAGAATGTTAGATAAATCCCTATAAATTTTATTTGGAATTTCTTTGTACCTACAAGCAACTGATAACGAAAACTTGATATCATTTGTTTTATAGCGAGTGCAAACGAAATGTATTTAAATTAAATCAAAATAAAGGAATTTTTTTTAACAAAGAAATAGTTTGAGGTGCAATATGGCAGAGATATTAATCCCAGCAAAAGAAATTAAAATCGCTATTGTCGCGTTCTCAACTCAATAACCAAACAGCGATTGTGTGAGAGTCATCCCAACTTTAACATTGTTATTACCATTCTCAACTTAAATAGCGATTGAATTTGTAGTTGTCTTGTGCAATAACATTTTCAGACCACAAAAATTGAGTTGACAACGGCAATAAGGGCATAAGTGATTCCCAAGTGATAATATTTTCTGTAACACTGCATTCATTATTGACGCTGACCAAAGTTCCTATTATTGTATATAATGCAAAAATATATAAAAATTAGGTAGTATGTGGAAGAGTTTCTCCATTATCACGCCCTCTTAATCATTGTATGAAGTGAATTCATGCTTAACGCTTTTCTAAATAGAAATAAATTCGTTGTTATTGAAGTAATGAAATTTAACATCAAAAAGGCTTTAAAGTCAGCAAACATGCACGGGTTCATCACCGACCTATAAAGAGTATTTACATTTCAACCTATGAAAAACGTTCTCGAATCAGAGAACATGCCCAGCTGGAAAAGTAGCCATTAATTACATAAATAAAGGGAGAAATAATGTATTACTTTCTAAAGCAAGACAATGCATCCCCTTAGAAACGAGAGGGTAATTTGATCAAACACAATAATTACACATTGATTACTACGTGCATTACCACATCTGCAGAAGAAGAATGTATAGCTTTTGCTTGTGACGAGTGTTATAAATTATAGAATTCATTCCTCTGACGTATTAAATTAATTCATTACTTTCCTAAGAAATGTTCTGTCTTAAGCTTAAATTAGAGGTGGCATATCCATAATGCCATAGCCACAACCAAACCAAAATTCAGTGTTTGGTTCGAACGGCTGCTTTCAATGGCTATGGTTATGTCACGTCTGATTGAGCCTTTAACAGTAATAAATTCTGGAATGAAAAATTATACATGCTGTGCATTACCTTCTCCTTTACTATTCATTACACTTTCCCACTGGGTGCATTGGTTCGAGTTATTCGTTTTAATGAAGAGAAATTTATTGAAATTCCCGCACAAACACATGGTCTCCAATGATATGCTAATGTAAAAAGCATGCATGTCTCCCCTAAATAGAACCAGTTCGTCTTGTTTGTTTTCCTGGGAAATTATGACAATTTCCAACGAAGAGACTAAAAGTCAAAGTCCAGAATAATTAGATAAAAGTATTTGCCGGGAAAATACTTCGAATATTGCAATTCAATATTGAAATATGTATGTATACACACATATAAAACAAGTTTTACTTTTATGTACATACATATTTACTTCCCTCAGCAAGCAATTCGTTCGGCTTCACATAACAGGCTTTTTTGTACCCTTCACCAAAAATGTAAAGGATATACGTTGGAGTCAAGGCTCTTTCCGACGAGCCAGTTCTTCAGGTTTGGTAGCAAGAAATAGTCAGTTATGTATGAATTCGGAGAATATGGCGGATGTGAGAACAATTTGTAACCCTAATTGTTATGAAAACTACACATTAATTCCTAATGCACCATTCCATTGCCGTGGTAAAATACATATATATTTTTTCTTGTCCCAATGCGGTCGTTTTCTTTTTCATATCCCCATTAAATCACCCCAAGAAGTTGGCTTAATATTCGCTATTGATTATTTACCCTTTTCAATGTGGATTATAACGCGTGCATCCCACCATAATTTTATTGGTTGTCCTTTTTTAACGCCAATTCACCCCCATTAACCCACTGTTGACTGCTGCACTATGTGTCCAAAAGCCGAAATTGCGGGAAAAATTGATGATTGATTGCTAAAATAAGAATTTAAAAAAATTTGGCATTTTGGTAAAATTTGAACCAAATATAATTTTTTGATTTTTCCTGATTTCAATTTCTACCACTGAACAATTTGAAAACTTTCGGCCTGTCCCACGATGTCAACAGAAATCGTTCGATCGACAATTTGTATTGCAAACAACAATAACATTAGAAAAGTTGTTGTTGTTTTCAATATAAGTATTCGATCAAACGATTTCTGGTGACATCGTGTGACAGGCCGTTAATTTAAAAAAAATGTAAACATTCACAGCTGTTTATCTATAAACAGAGTTGCCAGCTGGCACAAATTTTTGCCACTTATGTCGTCGAAACGTTAGTAATTCAATGCTATTTTTTTTTCAAAAAGTGAAAGTTGAAAATATGAATTTTTACCGCTAAAATTTAAATTGCACACAAAGTGTGCTGGTGTGTTATGCAATTGTGAGCAAACGCGGCACCCATCTTGCGGAAAGCTTTCTTTCTCACATAATGAATAATGGCTGTCAAACACAAACTAAATAACGCAGTTTGTTCAGCTGACAGTTGAGCAGTGTTGCCCTTTCAGTTAAGAGGCGGGAAGTTGAAAAAGTTACGGACTTATATACCCAGTAGTGAAAATCTGCCAATGCCTAAAAGCAATGATCGACATTGAAATTCTATTATTAGAAGCCAGGGCTGGAAAATTGATTTTTTTGGTATATAACGATCGTTTTGAAATTGATTGATTTCCATTATATGCTTTTTTGTATATATGCATGTATATATGTACATTTTTTTTATGAAAATCAACTACACTTATCCCTCGATTTACACGATACTTTGTTTTACACGATTTTACTTTTACACGATTATTTCGGTTTTCGTGTAAATTGAGAAATTTATAAAATACATCGACTTACACGAATTTTTATATGTTTTATTGCATATTTTATGAATTACATTAATTTTGTTTTTGTTTTTATGCATAGCATTTATTTTGTTTAATGAATAAAGGTTTATTTTTATGTGTTTTGAGTAAACGCATCTGATATTTTAAAAACTAAGTTGAAATACATATATATGTATATTTTTATTTATAATATAAATTTTTTACGCGATTCTGCCTTTACTTTTAATTTACACTATTTTTCATACAAAAATTTTAAATTTCGATTTACACGACTTTCTTAGGAACGTATCTATCGTGTAAATCGAGGGATAGGTGTATTTACAATTGCAAATAATACGATTTTGGTAAAAATATTAAGTTCGATAATTATGTCGCTTAAGCTTTTTGGCGGTTATGGCACGATATGTATGTATTTATATGCATACATTTTCTGACTTATGAAGGGTATGCAAGATTCGTCATAGCCGTATAAACCACTCTTACTTCTTTTCTACTTGTATCTATACAAACTAAAAAAGAAAACTATGTATTTCACTGCTGCAACAAACTGCTTGCTTTTTTTTAATATCAGCTAATACTCGTATTATTTTTGTTTTTTTTTTTATTATTATTCCTGCTTTTGTGCAAGCATTTCCTTAAGCCACTTTTAGTTTCAATTCTGCTTAAGACAACATTGCAGCCAGCCATTGTTTGTGGTGCCAAAAACAAACAAACAAACCCTACAGTCAGACTGGGGCCAAATGTCTCTATGTCAACACTAAAATTCTAGTAGTATGTACATTGTCTACAATTTCTCTCCTATTCGTCAGTACAAAAGAACGAAAGAAAACAGATGTGGTGCATTTGTGGTGGGTTTTGCAACAACTTGTCAATATTCCTATAATTGTATGTACGTAAGGTATAGAAATGTACCACTAAATGTCTAGTTGGTCTGTCTCCATGTTCCCATAAGAACTATGTAGTCACTACCTAGTCAACTGTTTAAGTGTTACTAGTAGATTTTCAATGACAAGCACATGCTAAATGTCTATAGCACAAAGTATTGTATGGGGATTAATTAGAGAGTAGTACTGGTGACAAAGTCAAAAGCGACTCAGCACATTTTCACCATCGACATTTCCTTCAGGGAACAAACAAACAAACACACACACACACACACTCACAACATTCCCTTGTTGGCGTTTTGTCTATCAGTCTTTAATCTAGCCAGCTAATGTACTCCTTCCTAGCTTCAGCGCAGTTCTAAAGAAAAAAATTGCACCAAACCCACACACTCTATTTAAGTTTTCTTTCTTCTTTGAGTTGTCTCTTTGTATGAAAATAAAAGAAGAAAGAAAAAGTTTATACATTTCATTTTTATTTTTTTTTTTTTTTGCAATTTTGCATGATTATTTTTTTGTTTAACACATTTTTCAGTTGAAGATCAAGGGCATTTTCAATGGTTCACATGGTAAAAGTGAGTGAGTAAGTGAGTGAAATGAGCAAGCGAGTATGGGTGAATGAATGAGTGCATGATGTGACTGTATGACTAGGCGACTGTGTGTCATTTAATTAAATTTAAAATATTTTAATTGTATATGAAAAAATACGAAAAACTTTGTAAATGCATGCAATGACATAATGATGATAAAAATTAAAGATATTGTAGTATATGAAAAAAACTCTGCTGTAATTTTTTTTTTTTAAATGCATTTTATCAGCATGAATAAGAATTTCAAGTGTATTACGGTCGCTCATTTATTTTTTTTATTTCATATGCGTTTCCCAAGATTTCCTATTTCTTATCTTTGTGTGCAGATTCATTATTTTTATAAGAAAAAAATGTGTGTAGAACAGTTTTATATATAAAAAATATTTTAAAGCGGAAAGAAAACTTAAGCTGACAACAGGTTTTTTTATAAGAACAAGAACGAGTTAACACTATGAAAACTTTTCATGAAATTAGTTGCATGAAACATTTTTTAACTGGTTCACTAGAATGCTTAGAAAACTGCATAAAAACGAAAAAGTTGCGAAAAAGCCTTAAAAATTTATGTTACCCTTCTCAAAAAAAAAAGTTTTGTACAAAAAATTTCATAAAAACTGTCATGGTGTGAATCGAGTATAACAAATATGTATATATAATTTTATCCTTCAATAAAAATTAGTTTTCTTATTTTATCCTACTTATTTTTAATAGTGCGTTAATAACATCTAGTACTTACAAGATTTCGGATAAAATCCAGTAGATTCCCATACAAAACAAAATCTACTTCGTGACTAGGTTTCGTCAATATCTACTTAATAGTGTTTTCACACTGACTTGGTTTTAATAAAAGTTGGTTTTAATATTAAAACCAACTGTTAAAACCTGGTTTTACCATACAAATTGTTTTTGTTAAATCCAACTTAAAACCATTTCTGAATTGGTTTTATTTTGGTTTTATGAAATGAAACCCTGTTTTCGCTGTGGTAAATTCAGTGCTGCCAAGTTAAAATGACCGGTAGCAGCTGATAATGTTTGTGCCAGTGAATAACAAGAGATGGCGCTTGAAAGATTTTCAACTTAAACATGGATGCAGCAGCAACAATAAGTTAAAAATTATAGAAAAATAAGAGTTTTTTGGAAGGAAAACAACAAAAATATTTTCATTGACCTCAGGAAAGTGAAAATAAACGACATGACAAATCGATCCACGGATGAAAAAGTTGTATTTTGTGATTTATTTGTGCATTTTTTATATAAAATAACTTGATTTCCAAGCACTTCTTCACTTTGTATTAATAGTTCCATAATTTTAAAATATTAATTTACAAAATATAAAATAATTTCCATTTGAGAGCGCATTGTAAAGTTTCTTAGTTTTTCATACAAACAAAAACAGTTGTACAGTTTATCAAATAAGTGTTATAAAAAGCAGAAAAAAATACAACAACAAACACACGCATTTCTGCAGGAGATTTATTTTATTTTGAGCAAAGTTATTAGACAGTCTGTGAATTAAAACCTGAATTTAGCAAACTGGCAGTGTGAATGCAAAATCAGCTGTTTATGGTTTTAACGTTAAAACCAGGTTTTAACTTGCAGTGTGAAAACACTATAATACGGCATTTACACCAACTTTTTTTTTTGGCATTTATCAAAATTTTGTTTAACCAAAACAAAACCCATCAACTGAATTTTTCCCTAAACTACAACCAAACAACTGCTATGTATCCAATGCACACACTTTTTTAAGCAGACCGTAGCTAATTCACTTACCTTTTGTTGTACAGGGTAGTAAATAATAAATAAAAACATTAGAGATTTATTAGATTTTCTACAAATCTACTAAAAAATTAGATTTAGTTTTGTATGGGAAATCTGGTAAAAATCAGCTTGATTTAGCTCGAAAGTACTAGATTTCGAGACAGTGTAAATGCACTATTATTTAGTTTTAGTTTTGAAAAAATTTCAGTTAATGGATTTTGTTTTGGATAAAAACTCTTGATAAATGTCAAATAAAAAACTTGGTGTAAACGGTATAAATTTTCGTAAAGATTTTTTTGCAGGTGTAAATGCCTTATAAAATCATTTCAAAGCTGCATGAATATATAAAAAAACAATAAATTTTATATCATGGTGTTTTCTATCATTCCCTGGAAAAGAAGGTATTCGATTTGCTTTAAAGTGAGTTTTAAAGCCGCATTTTATAGTTAAAAAATATTTTATACTCGTACAACAGTTCTTGCAGAAAGCTTCTAAAAAGATATACATACATATATACATAAATATATAAGCAAATTTTTATTCTAACGAACTCCCTTGTGGGACAATTAAAAAGGGAAAAAATAAATTAAATTCTCACAAGGGAATTTTTAAGAACACAAATGGACAATCTTAGGTTTTGCTGGTTTTTGCTGTTTGTGTCAAGTTTTGGGCTTTGTAGTAAAATTCTATGGCCAACATTTTTGTAGAACATATCATCCTCACCCTCCTCATCTTTAGGGTATTTCTTACGATTTGTTAGAATAGAGCCAAAAATTACCGTTACGTGGGGGAGTTAGAGGGCTAATATGTTTCACAAAAATATTTTTCGTAATATTTTTATGGTCTCCCCTCCGCAATTTTGGAAAAATTTCGAAATTGTTGTACAGTTTTATATTATTTGCAAATTTTATTCAGCACAAGGTCAGTTTTTAAAAAACATTTATTAATTAGTAAGAAAATTAATAAATTCTTTTATTTTTCCTCTAATATTTCGTTAAACTTCTTCAGGGGTTTTTTTTTGCATATATAACAATCGAGTTTATTTCAGTTTTTTATAAATATATATAAAACTAGCTGAGCGAAATGTTGTCTTACACCCCCACTTCAATGCATACACAAAAATTCATTCAAATCGATCCAGCCATTTAGTTTGCAGTATAGATAAATAACCTAGATACCGACTACAGCGCCATCTGCCGGGCTGATTTGTGAATCTAAACCATCCAACGCGCCACCGTTGGATGGACCGCCATCGGTCCAGCCGTTTAGCAGAAGTTCAATGATACACACACATACAGTAGAATTATATACATATAAAGATTTACGGTATAACAGTTTCATATACTATTGGTGGGCCAGTAAGGGGCTATTACTAAGTTTTTATACCTATAACCCCCTCAGCCGTTTATAACGCTTTTTACAAAATTTTCTAAACCTTAACTAATTTTTAACTACCCCTTCCCCCACCCCCCCCCCCCTATCCCATAACCATGGAGCCTTACGTAATATGTGAATAGCTAGCCCTAATGAAAAATTATAAATGAAAGTTTTTTTTTAGATAAAAAAAACTAGTTTATATGTTTTTTAACATAAAGATAATTAATTTTTTAATCAAATTAAAAACATGGAACTTTCATTAGTTTATGGTAAACATTTCTTTTAATGTTCATATAAGCTACAAAAAAACCAAATTTCTATTTTTTGCCATTCCATGTAAATTGTGAATAATTTTGCATAGTTTTTGCGCAATTAAAGAAATTTGATAACTAAACAATTTTAGCAAAAAGCTATTTAAATCACAAAACAAAAACATTTAATAAATCACACAGACTTTTATCTTAATTTTAATTAACAAAATAAACAGCAATTTGTACAGGATAAAATTATTGGGGAATTTACCTTAAAAGGTTAAAATTTGAATTGAATTAAATATGTATGCAAATAAATGCATACGCTCATTTGCTGCAACAATGTCATAACTCAAAATTAAACCAGTTTTACACAACTTCATGGAAAAAGAAAATTTTATTTATCTCTTAAGAGTTGGGTTGGGTATACAAGATATTTTTATGAAATTTTTATACAATCTGGTGTGTGATAAATCGTTGGAATTCAAATCGCATGATTTCACAAAACTAATAAGAGCCAAACAGATGTTCTATACAACAATTAAAAAGCGTCAATACGAGTAAGTCATCTTTCAGTAGAATTTGATTTTACAAATCCGCGAGATTTGCAATCAATCAATTTCCAGCACATATCAGAATATGAACAAAGACATGAGAATTAATTCTGCATTATTAAGTCAACAATTGATTTTTTTCTTTGAGTTATGACGTTATTGAAGTAAATGAGCGATATATGTATTTATGCATGTATGCATGTATGTATGTATGTAACACAAGAACTCCTGATATTTTTATTTGCGCTATTAGTTTTTAAAATCATATTTTCACTTTTTTTTTCAAAAAACATAAATCTATTTAAAATTTAACGACTAATATTTTTGTAATTTGTAATTGTGCGCCTGTTTTTAATTATTTTTATCTACAATTATTTGCATTTTTAAGTTGTTGGCAAAAATTGTGAATTTTTTATTTTCCCTTACGGCTTTAACCCTTGCACAGCCCCAAGAGCGTGAATGCGTATGTATGAGTACACGAGTGTGTTTAAATTTTAAAGTACAAAAATTAATTTCATTATTTCAAAACAATTCGTTTTGAGAACAAAAAATATGTATGCAAGTGCCTGCTGCACTTTTCCCGCCTTAGTTTGCAAAAAAAAATTAAAAATATCTAAATTATTAATAAATTTGATTTGTAATATTTATTATGGCTGTGAGATTATTATTTCTCTGGCTGATGGTTCTAGTTCCAAAATTAGCTTATTGCGCATTGAGATTTGTTTTGAAAATCAATTTTAATCATTAAGTAGATGTTATTTGTGTGCAAAAATATGACAAATGAGTGAAAATTGTTGTAGATACATATTTTTCTTTCCTCCCTATCGTGCCATACCGCTAAAAAAAGCTTGAGCGATACATTTTTGGATTTTACGAAAATCGACTATTCACGATCGCAAATAATCGATTTTAGTCAGAAAATTAAGTTCGAAAATTATGTCGCTTAAGCTTTTTTGGCTGTTATGGCACGATATATTAAGAAAATGTTAGTGTATTTTTTAAATTTGTTTATAATTTTTTTTTGCTAATTTTTCAATCTTTTACTAATGTTGAGTATATTACTTTTTTTTATAAAAGAACTTTATAGAAAGTTAAGAATAAGATTTTTTTAGATTTCGCCAAAAATTATTTAAATCATTGTTTAAGTGCGTTAGCTACTAGCTACGGTCAAAAAGTAACGAAAATCCTGTCAAATACTTAAGCAACTTATTTGATATCTTGTACTTTTTGAACTTTTACTACACTTAGTTGAAAAACATTTGTAATTTTGCGAAACATTAGCGGCCTTATTTATAAAAAATATATTGATTTTATAAAAGGGTTAATAATCAAATTTCCATAGAAAATTTGTTGCATAAACCTCTTAGTTCCCATCCATACAGTGAAGTATTTGCTTCAAAACTTTTGAGCTTGTCGATGAACGGGGAAAGAGCAATTGAAAAGGGTACTTTGTCATTCTACGTCATTCTCGCCTCATGAAAAATATATAAGAAAGTGTATTAAGCTGCACAACAAAAACTTCACAGTGTGGACACGAATGCAGTTTCAAAAGAGAAATTAAAAATGTTTCGCAGCAAATGTTTCGCTGTATGGACGAGGAGTTATTAAACAAAAATATTTTTTTTTGAATAAGGCAGTTAGTATTTAAGGAAACAAACAAAAACATAAACAAAAAAAAAATTTAAAGAGTGCTAAAAATTGCTATTAACATAGGCGTAGAAAGGCCATAATGGGGGTTGCATTTCCCCCATAAGAATTGCTGTTGCCCCCCCCCCTACAACTATTAAAAATTGCATGTAATTATTAATTTTAATAATATTCATGAAAATCGCCAGTCATTGTGCCCACCCCCCCCCTTTAAAAAAATTTATAGCTACGCCAATGGCTATTAAATTATTAGTTAAGATATTTTCAACATTCACTTTTATTTAATTTATTGTGCAATAATTTTAAATATTTAACGCCCATAACAGCTGATTCCTTAAGCAAAGTACGACCAGCTTCGCTTGACGAAAAGCTTCTGGAGCATATTATCAAATTCCATCTATAAGGGGGGGTCACTACTACTAGACTAATGCGTGACTTTTATGTCACACTTGACAAAAAATTTTCCCAAAAAAGAGTAACCACTACGAGTAAAAACCTTTTGATTCAGTTTATGTTAATGGATAGATATCGTCTGGTTTGCGGCACAGTATATTCAAAATACATTATGTCTGCAGCAAACAAGAAACCAACCGACGATATAGCGAAAAGTGGGCGGTGTCACACGCATTAAAATTTAATAGCAGTATTCAATGTCTAGTGCGTTTTAAATTGAAACTGTTTGCAATGCAAATGTCATTCTCAATGACGACAACTTTTTATTTGGTTTTCTTCCCTTTAATTTTTTTATAGATATTCGGAATCCATTGTTTGTGAATTTTTTTAAAATTAATTTAAATTTAATTTGCTTGTTTACAAATGACAGCTGTTTATAGTTACCCTGCAGGAAATGGAACTGACACAAGACTAGTCACGTGATCGGTCTTTAAGTGATAGGGACCAGTACGAGTTCTAACAATTCGTATGAAGCGGACCAGTCACTTTTACATGGGGATGGCCTAGGATGGGGTTAAGTGATACTTTGTATACGCCTTTTGACTTGTAACTGACCTATCCCACAGTAACATATTCGATGTAGAATAATATAAATTATTTAAAAATGTCATTCCGACCAGCGAGACCGTTTGACCGACTAAAGTGGCAAATTGTCACTTTTTCGACTGCTTTGCCACTTTTTTTCTTCCTTTTTTTAGTGTTTTATATACTAATACAAAAAAAAAAAATAATAATGTAGTTTTCTCGTTTTTTTTTTTAATTGTGCACCTTTTTTTTGATAAATCCCCTTTTGGTGCCACTTTTTGAAAAACGTCATCGGTCACCCGGACACTCAACTCTAACAATGAAAAGTTATACTTTTTGTGACTCGAACTGACAACCTCGTGCATGACAGGCTCGCACACTACCCACTCGACCACAGAGGCACTCATATTTCAAAAGTATAAACACCTGTTAAACTTAGGTTAATATCTAAGTGTACCTACGGGACTTGTTCCAGAGTGACTTTACGGTCCATTTATATCGATTCACTCACTGTCTTTCCCACCCAAGTCTTTCTTATATATATACTAAACCAAAAAAACAAATATATTCGTAATACATAATATATGCACTACCGGAGTCTTTCTTATATAGACATACTAAACAAACAAAATATTCGTAGTACATATAATATATAATATTTGTAATTGTGCCCTATTGAACTATGGAACTAATGGAGAATAAAAGTAAAGGACCAAAAATTTGTTCAGGTAACATTTATCCGGCTTACGTGGAAACACCACATTGATTCTAGCGAACACAAATGAAGCTTAAATTAACTCAGATACATTGGGTGATTAACTAGTCGAAATTCAATCCTCAGTCTGGATTGTAAACTTTTAATATACTTTTGAAATCTGAAATTTGAATCTATGTATTTCTGAAAAGCATGAATTTGAACTCGACTTGGCATTTTCTGAAGTATACAAATTTTTTTTGGGAGTCAATGATGGCGGATAATATATTATTATATTATTTGATAGGTCCTGGACTCAGGTACAATACTAGATCGAGTCCCAATAACTAGAACGAGCATGCTCTGATATCTGTTGAAGCTTTTTAGCTGTTATGATGTTTGGTAATTCTCAATTATTTTATGGTAGATTTTATATAAATCCAATTTTTTTTCAAGAATTTGGTTGGACATTTTCTGATAAATTGGCATTAGCATTAACGTAATTCAGCGTATAGAAAATATAAAAAAATATAGTTACCTTTAAATCGAGATTTTGGCATTTTTCAATATATTAGATACATCACGAAAATGGTGAATATGTAACACTTACACGATATATCTTCTTTCCACCATACACTACGCCATACTATTTTCAACATTCTAATTTTCTCAAGTCCTACGACGAGTACGCTTGGTTCAATTGTCACCAAATTTTCTGCAGGGTAGTGATGACAACGCACGATAAATAAAAGAAAAAGCTCTACCATTTTCAGTGTTGCGAAAACGCAATAATGTAACAAGTCCAAATGTATGTGTTTTGTTGTTGAATTGCAATAGAAAGCTACGATATTTTGCATTTATACTGACGCAGGATCATTTGTATCAAACCTTGAATAACGTCAATGTATTATTTTATGTAATTGTACTCAAACGATTCCTAGGAAGCTTTGCACATATACTAGGCTATTGCAAAGATACAAACTTTTAAAAGAGAAATATCGTATGTGTGGTTAAATTTTGATTTCAGCTACTTCAACAATTTCAGTGAAAATAAAACTTTTCTAAGCAATCGATTCAGGAATTGTCTAACAAACTAAACCGATTTCAAAAATAGCCACTAAAAATTTTGAATTAATCTATAGTATCAGTTCAATTTTTAAATTTAGGTTTATCCAAAAAGCATGTACACTTGTGTTGAACATGTTTTCATGCATATTGTGCTACAAAAGATATTTTGCTACATTTTTCCGTAGGAAACCTTCTACAGCAGTTTTTCTGAGAAAACATTTTGAAATGCGTTTTATGTTTTATTAGAAATATATACATACATATATGTACTATATGTACTTATGTATGTTTGCATGCACAAGGAAGAATAAACCTTTTGACACAGAAATGTGTCTAAAGAAAATACTTTCGTTAGTCGCTATAGCGTCTGTCTTATAAAAACAGGCGTACGTACGACTTTGTATGTACGTATGTTGAGTGTGACATTAATTGTAACCCAAAAGACATACTAAAAAATACCGGTTTACAAATTTAATTCTGTAAAATCAACAAGTGAAAAGTTGCAACATCTTTAGAGTTTGCAACATTGGATTTTTCAGTCGTCACTTACGAGGGCAGTGCGAACAATAGCCGACCTGCCGTATAGAAGGCGGCGGTAGTTTCAAAAAAAAATTACTGGTGAAAAGTGTTAACCTTATAAAGCATGTGTTTTAAACTTACAGGCGTACAGTGGGCCCAAAGCCCATTTTTTCACGTATCAATTCATATCACCACAATTACAGTAGTGAAAGTCACTAAATTTTATATGGGTAGCTCTTGGAACAAACTCTTCGGACAAAATCTTGCCGGTATTGGAGGGGTAATTATTATTTTTCCTATATCCTCAGAAGTACAATAGTGAGGCACACTAGAGTTAATATGGATAACTCTTAAAACAACCTGCCTGTTCCGCCAAAATCTTGGGTGTATGGTAGGGGGACACGGTACCCACTACGCAAAGTAATTATTAATGAACGAATAAACATGATTTTTTTTATATACGAGTAAGAAATGCCGAATCAGGACTAAAATAAATAGAAACGGTGCTTAACCAAAAAGAAAAAAAAGCAAAAATTCATAATTTTTTTATTTACCCATGCTCCACACGTTGCACGACCTTGGATACGAATTATCCAGAAATAGTTTTTGACAAGTTTTTGACAAGCCCAACAAAGTTAGTTAGAATCACTCACATTATTTTTTTAAATCATTATTATATACATACATATGTATGTATATACATATATATATGTATATATAAATAACCACGGCCACGTGTGACTCATGCGTGACTCACGGGTAAAAAAGCATGAGATTTGTACATTTCTAATGAAATCATTAAAACAATGAGTAAGCAAGCACGGTTACGCGTGACTCATGAAATCATTAAAGCAATGACTAAACCACTACAATCACGCGTGACTCACGCTTGACTCACACATGACTAATGCGTGACTCACGCGTAATAAATCATGAGATTTGTACATTTCTAATGAAATCATTAAAACAATGAGTAAGCAAGCACGGTTACGCGTGACTCATGAAATCATTAAAGCAATGACTAAACCACTACAATCACGCGTGACTCATGCTTGACTCACACATGACTAATGCGTGACTCACGCGTAATAAATCATGAGATTTGTACATTTCTAATGAAATCATTAAAACAATGAGTAAGCAAGCACGGTTACGCGTGACTCATGAAATCATTAAAGCAATGACTAAACCACTACAATCACGCGTGACTCATGCTTGACTCACACATGACTAATGCGTGACTCACGCGTAATAATCATGACATTTGTACATTTCTAATGAAATCACATAAAACAATGACTGAAACAACAGCAATAAAAGTGTTAGCGGAAGTCGTTAAGTGCTTGTTACTGGTAAAAAAAAATAGATCGGATGTTGAAGATCAGAAAGCTGTATGTAAGACGGGTGCCGTGCCTACTTCCCACAGAACAAAACCAGCAATGTGAAGCATCAGCATCACAACTGAGACAAAGCAACAGTCAAAGCACTGGACTGGAAGACAATGAAGAGGTGGAGTCTGCGGTTGATAACTATTTTAAGGAGCTAGATAGTTCTTACAATCAACAGGATATCGAAATTATTAAATATCGCTGGAAAAAGTCGATTCAGTTAAAAGCAAAACGAGCCGTTTCGATTACGTTCTTGCAGTTTGAGATTATGACATTTGCTATCTAATAATGTAATAATACGTTACGATATCGTATGCCATAATCTCAAACTGAAAAAACGTGATCGTGTCAGCTCGTTATCGAAAGCGACGATTAGACCCCAGAGTATGTTTAGATATAAAGAAAAAATTTTCCCCCAATCTGTGGTGTTTGCTTAGTTAGGTCTGCTAGTTTTGGGACCGCCCTCGTATATAGGATGCGTAAGTTCATTTAAGTATGACAGTTTATTGTCAAGTTGCAATATGACAAGCTTTTAAAGTCAAAATTTTACAACTTTTGCCATATGCCAAGCGTCGTAATTGGGTTAAGAGAAAAAAATGAAGAAATTTTTAAAATCAGCACAAACACCTGCAAGCAAAGAAAATTAATGCATAAACAAAAGTGAATTTCTCTTATTTGCACTTGAGATTTAGTAGAATCCATTTAACAGAGGTAATTTCACAAACTCGTTTCGAGCATAAAATTCGTGATTATGTTTTCATAGTTTCATGTTTTTTTTTTTTTTTGGTTTTTGCCATAAAAAGACATTCTGTCAAATTTTAAACAAAAATAATTTGCAATTAAAACTGCATACAAAAATATACTTTGGCAAATAAGGCTTTGACATATCAATTTTTTATACGAGTAACAACTGCTACAAAATACTTCCTCAAATGTTTAATACATAAAATAAAAAAATATGTATAATTTGAAAATGAAAAAAAGTTGCACTTACCATAAATGAATCAATTGTTCACAAAGAAATTTAAGCTAAAAAAAACGAGAAGAAAATAAAAATTTATTATCAAGTTTATAATGAACAAATTTAGGAAAAAAAAACATCTGCCATACAACACAACTTTGTAGAATAATTAAAATTTTTAATTGTATAGTAGAGTGGTTTGAAAATAGTTGTGCCAGTCACAGCCACTAGGATTAAAGATAATGTAAAAACAATTACAAAAACGTTTACTTTTATTTTTTGCCACTCCTACAAATACCGCCCTTTCAGTATTTTGTTAACTGTGTCGCCATTTTTAGTCCTATCATAAAATTTTGTATACCGGTCAGTGACCGGCAATGAATTGTTTTTTCGCTATTCATACTGACGCATGAAATTTTAAATATAAGTGAGTAGACATCATTTAAACTCAACTACTCTGATTTACTCATACTCAAGATGACATTGATTTATAAGTATAAGTAGTTTGAAATAAATATGAATGCGACGTCGACATCACCCAGTTGGCCAAATCGTCGCAGACATTGTCTTCGACGATTAATGTACGACATGTCGCCTGTCAATTATGTTTTCCAATTCATGATTATCTGAGCGGCAATGTCACACGTTTTGTCTTCAATAAAGCCGTGTTGACGACAATCTGAGCGACAGTGTCGTACGTCTTGTCTTTAATAAGACTTTGTTGAGGACAATCTGAGCGACAGTGTCATAAGTTTTATCTTCAACAAATCATTGTTGACGAAAATCTGAGCGACATTGTCGCTCATCTCGTCTTGTGTGACCTCGCCGCCATTTGTATGAAAATTTCGTCGACGATTTGTATGGAGCTGTCTTCAATATGTCTTCTACGCCTTACCGTTGTCTTGTACCCGTCGTCAAAGATGTCTTAAAGACGTGACCAACTGGGCATAGTCATACCACACTCACACTCATAAATTACCTCAGCATTGAGTTAAGGAGACTCGAAATCACTAACGTCATAAATGTTGCTAAGTATGAGTTCGATGTGCACTTCAAACTTTGAAGTGAATATGATTCATAGATAACATTGCAATAAGTATGAGTGCGCATAAGTTCAACAAATTATAAGTCATGATTCAACTCTACTCACTTTTTTACTACTCATTGCTGTTCTCTGATACCGGTGTTCATGGCTTTGTAAGGGCTACATTTCTGTCTTTAATAATTTTCGTTCGTACTCAACCTAATGCTAAATATTTTTGAACGAAACTCATGACTAGAACGCGACGTGGTAGAAAACAACTATTAAAGACTGATATGTAGCCCTTACAGAGCCATGAACACCGATACACAAAATGTTATGATCGGACTAAAAATGGCGACGCAGTGAAAAAAATACTAAAAGGGCTGTATTTGTAGGCGTGGCAAAAAAAATAGTTTTGAAATTGTTTTTACATTACCTTCAATCCTAGGAGGTGACTGGCATAATTTTTTTTTTTGTACGGAAGGCGAACGACTCTATTGTACAACCAGCATATCGTCGGCTTAGAGTGTAAACCTGCTAACTCACTTCCAGCAAATTTTACAGGAGAGACAAACCTTAAGAAATTAGCCTAATATATTAAGTTTCTTCGAAATATAGAGCTTCATATTAAAATAAATACTTAAGCAAATCGATGAGGAGGCCTCTCTTTCTCTTTCGAACGGCATTAAAATGTCATATGTTATAAAAAGTGGATTTAGCAGGTTTAGACTCTAAGCCGACGATAAAATCAATTGTTTGTAACTTGCCAAAAAAGAAAGGATTAAAAAAGTATGTAGTTGTAATTGAATTTTTATTTCTCTTTTTTTATGGCGAACTTTTTTGTGGGTTTAAAATTATTTTATTTTCCCAGAGTTATTATCTTATCTTGTTTCTTTTTTGTGAACTAGTTAATTCTACCGTTAGTTAGTTCTACATTTTGAATATATTCAAATATGCAAACCTTCAGTACAACACACGTCTTTATTACTCAATAACCCATTTCCAAACTGGCTTCTTCTTGGGGTTTTTATTTTCTCATAAAATATTATTTAAATGAACAATTTCACAATGTTTAGAAAAAGTCGCTGAAAAGGCGGAACTTGTTTTGAAGTTTTCAAGCAAATTACGAGTACACCGTCAACAAGTTGTACGTACATACATGCGTAAACATGTTGTTCGGTGGAATAAATATTTGTTACACATTTTCATTATTAAGAAATTCATTAATGAACCAGTACAACAATTTACGAGTATCTCTGCATATTATGGCTTAAATTAATAAGGTTATATTGACAATTTAACTAGTTTTGCAGAACGAAATGAAAAGAAAACCGCAACTAAATGAAACAACTATGCCAACATATTATAGTCAAGTTGAAATAGAAAAAAATAAAAGAAACAAATCGTATTTGCCTGCCAGATAGGGGAAGTTTGTTGGCTGCCTAGTTGGCTGACCGTCTGTCCGTTTGTCCGTCTGCCAGCCTGTCTTTCTATTTTAGTTGCTGATTTTATTTTAATAAAAATTTGAATAAAAATTCAATTTTTTTTGTAATGAAAACAAAAATTGCGTCACCACAAATTGACATTGCGGTCTCTGCTCTAATTTGTATGCATTGACGAACAGACAAACGACAACATTTAATGACAACTTGTTGTACAACTGCAGCAGTAAAATTGTTAAAAAAAATGTGGGTGAAGCAGAAGCAATACCAGCATGATTGATTTAAAGTGTGCATTAAGGAAACTTTGTTAACTTTATACATTAAATTTTTATACGTACATGTACGATCACATATTTTGTTGCCACATTCATCAGGGCTAAAGCGAACGAACGAACGCAAGTCCCACAATGCATGTATAATTTTTTATTCAAAAGCTTTAAAAATATTTCTATATTATTTAACGCTAAGAAAAATTTTCCATAAATATCCTCAGAAAGACGTACGTATGTAAATGTGCAAAGAAGAAGGTCAAGTTCCTACCCAACAACATCAATCAATCAATCAATCAACTGCATGCTTCCTGGTACTCGTAATAATAAAGGGTCTTCCAATAGAAGGTTTCATTTTGATATGCAAAAGAACCGGTATTTTTAAGCGAAATACCCAAATGTTTATTTAGTAATGGAAGGCTATAAATATCAGCCAAATGACGCTGGCAGGCCCAAATACGAATGAAATTTTCCGTCAACAACTCGTTCATTGACATTTGTAATATCTCCCCGATAACTTCACGAATTTTATCTTTGAGGTCTTGAAATAAAATTCACTATAAAAATGCTACAAATTTCGCAATTCGCAAAAGTAAACACAAGTAACTATGCCATCGCTCTTTTCTTCCTGACCGTGTCATTTGTCGAAGAGATGTTCACAATTGGCCACCGAGATCTTGTGATTTATCTCAATGGTCCACAATCGATTTAAAATCCCAAAAATGGAATTGGTGAAGTTATGGAGAGTATACAGCAGCAAATGAGGAAATTGATGAAGGAAAATTTCATGAAAAGTATATGGTTTTGCAAGCACAGCCATGGCGGCCATTTGGCTTAATATATTTTCTGAACTCTTAAATTATTTTATCTTTATTTGTACTTAGAATCAGTAACTTTTTAGCGAACCGAAAATCTTAATATTTGTCAATATATTTATTTGTTTGCGGCAACCATAAAGTGATACTGTAATTTCTTTTTTACGATCATGTTCATCTGTGTCTTACTCGATATGGCATCCCTGCATACAAAATGTCAAACTAAGCGAAAAGCACATAGAAGAATTCACATATTACCTAACGCCTATTTTCGAAGTTATACCCCCCCCCACCCCCAAACCTCCCGCCACCCAGCAAATTGTATCACTTTTTACAAAATTATGCGTGTAACAAATCCCCAACCCCTTAAAGAAAACTAAATGAATTGCAGAATGTATTTGGATTCTAAGAACATGACGAAGAATAATTTGTTTCTAAATTCATATTGACCATCAAACATTTGTTTTTTTTTCGAAACTTAAAAAACGAGCGCATTTGCAGCCACATGTCTTTTTATGTTTGCCAAAAAAAAAAAAAAATAATGTTATAAATATTATAAATTCAACTGCATTAATTATTTATTTAAATAAAATAAAAGATAAATTTACACAAAACAACTAAAAATTAGTCCGTTTACTTGAAAGTGTGTCGAGCAAAGATTTCGCTCCTAAGAACCCAAGTTTTCTTTTCATGACGTCAATAAGATATCAATTTGTTAAATTTTATTTTTATTGCAAATATTTATAGTACGTAAGCAGTGATAAAAAACAAATTGCTTTTTTATTAAGAAAAATTAACAACAGCTACAAACTTAAATTTTAGCATTAGAGACGGCGTAACAATTAATGACACTAGCAAAAAATTAAAGTCTATGTATACTTCCTACGAAATTAAAACGAAACATAAATCAAAAAGAAAATTTCGTATAAAAGTAGGGAAAAAACAAGACTATGACTAAGAGTTTTTTGTACGAAGCGTGATACTGTTGAAAATTTCGAACCGGAAACCGAAGCTGAAATAAATGTCGACCTCTTTTTAACGATATTTCCAAATTTTTTTATTTAAAAGCCAAATTTATGTTCGACTGTACTTTAATGCTCGTTTGCAAAATATGCATTTATTTTATTTAAAGTTATTTGGAATATTACAATTTTTAACGGATGTCTTTTACAAAAAATTTTCCAAGTCATTTGCTTAATAAAATCCTTTTTATTGAATTTCCAGGTATGGTGCTGGTCAACGCATGCCCGCACAACAGACCTACGAGGCACCTGCCTGTGTTCAAAATGCCATGATGACAAAAGACAAGAAGCCCTTCACCTACACACCAGGTGGCATAGATCTCTCCCAAATTAAATCGGAACGTATGGCAAAACGTTTGGCACGCAATGCACAGGCCGAAGGTGCCACTGGTGTCCAACAACATAACCGACCCACTCAAGCTGCATCGCCGGGCAGTTCTAGTCCCAATGCTGCTGCCTCTATGGGCGCTGCAGCCATGGGTATGCCCTTTCAGGTTCTACCACCCCCTCCACCACCATCACCCGGTAAGAATTTCAATGGTGGCAGTGCACCAGCACCACCCCCACCACCATCCTCTTCCAATTTTTCCAACACAGGCACATTAGCACCACCATACAATGGCAATGGCGCTGGCGCCGGTGCACGTGGCAGTGCCCCCAATTCACCCAGCATGCCACGCAAATCACCAACACCCCAACGCTTCGAACCACCACCAATGGGCTTCCGTCCGGAAATTAAAATTCCTTCAAATCCGATGGCCGCTTTGCGTAAAGTACCGCCACCGGTGGAGAAGAATACCTTCTGGAAGGATGAATATGTTAAAGAACGTTCAAAAAGTCCAATGGTGGATGTGCCAAACACCGCCAGCAGCAATAACGACAGCGTTAACAGTGCTAGTAGCTCACCTCAAACGATGAATGCCAATAATTATGGTACTGCAATTTCGAGCAACGACAATATTGATGGTGAGAGCGTAGCTTCACTTGCGATTTCAAAAAAAAAATAAGGCAACATAACTGCATTTTATTATCGATAAAGCTTTTTTCTTTTTATTTATTACTACTTCATTTTTAATGGTTATGGTTCTTGTCTCTGCTTAATGATCTTTCCAAGGATATTAATCTTCATGTGTCAAGCACGTCAGGGGAAGAAAGTTTTTATTTACTAATTTAAAACTTTTGTAACAAGTCCTGATTTAACTTGAAAAATTAAACGTTCATGCGAAACAAGTTTTAAAAGTCGTCGAGCTCCATTTTGCATCATTTCACTACCAAACTTCTCACACTCCAGCAAATGATCTGTCATCCGTCCATATAATGGCAACTAAATTAACTAAATATTTGTCGCTTCCGCCACATTATACAGCAGTTCATATTTTTAAGCTTAAGTTGTGTTTGATTTGGTGATGGCGCCTTTTTAACTTACGAATAAATAAACTACATCTTCATTTTAATCCTAGTTATCCAAAGAAACCTTTTAATGTAAACCTTCTTTTAAATATGTTAGCTCTTTCCTATACTTCTTATTATATTACATTACTTTTAATTTATTACAACTTAATTCTAATTGAAACCAGGGTTCAAGAAAACGATGCCCTCTACCACTACGAACAATTCAATACAGCAAAATCAAACGAACAACAATTACACGAATTACCAACAACCCCAACCACAGCAACAGCAACAACAACAAATACACACGCCACCAAATGCATATCAACAACAACAATCTCCCATCAAACCAGTACAACAATCACCCCAATACGGCAGCCCTCAAATACCCTCAACTGCACCACAACAACAGCAAACACAAATCTCACAACACTCACAACCACAGCACTCGACAAGGCCCGAATTTCGTAGTGTGGCAGCACCAACATCACCAGCTGTCAATATTTACACCAAGCAATCCGATAGTCCACGAAGTGCCGAAAACGCTACACCACCAAGAGCCACTGAAAGCCCCTTCAAATTCTCGCAACAACAGCAACAGCAGCAACCAAGAGCTCCTCCGGCTGTTTCGCCCTTGGCTCAGCAATCTACACCTCCATCTGCTTTAGCGGAAATGTCGGTTTCTTCTAATCCCAATCAGCCACAAACAGTACCATGGCGCACTCAACGTGGTCAATTCCAGCAACCACAACAAGCACAACGATCAGCAGCAGAACACTCACATCCTCAACCCATTTATAATAATGTGCAACAGCAAAGAACTCCTGATTTCAGCACTCAGCAATCACCTTATCAAGGTCCTAAGCCAGTGAGTAAATTGTTACCTTAAACATTAGAAAGAAAAAACAATTTGCTTTATATTATAAACTAGCTTTTTCCCGCGACTTCTCACGCATGGAAATTAACAAAAAAAAAAATACTCTTAGTCTTCCAGACTAGTCCTTGCCTAATTTTCAAAGCAACATACACCAAATTTGAGAACTGTCGCTACTGCAGCTCTCTAGATATAGGATAACCAAGAATTTTTTTGAGTGGGTGGTTCCCTTCCCCACGCTCCTACTCCACCAGTTTCCTAGTTTGACTATGCACATTATTATTTTCTCCAGATATACACAGAAAAAACTTATCCTGCAATAAACAACTTTAATTGAAAATAAAACCAAAAATCAATTAAAAAAATATAATTAAGTCAGTTAAACTTTTGTTTAAAAATTTAATTAACTAAAAAGTTTAATTTATTCAATTACATTTTTAATTGATTTTTCGTTTTGTTTTCAATTAAAGTTGTTTATTGCAGAAATATTTCTTTACCTGTATAGGGTAACTAAAATTGTTTTTGTATGAGGGGTACCCATATTCCCCCACACTGTCTTCAAAGTAAACCTTAGAAAAATGTTTAAGACTCCCATCATTATGATTTCTTATGGATTTAGTAAAGAGCTGTTATATTGACAAAACAGACACTTCAATTTTATATTCGAGTACATACATATTTTTATAGACAAAATTGATGAACAAATAAAAAAAAAAATATTTGGCAAACTAAATGAGTGCCACACGTGAACTATTTTTTTAAATGATTCCCTCCCACAAAACAACTATTCTACAATTTTGTCACGTTTTTTTTTCTATTGCAATGCAAATTCTGTTAATTAAATAAACATTTCTTAATTAACTTGCAGACTAATATTGGCTCTTTGTACATTGCACCTTTGGCACCGTCCACCGAGCCGCAAGCTCAACATATTGTACGTCAACAAATGCAACAACAGCAACAGCAGCAGCAACAACAACGTCGTGACGCACCAATGCATCAACCGGCATTGCAACAACAACAACAACAACAGCAGCAACAACAATCAAATCAACAATTACGTTGGATGAACACCCAACCGATGACTAAAGAGCAACCACCCTGGGCACGCCCCGAGGAAAATGGTAACGTGATGCCTTCCTCACTAAACCGCATCAAGTCACCACCTCCACCAACTTCCTCAGCTCAAGGACAACAACAACAGATGCACCAGCCTTCAAATCAAGGCAACGGTTTTATGCCTCAAACTAATCCCCATAACTTTGGTGCTCAACCCATCAATACAAGTGGTTTGCGTTTGCAGATAAATAGTCCAGTTAATCAAACGAATAGTCAAAATGGCCCCAAGGTACAAATATAAAAATAAAATATATTATTGAAAAAAGTTTTATAATACAAATTTAAATTCAAATGTAACCCCAGGAACGCATTATACCCATACAGTTGGAACAAACACCAACTTATACACCAGCTCAGCCGAGCTTTAATCAGCAACAACAACAACAACAACAACAACAGCAGCAGCACCATGGAGCAGGTAGTACTTGTAAGTTCAAAACCACGAAAACAAAAATTACATAAATAGTAAAGCTATCATCACAACTTTATTTATTACTTTTACAAAAGATTTGTCTACATTCTTTTAGCTTGAAATTGCAGTAAACTTGAAGCTTTAAGCTTCTAATATGGAGTGCCGAACCATTTTTTTGAAAAGATCTCATAATCTTCGCCATACTGATTTTTGTTATTGTTCTTTATTGATAAAAAATTGTCGCAGCCTTCGTTACTATGAAAAATTAAATATATGTGACCTTCACCGAGAAAAGGGACCTATTGTGCCAAAAAACGGGTATGTGTCAAAATCGATAAAAATGAGAAAAACATTAAAATTTTATTTTTTAAATGCGTTTTTCTCAAAACTCCATTTTCACACACTAGGTGCCTTTTCTCGGAGCAGGTCACATATATAAAATATCTACATATGTATCTCGATAAAGCTTTTAAAGTACTACTAAAAAGCCTTTAGTAGGTTAGGATGAAAATTAAAGAAAATAAGTATGGGAAACTTCACGGTAAAGGCCGTGATATACTACGGGTATCCTACACCATCGCACGATTTATAAAAAAATACAACCCTGGAATGATGAAGTCTATGAACATTTTTAAAAGACAATAACAATTCAGATCAGGGTTGTATTTTTTACTTTAAATCGTGCGATTGTCTAGGATAATGAGTCATGGCCTTAAGCTACAGATTTGTGTAAAAATTTAGGGCATCTGATAAATTTTTTTAGTTTATAACAATCAGTGAATCAGTAAAATTGACTTGACGAAGACTTTTTTTCTCGAACCAATCACTCAATTTTAGTCAACTCTGCAGCAAATGATGTATCAGGGTTCAGAGATGATTACGTTTTCAAATTTGTCAACAAAAACAGTTTTGTGATAATTTTATTTTCGAAGTCTACCAAACCGAATCGATTCGCTATCCTACGACATCTAAGTGAGATCAACTTCTTTCCAATGCCGCAAATTCAGATCCATTGACCTGTACTCAAGTTACCCAAATATACACACGCACACACATACATATATGCATACATCTTTATCGACCTAATCGCAAAAGCAGTCAGACTCGAATCTTATAACCTCAAAACGTCGTAATATGATGAAAACCCTATTTTTGAAAATTTCGGGAAAGTCAGGAACTTCCCGTAGCGGGGAGTTAAAAATATTACTTTCTGGACCTCAATAAAACTTTTTTATGGAACTGAAGAAGCTTGTACACTTCAAGAAATATGGAATGTATCACGTTAAACATATTGACCACAGAAAGCTACATGAATTGCCGCTAGTCGCCCTGTAGCCAGCTTATTAATTATTTTGAAGGCGGCAGCGGCATCATAAGCACCGCATGTTGAAGTATATACATCATTGATGTCAGTTTCATGGCACAATTGTGCAAACTAAAATCACACACATTCTCTTCCATTTAGTCGTCGATGAGACAGCGACGAGAACACATGCGTAGCGGGTGTATTAATTTGTTTATAGATACAGTGAAAGAAAAGAAGTGGTATGCGAAAAATATTCTATGATCACCAATGCTTTTCGCGATATTTAATGTGTTTGATGTTGTAAAACGTTTAAGGAAAGAAATTAATATGTATTTAAAATACATTTTGACTTTTTTTGGAGCATTTTCACTAAACTGCACTTTCTATTTAAATTTTAAAGACCAATAACTCGGGAAATATGGGCTGCAGCAAATTTTTTTTATTAAGTTTTTTTTCTTATTGTTCACATTACTATCTGATAAGCTATTTAAAAAATTCTTTTTTTGAGATTTTCAGAGTTTCCTATGAAAAGTTCAGAGCCCGATAACTTGAAAAATATGGGTCACCGCCAACTTTTATATTAAATTTTTTCATCTTATTTTTTAATTTTCTATCACATAGGCTCCTTTTTATTTATTTTTAGCTACTTCAATAAACATAATTTATTCAAAATAATTATTTTTCCTGTGTACTTTCGAGAGCAACGAGACAACGTTTCTCACACATACAACTATAGTTTTATTTTTGACATCACTGATATACATATACATATATAATATCCAGCAGCACTATTGGCGTAGCTAAAAAAAATTGAGGGGAAGGGGGCATTACGACTGATGATTATTATGAGTAACATTAAAATAGAAATTTTTAATAATTCTGGGTGGAGGGGGAACGATGCCCCAGAATGGCTTTTCTACGCCTTTGAGCAGCACTATATTAGCTCTTTGTCGCTTCCAAAATAAAAAAAATATATCTAATTTGTTGACACCTACAACCGTAGCTGTGTAATCGTCATTGGCGTAGCTATATATTATTGCTAGGGAGGAATTATGACTGTTGATTTTCATGACTAATAATAAAATATATAATTACATGTAATTTTTAATAATTCTAAGGAGGCAAAAGCAATTTTTGGGGGGCAATACACCCTCCAGAATGGCCTTTCTACGCCTATGGTAGTCGTTTAGCCGTAAAAGTAATCATTTGCACATACATATACACACATGTAGCTTAGTATGTTTTCGACCGGTTGTAGTCGGTAGTCTGCTGTGGTGAATGTGTTTAATGCATAAAACTTTATCCATACATTATTTCTTTTTCAATATGAAAAAATTTTTTAAAAAGATAAATTCAAAGCTAGCATTAACACGTTTTGTTTTTTTGTATCAAATCAAGCAAATCAGTCAAGCTTTTTCTTATCAAAATTAATAAAAATTTTACAGCTCCTGCTCCCGGCTACGTTATGCGTACACCCAATCAGTTCGTTGATCAGGGTTACAATAGCTTTGGCCAACAACAGCAGCAGCAGCAGCAGCAGCAACAGCAACAGCAGCAACAACAACAACCACAACGTGTCATGTCACCAAACCTACAACAATTAAATGCTCCACGCATGGTGCAACAAACTCAAAATAACGTATCATCGGGCAACATTATACCAATTTCTATAGAAAATAATGAAGGCACCAGGGGACCAATTTCAAAGACACCTATTGTTATACAAAAGTAAGTTAAAAATCATTTGACCAGTGAGATATTAAAGAAAAGCTTTGTTTTTTCTCTCTTAAAGTTAACCTCTTTAAAGTAGAAGCTTTCTTTTAACTTTAACTAATAAAGCTTTTTCTATACATCTTTTTTTCCCTAATATATTTGATAATTGTTAATTAAAAAAATCAATTGAATTGAAAATGCTTTCTAAACAAGTGAGGATTATAATCTTGTAGTATATGACTGTCCACTTGAGGCTGAGATCAGATTTAGAAAAAATCGACTCAGGTAGCTTTTCTTCCCAATATCCCCGAAAATTCCTATCTGTATCTGTGATTAGATGAAACTAAAAATTAGTAAAGCATTTAAATATATGTATGTTTTTTTTTAATCATTAACTAAAAAAGTAATTTGTTTTTTAAATACTCGTATCACAAAAGCTCTCTCATTTAACTAAAAAAAAAATAGCAATCATTTTTAGTTGATCTAATGCCTGCATTAACTATTTATTCTAATTGGTTTAATTTAAATTTTGGATAACAAGCAAATCTATCGTTAATCTTTTACTACTTTTGGCTCCTAAAAACTCTAATATCTCATTTTTATCTGTTCATATCAAACAAATACTACCACGCCTTCATCACATCACAAATCACATATAATTTTAGTGATCAACGTACGCCGCCCATACAATCGAAATCTTTTAGAATTTTACAAAAGATCACAGATACTATAGACGATGGCAGCAGCGATGATAATGCAAACCAGCAGCAACAACAACAACAACAACAACAACAGCTGCAGCAACAGCCGATCGAACCGCAATTACATCGCCCAACATTTGCACGCCAAATGAGCGCTCAACAGGCACGCCATAGCCCCACAGTCGAACAAATGAGACGTATGCAAATTGCACATGAACAAGGTAAGCAACGTAAGGAAGACAACTAGGGACACATCGCGTGAGATGGCAGGACCATAATATCAATTTTACAAGAAATAAGTATAGTGAGTAGAAAAGTCTGAGGCTGTTTTAAGCTTCCTATATGCATAGTAAAGGCAAATGGAACATAAGAAATATGTTTACCAAAAAAGAACATTGAAAAAGTGAAGATTTTAATCGTAAGCTTTTAAGCTCACAAAACCTAGTTTTTTCGCTATATAAAATTATTCAAACAATTTAAAATAAAGTTTAAATTACTGAAAGCACAATTTGATATACTGATATACATACATTTCCACAACCAAAAAGGTCGTCGGCACTGAAGGATTGATTTAACACAAAAAAGTGCGAGGGTGGTCCCTAAACTACACGCCCGAACAAAAAAAAAAACTCAACAAACTTTAGAAACTTTTTTATTTCTCAACATAATCTCCTTTCAGCTTGATACACTTTTCCCAGCAATATTCAAAGCTTCGATACTCGGTTTATAGTAAGACTATCTAAATCAGCTACGTCTAAGCTATATGAGCAGTGTGCGAGCTTTTACAATAGAGCTTTGTGCTTTCACACCGATGAGAGCACAACAGCCAATCAGATCTCAACGAAAACAATATTTGCTGCTTACTTTGCATGAAACAAGAACAATTTGTTAGAGCTTTCAAAGCTGTTTACCTCAAATGCAAGTATCATAGTATGTGAGATTGATCAACGGCAGAATCCACCTCCTATTTTACCATCGAGCCATTTTTTAAGTTTGGAAATAAAAAATAATCCGAGGGATCCAAATTGGGCGAATGAGGTGCGTGATGAAGCAATTCAAACTTTAATCCATTGATTTTGGCCCATCGCAATAGTGGATGTGTAAACTTTGCAATAAGTTAGCATAATACTCGCCGTTGTTTTTTTTTTTTTTTTTTTTTTTTTTTGAAGATAATCAATAAAGATTATCCCACGTGCATCCAAAATAAACAGATTTCATGACCTTGCCTTCAGATGAAACTGTCTTTGCCTTCTTAGGACACGATTCTCCTATTGCAGTCCACTTTTTGAAATGCTTCTCATTTCAGCCAGCTCACGCACCTTTAGCCAACGATCAAACCGTACCATTTGGTGGATTCTATTAATCTCAATTGGATGCCTCTCTGGCTTAGTGGCAGCGATGTCAGTCCAAAGGTCGTGGGTTCGATTCCCGCATAGAATCTGGGTATTTTCCCCAGACAAGCTACTACGGTATTCATCTTGGCAGCTCCTGCAGCCTCGCCTTCCAATTCATAAAATTGTAAAAAGGAAAGAATTGAATTACATAAAGATGACCAATTATTTTTTTATGTGCACAACATAGAAGGTTGCCACTTCTCTCCAAAATAACTTTTTTCAAACTACTGCCCGCCATCTATACGTCAAATATTCTAGTTTTGGCACCGCCGTTTGTAGATAATAAAAACTACTCACTAACTTAATGAGAATTATGTGTTTATTAAATTTGGCTTTTTTCTTTCAATCAACTGAGTACTTATAAGATTTATTCATCCACGTTCACCAGACTTTTGCACTTTAATGTCTTTCGTCTATTTTTCTGACTTAATTTCATAATTATTAGCTTCAATAGCTTATTCTTTATTCTTGTATGGATGAAAGCTATGGCTGGTTTTGGATATTTCTTTAATAATACATCATTTTATTAATAATTTACTAAAAAAAACAATAAATAAATTAATAATGATTAACTTAAACTTATGTATAATAGGACATACATACATACGTATTTGGAAATTATGTGCTGTTTCCCCAAGTCAGGCAGACGACTCGTCTAAAAAATTTTTATGAAAACCACTGAAAAAAAAGTTCTTTCCATATGAATTTTATACTCAAGTCGAACGTCTGTGCTGTAGAAACAGGGCGTTAGTTATTTAAATATGGAGTGGGTTATTTATTAATGTTAAAACTCTATTCTTTTGATTGCAGGTAACTACTCAGCACCAACAACGCCTTCTGCTATAAAATATAATCAACAACGTCCATTTTATGGTAAAAAAAGCAAATAAAAAATGCTTTTTATGTGATTTTTGTTTTCAATACTTTTTATATGTATCCCTTATATTTTATTTAAAATTTTAATAATAATTTTATATTTACTTTTTTGCAAAGATAACTCTCAGCAGTATATTCCGCCCAGTGAACAACAAGCACCCGAACCGAAAAAATATACCGGTAGCGCTATACCAAGCCGATCATTTAAAATCTTGCAGGCCATGACACAACCAGAAAATGCTGGTAAGTTTTTATGAAAAGCTTTATGCTTTTATCTTTATATCCATACACACACATATGTACAAGTATTGTACATACATATATACATATATACACATATATTTTTATTTTCTTGGATACAAATCATTTAAATCATTTTGAATATACATACATATTTTCTTTTAATAGTTGTAAGCTTTTTGTTATCATTTCAATACAAAATCCATTTGTAAATATCACATTTATTTCACTTGATTTTGATTTTCTCCTTCTCATAAACATTTTTTATACATTTGACTGCTCATCTGCCCAAGATTACAAAAATTGAGAGAATGTATGCCAAGAGAGAGAGAGACAGTTCACCTTTTTGTATTTTTAAAATTAATTGCAACTCTTTTCTTTAATACCTAATTTGTTCAAAATTACTCTAGATTTAATTGAATATTTTTGGTTTAATTTTTATTTTAAGTTTGGCGTTTCTTAATTTAATGTTTTCTTTTAGATCGATAAAATAAATATTATTTACATACATACATCCATTATTTTTTAATTTAAGTTCACGCCAATAAACATTTCATTAATCCATTTGGGAATTTTTGTATTTTTCAATTAAACGTGCCATAACCATAACCATTCAAAACAGCTGTTCGAACCAAACTTATTGCAACACTTTATTTGATTATGGGTGACTCACCATAACGCCATAACCCTAAAAACCAATTACATTTTGGTTTTTCGCCGTAACCATAAACAGCTGTTTGATCGTTAGGCAATATTTGTTGTTGCACAAATGAAAACCATAAACAGCTGTTTATGGCCTATGGCAGCACTAATAGGTGAAGCAAATATATTTATGGTTATGGCAATGGTTAAAGCTTTGGCATTATAGTTGGCACGTCTGATTGATTCTTTAGAAGTGATGCCATTTATTTCTTTCGTTCTTGCATTTTAATGCGCTGTCAAGGTCTTGCAAGTGATGACATCAATACAAATGGTTTTTAAGCGCAGCTTTTGAAAATAATAAAAGCCTACGTTCAAATCTTCTAAGGCTTTTCTTTGAGCCTTTAATAAATTTATTTCTTAAAAAGTTTTCCAAAATGGATTTCATTACATTTGCATATAGTATATGTAAGTATTCATACATACGCCCGCTTGCTACATAATTATGTATATCAACAGAGTAATATTGATCACTTCAAGCACTACCACTTCACTTCACTTCACCTCACCTCACCACCACACCCTTTACTCATTTATCACTTCGGTATTGTTTGTTGTGTGTCAAAAAAGTGTTCTCTTAATGGTTATTGTATTACTTGTCATCAAAACAAATTTTATTTCATTTTTCTCTTTTTCTTATATTTTTTTGTCCATGTGCACGACGATCACAAAATAATTGTAATAAATAATTATATATGAACAAAAAATAGACAAGCAGAAAAATTGTGAAAAAAGTAACGAAATGAACGAAATTGAATCAAAACCTGATGCTAGTAGACATTCTTCATATGCATCTGTTTCATCGGCCGTTGAACCGGTCTCATCTTCTTCATCTACTTCGATTAACTCTGAGTTGGCTTTTTCATCATCATGCTCACCTACGCCACCACCCTCGCAACACATAACATACCCACCTTATCCATATCCATATGGTTATCCCTGGTATCTACCACCACCGCCTCATATGTCATCCACACAAACTAGTGAGAGTTGTACTCCTCCCAATTGGCATTATCCCTATGGTATGCATTCTGCAGCATCACACCCACACCCACACCCACCACCACCACCACCACCACCACCACAGCAAGTTTCGACTCCAGCAGAACATCTTGCACATTATCCCCCATTTCCCTACTATTACCCATACTATCCAGCACCACCACCACCTCCTCACATGCCACCGCACTGCTCTCCGCAAACTCAAATTATGACTCACCCTACAGAACTTGATTCGCAAACCATGTATCCTTCTTATATGCCTCCACCACATCCCTATATGTCTTATCCTTATCCCACACCTCCTAGTTACAGTCAAGGTTCTAACTCAAGCAGGGCCAGCAGTGTGTTGCCCGACATTATAATTACTCCCAGCACAGATGATGTACAGTCAAAGGTCATTATGAATCATCACATTAAAATGGAAAAAGAACGTCCAAAACCAACTGCTACTCGTAATGTTGAAATAGAAGATGTTACTTCCCTCAATTCCAATTCGTCAGCCGAAGGTTCCGTCGTTGATATACTGACCCAGCAGTTGGCAAATATGACCAAATGCATAAAGAATAATCTTAATACCCAGTACCAAAACAAAAAGTCGTATACCAAAAATATTGAACAAAAAAGTCCTGAAAACAACACATCTCCTGTACAACACATCGCTATGGTACTGACAGATGCGGAAAAGGATTCAGATCAAACGACTTCAGACTCTGAAGTTACACCCAAGCAAATAGATAAGAAAATACCAATTCCACTGAAATCTATAAAATCCGTCAACAATGTGCAGGTCTATAATGGCCAAAAACTTCAGAGAGCTGAAGCAGAATTTGATTCTAATTCAGACTCAGAGGACGATGATGATGATGATGATGATGATGACGACGAAACCACAGCTGACGGTGAGAGTGATATATTCGATGAAGAGGATCACGAGGAAGAAATCAACCATCATAATGTCTTGGAACTGGAAGAAGAGTCTGATAGCGAAGAATTTATAGTAGACGATAACCTCAGTGTTATCTATGAGGAGGAGAGCGAGATGGAAAAGAGTGCTGCAATGGCTAAAATTGGTAAGCAAGGCGACAATTGTCTGCATGATAGAATAGAGGAAAATGATGACGGAAATGAAGAACGTGATGATTCCACTTCTGTCACAGTTAGACTACCTCTAAAACTCTCCTTTAGCACTTCTAAAGATGCAGAAAATATTACCACAGTAGAAGTGGGAAAATCGCAAATAGAAGAAATGAAAAATTATAATTATCGGAAAGAAAAACGCAATTCCTTCAATGTGGCTACAGTTGAAAGTGATTCCGATGATGATGGTTCCAGCGAATATGATGAATGTGATGTTAGTGTTACCATATCCTTAACACACTCCTCAAAGTCTAGTTCTTTGGATTGTAAAATGACAAATAAAAATATGGCCGAAATGTATCCCATAGAAGATATGCCTTTGCCTGAAGAAAATTTAGAAAAGTTAAAGTTGAGCAGCCAAGAGGACATCTCTGTCTCATTGTCTTTAAATATGCGCAACAAATTTGCCAATGAAACGAATAATGGTAACATCACCAACAATATTGCCATGTTGAAGGATGAGGTAGTTAAAAAATCAAATGAGGGTCCAGACGAAATGGATTTCTTTGCCACCTTAATGGCCACCAAAATGCAAGCGCAAAAGATTAAGGAGCAATCGGCCAGTTACTGGGGAAAATCTCAAGAGAAAGAAATGGAGACGTCAGAAATCGAGGCATATTCCAAAGAAAATACGGAACACATAAAAGAGAGCTGTAGAAATACGACCAGCAAAGTGGAAACTAAGTCAGCAGAATTAGAAGAAACCCCTCGCATTGATGCTAAGAAAACGGAAATTGAAGCTGAAACGAAATTCGCCGAAAATAAGAAACCCAAATTTACTTTCTGGGATCGTTGTTCGGCTGCAAGCAAAGAGGAAAAAGAGCAAGAAACTGGTTGCTGGGACGGATCTTCGAAACCAAGGCGAAAAGAAGAACGAACACTAGAAGAGAAAGATAAAAATTCTAACAAAAAACATCGTAGCAAAATGCATAAGGATAATAAAAATAAAGAAACTAAAGATAGCAAAGTTAAGCCTGTGGAAGATGTTAACAAAGCTGCAGTTATCAAGGATACTGAAGAGATTGAGGACATTTGGGCTGGCCGTGCAGAAGATCTACCATCAATTAAACCGATTAAAAATAAGCTGAAATCATTAGAAACAGCCAAGAGCTCCTTTTGGGCTTCTGTTCATGAAGCTGAAAAACAAATTGAAAAGAGAGAGGAGATAACTGGCAAACAATCAGAAAATATTACCAAAATGGAGTTAAATAGTAATGCTTTGAAATATTCTATTGAGGAAGTTCGCCAACCACAAAGAGCTTCTTATAACTACGAAGAAGAAGAAGAAGCATATGAAGAATCATATGAAGAAGATGAAGAAGCAGATCCACCAGTTCTCCAGCAAGAAGAAGATGAGGAAGTAGACTTTTGGGCTGAAATCGAAAAAACGAGAGAGAAAAAAACGTCTGAACCAAGACAAGAGTCTAAAGATTCATTGCATACACACTCTTTATATGGGAAGCAGGAACTGTCAACTGACGGTTTAATCAACTCATTTGGCGAGCAGGAGTTTAGCATGTTTAACGATGATAACATGTTCATCAATTTACAAGAATTTGATCCTCTCAAATACCCAGAGGAACCTCGAGAGGTTGATACCGATGAAGAAATTGATTTCTGGGCGGAGATTGAAGCTAAGAGACAGGCTGAGGAAGACAGTGTTACCTTCCACAAATCTGCTTCGTTTTGGGCTTCCAGAGAACGTCATAACTCTGTGGACGAGACACCTTATAAGCCTGTATTACCTAAAGCTTTTCATGCAAGATTACCTGATGAGCCTCCAACTGAAGATATCAACATTTGGAAAGCACTCAAAGCTTATAAAGGCGAAGAGCCACTCATAATCGATCCACAAATAGAAGAAGAAAAGCTTTTAGCTCAGGAATATGATGAAATCACAAAACAGGAATTATCAGAAGTGGAGCACAATGATGAAAATGTTTCAGTGCATGAACCTGTTATAGCATCAGTATGGTGTCCTCAGGCTCAAGTGAATCAGACGGAACCTGAAATTGAACACAAGCCAGAGACTCCACATAATATAGAATATCCACAACCCGAGCATAAAGCTCAGAAAGATGAGTTGGAAATCAAACGTCGTAATTATAAGAAAGCCATGGCTTTCTTTACCACTTCCATAGATGAACACAAACAACAAAGTATTGATTGTTATGAACGCAGTAAAAGCATATCAAACCGCACGTCTTATGTTGAAGAAGAAGCTGAGCAATGGGACTGGGATGCGGTTAACCAGGCTCTGCAAAAGGGCACGACAAGCGAAAGTATTGAGATAACCAATGAAATTGCAGTAAAAGAAGCATTTGTCAAGGAAACAACACCACATGCAGCAGTATCTAATACCCACAACAAGGCAGAAAATCAAGTACCGGAAGCTTGTAATGAACCTGCTATGAAGCTTTTAGACAATGGCTTGCCCGATCTGGAAGTAAACAAGTTCAATGAAGAAAGAACGATTTCGGTAAAGGATCGAATTTCGGCCTTCGAATCGGGAAGCGTGGACATAAGCACTCCCGATTCGCGCAGAGATTCGATTAAAAAACAATCTTTGTCTGTGGATAGTAATGCCCGGCAAAGTTCTCTGTCACGGAACAGCAGTACCCAACGCTCTGAATCGGAAATGGATGAAGATGATTCTGGTGTAACTGACATGAATAAGCAACTTTCAGAGACCGACACTGAATCTGAAAGTTTTCCCGAGTTGCGGAAAATGTCATCATATCAAAGAGCTTCCACTCATTCAAGACTGTTTAAACTTTTGCAAGAAGATCCCGATGTAGCGGATAGCAATCCTAACGCAGATGAGCTCCAATTTAAGCCCAGCCGCAAGAAGATTGTACACAACGTTAGTATTACCAGAAAACAAAACCCGACAGCCTTGGCCTCGGCAGAAACCATGAGCGAAAGAAGAGAACGCTTATCTTTACCTCTGCGAAAAAATACCAGCATAGATAACGACAATCCGTCAACACCCAATAGCCCAGCCTCGCCCATAATGGGTCATACTGCCAATAAATCCTCCGTTGTTAGCGATAAATTAGTCAGTGAGCTGGTGCAAAGTTTGTTGCTCAAAAGTGACAGTACCCATTTTAGAAATTTACCCATGGAAAAGCTGCAGGCAGCTGCCAAAAGAGTTCTAGAAGAGGAGCTGGATTCTTTAGAGAACACTTCAGTAGATTCCACTCCAGCCCCAACACCCAGCGAAATGAAAAGAGACAAATCCTATGCCGACTACTACAACAGCTGGTCAGACGCGGTAGGAGCTGAAGACATTGCACCCTCAAAAGCATTTAAAGCACTACAGGACTCGCGCCGCAGTCCTTGGACTGCTAGATGTCCACGTGTATTAAGTTCAAAGACAATAAATCGCGATTTAGCCAGAGTAACAGAGTCCCCTGAAATACCGTTGCATAGCAGACAGTCGCGCGAAACTTCCATAGGAAAATGGAAGAAATCGTAGTCAAAGCACAGAAGAAGGAAGGAGAAAAACAGGGACTCCTCTATCAGCACAGTTGGTATTAGGATTTAATTAAGATGCATACAACGGAAAAGTATAATTAATAAGATTAGATTTTACTGCCACTTTAAGGTATATTTTAATTGCGAATAATGCAGCAAAAGAGACTGACTGGCCTTTCTCCTAAAACAATTAATGCTAAACAAGAGAGCAACGTCAAGGAGCAAGATGCGAGCAGAAAAAGAAACGAAAAAGCTTTCGGTAGAAGTATTTCTTACTTCAACAAAATGAATAAGAGAACTAGTTAAACCAAATTATGATCTTTTAAAACGTTCGTGGAACAAGAGAACTGTCAGAAATTGCATTTCTATAATTAATTGAATCAAATTCATTCATATGTTTAAGCCACAACTACACGAGTATCGTCGCATAATTCACACCTTCATGCTTCATTTAACTTTATCACACCTTTTACCAGGTGATTTACCAGGTTTACCAGGTTTACCAGGCTATGATCCAAATCAATTGTCGTTCGTTTTAAAACAAAATGAAAAAAAAAACAATTTCTTGTTACCTCAAAAAAAAATATAAATAAAATAAAAAAATAAAATGTTAAATATGACGCGTCACCACAACTAAATCTGTCACATTCTTAATTGTGTAAATTTGACCATCTCTACCAAATCAAATAAATAAACCTCCTCCTCCAAACTAAATCAGTCAATCAAATTTCTAAACAAATCAGAAACCATGTTCAAATTCTAAGGTACATATAAATTGATTGTATTAATTAAAACATTTGTCCAAATTCTATTTCATTATTAAATTTTGCAATTTCTACACCAATATTGTGTTTGCATTTTCTTTTATTTTATTTTATTTTATTTTATTTAATTTAATTAATCAAATGCCAGCCAGCCTTATTAGCCAAATAAATGTACGTTCTTCCTTTTTTTGTTTTCTATTTTTTTTTTTGTTTTAACATTTAACTTAAAAATACTTGCGATAAAAGAAAATATTTTATTTTTAGTAAAAGAAGTTTTTTATTTCAGTAAAATAAATGTTTTATTAGGAAAAAGTTTACCTCAACGATTATACATGCGAGGGCTTGGCATTCGTTCCAACCATTTGTCAAAGCAGTTTTTCCATTCCATTCTTGAGACACCTCCAAAATAGTTTTTGAACGCTTCAACTGCTTCTTCGGCGCTCGTAAATCGTTGACCACGCAGTTTACCTTTGGTATTGGGGAACAAGAAGAAGTTATTAATGGGTGGGTGCCAAGTCAGGACTGTATGAAGGATAAGTCATCAATTCGATGTTTTTGACGGCTCAAAAATTCACATGTGTGACGAGATGTGTGAGAGCTCGCATTGTCATGATGAAGAATGATTCGTCTTTGGGGGTTAGTTTTACGTATTTCTCCGAAGACTGCCGGCAAACAAATGGTCGTGTACCACTCAGAATTGACAGTTCTACGTTGCTCAAGCGGAACTGTGGTCACATGACGCATTCAGTCGAAGAAACAGAACTTCGCTTTGCTTCTTCCACGAACCACTTTTTGTTGGATTTAGCTCGTCTTGAAATACCCACACGGTCGATTGCTCTTTTATTTCCGTCACATAAGCATATGAGTCCACGATTTGTCACCTGTCACGATTTTATACACGTGGTATTTTGAAGCACCGCGGTTGAAGTTTTTAATCATTTCCTTATGGGGTATTCAAAGAGAAAAAATGTTGTTTACAACTAAGTGTTCATGCAAAATCGAATTTATGGAAGTGGAACTAATGTGGAAGGATGTCTTTATTTCACAATAGAGGCATAGGACGATCATAGCACGATCTTGCATTATTAGTTCACGCCCTGCTTCAATGTTTTGTGGCGCAACAATCGATTTTGGGCGACCTTCACGAAATTCGTCGGCGACGGAACTACGACCAGGATTGAATTCACTCTTCACCAGCGATATACTGTGGTTTTTGATGCTGCTTTATCGTCATAAAAAGAACTGAACCATGTCGAAAGTTGTGAAAAATAATCCAACGAAAACCTTCTCTTGAAATTTCCATTTTTTTTTATCAAATTGATTTTCTGAACTAATTGAAAATAGCACTTGTACATGAAAACGTTGTGAGTACGTTTATGCTAAAATAATGTCAAATGTTATTATGGCGTTGCCAGATTTTAGCGATATAATAGTAGCCCTCGTATATTTTTATATCAAAAAGTCCTTTTGTAATTTATTCCTTTAAGCTCCTATGAGAAGTATAGAGCCATAACAATTGAATTCCAACTTAGATTTAATGTAGCAGCATCCATTGTGTGTGAAGGAAGCCCATTTCCAAATTCTAAAATTCTTTTCAACTATAGCAATACTTTATCGCAAGTATTTTATGTTTAAATACAATTGTGTAAAGCTTTTTTATTTTAATTTTATTAATGTTTTTTTTTTTAATTATTATTATTTAAAAACAGTCAATGGAGAGTTAACTCCACCTTTGGCTTTAACATGTACAAAAATAAATGAAATTGTATTTTAATTTTAGCATTATTCTTTCACAACGAAAGAAACAATTTTAAGCAATTTTAAGACAAGTTAAAAATTAATTGTAAAAAGTCGTTCGTTTTCTTAATAAACAACTAATTAAAGTTAAACAAGAAACTTTAAACTAATGAATGGCTTAAAGAAACAGTTGCAATCATAAGCTTTTAAATGTAAATGATCAAACAGAATTGGGGCATAAACACATTTTCCATACAAAATGACACAAAAAACTAGCCTCAGAAAGCAGTCGATAGATAAAATCTATTTTATTTTGAGAACTTTTTTTCTTATGCTCTCACATATAAATAAATATTCTCTCAAACATGTTACCATACTTTCAATAAATTTCATACATATTGTGAACAAAACTACAAAGAAAAATAAGCACAAAAGAAAATAAAACAAAAATTAGAGAGCATTTGAAGTTACTGCCGTAGTTTTTATTATGGGCTTTGTTAATTTGACAGCGATTTTTCCTGAAGTTGCGGACTTATTCTGTTTAATCATTAAAAAATAAAATAAAAAATGAGCAAAAAGGTGAAGTTTTCTCTCTTGATTTTTTTATTTCCGTTTTTACTGCATGCTTGAGTTTTTTTTATGCTTAAGTAAAGCTTTTTTTCTCTAAGTATTGCTTGTTGTGTAAATGTCTCTGAATATACAAAGTGTGAAACCGAAAACAGCGTCTGAAAGCTTTTAAATTCCTTTTTTTTTTAAGCAACAAAAGCTTGGTATGTACGGTTGCCAGATTTAAGGATTTTCGCCAAAATTTAATATCACATAATTTCACATAATTGTTTTTCTTTTTGTTTTTTTTTTTTTTTTTTTTGAACAGATTTAGCTGTAGAAAATTTGTTTAGAAATCACTAAAAAAAATTTAGTGCTTTTCATTTTTCTAGGAGACGTGTTGCATGTTTTTAATGTGCAAACTACAACTTAATAAAGAGACATTTTTTTATATTGGATCTGGGTACTTATTGCTGAGCTGATTGATTTGTTAGGAGAGAGATAGAGAGAGAGGCGAGGGGAAAAGAAACGTTTCTCTCTCCTAACAAACTAATCAGCTTAGCAATAAGACTTGCATAGTGTAAGCTAGGACTTAAATTTTTTTTAACAATTTCTCAAGAGTCCCGATGAAATGCGTGGCTGCACAGATAAATGTGCATTTCCCCCAGCTAAAAAAGTATAGTTTAATTTTTCTTCTCTTCTTCAGAAAATCATATTATGTAATTAATAAATATATTTCATTCAATAATAATTGAAGATACTGAACTTAAGCCGAGATTAAGAAATTATTCCTGATTTAAAATTCACTCTAGTTCAATTAAATTTAATATGTATCATTTCTCAAGAACTTTTTACAGCAGCAATCTTGATTTTAAATCAGTATAAATTACAATTTGAAACTTTGAACTTTAAAATTTTTGTGCAAGTAGCTTAAAAATTTATTATCTTAGATTAGATATAATTTTATTTCGCTGTGCCCTTATTCTTTCATTCTTTTAATAAATTCTCTAATTATTGGTTTTGTAAAAATTTTATCTGGCAACCATATTTAAATATTAAACAAAATAATAGTCGAAAAAACTCTTTGTTCAATTACGTTAAGCTTTATATGTAAATCTTTTTTTAGCTAGATTTTTTCCAATAATTTTACTAATCGACAATGTTTATTCTTTCTTTCTTTTCAGGACCTGGACAATCGGATCTATAATTATTTTCTTTAATGCCATAGAAATTAATTATAGTTTTCCATTGACATTAAAAAAAGAGTTCATATGTCCAATATTAGAACTTCAAAGTTCTGTACTTATATTGTTTTAAAGAAAAGCGAGAAATATCGGGTTTATTTTCACATAAACTTGAGACCTAATTTTGGAGATTTTGTTGAAGAAAAAATAAAAGAATAGATGGCGTTATTTATTACAAAGTTAAGAAATAATATCTAAAAAAACATTTTTATTTTTATTTTAAGTTTTAAAAAGGTAACAATTTTTATGTTTTAAGAAGCAAAACTAAACCATTTATATATAAAATAGTTTTTTTTTAACAGTTTAACGATGCAAAACGACAAAAAAAAAACATTAATCAATATTTGAACATTTAACATTTATAATTCAATACGTTTTTTTTTAACATATTATCAATTTCACTAAATACGATTTAAAGTATTCAATTTTAAGCAAAACGAAATTTACTTAAACAAATAATGAGTGCAATTAACATTTTGTAAATTAAGATTTTCCTGATTTTAAGAAAAATAGTTCTGGTACTATTTACAAAAAAAAAAAATAATAATACTAATAATAATAATGATAATAATTTTGCTTTATTATTTTTAAATTTATAATTTTTAATTGTTATTTATTTTTTTTTTAATACATATTTCATTTTAATTTTTCATTTATTATCATTATTAATTAATAATTGTGTTTTATTATTATGTTTGTAACATAATTTTGATCAAATAAATAAACCATTTTTTAAATATGGCATAATCTTGTTTCAATTTTTAAGCGTTAACATTGAGTCTAGACGAGGGGAATTTTTTTTTTATACTGAAAATCAAACTTCTTTCTTTGATATACAAAAATATCCTTGCAAAAATTGTCTAATTTTTTTTATATAACTTTTTGACTTAAGCCCAAAACCTTTTGCTTAATCATTTTTATTTTTTTTTAAAGAATATTTTTAAAGATTTACAAATGAGTTGGCACAAGCACCAATGAAATGCGAATAGAATAGTTCAACCGGCAACAAACAAACAAAAATTCTTGTCTACTAGAGTTTAAATAAAAACAAGAAATTCTCAGTCCAGTTCTAAATATTACCTGGCAAATAATTCCCAAAATATTAATTTTTTAAAGAATAAAACCCTTCTATTCTAAACAGATGGCGACTGAGAAAGAATTTCGAGTTTTCGAAGTCAGATACATTGTTTCTATGTTAGGTTTTGATTAGGCTAAAGCTCGTATCGCTCTGTAAGCCAAACTATATTTTGATCTAGTTTTTACCTGAAACTTTGCAAATGATATTTTTAAATAGGGGTACAAGGAATAAAGAACAAAATTACAGGGGAATTGTTATTCAATATAGAGCTGTGGGTAAGTATTTATCAATATTAATTCAATTCAATATTCATTTTTCAATTTAAAAAAAATCCCTGAAAATTACTCTATTAATGACTTCAAAAATTGTTTGCTTGGTTATCATTGTTTCGTTTGAATTTCATTATTGGCTATCGTACATTATTTTTATCCAATGCAGTGAATGGTTGTGGAATCGGGTTTAGCATGCAATAGAGATGCGCCGTAAGGTATGCAATTATTTTTACGCTTTTCTATACAAGTCTATTCGTTGCACCAGCTGAAAAAAGGTTTTACTTTTGTAGATTTATGTTGTTTTTTTATTTTTGCAATACTTGGTTTTCAGGTCAGGGTTACAGGGTCAGGTTTTTTCCTATTTCGCCAAATTGAATTTAAAAAAAATCAATTTTATGAAGTTTTTCTTAATACAAACATATGTATGTATGTATGTGATAAATTTGTTTTTATATCCCACTTTTTTTAAAATAAATTTTTATAATATAATTGTATAAAAATTTAGCAGAAAATCGCCAAAAGCAGAAGTAAAACCGTCAAATATTTTTTCTTGTAAGTTTTTCTCATCCAAATTCAAAACGCATTAATTAGTTTAATTAATATGTAGTATGTATAAGAAAAATCATCAAAATCAAATTGTTTTAATTTCATACTTTACTTTTTTTTATTTAGATACAAAAAGCAAAATTGCAGGGAAAAAATGTTTGGCTTTTATTCCTGATAAAAGTGGACGATTTAAAAACAATAGATTTCAGAAATCAAAAAGATTGGCCTATCAATTGTGAGATTTTGTGGACTGTATGCAATTCTGGATACAAATATTTCAAGTGCCATAAGTTTACATTAACGATTCCCAAAATATTTCTGAATTTATTCTACGTATACAAGTACCAATTGTTATGAAATTTATGACAATCATTTTGTGATCAGTGGGCAGAACCACTCAGTTATACAAATACTGTTGTATTTTCAACAATTATAATAAACTATTCTAAAATTTTGCAGTTAGAAAAGTGGTAAGTGTTACAAATGTACGCTCCTATTGACGTTCTCAACTCAATTCAGTTTGGTTGGCTGGGAGTCAATTCAAGTTTGACCCAAGCCAATTATGTTTTGGTATTGTGAATCACAATCAATATTTATTTGAAAGTATTATCGCACAACCATTATTCAAGTTGTGAATGACAATGAATAATTATATATGTATTTTTAAAAAATGCAATTGATAAAATTTCAGACAGTCTAAACTACAAATACAACTTCAATAATTAAAGCAAATTCATTATATTTTTAACTTACCTCTTTCAGCCATAATTTCTTTGCATTTACTTCTGATTGATAAAAAACAATATGTATGTAAACTTCAATGTGTTAACAAAAGATGTGATGGTTATGAATGTAAACATAAGAAGGAAACGAAAATTTGAAATGTATGCATCTAGAAAGAAGAAAGTATGTATAGCAAATTAGTTAAAGACGAATTCGTTCGAATAATTATTATTTTATTTTTAATATAATATTGTTAACTTTATGTATATTGTATGTATATGTACTCGTATTTATGAGTCAGAGAGTAAATATTTGTTAGTAAGAAAACAAGCTATTGCGAAATTTATATTGAGTAGTAGAATTTTAAAGAAACCTTAAAATAACTAAAATTAATATACATAGTATGTATATATATGTATATATATTTTTTTTCAGGCTTTATTCAAAGTTATAAAGTATTTTATAAAATATAAATTCTCTCTTTAACTGAAATTTAGACAGTTTTGTAAAATATTCAAGACTGCCTTATTAATAAATGTTTGAAGAAAGACAAAGATTGGAAGAGATCATTGAGTTAGAGATATAAAAATATATGTTTTTTTTTATAAATATATGTATAATATATGTATATGTTGTATAAGTATATTTGCAGGTATTTTTATTTTAACTACAGTAACTTCTACTTTTCAACATTAATATAATAATTTGTTTTAACGTTTTTTTTTGCGTTATGTTCACATACATAAATTCATCATTTTTTTATAGCAATTAAATTTTTTTAATTTGTTAATTTTTCTTCATATTTTATATATGTTTTCATAAATGGTAAGCAATATTTAATTTTAGTTATAAAAATATATCGCATGTTATAAATATTTCTAGCAGAAACAAACGCTTATTTATGTATAACTTCAACAACAAATTTCTTGTTATATTCTAGACAGTTTTATGGACTTCTATGAACAGCGAACCAGCTCCAAATTGCGCAAAATATCAATCTCGAATTGTTTTTTTATATTATTATATATCAAGCCATAACTGCCAAAAAAAAAAAGCACAAAAAAAACAAATTTTTCTAAAACCATGTCGCTTAAGCTTTTTTTGGCGGTTATGGCACGATATATTTAAATATGTATCTATTTATATATCAAACGTCTCGTGTGTACATACATACATAAGTATATAGTCAAGGAAATATTTTTCCGACTATGAAACGCAAATCTTTAAATATACTTTTTAAATTGATCAAGATTTTTATAAAGTTTAACTATTCAATGTGCAGAAAACCAAATAACAATTTCTACAACTTACATACATATCGCTCATTTACTCAAAGAACATAACTCAAAAAATGTAACTTTTATATTAGAATTAATCCTCATATCGCTTGTCATGTTGTGCAAAAATTTCATACATATATCATGTGAACTCAACTCTAGAGAAAAATAAAATTTTCCACTAAGTTGTGTGTGAATTGAAAACTTTAACCTCGTTTTCTGACAGACTGTTTTTTGAGTTATGATGTTGTTTGAGTAAATGAGCGAATACAAATATAGTAATTTTTAATTAACTATTGCACTTACACCACTCAGTACATTTTCGTATGAGACATCTTGAACAGCCATTTCAGTTTACCACTCATCGTCAATTTTCGAAATTTGCACTGACATTAATTCCTCAACAATTTTATATTCATGACATTGTGGGCATAATAAACGGCCATTCGATTTGTTGGTTCTTTGTACTTTTTCATGACACACAATATGCACTAATTTAAGATTTTTCAAGGAAAATATTTCCAAAAAATATTCCAAAACAGAAATATCTACGACAGGCTTTTTATGCAAATTACAAACACGTTCGGGATGCTCGACCAGCTCTTTGACATTTGCAATAATTGAGGGTAGTATTGTGCGCGATAACTCTATTTGATGATCCAAGTTCCATACTTGAAACAGTATCAAATTTTCTCTCGAATCATATGGATTAATAGAGTGTTTTAGTGTGCAATTATTTCTTTGGTCTGAGTAGGCGCCCTGGCAATAAAAATCACCTAAATCGGTACACAATGACACTGACCACTCATCTAGTATTTCATTTCTTAATGTATAATCCTTAATGACTTGTTTTAGTTTTTTATTCGGTGCTGCCGATCGGGCATCAGTTTCATCGTCTTTTTTCAGTTTCTCCTCTACAAAATCATGTTTTGGCTCATATTTTCTATCGAATATCATCGCAAAATAGTCGCAACCTATGAGCAAGTAACGAAACTTCTCCAATACAGAATCGATAACAGTGCGGGCCTGAAGATTTTGTCTATATAAATGGTTTCGTGTTAGGTCATCCTTTGTCTTGTAATAGTAACCACGCACACGATCTTGAGCTTTTCGTGCCAAGGCTTCTTCCTTGGTGTTACATTTTTCCTCTTGACCCATGAACCATTCGGCATGCTCAGATCTTAGACTTAAATGTGTTTTGGCGAAAGCCTCTGCTCTGCAGTGACTTAGTTTTTTCTTTTCATAATCTGCTATAAGTTTGCCAAACTTTTCAGGTTGTTGTTCCATAAATTCATAAATGATGTCGGCTACTTTGAGTAGTGGAGACCTTTGTCTCAATTGTTCGAATTCAAAATCAGCATCTGATTGATGAAATTCAAAAAGCAAACATTAACATTGTCTCTTGTGTTTAGGAAAAAATTGCTGTATATGTATGTAACCTACCAGTTGTTATAACGACATTCGGGCCAGCCACTATGAAAAGTGTTTGGGGTTCTAAGGTTGAAAAATAGTCTTCATCGGTAACTTCAAGGCCATCAGAAGCTAAATAAATGCGCAAATCATTGATCTGGAAGTAATAATATTTAAATATCAAAATTAATCAAAACAATAAATTATTCTTAAGGTTAATTTATAGCCTAAAATATGTTTATCGTACAAAAGTTCATAGTTTTTATTTTTTTAATGGATTTAAAAGCATCGAATTGTTTAAACAACCTTGTTCAACCTCCTTGGCCTACATAAACTCTTTTTGACATTGATATTTTCATACTCGAACCTGAACTTGACACCATAGTTAAATTGGTAGTAGTACGCTGTTGCGACCCTGACCTTTATGCAATCTATCCCAGAAATGTTATTTTTTTTTTTATATTTTCATTTTCATTTCATTTATTTATTCATCATGTATACCTAGCCTATGGGCCATAGTCGGTCACATCATACTACTCGTTCCAATCGTCAAGCATATTATGTGTACAAACAAAATAGTAGCACCAAACGCGAAAGTTTAATGTCCTTTAACCCATAATTTAAGTAAATCCATGCAAAACCAACTTCATTCATTTCCAACAGGTGGCTGAATGGCATCTGCGCACAAGATACGGTCTTGAGTAATGTTTGGGTTGGCTAACATTGAAATTTTTTGCACAAAAAGACTTGGGGAAGACCACAGAGAAACAAAATCAAAATAATATGAAGTTTATTCATAATATTGAGAGTGAAATTCTAATGCAGTACTTTTTTAATTGTCCCTGATGGATTAATATTCAAGGTCATTGTTAAAAAAATGCGAAACACACATTTTTACACACACTTGATACTTACAGGAAACTTTATTCCGGCTTTACTCTTAAGCATTTGCAAAGAACTAGCACCAATCCCATATTTTTTTGTACGTTCATTATCTGTTATTTTGTATCCCTTTATTATTGGAGCTGAGGAAGAGTTCTCCTTTAACAAGTTATAATTATTCTTTGTTTGTGGCTCCTTTTGCTGGTGAGCTGAACTACGCGTAGTTGGCGCCATTACTTCTTTTATAAAATTAAACATAATTATTTTACATACATATATTTATTTCAATTTAATTAAACTAAATATGAAAACTTTTCACTATTTTTGGTAGCTTGTCTAGTCCTTTTAAGGAAATTAATCCAACTGGTTGTCCTTTAAACACTTGTTAATATATAAATGAAAACTTACACCAATACACGTACACAAAGAAATCTTTTGTTTATATTCTAATGAGAAAACAGTGAAGCCAAGTAGCGCCAATCACCTCGTATTGTTAACGGATGGCAGCACTAATACTTTACTCCATTGAGGACAGGGATTAAGAAAATAGGACATCACAGAAAAAAAACATATTCATTTGACTTCACCTAAATAGGAAAATCAACTATTAAGTAATGATTTCTACTAATAAAAAGAGGAGCTATAAGCACATGTATATCCCTTCAAACCTAAGCAGCTGGCAACTTTCTTTCGCATTATAAATTGGGCATCACTTTCTTCTGTATTTGTTATCTTCCAGTTATTCTGCATCTCTCTTCACTTACGAAAAGAGCAAAAAAATATATAAACTACGATAACAGCTGTTTCCAGTGTGACCAGATTTTAAAATAATATTAAGCTAAATCACGTTTGAAAAAAAGCTAAAATAAGCTAAAAAGTTACATTTTAGGCTAGAAAATAAAGCTAAACTTTTTTCCACTTCTTTGATCAATTTTCAATAGTTTCTTATTGCTAAACTAACGTTAAATATTACACAAACATATTTTTTATTATACATATAGAATATTTGCTTAATGAAATTATTTATTAATTATTATATTTTAGATTTACTGAAGAACAAAACAAAAACTTCCCCAAAATAATCTTAAAAAATTTTTAAAAATGTAAAAACATTTATACTAAAATACGAAAGCTTTTTAAGTGAATTAATGCTATTTAAGGTAAAGCATGGATCACACTATCTGCACAATGTACCGAGTTTCGTCAGCTCAGTGAAATAAAGTCATAAGTAAAAATTTTGCTCTAATTTATCGCCTACTTGAAATACAAGGATATAATTGCGCCACACTGCATTGGTAATAAGCCCATATAGACTTATTCCAGAATTAATTGAGTAATAATGCCATTTTGGCTTATTACTTATGACTTTATTGAGGTGGCCCGACGAAAATCGGTACATAGTGTTATCCAGGCTTAAGGCTATTTCAGGTTTTTGTTTTAAGTTAATTGATGCCGCTGAATGAACGTTCAACTCAAGTCAAATAATTTTATACCCAAAAAACTCAAAAAGTGTTTTGGCCACTAATATGAATTTAACTTTTTGGATTGGAATTCTAACCATTCTGCCATTATCTACTATTTTTCTTCTTTCCATTTCTGTTATAAAATTGTCGTATAATTTACATTTTGTGTTTTTTGTAAACTATTTTACAATGCTAAAAAATTATAATTTTTATAAGTTGTTTATGTTTTTAATATATTTTTAGAGAACACGCAATTTAGACTAAAAAAAGGCTAAAAAAGCTAAATGAGTTTTTAAAAAAAGCTAAAAAATAAGCTAAGAGCTAAATGAAAATTTTAAGGCTAAATCTGAAACAAATAAGCTAAATTTAGCTCAAAATAAGCTAATATGGTCACGCTGGCTGTTTCTCATTGGCTATTTGACTATGTGCGTATGATTATGAGTGAAAAATGTAAAGTAGTGAAGTAAAATTAAGAATTTTATCTCAAATTTTAAAGAATTAAATAAAATTAACAAATTCGTTGTTGACAAATACAATAACGAAGTGAATTAAAAAAAGAACAAATAATAAAAATTGTCAAATGCTGTACTGCAGTACATATATAGAAGAATGTATTTAAGTTACATTGGAATGAAATTGCTGCCGTGGATTTGTTGGAGCTATATATGGAACATACGAGTTTATGCTAGATACGTAGACCAAAAGAAAATAGTTCGTCAATAAATAAAAAACAATTGCTTTAATAATAAAAACTGTTTATAAAAAATTGCTATTTATTATCCCAGAGCAAAAAAAGATACATACATACATATGTATGTTTGTATTTAGTAAGTTGAAACGAAATTGAAGTTAAAAAATATAAAAAATGCACATTAAAAACAAAATTTTGCCATCGATAAAATAAACTTTTTAAGTGTTAATGTCATTACTCCACTCCAGCTTTTTTCTTGTTCCTTAATGATCACAAACGTTCTTAATTTTCTGCTGGTAGTTCCTACGATATGTCTCTTAGTACTAATTTACCTATAAAAGATTTTGACGGAGAGTCTGATGAAACTGATTCAGAAACTGAGCTTCTCATACGCCACCATAGTGGTAGTATCGCTGATGGGCAACTAAGAAATACACACCAACAAAGTTCTCGTCATGGCAGCTATAGCTATTCACAGCACAATAACACTTATCAAACACCAAGTTTTCTCAGTCAACTATTCGGTGTTGTCGGCAGCACAACAACATACTCGTCTCGTCAGTCGTTACAGAATTTAAAATCGAAACAAACACCACCACTTTCACGTAGTGCTACCGCCTCCACGTTAGCCAGTGCAAGTGAGGTACGCTTTAGAAATGAACGTAGTCGCGAACGTATCGTCTCAAATAAAATTTCAGCAGGAACATACGAGTACACGTCAAACATTACGGCCTCGCAAACTTCACAAAATAATGCGGCCGAAGCCGCTAAATTTGGGCGGTCACTATATAGTGCTAATTTCTCAAACGGTCCATTAGATAACGTGGCTTCAAATGTGGCCTCAGGTTCACTTCGTTATAGTGATTTATTACAAATGTCGAATATAGAAACACCACCAACTATAACCACAACTACCTCTCCGCATGTGGTGGTAATGCCGGCGGTCTTAGAATCCGATGGTCCAACGACAGTGTTCTATAAAAAAAATCGTCGGAAAAGTAAAAGGCGTTCTTTCGTAAATATGTGTAAACTGTGTTTATGTGGGTGAGTGCTAAACTTTTTGCATTATTTTATATTTCGAAATAAGTATGATTATATTTACACATTTAAAAGTTGCGAGTGCAAACAAATTGTATTGCAAATCATTACAAAACAAAATCAAATACATCTGTGTGCGCGCTTAAAAAAATAATTCGCTTCTAATTAATAAACTTATATACTAAAGAAATATGTAAAAAAACAAGTTTTTATAAAATACAAACATTTAAATACATACCTCTAGATGCAAACTTAATTTGCTCTGAAAGTGGTTAAAAATGTGAAATAAATAAGAATAGAAATTAAATGAGCTAAATCACAAATACCTATAATAATATTGAATAAGAAAAAACCAAATAAAATTCTATAAAAAAATTAATATATAGCCATGACTTTAATGCAATTAGTGCAATTACGGTTGAAAACAAAATATGTACCTATAATGTATAAAAATTAAAAGAAACTTCTCTAATAGAGAAGTTTAAATTTTTACCATCTAGGCAAAAGTATCTAATAGGTGTCCAGAATAGAAACAAAAAGTCTGCGGTCTACTCTGTATTTCGAAACCAGAGAAATTCTTTCGAATTTGCCTTCGTTTCGAATTACAGAGTAGACAACCTGCCGATTTGGAATTTGTTTGTTAGTTATCAAATTATTATGTATTTATGCTGGTTATATACATATGTATGTAGATACATACATATGTATAGACATGCATACACATGTACATATATTTTTATTATATAAACAAGACGGAATTGGTATTATAGTGTTAACATCTCTACTTGAAAACTTTGTCGACTGTTAAAACAGTGAAGAAAGAACAAATAACTCTTTCTCACATTATCATTTGCTTTGAAATTTTGTTGCGTCAACAAATTCAACAAAAATTAAAATGCAATTGCTTTTTATTGTTTATTTTGCTGACTTATCATAATATTGTGTACATAAATAAATATATGTACCTATTCACGATAAAAGTCATTATGGAAAATATAGATAAAACAATATTGAGCAGTTACATATTTTAAAGTTGACTCAATTGTTAAAGTAATATAATATGTAATGTAACGTTTATATATAAAGATACTTATACATATGTATATACAAAGTTTTTAATAAGAATAAATATTTATTCATACGTATTTTATTTACTTTACAACAAATGGACAAAGTTTGTCATTCCATTTGTAATGTTTGTGAAGAGAAATTCCTTAGGATTAGGAGTTTTAGACTTATTTTCTGGTGTAAGAAATCTAATCAAAACAGCTTCCCACAACAATAACATCTGATTACAACAAAAAATGCTTCAATTTAAAGGTTTTCTAAAAATAAAAAATTAACAAAACAAAGTATGTAATATAAATTCTTACAAAAAAAAATTTATTTTTAAAACTTTTACTAAAATTCGACTAAATAGAGCAATTATAATAAAAATGATAAAAAAAATGGTTAAAAGTAAAAATGTACAAAAATTGCCAAAAATCATAGAATAGAAGTTTGCAAAAACAACTCGTTCTTTTATATGCATACTATTTTAAATATGTATATATGATGTGGTAGATCTTATACTATTTTATTTTAAATTATATCATATTCCTCAGTATAAAGTGGTCATCTGCACGAATATACTCTCTTTTCCAAGCAAAATAAAGTACTATACGTAAACAAATACAAATACTATAGTTCCAAAAAATATGAATCATGCTACACCCACACATTCCTCTTTTGAGAGGAAGTAAAAATATATGTAACTCGATTTGTTATAGTTGGTAATAAAATGCTCACAAAATTATGATGATGTATGAAACTTCTACATAATATGCACAATGGTATGAGGATTAATTCTGCATTATTAACTAAAAAATTAAATATTTTGAGTTATGACGTTATTCAAGCAAATGAGCGATATGTAGTAGTACCATATAGATAAAATAAAAAAGACCTAAGTGCTGTATAAAAACAAATAAAACATGTGGCTTGTAGTAGGTATTAAAAGCTTTGTAAATATTGTATTTTAATTAACTACAAATTAAATTTATGCCAAGGAATAAAAATTTTGTTACTGTTTTTTAATGGTGATTTTCATGAGAAATTTTAAAATAAATATAAAAAATAGTAATATTAAATAAAGGCATTAGAATATTCGTTCAATTTAAAAAATTACGCTTTTATTAACAAAAAAACAAAGGGACGTAACTACACGTGTGTTTAGTTTTTATTTTTTAGTTTTTTGCTTCTGCCGTAAAATTAAATTTTTGTTAGTTACGTCTTTTTGAATTTTAGCTAACGATATACATATTTGAAAAGACAATTTCAAACAAAATATCTCAAAACAAAAAAAAAGTTTTGTGTAAAGTATTTGTTTTGAGAAATTTTGTTTGAAATTGTCTTTTCAAATATACATAACTTTAAACGACAAAAAAATTTAATTGGTTGTGTGTGTGTTATGAGGAGTAACAAAATAGCATTTAATTTGAAATTTGAGAAAAGTGAAAATCTTTTGTAATTCATTCAAAATTTTTTTGTCACAATGTACATATGTGCTTTTTGTCACACTGTATGTGTTTTAAAAATAATGAAACAAAAAGTAATTATGGCTAATATATTGTTATATGTATGATTAGTCAGAATCTTATTACTGCAACGGCCGCGAAAATAAAAATAAATAAATTATGAATACATAGTGAGAATTAAATGAATACCTGTTAAATTGTACTGGTACTCGTATGTAAAAATAAATCATTAAATTATTTCTAGAATATCGTCGGGTTGATAATTTAATTGTCGTATGTGGATTTTGATAGTTTCGAGTAAATTGAGTTTGAAGTTTAAAAATTGCATCAGCAAGTGCCACATACGACAAACTCAACACACCATATCTCGAAAACCGTAGGAGGTATCGAAAAACTGATTACGCCAAATGAAAGATCAGGTCAGAAACCCTAAGGAATCGATCTTGACTCAAAACCGAAAAAAAACACATATCTACTATATTTAAATTATCAACCGACGATATATCGTTACCTTAATATAGAAAAGCCCTAACTCATTATTTTTTTGAGCTTGAGTTTTTTGTATATTTCGATAGAAGAACATCTAATGTACCGAAAAATGCAAAAATCTCGATTTCAGAAAAATAATGAGCTAGGGCCTTTCTATATTAAGGTAACGATATATATTTTCATTGTTTAAACTATTTTAGATTATTAAAAACAAATCATACCAGCATTTGGTTTCGATTCACCATGAAAGTTTAAATTTTTTAAAACAACATTTGCAATTTAAGTAAGTTTTTTGTAGAAATTATGAGTTTTTATCGCAAAAAAAAATCTCTTCAAAAATATTCAAGCTATTTTTGTGTCAAATATTTAAATATTTTGAAGACATGGCCACACTACAGCAAATGCAAGCAGTGTACAGGCGTCCATCGTTTTACGTCATTTAAAGTTGAGCAAAAACATGTTTTTTTTTAATTCAAATTTAAAAATACGTGAGAATGTTCATCTGATTTTTTTTTGCATTAATCTATATTATTTTTAATAATCTTAATTGTTTTAAAAACTTTTCCATGAATTTCATTTAATAAAAGAAATCATAAAGAAAATTTAAATTAATTTTGTATGTATACTCTACACTACATATCATTACCTTAATTAATATAGAAAGGCCGTAACTATTAATATTTTGAAATCAAGATTTTTTAATTTTTTCTTCTATCGAAATATAGAAAAAGTTCGATTAAAAAAAAAATAATGAGCTAGGGCCTTTCTATATTAAGGTAACAATATACACAAAACAATTCTTCTGGTCTTTAAATACGGTGTGTGGTTAAACGAAAACATTGTAAAAAAATGGAATAAAATTTTATGTGCAGATTGTTACATACAATTGTTTTTGTTTTGCTTTAAATAACGAACACATCTCAACCACGAAATAGAATTTCATGAATTTTCTGCTGTCGTTAGCAAACGACGTTGGAGTTTAATTTTAAAAACAATTTTTTATTTGAGGCAATAAACAAAAATTGTTCAAAACAAAAATTTTTAGCGTTTCTTTTTGTTTGTTGGTTGGAAAGCGTCACGCTAGGCTCAGCAAAAAAAAAAAGCTACATATAACGTAACATAGTAACGACATAACACAACGTCTAAACAAACGTAATCATTTTATGTGCAGTCAACGGTAGTTTGTTTGTTTCTTTTTTTATTTTTATTTATTATGTTCGTCCGTCTGCGTGCTTCGTTTTATTATTTTTGAAAAGTTATAACTTATAAGTCAGATTGAAACCATTGATTTTAAGATTCGGTTGTGTTTTTTTCTTCTTAAGAAAACAAGTTTAAGATTTTATTTATTGGTCAAACACATACATATGTACATATCTATGTATGTATGCATACATACATACGTTTGTATATTTTTTATTCTATTAAAAAAATTCTGCTATTAGTTTTGAGTTCTGTGTGTTTTGAACGTTTTGACCTTGAAAATGTGTAGATTTGTTATTTTTTTCAAATGTAAGATTGCTTTTTTCTTCTTTGGATTTTAAGTGTTAAAAACTGGTATTTAATTTTTGTTTCGTTTTCACACAATGAAATAAAACATTTGTTTGCTATTTTAAATACATACTTTTATTAATACATACATATGTACATACATATCGATGGCTTAATATAAGAAAGGCGGAACTCGAATTTTCGATATTTTATAAGAGAAGCAAAAAACTGAAGAAAACCTAAAGCATTTACAAGTCCTTGATTTTTAACTATAACGTACTAAGATCTTCAAGGAAGATGCAATTATATGTTGTCTCCTAGAAAATATATCATTTATGTATGTATGTATATCATGACTAGACTATTTCGCCTACAATGCGTTTCTTAGATCTGGCGGCTCCATTACTATATGTGCTTAGTTTGGTTTGTCATTCTTTATCGTGAAAAGGCTAATGCCTGGAATAAGACTTGTGAATTGTGCAAATCTATTTTGTAAATCATGTTTCAGTTCGGGAATGTTTCTATGCGCTTCGTTCGTTTTTAGGTCAACTACTAATTCACTTGACCATAGTTCACAATGATAATACAGATGTGCAAAGACTTCATATAGTGCATATTGAAGAAACAATTGTTACTGTAAAGCGTAGTATTGAGGGGTACACAATTTTTTTTTTTAAATCCCGATTTGTTAAGACTGAATGAGCATCGTCGCAGTTTCAGTCAATGGCATCACCAAACCTACATATAGTTACCTTAATATAGAAAGGCACTAACTCGTTATTTTTTTGAAATCGAGATTTTTGCATTTTTTGATACATTATAGATGTTCTTCTATCGAAATATACAAACATCTTGATTTAAAAAAAAAAATTGAGGTATGGCCTTTCTATATTAAGGTATACGATATACGAGTTTAAGGAGACTTCTCGCAGCCGTTAACACCACAAAGTCCTTTATGGGAAGTAGGTGAAGAATTACGTTCTGTGATGCCCTTACTGAGGCACACCTCTATACCTTAGCAAGTACTCTCCTATGACTCCCCTTCCTCAATGTAAACATTCCTTATGGAAATATTGAAGAATATGTAGAGTAACTTTTTATCAACATCTCTTCTTGATTTAAAAAATATGTAACTCTTAAATCTAATTATAAATACTTATTTACATTTATTACCTAATTACCTGCTCCTTCATTGTTGATTTATTTAAATTTTTTTTTGACTTTAAAATGCGAAATCTATAACCGTAAAGTTAAAGCTGGTCTCCTCTACGATTCCTTTCAGTGGTTTTTTAATGCTAATATTTATTCATTGTAACTTCAAAAATGAACTAACAATAAGTATTCAAATCTTAAATCTAAATATAATTATGTAGTAGGCCCGACCAGTGTCGGACATAAATATTTGCCTGCGTATTTTGCAATTTCTTCAGTCACTTGTGGCATATTTAAATCACGATGTAAATTTGAATTTTTGATGTAACATGGAGCCGATGTTATCAAACGTAAAATTTTGTTTTGCCTTCGTTGGATTTTCTCCGGATAGAGAAGCTTTAAAATTCAAAATTACTGTTTCAATTTTAAAATTTTCCAATGCAGAAGCTTTATTTCACTTTTTGACCAGATTGATTTATTGCGTCTCATTATGGCGAGAAAATCGTAAATAAAATTGAGCCACTACGAATCCATATACATATACATATGTATGTATATGTATGTGTATCTGTATGTGTGTGTGACTATATGTATCTGTAGTTATTGATTTTTAAATTTCAGTGTTTTTCCGTTTAAATCAGATTGAATATTTACAAAAAACTATTTTCACTGAGTTTTTCTTTGTTTGTTTTTTGTTTTTGCATTTTCTTTCATACCCTAAAAGGACTGATTTTAATTAAATAAGCACTTGAACTTTTAGTTGAGGCAGTTCAAACAAAGAATGCTTTGTTAAACTTGATATATTATCTTCTATAAAGCAAGAAAGTGCACATTCATTTAAAGAACTACTTGTATATTTGCAAATTCTATTTTCAAATATCATTTTTACATGTTCTATGTACATTTTGCTTGGATATTTTGTAGAAGTTTTTATTTTTTGTGTGTTAGAAAGTCTTTTTTTTATAATTTTTCCCTTTCTATTTTTATTTTAATTTTATCTATTATACCAAGACATGAAATATGTATGTATGTATGTTTGTTTGTAATGTGTTTTCTTCGTTTTTAGTTTAAGGTTATTGTCTCTTCAAATATTTTGCAACATTTGATTTTTATTTTTTGCTTTTTTTGTGTAATTCAGTATTTTTAGCATTGTGTTTAACAAATGTAAATACATATCGCACACTAAAACATAAACCGTCACAATTCAAAAAATTCCAGATGTTCGGGAGTGAAAGAAACTGTTGATAATGTACGTAACAAATCGAATTCGCCTTGGTATGTAACATAAAAACAGGAATAACGGTATTTTATATTATTCAAGAAGACTGTGTTGCAAAAGAAATTGTTGCAGTCCTTAGATATAGAATTCGTTCAGTGAAAAAAATAACAAAACCATTTTGATAATTTTGAGTTGTGACTGTTTATGATTCAGTGTGCTATATGTACATACGTACATATCGTTACCTTAATATAGATACATAAGATTTTCTTCTATCGAAATATACAAAAAAATTCGATTTCAAAAAAATAATGAGTTAGCCCCTTTCTGCATTAAGGTAACGATATATGCATGTAGTCATGTATTTAATTTTACAAATATTCTTTGTCGCCACTAAAAGGTCTTTAATACTTTGTTTATGACTCAAACCGCACCTTTTACCAGAAACTAAAAATATGACATATACATATGTATATCGTCGCTGTTTCAACTAACTGACCTAACTGACATCACTTTGAAAAATGAGTTAAGTCCACTATTAGACTTTATGAGTCATAATAGACCTTGTCCACAATTTTTATGACTGTAAACATTACTGTCGAGCCTATAAAAGTAAAAATATTTCAGACGTTTCCATAAGAATACATGTAGAAAACAATCATAAAAGCTCCTCTCCTGTAAAATTTACAAAATGTCAGTTAGGTCAGTTATTTAAAACAGCGACGATATGTATGTATGTATGTATGTATGTATGTATGTGCATACGAATTTGAGTAATTTTTTTAATCTGTAACATTACTTAAAGTGTTTTTAATATTCATATGTAATACATGTACTGTAGCTCGCTAATTATAGCAAACACGAATGTTTATAAATTTTCAAAAATTAGATTTCGGTTGAATAGAAAGAAATTCATCTGAATAAAATTCTCTGCAAGGTTAAAAATACTGGTAATTGGTATATTCTTAATCTTTTTTTTTTAAAGATATAAAATACAACGCCAGTTTAGAGTTGTCAGAAACGCTTATTTTTCATTACAAAAGAAGAAAAGAGAATAATTGCGTTCGCGTACCCAAAAGTTTTTACAAATTTTTACTGAACTTTACAGCATTTTACTAAATTGCGTTCGTTTACCCAAAATACAGTAGAATAGGGGGAAGATCTGGTCCAAAGACCGGCACTGCGACACCTGATGAATCTTTTGTACCATAGATCTAGGAATTAGATTAATTCAATCTCTGTATGACCCTCCGTATGAAGGTCAGTACAGATATTGGAGAAGCCCGCCTAATATCATCTGAGCACAGAAACTCAGAATGAAAAACACGCATTCCACTGTCACACAATACGATACACTCACAAAGAATGTGTATCGTCGTCTCGTCATCTTCCAAACACAAGCGACACAATGGTGAACGAACTTGGTTACTTTTCCACAGAGGATAGTTCAGTCCAAAGTGACCAGACAGAAAACCAGTAACAAGCCGTCAATTATTCCTGTTGAAGTTCAGGATGCCATTATATGTAAATGGCTGCATCAAAGCTTTGGCCTGTCTTAAACCAGAAGAAGATAGCCACATCTCCTTAGCGGTCAAAGTGACATGTTCTTTGATTAGAGACATCACAGTCGACCGACTTACGCCACAAAAAGGCTCAGGTCCCATACAAGAAGCAGCAGAGGCCCTGTTGGCCAGTTCATCCCCTTCCTCATTCCCTGGATGACCGCTGTGGCCAGGTATCCAATAAATGGAAACCTTGTTCCGTATGGATAGCTTTTGTAATGAGTCAAAGCACTCTAAAACTAGCCTGGAACGGAATTCCCATGAAAGGAGAGACTTAAGAGCTGCCTGACACCTCTACTGCCCCTATTTAAATTAATGTCAACACATTTGGTAATTGCCTGTATGTTGCAAGAAGACACGCCAATCTCTGAACCTTACAGAGTTTAGTTGTCGCCACAACCTGGCGAGTCTTTTGCCACCAAACTATTTGCCTAACAATCATTGTGTAGATCCATATAACCATTTTCGGGCTCATGTCCCAGGTGCACCCAGCACAACTCTTCAACGCCCAGATCGCCCTAGTGGGTTTCTGTTTTACGCCTTCAACATGTCGGTTCCAAGTTAGCTTACTATCAAGGGTAATCCCTAAGTATTTGGCATCGGTCGATTAAGGAATATTACATCCATTGAACGATACTGTCCCTAGACCAAGTTTTCTTCTAAGAGAAAAAGGTACCAGAATAGTCTTATCAGAGTTGACCTCCAGGCCATGTCTCCCACACCATGTCGTTACAGTGCACAGAGCATTGTCCATGATCCCTGAGAGAATGTTGCCGAATTTTCCAGTCGCCATCACAACCAGGTCATCGGCATACCCTATAACTTCGTGTCCTTGTTCACTAAGAATGAGGAGAAGTTCGTCAATCACCACTGACCAAAGGAGTGGTGATAAAACACCACTTTGGGGACACCCTTTGACTGCCCTAATATTAACCATATCATTACCCATAGAAGCAGTTATGTCCCTGCTCTCGAGCATAGACCTAATCCATTTCACAGACAGTAAATTAGAACACAAATTGAGAGAGTAAAGTGACAGTTCTTGACTGAGTATTTTGCAAATTTTTACTGCAGAAATTTGTCGTAGTAAAGTTTAGTAAGATACTCGTAAAACATATGATTCAAAATGTAAACAAATGAAAAATAATCAAACGAAAAGTGTAAATTTTTTTTTTTTTTTTTTTATGGTTTAAAGTTACTCCGTGCCCCCTTGTTAATACAAAGGATGGGAGAAAATTAATTTGGCCGCATCCTAGGGTTATAACGCCATCAACAATTTCTTTATTAAGGAGCCTCCTCCGAGAAAATTCCAAACGACATACACCGTCGCATACGAAGCTGGAACTTCCAAATTCCTCTCCTTTTTTATTTTATTCAAAAATGAGTTTTTGTTTGGTTCTCCAACCAATTTTCAAAATATATTTTTCTTTATAATTGTTTTTGCATGTGGTTAATGGAAACCAACGGGATATCGCGGTGGATACCGTTAACCGACGCCAACCACTAATCACATGCGGTGAGACGCAAAACTCTCGAAGGCCAATAAACAACAGTGGCCTGGTTGCACTTAAGAAATAATTGCCAACGACGCGTGATGTTGACTCGCCCAGAGCTGCTTTACGAATGAGGTGTAAAAATTTGAGAAAAGGTTAAATAAAAATTGTGAAAGTCATTAAAAAAAACAATTAATTTATGAAGAATAATAATAAAAGCTGTTAATATACATATTTTGTAATTTATTTTTTGCAAATTATTCTAATTACTCAGATTTGTAAAACTGTAAAGTATATGGTTACTTAGTATTGCACTTGCTTTTAAGGTAATCAGTAACATTAACAAATAGTCATGTAATTTTTATTAATTTAACCAACAACAAAACAAGGAAATCAAAAAGAAATTAATTACAAATATTACATGAAACAAATTATTCTTAGATTGTTCGTTTTATAAAAATATTGTATCGATTACCAATAAGAAAAATAGTTGAATAGTCAAAAGTATATACATATATTTTTCAACACTATGTGGAGTTGGAGTCAGCTGTTTCTTTAATCTTACTAGTTTTTACTAGTTTTCCGTTCGCGTACTTTTTTCGGCAACAGCTCTTTTTGAGAGTAAATTTTAAAATTTTCGCAGTAACTACTCATTTACTGCATTTTACTGCAAAAGTAATAAATAAAGATGTTCTACAAGAAAAATTTAAACGACTTTTGCTAAATCGCTGAAAAAAGAATCCGGCAACACGGGTGAAGTTTGCAAGATCACTTACTGTCCACTTTTTTTGTACCATAGCATGAGAAAATTTTCATAAGAATCGGTTGAGCTGAATATTGAAATCAGTTAGGTAGAAGCAAGGCGAATTCAGTATCAGGTGACCTCTTCCGCCCGCCTGATTATCAGCTGTTGATGCCAAATTGAGCAATTTAAACCAAAATGTCAAAATTTGCTTAGAAATCTTCTGACAGATTGGTTTTGTAGCATAGCAAACTACGTGTTGTTTTTTGTGTTGTAAAATTGTTGTAGGGAAGAGTTCAACTGATACGGAATTCGCCTTGGGTAGAAGTACAGAAAGTATAATATTATATTTTGATAGGTGTGTTCCCGCCCGCTATTTCAAAAATTACATTTTTTAAATAAAAACAAACAATAATCTGTGTAAGATTTCGAAAATTTGGTTGCATACTAGTGCGTGTAATGAAATTTTTAATTTTAATAGGCGTGGTAATGCCAATTTTTTTTTGCAATAACACCAATGGTAGGCTGGACCCCTTTAAAAAAATATGAAAATCTGTTGACCTTGCAGGCCATCTTTGAAACTTTCCGCTCAGCTTGCAAAGACTTTTGCAGTTATTGGAAAAAAAAACGATTTCTCAGATATTTTTTGTCAACGATCTCTCGAACGAAGTCAAATTGGCAGCAATCGCTGTGTGTCGATCGGCTTATTAGTTTAAAATTTTGAGAAAAAACAATAATTTTGTGAAAATTTTATTTTCGAAAATTTTCGAAATCTACTGAATAGTCAGAATCGACGAAATATGATGAAACCCAAATTTTCGAAAATTTAGGTAATATCAGTAACTTCATTTTTATTACTGACGGCCAACTTAGAAATTAGTTTGCGCGAAAAAGCGATTCAAAGCACGGGCGAAAAGAAAGACAAAACATGGAAACGACTTCAAACTACTGTAAGTTCTTTTAACAAAGACCATCAAAGAATTGGGGCTATTTATTAATTGTCTGGTATAAATGTCAATTGGATGTCAATGTTCATCACTTATAGAGCTTAAAAATACAACAACTTGTTGCTTTTATTTCTATCGACTTTTCTGTTAGATTAGAAAGTTTAACATGTGTCGTCAGCCTAGTTTCGTTCGTTAGTTCGTTTTCCCCCATCGGCAGAAAATAATTGTACAATAAAAAATGAAAATAAAAGAAAATTTATGGAAAGTTGTAAGATGGTAATGATGAAGAAGAAGTACCCACAAGCCCTTTTTACGTTCATTTGTACTTTTTTTTTTTGGTATTGAAATTTTTCCATGCAGCAAAATAATAAAGAAAAAAAATATAAAAAAGATACACAAATTTCCAATTTTCTTCTCAGACAAAAACAAAAGCTACTGTGCTAAAAATTAATTTTAATGACATTCAACAAACAATGTCGTTATCAGTGGAGGCAAGCACTGTACGAGACTGTGCTGGATGTGGCTCCCTCCTGCTGTAGGTATACGTACATACATATGTATGTAAGTCTACAATGTAATAAGTTTTTAATTGAAGCTAAAAAAGCTTGTTAGTAGTATGTACGTATATATTTTAGATATTTGTTGCACTACGCAATATTATTGAGTAACTTTATTGATATTATTCCTGTCGGTTTCCTCCACATTATTCAATAAATTGCACAATATTAATATAATATTGATTATAATTGAAATTTATTTGCTGGTAGTTTAGCATGTCTATATACGTATTTCATTGGCGCTTGAACCAAATCATCAGTAGACTTTAACCACAATTTTCAACAGTCACAAACCTCTTACTTTATGCACAGACTTTCAAAAACTATATGAGAATTCATAAAATAATAATATTTTTGAAAATCACAAAAGAAAAAATAAGCTTAGTAGGCTTTGAAACTGATACAAAACCCAGCAAATAATTTATATTCAGGTGAACTCATTTTATTTTTCTACATGCTAAACTACCAGCAAATAAATTTCAATTATTGTATGTATACTTCTGACAATATGTCAAATAATAAATTTCTTTATAATATTGATTAGTAATATTAATAATATTAATTAATAACAAAATCCTACACACATGTTTAAGAAATTATAAAATGCATACTTTTTTAATAAAAAAATAAAAATCTTCCTTTTAGTTTCATCTCATAGCCCTAGTTTTCGCGTTGTATGTAGATGTGCCATGATAAAAGAATGTTGCAGCAGTTTTAAATTCGTATCAGAGTGAAACCACGTTGAGGAAAACCGTGTTATAGGAGAGTTACCTGTACTTCTTAACCGATTCCTATGCAATTTTTACGCATTTATTATGCTTTATTTATTATGATGCAAATATGTTAATTAAAATAAACATTTTCTAAAATATACATGAGAACCGACTCGGAACTCAGCAAAAGTAAAAAGTTTTATCGATTTCAAATATAGACACCAAATAGTCATGAAATGTATTTGATATCCATTTTTAAGAAAATTTTTTATGAAAAATTTTAAATAAAATATTGTAATTCAAACACATTTTAAATTTTATGAATATGGGGGTGAAAATATAAAAATCATATAGTTTCATTATAAAATATGTGTAATTTAGGTAAAATAATTACAATAATGGCAGATTCATGATGTACATATTTTGTTTACCTAATTTGTCTTTAAAAATTATAAATATAAAAAAGTAAACAATATTATTTCACATTTACGAAATCGGTGTGGTTAATTTTGTTGGCAGCTAAAAAATATGATTTAAGAAAACAACAAAACTTATCGTATTTATTTTCTTTTTGATAAAATCTTTACAGTTTACTGGAAATTGAGTTTCTAGGTAATTTTTCAATCCTAATTTGTAAACAAAAACACAAAACAGCTGTTGGAATAATTTATGTAAAATTGAAGATACCTACTCTTCTTTTTGCATTTTTTGTTGGGAATTTTTCGCGTAACGTGAATACTTAATTAGTAAACATTAAAAAAATTACATACTTAGGGCCGTATGCAAAAAAATATTTTACTTGAGCTTTAAAGTTCATAGTAGTTACCAAGCCCTTTAAGGCTAACATTGCTTTGTTAAGAAATTGTATGCAAAAAACAACTTTAATTATTTTGTAATTTAATAATAAATACTGGTAACACCACCGTGTTCAACAACCACTTCACGGCTTATGATGTACAACATCGAATACAAATTAATTCGAGTATTCAAATAATTTTTTATTTTATTAAATAAATTTGTATTATCTTGAAGTAAACCAATCTAATTTAAAAAGTATGAGCTTCTGACATGGAAGGAAAACAGATAAACATTTTTATGAAGTAAAAGTAAAAATAATATGATGAACAAAGAAAAATTATGGCAATATATTTTATTCGAATGAAATGAGTATTTGAATATCCAGATTTTTTCCATTCGTTTTGACTGTATGTGCATCACTAAAACATTTTTGTATAAATGAATTTATTTTAATATTTTTTTATGGATTTTGCTATGTATTTCGAATCAGTTGGATAATTTGGTGATGTTTTCCATAATATAACAGAAATAATAAATTTAAGATAAGAGCTAACACTTCTAGCTTCATTTTTAGATGTATCATGAATCAATATGTGCTATATTAACAAAAATATTTGTAGAACAAAATACACATTTTGGAAATATCAACTTAAAGGACCCTTAACAAACGTAGGTGCCTACTTTAGAATTTTGATATAATATTTTTTTTTAAATACAACTTTACTTAACATTGCTTGGCAAAGCTTTGTTAACTTTTTTTGCATACGACCCTTAGTGTGTAAACATGTATGTATGTATGTGTATACGACTCCAATTCTCTATTTCACGTGGAAATTTTTGTTATGCTCAATATGTACATACATACATACATATGTATGTACGTTAGAGTGGGTCAATTTTTTTCTCGAACGAGCGGTTGCCAAAATCGCAATCTACATCTAATTCTAAGAAGGCTTGCCCAAGAAACCATGGGTCTAAAATCAAAATCGAGCTTCCCATTTTTAACGAGAAACTTTTGTTTTCGTATCTGAAAATTTATTTTTATTTGCCAAAATTGTATTGAATATTAAATACTTAAAGAAAAACTTCTCGTTGAAAATGGAAAGCTCGATTTTGATTTTAGACCCATGTTTCCTTGGGCAAACCTTCTTAGAATTCATCGTATTTTACGATTTTGAAAACCGCATCCTCAATTTTTTTTAGTCCATACAAACTGACCCACTCTAATGTACATACATACATACATACATATATATGCATACTAGTTCTATAACTAGTTCTAAAAATTCATATACATATTTACTTAGCCATGGTAATTATTATTGTTATTATTATGTATTATTAATTTCCTTCACAACAAAAAAAAGGTGAACGACTTTGTCAAAGGAATTTTTTATTAAATCACTTCATGTTAGCGCGGAAATCTAAATACATACATACATAAGAGTCAAATCCATACAGTTATGTATTTATACAATCCTTAAGTTATTTGTCAAGACACCCGCTGAATTTTAAGAAGTTGTGAGTCATTTCTAAAGTGGGTTACTTTTTAAAATTTAATGTGCATATGGAGATATTTGCGTATAAATACATATATATGTACATACATATATACATACATACATACATACATCCATATGTACATACATACATATGTATGTATTCTAACTTATTTGAATGCTTTTAACATCATAAATATCTGTGTGTTTGTATATTATTATTGTCACGTCAAAACCAAAAGCTTGTTAAATTGAAATTATTGAATAAAATCGTTTGAAACACAAATTAATGGCATGATATGATACCTACGTTTGTATATATATGTACATATGTACGTACAACTACAACATTGTGTATACAATCAATCGCCTCAGAGATGAAGAAACTTGAAAAACAATTTAAAAATAAGACTCGTATATTTTTGCCACGTTTCTGTTATTTTTTCTCAAAGAATTTTTTGATAATTATTCCTACATAGGTACATTCATACATATGTATGTATATGTACATATTTTTATTTTAATCTATTAAAAGTGAAATGGTTTCACGATTTCATTATTATAATTTCATTTTATATTTTTATAAACAAAATTTGCAATTGACATTAAAATTTAATGCTAGACAAATGTACTTGAAAACATTTGCTAATCAGTTGGGAGTAATCTTAGTTCTCAGTAGGAGAAACATTTTACAGTTTTCCTTATATTTCCAAGTTGTTTTAAAAATTTTCAAGTAAATACATATGTATTTATAAGAATAATTTCCCCTCAAACCAAATGCTCCGAATTCGTAACGACTAGTCGACAAAATCTTCCGATTTCGGAACCGAAATATTACCGAAATCGTAAAAATTTTTGTATGAATTGGTTGACACGACTTCGCAACGATATGTCGATACGAAATCGATACGATATGTCGGTACGAATTCGTAACGAGGTACGATTTCATTTTGCTTTTATAGCAGAGTACCGCTTCACTGTTATGTTGCTGCTTTGTCGAAATAATTTGCTCATACTCACATTTTTTAATATTTGTTACAATCCAAGGCAGATTCATTTCCAGGTAGTATCAGGATTACAAAAACAATGAAAAAATACAACAATTAAAAAAACAACATGGGCTGTAGTTCATCCAAAACTTCAAAAATATAATTTCTTTAACATAATAATAATAAAAATTATTCACATAAATTTGAAAACATTTCCCCACGGCAGCTACCACTAACAAAATTTGCAACGTTTAGCACTTTTCACAAGTTTTTAATAGTTTTTTCATATTTTTAGATTTGTTTTCACAGAATTTTTTTAATAAAATATTTATCATATTGAAATTTTTTTACATTTTCTTTTAATTTCTCTTTCGTAAAAAATTTTTGAAGTTTCGTATGAACTTTAATTTGAAAAAAATAGTTCAGCTGCATTTCCGCCACTACCTTGTAAATGTGCCTTGCTTTTACTTATGTACTCAAAAATCAAAGTTTTACTGCCAGTTTATAGAAACCATGTAAAAATTCTCGTCTGCCTATTTATACTGAAAACAAAAACAAAATTTGAGTGCTTTGTTTTTGTTTTCAATATAAATAGGCAGACGAGAATTTTTACATGGTTTCTATAAATTGGCGGTTAATGTTAAAAAAAAAATAGTTCAGAAAAACTACCGAAATGGCTTAACGAATTCGGTACGAAAAGTCTGACTTCAGAAAAATTCAAAACATTTGGTTTGGGGGGTTATTTCACATCATTATCAGTTGAAGATCGAACGGCCATGTTCTCTAATTATTCATACCTACGTACTGTGCATACATACACACAATCATAAGTCAACTTTATGCTTATAATTCTAATAATTTTGAATAGATTTTAATAAAACCATACACTAACCACAAAAGGCAAAGCTGCTTCTTCACGTGTTAAGCTTTACACATCTTCTGGCATTTTTTATTATCAATTGATTCAATCAAGTATTGTTTTACTTGTCAATTTTTTAAATGCACAGTGAAACCCCATTTTTATTTTTTAATACTTATTTTTTACTTAAGTGCTAATTTCTGAGTCTCTAAACATGAATTCTGTAGCAAATATAGGTAAACAATACAAAAAATTAGCACCATATTCGTTGTTATGCATACATTGCTACTGTGTAAAAAAAATCCACAAGAGTATTTCATTCTTGTACACTATCACCTCAAATATAATCCTAACAATCAGTCGAATACAACACCTCACCTTCCTCCCCGGCCCTTTAAACAGCACGTTTATCTCATCGCCAGCAAAGAAAAGCCTAGAAAGCATACTAACAATAAAACAACATGAGAGCACATGTACATATGTATGTACATTAGAGCGTAAATTAAATTTAAATAATTATTGGGTAAATGAAAAAATATATATTTCGATTTATACCTACATACATATGTATATTATATGTAAATGTATTTTCAAGTAACTTTGATATTGGGTAGTATGAATAAAACAAAGTAAAACCCCAAATATGTGTATATGTGGTTTTTGTTTTTTTTTTTAAATTTGTTAAGTAAAAAGCAAGTACTTTTTTATTCATACTACCCATTGTCTGCAGTCCCTATTTATAAAAAACTTGAACTTTAAGTCCAAATTACTAATTAAGGGCCATTTGTTATTTTATAAAAAAAACTTTGCTTGGCTTCAATTAAAATATAGTGAAAACTACAAAAAGAGAAAAGTTGAAAATCTATGTGTTGAATTTAAAACTTGTTTCAAAAATACTTTGTTTATAATTTATGTTTTAGGAAAAATATTTGTTCTTTGCTTTTAATGCTTTTTCAAATATTTTACATTGTTTTTAGTTTTAGAAAAATTTACTCAAGTAAATCTAAATAAACTCATCACTTTTATATATAAAAAACCTGCCTGATAATTCAAATAACAAAACTATGTAATACATATCGTCGCTGTTTTAAATAATCGACACTAACTGAAATTTTTTAGGAAAATTAGTAGTGGACTTACTACTAGACTTTATAAGTAATAATACACCTTGTCTAAAACTGTTATGACTGTAAGCATTACTGTTGTGCCTATAAAAGTAAAAACATTTCAGACATATCCATAAAAATGCGTGTATAAAATAATTGTAAAAGCTGCTCTCCTTTAAAATTTAAAAAATGTCAGTTAGTGTCGGTTAGTTAAAACAGTGACAATATGTATGTATGTATGTATGTATGTATGTACATATGTACGGATATACAAGTTAATATAAAAGTTCATTACAATAAGAAAATAAGGCATTGCGAGTGTAATATAATAAAAATGTTTGGAGTATAAATTTTAACGGCCTTCATCATTTCTACATATTTGAATACACTCTGTTTATGAAACTACTTTTTCCGCAGATGAATTATTATACATGTGGGCATTTCTCCGAGAAATTCAACTTATTTGTCGCGTGCGACAGTAAGCAATTAACCTTGTATTTCTGAAGAACGTGACTCGATTTTTCTTAAAATTTTGCCTAACGTAATGGCCTACACAAATATATAAAGAAGAAGAAAAAAGTTTCCTTTTCTTTGAAAAAAAAACATATTTGCTTGCTCTCGCACGCTACAAAAAGTTACATTTCGGTGGAAATGCTCATATTTATATAAAAATTTTTTGGTTTTTATTATTTTTCATTTGCTTCTAAATTATCTAGGGCAATGTTTTCTCAAATTCCTTTTCATACTGGGTCGTTACTTTTTTTCTTGTGGCATTTTTTTTTAACTTTGATCTTATTGTTATGTCTGCAAAGTATCTTTTTATTTTGAATTTTTGCTTTTTGCAAATTGCCCAACATAGTACTACACATGCATACATACAAACGTATGCTTACTTGTCGTGTATTTGATCGTCAATTTTTTAATGTTATTTATCTAAATATTTTGCAAGATAAAGTTATACATACTTTTGAACCTCTAAATTATTTTATAAACATAAATACATATGCATACATACATATGTACATACTTGTAATGTAAGTACATAATATACCTGGGGCCCGTTTCTCAAAAATACAAATTACAAATCTACAAGTAAAATACACACAAAACAACAATAAAATTTATAAAAGTGTTGTTGTTTTGTGTGTATTTTACTTGTAGATTTGTAATTTGTATTTTTGAGAAACGGGCCCCTGATTGCATATACATACATACATATGTATGTACAAAAATCTTTATAAACAATATTTTTTAAATATTAATATGCATACATATGCATACGAAGTATTGAAATATATTAATTTTTTGTAATTTGTGATTATTTGTATAAAATGTGTAAAAATAAGTAAAACTTTTACATCGCATTTTTTAATTTAAAAAACTACATTCAAAGTTATTTATACGTTACTTTTACTTTAAGTTGGTAACTTTGCTTTTGATATATTTGCTTAAGCAAATGGCAGCACTAATTTAGCAATTGCTTCGCGTAAAACAACTCTGTTTATATTGATTTCCTGAGAGTGAGAAAGAAAGAGAACCGAAAAAGTGCTGCCCATCAATCAACGCAGAAAATTTTTGTAGACGAAGTTTAACAAATCAATATCAAAAGAGAAAAATATTGCTGTTTTTTGTGAAAATATTAAAAACATAATAATAATTTAAAAAATAAAAGCATTAATAAGAAATTTAACGACAAATAATGCACAAGTTCAATAAATTGCTGCAAATATAAGTCTTGAAAATAAACTAAGCCAAAGAAGCAAACTTTTCTTTACAAGTCTGACGTCGTTATTGAAAAAAACCCTAGAGATTCCATTGCGAGAGTCTAAATAAATTGCAGCGAAAGTTGGGAAAATAAAAAACAATAAATTGTGTGAATTAACAGAAAATATTTCCATGGCGAAGATGAATATGGATGACGTTTCATCGCAAAATTCTGCAGCGACTCCGATGGTCCGCGAGAATATACCTCTGATTAATCGACCAAAACGACGATGGTATCTATTTAGGTGATTCACTTTTATTTCTTTATGCACATTCAACTGACAATTTATACAACTTAAATGTAGAGATCTTTATTGAATTAATTATATACATACACATACTATGTATATTTATGTATGTACTTCTGACTACATTGTGATAATGTAAAAAAAATTTATAGTTTCTGTCGTAACCAAGGCACATTTGATATGCCTTGTTCGTAACTCTTGTTACTTTGTGTTGTGGTATATATATGTATATGTATGAATTTGTCCATTGTATATATCACTGGTTACCAGAAAAAATGCCCTAATTCGTATTTTCACGAAATTGAGTTTTTCAGTGATTCCAATATATTTCAAACAGATACACCTCCACACAAAAATTTATAGCAATAGTGTAAAAAAGTACAAAAAGTAGAATCCCAATTATCCGGGTCAAATAATACCAGGGGTATTCCGTATAATCGAAAATCCGGATAATCTATTTCAAAGCAAAACAAATCAAAAAATCAATTTACATACATTTAAATTTTATCATGTTTGTCATTTGTCAATTTTTATTTAAATTTTAGTCGTTTAGATAATACGATATTCAAAAAACGAGCTATAACGATAGATAATGAATTACATAATACCTATGTAAGGCAATTAGACAATTAGAGCTGAGACGAATGATGAGTCCGGATAATCGGTGTTCGGATATTCGGGACTCTACTGTACGCATTTACAAGCAGTTGTAGTTTATTATTGTTTTAAACTTCTCTATAGTTACAGTTATTTGAGTTAGGGCCTTTCTACTTGTGACCAACGTATGTATACTGAACCAAAAAAGCATTCTTAAAACAAGAAATTTGCGTTTTCCTTTTTAAAATGCAGCATTTTTAAAAATAATTGTTAAAATAAGAATGTTTCTTATAACATTAATACATAACATTCTTATTTTTATAACGAAGCAGTTTTAAAACAAGAAATTTGCGTTTTCGTTTTTAAAATGCAGCATTTTTAAAAATAATTGTTCAAATAAGAACGTTTCTTATAACATTAATATACAACATTTTAATTTTTATAACGAAGCCGTTTTAAAATAAAAATGTGCGTTTTCGTTTTAAAAATTAAGCAATTTTTAAATTAAGAATGTTTCTTACTAAACAAACCCAAAAAAAAAAAGTTATAAAATCAAGAAGAAACAATTTGATTTTAAAAACGTAACCTTTATGAAATAGGACTAAGTTTGTTTTCTGTTATTTTAAAAATTTTCATTCTTGTTTTAAAAATGAAAAATATTTTGAAATAAAACAAAATATTTTTTGTTTGAAAAAGACAACAACTTTGATATAAAGTTGAACATACTCAAATTAAAAGATTATCGGCCTGTCCCACGATGTCACCAGAATTCGCCTGTCCCACGATGTCACCAGAATTCGTTCGATCGACAACTTGTATTGCAAACAACAACAATTTTTCTAATGTTATTGTTGTTTGCAATACAAGTTGTCGATCGAACGAATTCTGGTGACATCGTGGGACAGGCCGAATGTTTTTGTGTTAAGAATGAAATATTCTTGAAGTAATAATAATAATGTTTTAATTAAGAATAAAACATTTTAAAACAAAAATGTGCATTTTCGTTTTAAAAATGGAGCATTTTTGAATTAAGAATGTTTCTTATAATATTACAGCATTATTTATAAAACTTATTAACGCTTATAAAAGGGTTTTAAAACAAATTTTCATAAAAAATTTTCTTAAAAAGCCTTTATAAATCCTTAATCATTTTTATAAATAATGCTGTTAATATATGTATAACATTCTTATTTTTATAACGAAGCAGTTTCAAAACAAAAATGTGCGTTTTCGTTTTAAAAATGCAGCATTTTTAAATTTAGAATGTTTCTTATAATTTTAATATACAACATTCTTATTTTTATAACGCAGCAGTTTTAAAACAAAAATGTGCGTTTTCGTTTTAAAAATGCAGCATTTTTAAATTTAGAATGTTGCTTATAATTTTAATATACAACATTCTTATTTTTATAACGCAGCAGTTTTAAAACAAAAATGTACGTTTCTGCTTATTAAACAGAAATTCTTTTAACCAAAAATATTTTATTATTATAACAAGAATTTGAATTTTAAAAATCAATTTTTTTTTATCGAAGTAACCTTGTATGTTGGTGTCGTGTTAAAAAAAGTGAATTAATTTATCGATATGGTCAACGTATTATATCTGTGGTCAACGTATTGCCATATTTGAAAGGTAAGTTGTTGCAATCACAGGTTTCAATATTATTAATTGGATTTGTTTCGAATGGGTAATGAGCCTAAAGCCAGATCACACTAGCGGCACAATGTACCAATTTTCGTCGGCTCACTGAAATAAAGTCATATGTAATCAGCTAAATTTTCCTTATTTCTCAACTAAAAATAAAATATAAGGACATTTGGGCATTTCCACAGAAACGTCCACTTTTTGTCACGTCACGTTACTTTGTGATGTATGTACCTTGTTTTTCAAAGAAAACATAATATTTTATATACTCTTTTTGCATGTCAGTATAGATAGCAATTAGGTCTACATTCGGTAAAAACTAGAATACAATCGAATAGTACAGCTATAAAATACAAGCTTAATTGCATGGTGACGTGACATGACAAAAGGTGGACTTTTCTGTGGAAATACCCATATGTAATTGTACCACACTGTGTTGGTAATAAAGCCATATAGACTTATTCCAGAATTAATTGAGTAATAATGCCATTTTGGCTTATTATTTATGACTTTATTGCAGTGAACCGACGAAAATCGATACATTGTGCCGATAGTGCGATACAGTATCGCATTTCGCATATTATTATTTTTTTTTAATTCTTGCAGATGCAGATATTTCTGTCAAGAGACTCAACTATTTATTAAATGAGGACTTAAAAGAAGTTATTCATTCGGTAATTAGAAGGGCAGAGTTCCACGAAAAATTATTTGAATGGAGAAAGAAAGAATTATGAAATGATTACGAATCTTTGTCGCTGCCATTGAAGGATTGCTTGCAAAATTCCGAAACAGCATCTTCATCTTGCAATTCAAGCTTTTCCTGTAGTACGTATAACTTAATTAATCACTTTTTAGCATATAGTCTTTGTAAAATTATTACATATTTAAAATAAATGAAAATTAATAAAAAAATCTCTCTCTTATGCGTGTACTTTTTGATTCCATAGTATATTGTAAGTATGAAGCACCATTAAAGTAAAACGGTAACATTTTTAGTTTAAAAACGAACCATCGTTAATTCAAAAATGCTCCCTTATTGATTTAGGACGTTTCGTTCTTAATTAAAAAATGTTCCATTATTAATTTAAGTCGTCTCATTCTTAATTCAAAAATTCTCTATTATTAGAAAATATCTTTCATTCTTAATTTAATAATTCTCCATTATTAATTCAAACGCTCCATTTTTAATATAAAAATAATAAGTTTTATAATAAAAATGCTTCATTATTACTTCAAGAATATTTCATTCTTAACACAAAAACATAATCTTTTAATTTGAGTATGTTCAACTTTATATCAAGGTTGTTGTCTTTTTCAAACAAAAAATATTCTTTTTTGATTTCAAAATATTTTTCATTTTTAAAACAAGAATGAAAATTTTTAAAATAACAGAAAACAAATTAAGTTCTATTTCATAAAGGATACGTTTTTAAAATCAAATTGTTTCTTCTTGATTTTAAAACTTTTTTTTGGGTGTATGTACTCGTATGTCATGCATGTAAGTCCCGGTCCAGACTTTAAATTTTTGTTGCAGGAATTCTTGAATATATGTATGTGTGAGAGTGTTGAAATAGAAATATATACTTTTTGTATTCCTCTCTCGCTCTTTTGCACTAAAAAATAAAAAGTTGCTGCAACAAAAATTGCAAGTCTGGACGGGACTAACTAAAGCTGTCGTTAGTCCTACACTATACAATTCTAATAAAAAAAAATGTACTGCCAATACGTTTTGCTTTCTCATTCGTAATGTTAAAAAAGCACACATGCACACACAAAACTATGCTGAAAAATAAGACTTGCATTGTGTGAACGCCGATGAAAGTTCAACGAAGAAAAAGTGATAACCTTAGCAATAAGACTTGACTAGTCAAAAATGTTTAATTTTTGAGAGACTAGTCCAAATTAAAATGTTTAATAATATAATAACAAACATTTAAAATTTTAAAAACCCCCGATATATCTAGAAAAGATGTGACATCTTCTAAACGGCTGGACCGATTTTCTTCAAACATGGTTAAGAACCATCTCGATCAAGTCACCTTTCTGACACACACTACAAACTTATAACACCCCTTTTTTGGACTTGGGTTGAAACTAGAGTTCGACCGATTAATCGGCTTCGGCCTTCGGCCAAAAATTGGTAATCGGCCAACATTCGGCCTATGGCAAAAATCGGCCGATTAGCCGAAGCCGAATATTTTTCATTCCAAGCTTGAAAAATAACATTATTTTTGGTCGTTGCTCGCCGACAGTTTCTATTGTGTTTAACGTTTTGAAAGGGTTGCTTTGAAATACAACCCTGTTGCTTTCTATTTTCTTTTACTTGGACGTTATTGTGAGTGATCATATGAAAAAGCAATCTAGAAATTGCAAAATAGTTTTATTTTTCTTGTTATGTATCCAATAGATATTACAGCTATTTCAGTGATCTCAAAAAAGCAAACTTTTTTCTTAATTCATATAAAACAAGTATCATTTTTAAAATTTAAATCATTCGGCTTCGGCTTCGGTTTTGGCCGAAGTTTAGGATTTTAGCCGAAGTTCGGCTTCGGCTTCGGCCAAAAAAAACGCCTTCGGTCGATCTCTAGTTGAAACATGTTTAGAATAATGCAGGGACCGAAAATAACTGTTATTTTTGAATTTTTGATTAAAAAAAGCAACCTCAAGGAAATGTCGGAGAATGAAACCAAGTATACCATTTTGCAAGTATTGGACCAAATTGTCAGAAAATACGATGCTTTTTAAATATCTGACTTTTATTTTTTCAAGCAAAAATAAAAGTTATTTTTTGACTTTTATTTTTTTGAGCAGAAATAAAAGTTATTTTTTGACTTTTATTTTTTCTAGCAAAAATAACAGTTATTTTTGACTTTTATTTTTTCGAGCAGAAATAAAAGTTATTTTTTGACTTTTATTTTTTCGAGTAGAAATAAAAGTTATTTTTTGACTTTTATTTTTTTGAGCAGAAATAAAAGTTATTTTTGTGTTTTCAACCCCTTTGACAAAGAAATTATTATTTAATATTCCAAATATTCTTTTCTAAATAAGTAAATTTAACGATTCACTATTGCAAAAGCGCCAAAATTTATAATAAATATAATGAATTTATCACAAAATAACTTTTATTTCTGCTCAAAAAAATAAAAGTCAAAAAATAACTTTTATTTCTACTCGAAAAAATAAAAGTCAAAAAATAACTTTTATTTCTGCTCGAAAAAATAAAAGTCAAAAATAACTGTTATTTTTGCTCAAAAAAATAAAAGTCAAAAAATAACTTTTATTTCTGCTCGAAAAAATAAAAGTCAAAAATAACTGTTATTTTTGCTCAAAAAAATAAAAGTCAAAAAATAACTTTTATTTCTGCTCGAAAAAATAAAAGTCAAAAAATAACTTTTATTTTCTGACTTTTACGATAAAAGTTATAACAGTTACGGTCCCTGGAATAATGTAATCTATTAAATATCTCTACCAAAGAAATGGCTTAGACCACTTTCACAATTAAAGGCAGATATGTATGTATGTATATTGAAATTGTTTAATTTGCATTGCGTTTTGTTAAGGACTTCCAAATTCAAAATTCTTAGCATTAAATAGTTAAAAAAGCGTTTTAAATTGCAAACAAATACATATGTACATACATGTTATAATAAATAACGACATAGTTTACATAAACCTTTCTATTTTTAACTGTTTTAAGCTTTTTCTTTATACATATTAAATATTTTTATTATTTTAGTTTGTTTTCATTGGTATTTTTTATTTTCGTTTTCTTCACCCATATTTACAAGTGCGTGTTTTTCAATAATTATGTAGATTAAGTTCATATGTTTGAATGCTTCCTGTCCCATAGGTACATACAAGGCACATTCACAAGGTAGTAGCGGAAATTCAGCTGAGCTATTTTTTTTTCAAATTAAAGTTCATCGGAAACTTCAAAAATTTTTTACGAAAGAGAAATTAAAAGAAAATGTTAAAAAAATTCAATATGAAAAATATTTTATTAAAAAAAATTCTGTGAAAACAAATTTATAAATATGAAAAAACTATTAAAAAATTGTGAGAAGTGCTAAACGTTGCAAATGTTGTTAGTGGTAGCTGCCGCGGAGAAATATTTTCAAAGTTATGTGAATAATTTTTATTATTGTTATGTTAAACAAATTCTATTTTTGAAGTTTTTGATGAACTACAACCCATGTTGTTTTTTTCATTGTTGTATTTTTTCATTGTTTTTGTAATCCTGATACTACCTGGAAATGAATCTGCCTTGGGTACATACATACATATGTACATACAGATATTTATTGATTTTGTTTTTTAATTTAAATAAGTTTTAAAATAAATCAATTTGTTCGAAAGAAAATTATTCCCATAAGGATAAATTTATCACTTTGAAATTTGGTGAAAGTATTAAATTTTTAAGTATCTTTTTAGACATGTAAAATATGTAGTTTAAAATAAAGAATTTTTCGCTAAAGTTCTGTCTCCTACAGAAATAATATTAGTATTAGTATTAATTAATATTATTAGTATTAAAAATACTTTATATACAATATTTAATTCTCATAGTGCACTAGATATTGTTTCTTATTGATTTTACAGTTTCAAATATTTTGAAATTCCTTTTTGTTTTTAAATTATTTGGCATTGTATTATATAATCTGAATCTTTTATAGAATAATCATCTTTACATCGCTATTGATGATGCACGTTGTATCCGGAAGTTATCAGAATTTCGCAGTTTGTACGCACAGATATTCTGGTGCCTCTCCCATTAAAATATTTTGTATAAATCATAATGTGTTAATTTCAAGTCTTTGTTTCACGTTAAGCAATTTAAGTGCAAATAGCATCATATAAATAGATTTATAGACTGGTCGATTTAGGTGTCAGAGTTATCAGTGCTAATAATGTCACCTGCACCCGTATTCTGTAACTGGCTAAAGATAAATAAATCTATCGCTAAAAATGTATAAAGTCGTGGATTTTGGCTACGAATACAATTTTCAAATGTATGTTGCTAAATCGTAAAAATGTAATTAGTGTTAAAACACTAAATGTCATCTCCAAAAATTTTTAATTTTCTATGTATATTTTCAGCATTTTAGCGATCGAATTTTGCTTTAGTTTTAGCGAGTTACAGAATACGGGAGCTAATTCGAATCGAATTGCAGTATAAAATTTAAACAGATTACTTTCGATCATTCTTCAAATTTTTTTTATAAATACATATGAACATATTTCTTTGCAAACAAATCCATTATATACATATGTTTGCATATGTATGTACATATATATGTATGTATGTGCGTATCGCTACCTTAATATTTATTTTTTTGAAATTGAGTTTTTTGTATATCTCGATTGAAGAATATCTAATTAAGGTAACGGAATGTATTTATATATAAGTTTTTACTTAAGATATACATACTATATCGCCATAAAACCAGTTTGCTAGAAAACAAGTTTGAAGTTTTCAAGTTACACACAACTAAGTGGAAAAAGGAAATTTAATTTTTCTCCCAAGAGTTGAGTAAACATGATATTTGTGTGAAACTTTTACATAATATGAAGAACGATATGAGAATTAATTCCACATTAATAGGTTAGGTTAGGTTAGCAGGCTGCTGGTAAGGAAGGGTGAAATTTAGATTCCAACTCACTTGGGTCCAATACAATGATCCCTTTGTGGTACCTGTGTGGTGAAGAGAAGATAGTGAAAGAGGGTGATAGGGAAGGGATAGTGATGGAGGAGATAAGAGGAAAGCTTCATTCTTTTACAACTCTGCTTTTCTTTGCACGCTTATTTGCAGTGTTGCAGCGTATCTGGTGGTGAATGAGGCATATTAAATTTTGAAGCTGTTTAAAAATAACCAATAAAATGGCTACTAACATTTTATTGGTTATTTTACTTCGCCTGCTACTCAATACCGACGTAGGAGGGCGCTCTGATGTTACATTAGGATTAGCACCCGCTGAAGCCGTTGTAGTTTTAGTGACCAGTGCCTTATGCCTGCATCACTAGAACTTTTCCCACAACAACTGATACAAAAGACACTAATGCACATCAGAAAAATGCGTGGTGTTGTTATTTTTTAATGACTGTCGGAGACAGGGTTTGAACCCAGGACCTTCGGGTTTGTAGTCAACGTGCTAACTACTTCAGCCAACGCCACCCTCTTCTACATTCCCAACTCAATAATGCATTTTTTGAGTTATGACGTTGATTGAGTAAATGAGCGATATGTAGATATGTATGTATATTACCCTACGCCATATTTTTCCATATAATGTATAGCAAAAGCTCTTGCAAATTTATATACTAAATTGTTGCATTTTACAACCATCGAAGAGATTATAAAGTTTTTGTTCTTGTAATTTTTGCAAATCAATACATGGATACAAACATATGTATGTAGTATATACTAATTTCTTTTAAGGATTGACTGTATTCAGGGTCATAAAAAAATAAAATTTGTGGGCAATCAGCCATATTTTGGAAGTTCATTGCCAAAATTGAGTTGAATTCACAAAAAAAAGGAAAGCACAAAAATACATACATATATCTTCAGCTCAAAAGCAAAACCACGTACATACATATATAACACAAATTTCAAAATCGTATCTTTATTTAATTATTGGATTTTTCATCTAAAATGTGTCCCAACAAATTTTAAAATTTTTATCACAACAATCAGCCGAATTAAAAATGTAAAGAAAAAACTACTTCAGTCAATTGAATTTAGTTTTTTTTTATCTCTCCTATAAAATTTAAAAAGTGTAGTTACTTCATTTTGTATTTCAACTGACGATATGTACATATATGTATGTCAAGGTCTATAAATATACTATCAGCCAAATAATTAATACCCATTTCCCGGGAGTTTTTTCCCCTTTGCCATTCCTCGTATTATGAATTAAAATTTTCGGCGGTGAAAAAGTACGTATTCTAAATATGAGAGAGAGGGAGAATGTTTTGAGAATTTTCTCCCCAAAAATTTTTTTGAAGGGAACTAATGCAAAAACTTAAAAATCAAATTAATAAGTGCTGTAAAACAATGACATGAGAATTTATGTAGAACAAAAAGTTTAAATAAGCACTGGAATGTTACATATATTTCCCTTCTGTTATAGGCATTTTTATCCATCCCTGCGGACATACACTTCAAAAACATGAACTACTTCTGACTTCAGCAAAAATACGTAATACGTTCATAGTAGGTAAATAGAAGATTTCTTTCCCTCTGATATTATCAAGACCGATAACAGGAAAAATTTTATGAAATTTACAATTTCCTTTGTAAATATAGTCATTGGGAATTTAATCCATTCTCATCTGCACCTGACCAGTTTTAGCTCCACTTTCTCAGCATAAAGCTATTCCGCGTTCTTGTATATGGTTACGCTGTTTATTTTCGTTTTTATTTAAGCCAAAAATATTTACATATATTAGCACACAATCTTATTTACAATATGTTTGATCCCGTACTTTTTGGGCAAAGTTCGGTAAAATGAGAAAAAGCTATAATTTCTCTCAATATAAAAAATTTACAAAAGTACGGGAACAAGAAAAACCAAAAATGTTACCAAAAGCCAAAGCACAAGCAAATACATACTTACACACATACACACGCATGCGTTTACTTCAGAGCTGGCCACCGAGAGAAACAAGAGCGAAATGTATAAGCGTATGTGTATTCATTTGTATAAAAAGCCGATTGATGCTCGGCCCTCCGGCGCTTCTCTGGGCAGCCTAGGTTTACTTACATGCTGTGGCATAACTAGAACGTTTTGTTTCTTAATTTTACATAAAAACTGATAAAAACTTAGTTCACCACTTGTTTATAAACCTGATACAACTTTTGAATGTTTTTAGTGTTTAGAACAATTTAATTTTACTTTATTGGTTATTGGTTATTTTTCAAACAGCTGATTGTTTTTCGGCTTGCCCAAACTAGCCCAAAGAAAAATTACGGGCTGTTTCGTGCATGAAGAAGAACATTACTCTCTCAAAAGCTCCCTTACTTGCCCAAAGTTTGAGTACGGGAACAGTTTTCGGTAAAATTGGGATCCCGCGGGCGCCCAATGTGGAGTACGGGATCAAACCTAATGAGAATATCAAATTTTTATTTAATGTCTGTTACTGGATTCTTGTCTTAGTGCATAAAATAAAATGTAAACATTAAACAGCTGATGCAAATTTTACTCTCTCCCGTATTTTGTTATTCTCCAGCTATTTAGAATATGAGAAACAATTGCTAGGGAAGAGAAAAAACTGCCCCGGTAATATTCATAATTGGGCTGTATACATATGTAAAAATTTATAAATCAAATATATTAATAATATATTAATAATACAATTTATACATATAAATTCAACGTTAACTAAATTTTAAGTTTAAAATGTTTTCCCAAAACCTTCTCGACTTACTTCTAGTTGTTGGCGCAAATTACTATCGGCACGCGAACTTCGCGCTCGTACTGTTCATTTGGGACGTGTAACATCCGAAAAATTCCCTCCGAACGAGATACGCAATCAAAAGTACAATTTCATAACGTTCCTGCCTTTGGTACTCTTTGAACAGTTTAGATTCTTTTTGAATTTATATTTTCTATTGATGGCTTCGTCGCAGCTCATACCAGATATTCGTATCGGTTACCCCTACACCTATTGGGGTCCCTTGGGATTCGTCCTAACAGTCACAATATGTCGCGAGGCCATAGATGATTATCGTCGCCATCAACGCGACCGTGAAGTGAATTCACAGAAATATAAACGTTTAATTGTCTCCGAATCCAGGGGTTATGAAATGGTACCTTCGTCAAAAATCAAAGTGGGCGACATAATCATAGTGGAGAAGAATGAAAGAGTCCCAGCAGATTTGGTTTTGATTAGGACAAGTGATAAGAGTGGCTCCGTGTTCGTACGTACCGATCAATTGGATGGTAAGAAGGAAGGAATAGCTTAATTACTCGTACATATTCACCGATTTGAATTGTCTTTGTAATTTTAGGCGAAACTGATTGGAAATTACGTTTAGCTGTGCCCTCAACACAAAAATTGAATAAAGATTCCGACCTGTTTAACATAGATGCTAATGTTTTCATAGAGAAGCCACAAAATGATATACATTCTTTTATAGGCACATTTTCCATGACAGATCGCAGCGAAGAGATCGGCTTAAACGTAGAAAATACTTTGTGGGCAAATACAGTAGTGGCGGCCGGCACTGCTACAGGTGTGGTTATTTATACCGGCTGTGAAACTCGCAGTGTTATGAATAATTCCCAGCCCAGATCCAAAGTGGGTCTACTTGATTTGGAAATTAATGGTTTAACTAAAGTAAATTTATATTTATTTTGTCTACTTTTTCTTATTGGAAATATGTGTACATATTTAATATTATTAAATTTTCATGTTCTCAATTTTTAGGTACTTTTCTGTGCAGTTTTAGGTTTATCTTTGGTCATGATGATGCTGAAAGGTTTCAGTGGCCTCTGGTATCGTTACATGTTCCGTTTTGTCTTATTGTTTTCTTATATTATACCCATTAGCTTAAAAGTTAATTTAGACATGGGCAAGGCCTTTTATTCTTGGCAAATGCAAAATGATCCAGAAATACAAGGTACTGTGGTGCGTTCCACCACCATACCAGAAGAATTAGGTCGTATATCTTATGTGCTAACAGATAAAACTGGTACTTTGACACAAAACGTGATGGTATTTAAGAAAGTGCATTTAGGCATCGTTTCTCATGACAGCGACACTTTCCATCATGTGGCGGAAATAATAAGCTCTCTGGCTCCAACTATATTACGGAAACCAAACTCTACAGATACTGTATCAAAAACTGGCCTTTATAACAATCGCATGCGTAGGCCGGAGGGCTGGCGTGAGTGGGAAGCTGTTAAGGCTTTAGCCTTATGCCACAATGTAACTCCAATAACCGATGAGGATGATAATCGTTCAGTTTCGACCTCTTCAACTTTCGCATCTTCTGCTGGTGGCTCAAATTCGCCCACAAAATCTGTGATAAATATGGATGTGGCCTATTTGAATGAACATCAGTATCAAGCCTCTTCGCCTGACGAAATTGCTCTGGTAAAATGGACCGAACAAGTGGGCTTAACCTTGATAGCGCGTGATATAAGCTCCATGACTTTGCAGCTGAAAGCTCATCAAAATGAAGATAATTTACTGCATTTTCAAATTCTCAAACTCTTTCCCTTCACCAGTGAAAGCAAACGTATGGGTATAATTGTGAAGGACTCTCAGACGGGAGAAATTATTTTCTATCTGAAGGGAGCCGATATAATTATGACTTCAATAGTGCAATATAACGATTGGTTGACAGAGGAATCGGGAAATATGGCGCGAGAGGGCTTAAGAACTTTAGTTGTAGCCAAAAAAGTTTTGACCGAAGAGCAGTACAATGATTTCGAAACTCGCTATCAAGTGGCCAATGCCTCAAATTCGGATAGGCCGGCTAAAGTTGCAGCGGCTATAGAATCTTTGGAAAGAGAAATGGAGTTGTTGTGTCTAACAGGTAAAAAGGGAAATATTAAGAAACTATTCTTAACTGATTACTACTGATAACTATTAAACTTAATAACAAAACATTATGTTGATATAAAATATGAGCATTTACACAGCAAAGAGAAGATTTTGTCACGTACGATATTGAGCAATTAGAGAAAACTTTAAATTTCTTTATATAAATACTTGTGTGGACATAAGCAAAAATCGAACAAAAATTATCTGAAATACAACCTTAATTGCTTGGGTATCGTACATGACAAAAAGTTGGTATTTCTATGAAATTTCTCATGTATAAATTTATCAATGTGTTAATATGATAATAAAACCTTACAGAATAACTTTTTATTGAAGAAAAACACCAACAAACTTTTTTTAAACCCATATTTTGTTTCAGGTGTTGAAGATCGTCTGCAAGAAGGCGTCAGGCCCACCCTTGAACTTCTGCGCAATGCTGGTGTACGAGTTTGGATGTTAACTGGAGATAAATTGGAAACTGCCTGCTGTATAGCGAAATCTTCCCAATTAATTGGCCGCAATCAGGGTCTTCACGTCATGAAATCAGTTAAAACTCGCGCCGATGCACATTTAGAACTAAATCAATTCCGGCGTAAACAAGGCCATGCCTTAGTTATTTCTGGAGAATCTTTGGAAGTTTGCCTGCAATATTATCGCCTGGAATTCTTGGAATTGGCCACAGGTTGCACGTCAGTAGTCTGTTGCCGTTGCAGTCCCACTCAGAAAGCTCAAGTTGTTCAACTTATACAAAAACATACCGGCAAACGGACCTGCGCCATCGGAGATGGTGGCAACGATGTCAGTATGATACAACAAGCCGATGCTGGCGTAGGTATAGAAGGTCGTGAGGGACGCCAAGCTTCCTTGGCCGGGGATTTCAGCATACCGCAATTCTCACACATTGCAAAACTCTTGCTGGTACATGGTCGTCGCTCCTACAAGCGCTCTGCCGCCCTCTCACAATTCGTCATACATCGCGGTTTGATCATTACCACATTGCAGGCGGTTTTCTCTGCTGTTTTTTATTTCAGTTCGGTAGCTTTATATCAAGGCTTCCTTATGGTGGGTTACTCGACCTTCTACACCATGTTTCCGGTATTTTCCTTAGTCCTGGATCAAGATATTGACTCGTCAACGGCTGTCACGTATCCCGAACTGTATAAAGATCTGTCCAAAGGTCGCAGTTTGTCCTATAAAACCTTCTTTATATGGGTGTTGATAAGCATATATCAGGGCGGTGTCATAATGTATGGCGCATTGATATTGTTCGAGGATGAGTTCATACATATAGTAGCGATTAGTTTCACCGCTCTGATAATGACCGAATTGATAATGGTGGCATTGACAGTGAGAACATGGCATAGGTAAGTATCAAAACAAAAATTCTTCCTTACATACAAACAATTTGTTTGTTTGTTTGACTCTCTCTCTCTCTCTCTCTGTTCGTTTACAGGCTCATGGTGCTGGCTGAATTATTCAGTTTATGTTTATATCTAATATCACTATTCGTTTTACATGAGTATTTTGGTAAGTTGTTTTCAAATCCTTTGCATTTTTAATATATGTATCTCTTAGGTCCAGATTCACAGTCTATAGTTAACTAACGCCTGTGGATTAACTAACTATTTTTCATATCAATTTCATTAGTTAACTAAAGACTGATAATTTGAGCATTAGTTAAATATACTGGAGACAAGTATTACGTACGCGTAAAAAACATGTTGAATATTGAGTTTCAACTATGGTATTAGTTGAGCTTCTCATATGCTTAAATTAAACTTTAACTTAATATATCTAGTTGTTCTATGATATTTTTTGGGTAAAAACAATGAAATAACAGATACATACATATATAGCTAACACCTTAATAATCAATTTCAAAGTATTTTTAGGAAACATTTAATATTTTAATTTAATTTTTCCACTTTTTTACAGATTGTGAATTCATTTCTTCAACGGATTTCTTGGGCAAAGTTTCGGTCATCACATTGGTATCCTGTTTCCCCTTGTATATTATTAAATTTTTACGCAAAAAATGTTCGCCGCCTTCGTATTTGAAACTTTCATAAATAAATCTGTCATATTAAAGTCTCTTATTTTTATTTTTTTTATATGAAATCATTTCTATTTATAAATATTAATATTATAAATAATATATATTTAGTTTTAATTAATTTTAGTTATACATTTATACAAAAAGAAAAACCTAAACTATACATTGACAAGCATAACATTTTTTTCCGTTTTATATATTTGATTAAAAGAAAATAAATTGTTAATATTTTTTTATTATGGTTATTATTTAATATTTAAGTTTATGAAACACATGAACGAAATATAGTTTTTTTCTCTCTACAAAAAATGCAATGTGAATAGCAATAGTGATGATTATTTAAGTTGAAAAAAGCACACAGATTGAAGGATAAACCTTAATGTTTAAGTGAAATATTAAAAGTATTAACAAAAGATTTTACAAAAGTCAAATAAATTGAATAAATTTTAATAAAATTGGAGTTGTAAAATTTCATATCCAACATTTTTTTATATTTTCTGTTTTTATTAAATTGGTGACACAGGCTCAAAAATATATTAACCATTTTCATATAAAAAAAAACTTAATCGTTGAAAACTGGCTTAACACAAAATGCGCTAAAACAAGAAGTCTTTTGAATACCTCAAATATAAAGTCTGCCTGGTTTTTATAGCTTTAAAAATTTAACGGAAATTGTATATTGTGCGTATGCTTTGTTCCTTGTAGGGCGGAAATGAATGAATGATTTTAAAATTTCTAACACAAACAAAGTTTAAATACATACATATACGCACTTGTGATTTCTTGTCTTTCCTTTTCAACGAAATCACAAAAAAAAACTCTAAAGAACTTTTTGGCTTAAATTCACTAAAATAGCAGGGGTCTTAATTTAATTCGAATCGGAGGTAAACGTGTTGGAAATTGTGTTTTTTTTATATTGAAAATCGAAACCCGATTCAAATTCGTAATAAAAAATTTTAAACTTTTCCGTTATTTTTATACCTAAAATCAAATTTAATGCAAAAAATTATACAAAAAATACAAAAACATTCTATTAATTTGTCTCATATTGCTACAACTCAAAATATTTCAACTCATTTCAACACAAATAAATAATGATAACAAATTTAAAAAAATGATTTAAGCAGTTTCTTGATGCTTTTGGTTTGTTTCGATATATTTTTTAACATTTCATTTTAACAATAAATAAATATTTAATAAATGCTTTTTTGTTTTAACTTACAAACTTTACAAATAAGAAAGAATAAAAAAAACCGTATGTAGTTATAAAAATAATAATTTTTAAATTATTAAAATTCTTATATTCGAGTCTCTATAAAATAAGAATGACAAAATATTAAACAAAAAGTAAAACTATTTTGAAAACTTAAAGTTTAATTTAAAAACAAAAAGATTTTAATGTAAACAATTAAACAACTAAAAATAAAATATTAAAGTTTGAGAAAAAAAAAGAAAAAAAGTGTGTCAGTTTATTATATAGCAATTGTATAAAAATAAACGGTAAGAAGAAAATTTAAATATGAATTATTAGAAGTGATAATTATCCAAACTTAATATAAATAATTCCATTGTTGAGAATACAACAATTATTATCGCTCTTATTCCAGTTGTCAACATTCACACAAGTTTTGATCAAGGCAATTTCATATGAGGTATACTCGGCTCAATTCGCTTTGAAAAATTTACTGAAAAATGTGTTTTGACATCAGTTGAGACCATGAAACAAAGAATTCTTTGTGTAATAATAATTGTTTGACCTACTCTAAATATGGCTATTCAAATAAAAACTTAAACAAACTTACACTTCTTCTCGTAGCTAAATTAACAACACAATCCATTATCGAAAAACAAAATGGGCGGCTAAAGCCCATTTAAATTTGTTTCCTGGTTAACTCAAAAGCGTGTTAAACTAAGTTCAACTAGCTCTTAAAATCATATCAAATACAAACCCCCATTTCACCAAAAAAAAAAAAATAAATAAAATGAATTTGAAATCCATTTTAGGAAAATTTTGTATGAACAATTTGAAATAAAGAAAACTAATAAAAATGACATATTATTAATTACAAAGAAAATATGAGTGCATACTTTAAGGCTTTTGCTTTCTCAGGTTATCAAGTTAGCAAAAATATTTTTAAAATTCTTCAATTGGCGGCATCTCTCTTAAGTCTTTGCAGCCAGGTACTTAACAAAACGTATAACGAAATTCGAAAGACTCAAGACAGCAACACGGAATTAATGAATTTTTGGAATTTTTAGGTTTTTTGCATTTATCTCGGAAACGCGCGGCCAGAAATGGCCGTTTGACCCTATACGTTCGAATTCCACCCGCTCGATCGGAAAATCACCATTAAATTTTGATTCGACTGAATTTTCATATTTTCCGAGTTTGGGTCTTAAGTCTTTTGTGATTTTTCTTTCAGCATGTACATCAAAAGACTTAAGACACATACGTGAAAACGGTAGAATTCAAAGAAAATCAGCCTCAAGTTGAACATTTTTGCTTATTTTCACGTTCGGCATCGATATTCAATTTTAAATTTCTTTATAAATTTGGAAATTAAAGTATGCTCTGGAATTTTCTTAATAATTGTGTTTGCAATAAATATGTACTGTGGTACAAAAATTATGGAATGCGAGTCGTAAATTTTTTGTATTTAAATTTTATATTTTTTGCGTTTATCCTTAAAACTTTCGCTTTATTTTCCTTGCAACGTTTTCTTTCCTACAGTTTTTTTAGCTCAATTTTCTCGAAAGCTAAATAAATGAAATTTGACAGGTTTATGGTATAGAATTTTTTTTTCTGGTGTTATTAAAACTTTCTACGTAATAAATTGAATAATTAATTTTTTAGCTTCTTAAAAATGTAAAAGGAGAGTAAAAGGTATCGTTTGAATAGAGATAGAGAGAGAGAGAAGAGAAGAGATACTTACCTGTTTTTTCTTTTTATTAAAGAGAAAATGATTTGTTTTCAGTTTTTTAATACAATTTTCTTCATTTATCTTTATTTCAAATTTGTTTAAATACTATTTGGGTTTTTATTGTAATAATATTGTTGATTTTGTGAATTTCCTTTTTTTTTTTGTTGTTTTATGATTTTTTGTTTGTTTATTTAAATTAGTAGTTAATTTTCACAAAATTTCAACACCTTTTACATTCTATTCTCTTGTTTATTTTTTAAGGCCTTATTCATAAAGAATAATTTTGCTTTACAAAGCGTTCAACAAACAAAATTCCATGCAAAATTTGTTTTGTAAGCCTTTTGTAAACCAAAATTATTTTTATAACTACGGCAGTTAATATTTATGTTATATTAAAAAAAAAAACAATTTTTCTTTTTGTTGTTGTTGTTAAATACTGTTTTTGAAAAATACATATTTCTTTAAGTTTCATTTTTATATTTTACAAATATATTTTTTGTTATTTCTATTGAAATAGTATATTATGACTACAAATATTTTTTTATTCATTATCTTTTATGCATGTACTTAAGAATTTTTTTTAACAAATTTTATACATTCCTTAGAATAATTTTTTTTTGGTTGTTATTAAATTGTTTTAATAAAAAAAATGTTTTTGTCAACCTAAAATTACTTAATAAATTAACAAATGCATTTTGAATTTTATTATTTGTTATTAAATTTTTTTCTCAGTGTATATTTTTAATCAAATGGGTATTGTTTCATAATTTTTAATCAAATAGGTATTGCATTTCTTTTGATGGTTAATAACTTTTAACTTTTAAAAGGATGTTTTTTCTGTTTGTGTGGGTGTGTGTGTGTTTGACTGATTACAGTAATAGTGGCGTTGACGAATTTAGCACATCTTGTTTAATAACCTTGGTAATTCAAACCTAATATATACAGTGAAAACTCTCATAACGGACACCCACCACAACCGGACCCCTCCAATAACCGGAAAAGTTTTCTAGATCCAATACTAAAATAAAAGAATATGCACAACTCTCATAAGCGGACACCTCTAATAACTGGACAAAAATACCACGATGATGAGTGTCTGGTTATGAGAGGTTTAACTGAGATCGATAAAAACCATTGGAATTGTCAGCAACTTTTATTACTATTGCGTTACTGAATTGTATTATTGATCCTGCACGGAAAAGAAAACTCAACGGAAATATCGATCAATATGCAAATTCCAATTATTCATTCCTGCGGTATAATATTTCCACGAAATATCTTTAACACTCGTGTTTTCATTAATTCGCAGGAAAAAGTATTGCTGCAATAAGCAACTTTAATTGAAAATAAAAGTAAAAATCAATTAAAAATGTAATTGAGTCAAACAAAAGTTTAATTGACTTAAATAAATTTTTAATTGATTTTTGGTTTTGTTTTCAATTAAAGTGGTTTATTGCAATAATATTTTTTTTCTGTATTGTGAGGTGATATAGTGTCAACTGTTGTTAAAAAAATTTAAAAAAAATTAAAAATTTTTTGAGCGCAAAAACCACAGAAAACACTCTTGTATATAGTATAAAATATCTAACTGCGAAAAACATTTAATTGTAATATGAATACAATACCCTTTTCAGAGAATAGTATTAACGTCAACCGCAGGCAGTCTTATTTTATTTTTAAATAAATTAATCCTTGCTTTATTTGCAATTTGCTTGTGTTTGTCTCTCTCTTTTATTCTCATAAAAATCTTTTGCAAAAATAAAACAAACAAAATAAATGTGAAATTTGCAAATTTTTATATTTTCCTTACATTCTTGTTCTTTCCGTAAGTTTTCCGTTATAAAATTTTAGTAAACAAAATGAAGAAAAATATCTATTCATATACCCCTTTTAGACACTCAAAGTTTACTTTGTACCGGTTCACACACTTCAACTTTTGTTGCTCAACTAGTAATTCAGCTGTAAGAAAGATGGAGACGGAAATACAAGTATCTCTTTTTTTCTTACAGCTGAATTACGAGTTGATCAACAAAAGTTGAAGTGTGTGAACCGGGACTTTGCAAAATCTTAATTCAGCTGTGTGAAAGAAAGAGAGAGGAATAATATCTTTCTCCCAGCTGAATTAAGACTTTGCAAAGTAAACTTTCCATGTCTAAAAGGTGTAATACTAGGCAATCAATAGTATGGCAATATCGTGACGCCAGCGATAATACCGAAACTTCGGAATGAATAAATTCAAATTTTTATTCCGCTAAAAAATGCTTTGCGCAATCGCTGAACGGAATGAATAATGAGAGCCACTATATTTTAAGGAAACGTGAGAATCTAAAAATTTTTTTTAAGGAGTGCAACATTTTTATACCTGCCCATGCCATGCCGTTGGTTTAAATGCATTTTAATGCATTGTAAGAACTTAATAAAATTTTCAAATGTTTTGGGATTTTAACAACTGCTTATCCCCTGGAGCTTGTTTTCTTACTTCTAACCTCACACACCGCTTATTTTATCATAATTTTAATTTAGCAAACTATTATAGAAATTCTACAAATTTATTTTATACTGTGTATGTGTGTGTGTGTGTGTGTGCACTAAAGTTTAATAATTAAGCAAACAAAAATCTTACAAAATGTATGTGTACATCTCTAATATAAATAAAATTTATTTAAAGGAACAAAGCCAAACAATATAAAAAGAGTCTTGCATATTTTTTTTTAAATACATGCGAAGGAATGTGCTATATTCGTGGCTGCTGCTGCATATTATTATTTTTTTTAATTATTTTTTTTTTAGTTACCTGTTCGGCGAATTTTGCATCTTTTTAAGTTTTTAGTTTGTTCTTTTTTTTTTGTCTTTTTGTCTTAATTTAACTTGCTAGAGACAACCGTTACACTAACTAAGAGAAGAGAAAAGTTCAATTATACTTATCAGTTTCCTAACTCAAGTGTTGTTGTATGTGTGTATGTATGTTGTTTGTTTTTTCTATTTCATTTAGTTGGTGTAATATTTTATCCCTGGTATTTCATTATTACAATATTTTAGTTACATTTTATAACACTATTTATGAATACAACTATATATTGGTTTCCTTTTGCCTGACTACAAAAATAATTATTAATTAATTTTTTTTTTATTTATTATTACATATTATGTATTTGGTATTCTTTATGGTTAAAAAACTGTTTGTTTTTTATTATATATACATACATATATGTATGTATGTATATATTTTTTTTTTCTCTAAAATTGTTAACAGCTTTACTTACACCAATTTTTTATTATACTCGTATCATCTAATTTCTATAAAGCTTTACCAGTCCTTTAAACCCTTTACACAAACCGAAAGTAACGAATATAAAATTTTAATAATTTTCAATATTAAATTAATCAGAAGTTAAAAATTTATTTCGCATAAATTTTTTGCAAACTAATATGGAAGCCTTTGTATATTAAATAAAAAATACAACTTTTGGCAAAAAAGGTAAGACAAAGTCAATATCAAATTACATATTTTACTTTATTTTTTTTTTAGACTTAATTTTGAATGCTAACATAAATTTATTTAATACAAGACTCCATTCCCTTTTTTTTTTTTTGTTATTATGTACTTATTTTTATGGTATTTATTTACTTCTGTTTTAGTTTTAAATTGTAAATATTTGTTTTTATTTTTAGTTTTAGTTTTTTTTTTTGTTATATATGTATGTATGTATGTGTATGTAGGTATATATTCTTAACACATATTGGATTCAATTTTTTAGTTTTGTTGTAATTTCTATTTAATGTTAATGATGAGGTAAATGTTTATACTTTTTCTGTTGTTTGTTTAATTTTTTTTAGAATATATTTATATGAGCAATCTTTTCAAACTACTGAGTATATGAGAGGTATTAGGGAATTTGTATGTATTTATGTATGTATATTTCATTTTTGGTTGAACAGTGTTTATAAATATAAGAGAAAAATTACCGGAATTGGGGCACTTTGAATTAATTCTTAGTCATTTACGATTCACTCTGGTCTCAAAGCGATTTTTTTGTTTGTCAGAGATAGACAAGTGCAAAAATTTATTAAGTAAAAATGTTTTTTTTTTGGGGGTATGGCAGCACTTGCAGTGAGTTAAGCTTTCAAAATATGGCGGTTTCAATACGTGTTTACAAAACTAAACAAAAGATTGAGCCAAATACTATTAAAATGTTAGGAAGAACTACGAATTTTCGAAGTCAGCTATTTTCTTTTGAATGAAAGCTTGCAAATTACTTTTTAAAAGGGGGAACAATGAATAGGGAACAATGAATAGGGAGCAAGCTCCCGGGCACAGGGTGAGCGATGACATTTTTCAAAAAGTGGCAATAAATAGGGGATTTATAAAAAAAAGGGGCAACATTAAAAAAAAAAACGAGACAAATACATTAAATTTCTTATTTTTAATGTATTATAATGTAATTCACTTAAAAAAAAGGGGGACAAAAAGTGGCAATTTGCCACTTTAGTCGGTCAGCTGCGCGGGGAGATGTTATTCAGAATAAAGCTGTATATATTTTATAGAAAAAAGTTACATTTGAACATACATATGGGCAATTACAAAGAATGTCACGTACCTTGACCAATCAATTAAACTTCTATTTCAGAGAAAATTTAAAATTTTCTTTACCCTCCGTTGTCACATGCCAGTGCAAGTGAAAAAAAAACTCAATACACTCACATTTTTTTACTAACACTGCTACACTTTTGCCACTTGCGAGTCAGCTTGCAATGGAATTTTGTAGCAAGTAAATTTTTACACTTGTCGCAAGTAAAGTGACAAAACGAAAAACAGTGTTGCCGAGTAACGACTTATTTCATTAATTTGGTTAATATTATAGCTAATTTTTTGTATATATAAAAAAGATATTGGGAAATTACACAAAGGCTAATTTTAGAGCTAAGTTTGATCATAAATTTCATGTTTTAATGAAAAAAAAATATATTCACAATCAATTAAAGTAAAATATTGAATACTTGGCAACACTGCACTAACTCCAATTCTGCTAGAACTTTACTTGCTGACGACATTTTAAAAATGAACTTGCACTGTGCTGTGTAGCCACTCGAAAAATTTTTGGGGTTTTTTACATTTCTCCTGATTTTCGTTAGTACTATATACATATATACACTACTTGCAAGTAATTACTGGCATGTGACAACGGTTAATTCTTTATGTATTTTTGAGGAGCGTAAGTAGCTCTTACCTTTGGTAATATATAAGGAAAAATCTAACCGCATTGATCTGAAATACAAGCTTAATTGATTAACATCGTACGTGACATTCTGTGGAATTGCCCATATGTATAATGTGCGATTTCCACATTTGTAAATACAGTGGAATCTCTATTGAGCGGACACGGAAGGGACCATTGAAATGTGTCCGTACAAGGGGACTGTCCGGTCAAGAGAAAACTAAACATTTAAACGGAGCGCTACCGGGACCTGTCAAATGTGTCCGTCTAAAGGGGGTGTCCGCCTATAGGAAGTGTCCGTTAAGGGAGATTCCACTGTACTGTCTACTGTCTACTGATTAGATGAGTTTATGTGCTGGAAGTTAAGTTTGCAGAAATTATTTTATTCATTTTAGACACAAGAAACTATACAAATTTAACAATTAATAATATATTTTAAGGCCAGCATTTTGAGGCAAAATGCAAATATTTTAATTTAGCTAAATTTTCGCTTGACCGAGATGAAAGCAAGCAAACCAATGAAACGTTGAAGTTCTGAATTTTTATTTTAAATTGTTATTTGTAATTTTTTATTTTCTTTTTCTTACATTGTTTTTCGAATTTATTCCAAAAACAAACAGAAAAACTGGTTTTGAGACAGAGTTCGATCTCCGTTTTTAATATGTATTAGAAATACAATGAAAAGCATTTCATTGCGGATTTGCTATTAAAATAGATTGTTTAAATAAAACAGTTCGATAAAAACTAACGGTTGTATAATCGTGCGTCTCGTGCCGCAAGACAATGATGATTGCCGCTATAATATATATTGCCTAGGCTTCAACCTGCCAAAAATTGTCTTGTGAATGCAAAATTTCGTAAGGAAGCAGATTTCCGGTAAATTTGAATCTGTGGAATTTAATTTCCAAAAGACTTAAATCAATTTTATTTTTAATTGAAGGGAACTTTAAAGTTCTTTATTTATGTATATCAAAAACACCTGCTATGTTTTTAAGTATTTATGAATGCACAAACATTTTCTTTTTAACGCTCGCCGCCTTAATAATTAAATTATTAAAACTATTATCATTATTATATTTTTTTTTTTGTTTGATCACCGATTTTATTTCATTGCATTTTACATATTAACCGGGATCGCCATTGCATGAGTAGTATGGCAACTTTATTTTACATACAATGCACTTGCTTTACAAAACGGTGTGACCAGAGTGTTTTAATTTTGTTCATGCCTTGGGAAATTTACTGAAATCGTTAAATATGTGTTAAAATATAGAAGTTTCTTTTTTTACTTCAAATTCGGGAAACTAGTGTTATGCAGAATACTTTTTAGTTCCATATAAAATAAGATTTTAATATTAATAATTATTTTTGTATGTCTTTTTTCATTGAGATTATAAATTTATGTTGAGTGAGCATTATTTTTATGACTAAATTTCGTAGAGGACTAAAGGTAAATACGCAATGCGAGGATTTAGTACCTGTTTATACTAATCTATGTATATGTTTTAAATAAATTGACAGGGACAATAGTATCTAGATGCCTTCAATTAATAAAAAAAAACTTATTGCTCAAACCTTAAAACTTCTGCTTGAATGTATGTACATATGTATAAAGTTTATTAAAATATTATTGCAAATTGAATATGATAACAATTAATTATTTTAACGGTTTTTAAATCAGTCTATAAATTAATTCAAAAAAATTACAATTAAAACAACCACATACATATGTAGGTATGTATGTATGTACATACATATGTAGGTATGTATGTATGTCTTTACATTTATTCAAATTTGAGCAATTTAAAGTTTGACTTGCTAAAATTTAGGAACTAACAGAAAATTATTGTAACATGCACATGTATGTATGTATGTATGTAATTGAAAGCAAAAAAAAAAAATTAATAAATTATAGAATAAGAAACAGTCTAAAGTACACATATGAAAATATACATAAGTTTTTAAATTATATACATATGTATGTATGTATGTATGTATGGTTACTTTCATATTCATAAATAAAGATAGTAAAATGGAATTATTTTCTTTTTGAGTAAATAGTATTGCAATGAATTTTTATATTGTAATACTGTTTATTATTACTTTTTTTAGATTGGGGTTTTATCATTTCTTTTATCAAAACTAAATTTTATGAACTTGAACTAATTTTTTTTTGCTACATATTTCAAATATATTTTTTTCAATTGTTTTTATTTATAAACACATACATACATAAACTGTTAGTATGTATGCAGTATTAAACAATTATTTAATACATAATGTTTTTATTTTCATGATCTTGTAGACCATTTTTCTTAACAGTTGTTTTTGGCAATTAATTTATTTTTAATATAAAATTTTTCTTTTCATTCAATTATTTTACAAAAATTCAACATCAATGGCTTTAAGCTAATTCAACAAAATTAATTTGTTTTCTTTTTTAATTAAATTTTAATTTAAACTTAAATATGTATCTCTGCATTAATTACTTAAATATACATACATATTTATATATGTATGTATATAAATTATATAATAATTAACCCTTTGCACCGATATAATAGTTAGCACATCTTGTAATATTTATATTAATAAAGAAAAATCATTATTTGTTTATCAGCTTAAGTAAAAAAAAAACATTTGTTTGTTTGTTGATTTCGATTTAATTAAAATTAACTTTTCTTTTTATAGTTATTCGGCTTTTGTAAACTTTTTAATAGATCAGGCAGCAAGTTACGGCATTCAATACCGAATGAAATTTTGAAACATTCCCACAAAAATTCTATTGAAATGTCTTAAAATTCCGCGCCTTAATTTCATAAAATTATTTTTAATTTAAACTTGATCAAAAAATGATTAAAAACTGATTTTTATTAAAATTATATAGTTGTTTTAATCTTAGCAAAAAAATTAATTTGGGGTTTTTGTTTTTTTATTTCTTACAAAATGTCCATGAATTTTTCAAAAAAAAAAAAAAAAAAAGAAATATGCATGTTTTGCTAAAATTTCTCTATTCTTATTCTTAAGCATCAGCTATTAGTAAATTCTGTTTTAAAACTAAAATGTTTAAGTAAGGAAAAACAGCAAAAGAAAGGCTAAGCTAAAGCTTCTAAAATAGCGTTCTTTTCTAAGCTAAATTTTATAAAAATATTATTTACATACCAAAATTATAAAAACCTTGAAAATTACATTGCGATAACTCTCTCAAGCTTTTAGAATTTAAAATAAGAAACAAATTTAATTCCTTAACTGTTATACTCGTATGTATGTACATAAAGCTGTCAATAAAGCAACACAAATATCGAATACCCCTTTTACGCATGGAATTTTTACTTTTACCCCTTTTACACACGAAAAGTTTTAATTTGCAAAGTCTTAATTCAGCTATGAGAAAGACAGAAAGCAATAGTATTCCTCCCTCAGTCTTTCAGCTGAATTAAGACTTTGCAAAGTAAACTTTGCGTGTCTAAAAGGGGTATTTGTAAAGTCTTAATTCAAATGGGAGAAAGAATGGCGATTGCAAAGTAAACTTTACGTGTCTAAAAGGGGGTCTAATATGATGTCATGGGAGTTATATTGTATGCTACTAATACCCCTTTTAGACACGCAAAGTTTACTTTGCAAAGTTTTAATTCAGCTGTGTGAAAGACAGAGGGAGGAATACTATCTTTTTCTGTCTGTCTCCCAGCTGAATTAAGACTTTGCAAAGTAAACTTTCCGTGTGTAAAAGGGGTACAAGCTACCAGATTTAATGTTTTTACGACAATTTCTATGTACAAAAATCCCTCAAAATCCCATACTTTTGACTCCCTAATCTATTACCCCTTTTATACACGGAAAGTTTACTTTACAAAGTCTTAATTCAGCTGAGAGAAAAATAGAAAGAGATAGTATTTCTCCCCTCTTTCTTTCACACAGATGAATTAAGAGTTTGCAAAGTAAACATTGCGTGTCTAAAAGGGATATATATTTTATTTTTCGTACTCTCTCAAATATTTTCATAAAGCAATGTTGCCATTAAACTAAAATGCTTTTTGTTTTATAAAATTCCTCTACTAGATGTAACCACTTACTTTAATTTTTGAAGAATACTCAGTTGTCCACTAAAACGTGGAATGCTTGAAAGGTTAATAACAGTGTACGGAAAATTTATTTTAAGTCTGTCTGTCTAATAAACTTAAAAAAAAAATTCGAACAACGAAATTTTTCCTTTACGATAATCTGGATATACCCCTTTTAGACACGGAAAGTTTACTTTGCAGTATTAATTTAGCTGGTACAAAGGCAGAAAGAGATAGTATGCCTGCCTAACTCTGTTTTTCACACAGCTGAATTAAGACTTTGTAAAGCAAACTTTGCGTGTCTAAAAGGGGTAATAGTGAGCTTTTAACTAAAAAAAAAAGATATACATATTCATCATAAATATTTTCACTGAAAAAATTATGACCTTTCAAATACGGCAACATATTAATTATTGTTTGATTTTCAATTTGTTTTGCTGCTTATGACTTTAACTTAAGCATTTGTTTGTTCGTTCCTTCAAATTGTTTTCTAAAGTCCTAAGTACAATTCTAAATATGAGTACTTAAATATATCAATTTTCTCATGCTAACATTTATCTTTATATTAAATGTTCTTACCTGGATTTTTAATGGCAGCATTCGCCGATGGCTCACTATGACAAACAAGACAATCGACAGCTTCAGCATTGTCTGCGGCGTCCTCTTCGCTTCTGCCATACGTTTCAGCACGTTCTTTGTATGCCTGACACTGAGAGCAGTGCTTTTCTAAAAATTTCATGGACAAATGAAAGGTATATCGGTGCCGGGTACAACGTCTTTACATCTTATATTCCATAATTTGATTGGGATTGAGGAATGGATCACGTTGCGCAGAATCTAAATGAGCTACTGTACGTGATAAAGTCGATGAGTTGGCAGCCGTGGTTGATGATAAGGCGTTGCCAGAACCAGCTGCGCCGCTACTTGATGCCTTCTGTTGTGGCTGATGATGATGATGTTGCAGCGTTTGCTGTGGATGCTGATGTTTGCTTTTGTTATCATGTTGTTGATAAATATCAGATGAACTAATGACACCAACATTTACGCCAGCAACAACTGGTTGTTGTTGATAACCAGAATATTGGGGAGGATATTGATGGGGATGGTGGACTTGATGCTGATGATGACTGGGTGCATTAGCGTAAACATGTTCTGTAGATAACTGTTGTGTTGCCGCTGCACTTGTGGCCACCGTTAGATGTGTACGATGTGGCTGCTCTGAATGTACAGTTGTTGGAAATTGTTGTTGATGGGAATAATCGGCGCTACTGCCACCACCCAAACGAGCGCATGAGTCCTCATTAAGGCCCTCACAGAATTCTCTATCACGATGATGTGAGCCGCGTATGCAGAGTTTGGTGAACAGCCAAACTCTGGCTCGGTACATTAGAAAACAGCAGAAATGGACAATGAAGACAAAAATAATAGCACAAACCGTAACGATTATCGCTTTGCCAGGCTTAGTCCAATCTAACATAGGATAAATGGCAACTTGAAGCTTTCTGAAAGGGGGAGTTTAAAAAAATGTTTAAGAAAAAATTTTTTCATAATTACTTTTTTTAATGAAAACTGTTTTATTAAATTTTTATTTTGTTATCGATAGCAAAATTGTTGCAATTTAGTTGCCGATAGCAAATTTCTTTATAAAAATATTTTATAATCGATAGCTGGTGTTCTTAAAACTTTTTTGTTATCGATAACAAATTTTGTTTAGAAGATTGTTTGTTGCGTTTTAATTGTCGATAGCAAATTTTCTGCTGTCGAAAAAAAAAATTAAAAAAAAAAATTTCAGATTTTTTGTTAAGTAAAAATTAGTTTTGATATTCTTATTGGACTTTTTGCCAACAAAATTTACTTGCTCTGTAAAATCAATCAATTCCAATTAATATTTTACTGAGCAAATTTAGGGGTTCCCACGGTGTCGAAAAGAAAGTTTCTATTGCTTGTACCCCTTTTAGACACGGAAAGTTTACTTTGCAAAGTCTTAATTCAGCTGTGTGAAAGACAGAGGGAGAAATACGATATTTCTCTGTCTGTCTCCCAGCTGAATTAAGACTTTGCAAAGTAAACTTTCCGTGTCTAAAAGGTGTAATACTATATTGAAAATAAAAACAATATAAATATAGGATTTTTTTTTCAATATAAAAACAAAACAGGAAACAGGGATGGAAACTTTCTTGTTGACATCGTGGGTCTGGTCGTAATTTTTTTTTGGGGAAAAAGTGCGATAAAAATATCAAAACTCAAAAAAATTAAATAATTCCCAAAAAAGCACAAAGAAATTGTAATTGATAAAATTGCTTGTTTTTGATAAAAAAAATTTTCTTAAATAATATTAATATAAAGCCCCTGTTTCCACAACACGAACGACTTAAACACGACTTGAGTAGAAAATTTATATGACAACCAACTTTCAAAAGTTTTAATTTTTTTTGATCTCGATAACACATTTACTAAAACTTTCTTTACACTATCTGAGTTTTCGTCTGATTTTAATAGTTAAGTGAAATATCGTCTCTAATATAACAACTTTTTATTCCCTATTTCAGCCCAGTTGAAAATAGGATGTATTCTATTTTCATCTGAGATATACACATGAATTCTAACTGTCAAAATCTTACAGTTTTACACAGGTATCGATTATAAATATTCTTAAGAAAATATTTTTTTTATCGATAACAAATTTTCTTAAAAAAAAACTTTCGACAGCAACAAAAAAATTCTATTGAATATATCTGTGAATTTTCTTAAAATTTACTTGCACTTCATTAAACATTTTTCTTTTATAATTTTGTTTTTATTTGCCGCATACTTACCTATCAGTACCACCTGCCAAGAAATATACTCCAGTAAATATGGCGTAAGCTAACCCAATACCAGTTGTAAAATAAACATGACTTAACTTAATTGGATGTCCAACAATGGCCAAATCGATAAGCATTATGACCGAATTCAAGACATGTACCATTATGTTTAATGTGTCAATTTTATGTATTTCTGGAAAAGGCAATTAAATGGGAAACAAAACATTATATGTAGGAGGAGTAAAAGGTGGCCGGCATTATTCGAAACCAAAGGTAAACGCACAACAAACTAAATATCTAAAATTAGAAATAAAACGAAAACGAACAAATGACTATTTGAAGCATAAAGGTTTCCTATAAGGACACAACAAATGTCCTCGATGTGTGCAGGTGACACTTGTGCCTGCAGATGCACTTTTAAAAGGATTAAAAGGTTCTGATTTGAGTGCAAATACAAACAAGTAAACAACAATTTCGAAATGTCGTTTGTATTGTTTAAAATGATTCTTTGTAATGAAAGATAATTTGTTAACAAACGCTCACATTGTGTATGCACAAGCAAGGATTTTACGAATATGTGCAGATATCATAACATGTGTGGCAAGAATGTCAAAGACTATTGCAGAGAGAGAGAGAGAGAGAGAGAGGGATTCATTTAAATAAAATAAAACTTATAAAACTATACCAAAATATTACAGGTTATTGCTTTTGATTAATTAAGAAATCATTTGGGAAAAAGGGCTCAAAGAGATGCGTATGTATAAAGACATAAACAAAAGAGGTCCTTCTTTATCTATAATTGAAAATTAGAAGAAATTTGGTTCAGAAATAATAGTTCTAGTACATAATAATATAATAACTCATTCAACAAAAGCATTCTCTTGAAATCCTTTAAAAATAAAACTTGAAATTCGAAAGTGTTTGTATCGATCGCATTTTCGCAAGTTTTCTTTCTTAAAGCCATTTCTGCTTGTAAAATGAACAAAGTAAATAGTATTTCTCACCCCACTCACCTGGATCATGTACCAGCAGCCAATAACACATCGTTATTATAAACGCATATACCGTTGCACAAGTGTAAATCACCCAATAGAGATGATGCAATTTGGATTTTTTCGCCTGACGCATCAGTTCAAAGTCTTCTCTCTCCACCATCATGCCCTGCGTGACAATCATGGCCGCCAGCCAGGCCTGTATCGTGCAGAATAGGAGGCCCCAATGGGTGAGATAAATCCACCATTTGGCATAATGATTTTCATAACGTTCATCGCTGCGCCCAATATCGAGCAGCGAACACACCAGGGCAGCCAAACAAATGATTGCGGTGATCCAGCGATAGAATAAATAGATTATGCGGACTTGTGTGTTGCGCTGCCACTGACACAGATAGAAGTTGTGACGATGTACATGTTCGGGCGTGACATCGGGAAAGCAGCCTTTCCACAGTTTGCTCACCATCATTCTTCGTCGTTGGAAACAACTTAGATTCGAAGCTAAATGATGGAAATTTTCACAGCTGCCGGGTGTTGATCTTGTCGAATATATGTTGGTGCTGCTGGTATAAGCGCTGCTCTGTTGTTGCTGTAGTTGCTGCTGCTGCTGCTGTTGTTGTTGTTGTTGTTGTTGGTGGTTTTGGTGAAGGGAAGTTTGCTGTTGCTCTTGATAGCGGTATTCGTGCTGTTGTTGTTGGGTTTGTTGTGTTTGCTGATGATAGTCTCTGCTGGGATCCGCAGAGGTTTTACTGAGATGCGAGTGTGTTCGTTTGTGTGTTTGATATGTGCTGGTGTCTGTGTTGTAGGGCTGATACGGTTGTGGTTGCTCCAATTTGGGGTAATGTTGATGGTGCTGATGATGGGAGTGCTGATGTTGATTGTGGCCTGTTTCTGAGGAGGGATTATGTTGATAGTGAGGCGGCGTACGTGATGTGGCGGCTGCGGCGGCCTTGGATGTTGTTGATGTTTTAGCTGATGCCGCTGTGTTTGACGATGAGTCGTATGCTTGGGTATGAAATTGTGAGTCGTGTGTGGGCTGTGGTATGGACGACGTTTTGCTGCTGTATTTGGGACTCCCACAAGGAGATAAATATGTATCTCTTCTCAGCGAGCGTGGCGATGAACCCAATCGTATGGGTGACAGTCTATCTATGGCTGTAAACGATGACCTGCCTCCTAGACTACAGTTACTTTGCAAGCTATTCGTGCGTAGTCTTGAGCGGCCCACAAACTCACGATCTCTATAACGATCACAGTCTATAATAGGACTAAAGCCGCGACTTCTTTGTCGCGTTGTATAGTAACCAGTGGCAGAATAACGGCCCCCAGTGTCACGGGGTCGTCTGGGTCTGTAAGCGTAAGTGTCGCTGCGCAAAGATGCCGGCGGCGAGGATATATAATCTATAGGCCTCGACGAATAAGTAGACAAGTAGGGCTCTGTGCTCACTTGCAAATCGTCATCTAATGGCGGCAACAATGGCGGCGGCGCTGGCGGGGGTAGTTTTAATAAACTACTGCGTGGCTCCGATACCGAAGTTGCTAACAGAGGTCCAGTATGTGCCGCTGCAGGAGATATTCTACCAAAATAGTCACCTCCTCCCTGTACTTGTGCGCCTCCGCTGGATTGAAAGGGATAGTAACTTTCGCCAAAGCTTAAGCTGTAGTAGCCGTTGTAACTGGCACTGCCTCCAAGGCCTGTAGAAGCGTGTTGTTTATAGTAACGATAGCTACGTCCTAAGGGTGTGTAACCACCTCCTCCTCCTCCACCCAAGCCTGTACTTAATCCTCCCAGTCCCAGTCCGCTTAGGCCTAAGCTGAAGCCGGTTGCTGTATCGCCCAAGTAGTAACTACTCGGACCAATACTACTGCCAAGTAGAGATTTGTTGTAGTACGGGTTTCCTACTGACTGCAGATGTTGCTGACTGTAGAATGGATTGTACAGTTGTTGGTGATGATGATGATGATGATATTGCTGTTGCTGCAGCTGCAGCTGCTGCTGCTGCTGTAAATTATAATTGTAGTTGTAATTGTAATAAGTTGGCGGCGTTGTTGTGTTGTCTTGTTGCTGCTGTTGCAGTGGCAATTGTAATTGCTGATATTGCTGTTGCTGATAAAATGGTGAACGTGATTGCGTAATGTTGTTGTTCGTTAAAAAATTATTAAAAAACGAAGACGCCTCGTACGATGCTGGTACTAGTTGCTGTTGTTGAAATAATTGCTGTTGTAATAATAATTGCGGTCTGGTGGGGCCACTAATTGGCTCTGGACAAAAATAAAACTGCGCGTAATCCAATGTGATGAGAATGGTGCTGATATTTAAAAGTCTTTCTCCGTTCACAACAAATTATGAAACAACTAAGAATGTTGGTGATGGAGATAATTATGTTGGTGATGAAAATCGTGTTGATTAGAAATATATTTGTGATGCTATTGCTGTTAGTATTCGTTATGGTTGCAGTTAATTTTATTTTTAAATGTACATATGTATGTATGTATGTATATATATTTTTATAATTAACAGCTTGAAACATAAGTTAGTTACTTCTTATCTTAAGCTGGTTTAATATTGTTTGAAATTAGTTGTTGATTTGTTATTTGAAGAAATCTAAAAGAAAGAAGAATTAGAAGATTTAAAAAATTTAATTTTTTTTTACTATAATTAATAACTTTAATTTTTAATTATTAATAATTAATTTAATTAATTAATTTTTATTTCCTTTCGCTCTGTTGCGAACGAGTTTATTGAAAAATAAAAAAACTTTTATAAGACCTGGTACACTCACACACATGAAGTTTTCTTAATCAAGTTTTGATTTTGGGATGAGAGAGATGAGAAAGAAATATATCGCTACTTTATTGAAACAGAGATATAACTACATAATTCAAAAAAGCTTGTTTTGCGTAAAGTGGCAGCAAAGAAAATATTCTTAAGCTTACCATAAAGAATTGCGACAGCAAAAAAATAATGTAAGTAAATCTAATCAATTTCAGTTGTTATTTTGTTGTTAATGTAAATTCTTGTTGCGATTTAAAGGGACATAATTGTATTGTTGATTAAAATAACTAATTTGAATTAGTTACCGAACTAACAGTGCAAATTGGTATTGTGTTTTATATAAAAGCTCAACCTTTAACAACGTTAAATTTGTAATAGGACTGACTAGCTTATAAGACTCTAGCCGAAATCGAAGTACGCCATCCAAAGTATTTTGTTTCTCCTGATTAATTTGATTTTGCGACATATAAATATATCGCACAGTGGTGTAAATAAAGAAAAAAAGTGGTAATAAGTTTGGAACTTCTTAAGTAATTTTTGAGTTTATGTGCACAATGTGCGGGCCGATTTAAAAATCGCACAAATTACAAGGAAAGTCGTATTCTAGGGATCAAAATAAGAAACTTTGCCGAAGGAACCATACCTCTAAAATGTATTTTGATGTCCCGACTTTTGATCCGAAGGGTCAAATTTTCTTGAAGGGTCAAAATTTGAAAAATCTCACTTTGACCCATTTAGAGTTCCTCAATCGAGTCAAAATGTATGACCGACCCCCACTAATTTTGGCGGGCCGACCCACCTATGCCAGTGGCACACCCCCTGGAACCACTTCTGGGGAGTTCCGCATACAAATATTTCAAAAAATCACAAATGTTTGTAAGGGGAACCCCACAGGGGTGGTTCCAGGGGGTGTGGCACTGGCATAAGTGGGTCGGCCCTCCAAAATTAGTGGGGGTTGGGCATACATTTTGACTCGATTGAGGAACTCTAAATGAGTCAAAGTGAGATTTTTCTAAATTTGAGCCTTCAAGAAAATTTGACCCTTCGGATCAAAAGTCGGGACATCAAAATACTTTTTAGAGGTATGGTTCCTTCGGCAAAGTTTATTATTTTGATCCCTAGAATACGATTTTCCTTGTAGTTTGAGCGATTTTTTTGCCTCCATACAAATCGACCCGCCCTAGTGCACATACTAATTACACTTCAACATGAATATCTGGCGATCGGTAAAATGCATATTAGTCTACATATTTTGTTGTCTCATCTTGCACAACTCGATTGCTATTTAAAAAAATTTCAAGCCGCTACACCCAAGACAGCTAACTTTCATCCCATGTAACTATAGTATTGGTGCAGCTGCAGACTTCTATTGACTCCTCCTCTAAAATTAGTTAAATTTGCAGCAAATGCATTCCATACTTAACTATTACCACTTTTTTTTTTTTTCTTATTTTACACCACTGTGCATCGTTATTTATGAAAACCACAGAGTTTTACATTGCGTGAAATCTTCGAAATGCATCATTAAATAAACAAAACTTCCATGAATTTCATACTTTTAGTGTTTGTATTGAAATTAACGTTTGATTGCTTTTTGTCAACACAAACAGAAGTGAATTAATGTGGCTGACTAATGGAGCGTATACGTGATATTAAATATTTAATACAAAATACCAAATGCCAAATACGATTATGTATGTTTCTTTCTCATTCTCTTTATTTTGTAACACAGATGGAAAATGTAAAAACTTGTAAATGGAATTCTCAATATTACACTCTCAATTATGACATTATTCCTTTTTCTTTTACCACATACAAACAAACAAACTAACTATTTATTCATGTTCTTAAAAAACCAAATAACAAAAATGTTTCAATCGTGATCTTACGCAAACAAGTTTAATACTCTATGACATACATACATACATACATAGATACAGTAGGGCCTCGATTATCTGTGATTCGATTAAAAAATTAAAATATTGTAATTGTTTTCTTTTTGTCCATCCATTTAATTTTTTTTTTGTGCATCGATCAGCCGTGATTACCGCTATCAGCCAAAATATTTTTTCCCTTGTGGTACATTTGTTTATGCATTTTTCGATTAAAGACAAGCATAAAATCCATTAATTGTTCTTTTATTATATGCGGTATATACAAACATATCGATGGCTTAATATAAGAAAGGTCCTTGATTTTGAACTGTAACGTACTAAGATCTTCAAGGAGGATGCAATTATACGTTGTCTCCCAGAAAACTTTAAAAACGCGATTTGGGAAAAAATGGAGATACGCCCCTTTTATATTAACCCCTTTTATATTAACAAAAATATGAATAACAAATATGAAAAAAAACCAAAAAAAGCTGTTACTTCATTAGCCGGCAAAATCGATTATCCAGAATGCTCCCGCTTCCGACCATTACGTTTTTTTTTTTTAAAGAACAAACACAACCCGCAAAGCGACTAGCTTGTCTGCGGAAAACACCCAAGGTCTTTCGTGGGAATCGAACCCACGACCTCTGGACAGAAAGGCTAGCATCGCTGCCACTCAGCCACAGGGGCACCCACGTATAATCGAGGCCTAACTGTACATACATACATATAAAATTCTTAACGAAACTTTGTTTCTATCTGTGCACACATACACACACACACACACACACTGCTACATCATGTACTACGAGTATGTAAGTATTTTATCTGCAGAGTTTGTATTTCCTCGAATCTTAAGAAAGAATATTGTATTTGATTGACACCAATTTCAAAATAATTTATTTTGTGCATAATATAAAACTGAAAAGCATTTCCTAACCCTTAGCATGGAGGCAGTATAGTATTTCGTCTGTGATGTTCGAGCATCTCAAATCATGTCGCTCCTTTACATATTGTAACACATGCATATCTCAAAAAAATTAATTTTTGGAGTTAATAACGCAGAAAAATTCGTCATATCGTCCCTACCACGTCAAACTCTCAAATATGCTAATTTGTACTTTTCAGAAGAGCTCAAAGAGTCGTCAATTGTGAATTTAAAGTCGGCGTATTCCTAAAAATGTCAGGATTAAAATATTTCTTATTGAGCTATCTATCGTCTATGAAAATTTCAGCATTTTGAAATGAGTCATATCCTAGAACTTTGGGTACCAAGGTAACGAATCTAAAAAACGAATTTTGCATTTGGATAGTTTGACGTGGTAGGGACGATATCATATTTAATCTTGCGTAAAAATTTCATACAAAAGGTTTTTACACTCACGTCTTGAGAAAAGAAAATTTTTTTTATTTTCATTGCAGTGTATGTAAATTGAAAACTTTAAACTTATTTTCTGCAAAACTAGCTTTTTTTGAGTTATGACTATGTTGCAATAAAGGAGCGATGTGTCTGATTTAATGCATCTAATGCAATAGTGTTTTGGATACTGGGGCGTATGATTTTAATAGATTTTCAACAAGTCATAAAGAAGTGGATGCAAAATGCTTGAACAGTATGTAACACAAGTTGTGCTACAAACATAAAAACTGATATTTCATTTTTCAAATGCATCTTAAAGCCATAAAATGCCATAAACTTAAAATTCACTCATAAATAAATTTACTTATTATTATTATGGTTAAGCAACATCTATAAACATTTCGTTTTTGCTTAAGAAACTCGTCAGTAGACTTCAACCAAAAAATTACTTCTTTAATTGCTTTATTTACTTAATAAATAGTGCTGGAGTAAAATTTGAGAATATCGAGCTTTCGATTTTATCGTAAGCGACATGTTATCGAAAATATACTTTTTTATTGAAATTAAAATTTTATGGGCCAAAATGCCATAAGAAATTACAACTTTTAAGATACGGGCTATAAAATTTTATCGTAAGCGACAATGTACATACAAGAACATATCCAGCCTTATATTCGATTTTATCGTAAGCGACAAAAATTAAAGTTTTCAGGAGAAGGTTTTTTTTTTAAATATTCAAATATGTTTTTGTACGTAAATTGTCGCTTACGATAAAATTATACCGCCTGTATCTTAAAAGTTATCAACAAATTTGGCATTTTGATAACTCTAAACTGTAGATAGGCCCATAAACTTTTAATTTCAATTAAATAGTAATTTTTCGATAACATGTCGCTTACGATAAAATCGAAAATAAGGCTCGATATGGGCATTTCCACCAGAATGTCAACTTTTTGTAGCGTGCGACTGCAAGCAAATTAGAGATCGACCGAAGGCGTTTTTTTTTTTGGCCGAAGCCGAGGCCGAACTTCGGCTAAAATCCTAAGCCGAAGCCGAATGTTTTAAATTTTAAAAATGATACTTACGTTATATATGAATTAAGAAAAAACTTTGCTTTTTTGAGATCACTGAAATAGCTGTAATATCTATTGGATACATAATAAGAAAAAAATATATATGGTGGCTTTTTTGCAATTTCTAGATTGCTTTTTCATATGATCACTCACAAGAACGTCCAAGTAAAAGAAAATAGAAAGCAATAGGGTTGTACTGCAAAGCAACCCTTTCAAAACGTTAAACACAATAGAAACTGACCCAACATAATTTTATTTTTCAAGCTTTGAATGAAAAATATTCGGCTTCGGCTAATCGGCCGATTTTTGCCATAGGCCGAATGCTGGCCGATTACCAACTTTTGGCCGAAGGGCGAAGCCGATTAATCGGTCGAACTCTAAAGCAAATATGCTTGTTTTTTTTTTCCAAAGAAAACGAAACTTTTTTTTACTTCTTTATATATTTGTGTAGGCCATCAGCAGCTCTACGTTAGGTAAAATTTTAACAAAAATCGAGTCACGTTGTTCAGAAATACAAGCTTAATTGCTTACTGTCGCACGCGACAAAAAGCTAAATTTCTCGAAGAAATTGTCATATTTGAATATTTTAAAAAATCCTTCTCCTGAAAAATTCAATTTTTTGTCGTTTACGATTAAATAGAAAATAAGGCTCGATATATTAAAATTTAGCTGTAAAATCTAAATAAAACACAAAAGTTTTACACTTTCTTATAACTTTAAAAAAATAAAAGTAAAATATAAAAAATAAACACTAAAGTTTTGGCAACTTGAACTATTTCAACGCAAAATTTAAAGTTCATTTCCATGCAATTGCAACATTTTTAAGACTCAAGCACATTTAAGTCAATTACTCTGCTGCCAGAGATTTAAAAATGACACAGGCGGCGGCACCAAAGAAAAGCGTTTAGTGGGAAAGCAAGCAAACACTTTAAAATGTTTTACATTCAACAACAGATACTGATTTTACACACACATACATATGTATGTGTATGGGTATAGAAAGTGTGAATGAATAATACACACATGAGTATGTGTGTATTTCAGTGACGTCAAAACCCTCAAGTACACGTTCACCTACCCTCAAGCAACCAGATTTTTCGCAAAAACGTATTTGTGTATGTGACAGGGATGGGAACGTTAGTACTGTAAGCATTTTTACACTACATTTTTACTTTGATATTAATTTAAAAGGATTACGTAACTATAGCCCCAAAACATGTATATAAATTTGCAATTTGGATATACGAAGGCGGCTTTCAACAGGGAATGACAATGAGTACTCAAAAAATAAAATATGCAAGGCCCTGCGAACTGCTAAGACGAACACACTGTTGGAGGGGTCAACGCCAGAAACGATTAAGAAAACTTAAAGTTTTGTAGTTGCTCTTTCCAAGATGAAGCCAACAAATGCAATTATTAACTCAAACTAAGGCACACACATACACACACTCTCACACACATGGGAAGACAGTTATATAAACTCATGCTATAAACACAATCAAAGGCTACCGACCATCGACTACCGACTACAAAAGTAGCTGGCTACAAAAATAGCCAAGTCGCCAGCTACTTAATTCTTTTAACGACTACCGACCACTAACTACAAAAAATAAACATCTGTTTTGACATACATATGTATTAAAGTTAACCAAAACAAAACAAACTTGATTTTTTTAAGTGAATTTGTGTGAAAAAATATATAGTTATAGTTTTATATAGTTTAATAGTTTTATAGTTTTCTTGGCCCAGATCGTACAGTATTGGCCGGCCGCATACTTCTTCTATTAGCTGCTCGTCCACGTCCATATTTGCAGTAAATTGAACTAAACATTTACATTAAACAATATAATAAATACATATAAACAGTAAAAATGACTATTATATATTTACCAATTTCAATAAAAAAAACCAAAAAATAATGTATTCTATTTTTGACATCTTGTGTTTATAGCATCAAGTTAAATTTATGAAATGTTTGTTGTAATTACAAAAACAAAGCTCAGCAAAACAGCGACCTATCAGATCTGGGAATACATAACTGTTAGAATTTTTGTTTTTGTTAAAAAGGCTTAAAATTTCAATTTGAATATAGTCGATTTGTTGGGAAATATCATTAGATTTTTTTCAGTGTTTAAAAAACTGAAATGCTTTTCATTTCATTTCATTTTGCTTCTGCTTTCGCTTTTGAAAAATACAACAGTTCCAGTCAAAGCAAAATCACGAAACGATTTATGACCAATTGCGCAGTACTTTCAGCAGACGAGAATTCGAAAAGTTTGAATTTGATTTACTTTTCCTTTTGTTTAGTACCGCAAGTAAAATCAAAAGCAGTGTATATGCTTTTGGAAGTCGCAAACGCATCACAATCGAAGAAACTAAAACTTTTGCTTTTAGAAGTTTTAAGCACTCGCAGTAAAGTGGTTTTTGTTTTTGCTTATTGTCTGATATGCAAAACCAACAACAAAAACATAACAAACACCACAAAATAGTTGACTTAACCTGCTGAAAGCTTCTCAAAGCAAGAGCTTTTGCTTCTTCGACTGTGACTGTTTGGTACTTACAAAAGCACGCAGACTACTTATGCTGTAATGGTTTGAATGGTGTGTAAAGGTTGAAGGCAGGATCGCCATGTAATTTGTGAAGGTTGAAGGCAGGATCGCCATGTAATGTGTGAATGTGCAGGAATCAGATTTTAGCCCTAACGTGTAGTAGTTAGGATGTGTGTAAGTATGGCCCTATGCAGGTAGGATGTATGTAAGTATGACCCTGTAGTCCCTTGTTTTGTTTTTACAACTGTCAGGGAGACCAGCTTATCAGTAGGCGCTCAAAAGAGGTGCCAAAAGATTTTGAGAAGTTAATTAAAAAACTAGGCAAGTTATTGCCGGTTTGCGTTTAGAAATTAAAGTCTGATTTATTGAATGTTTAACTCTACTTATAGGTATATACTATTTTACATTTTACTATTTTTGTGTTTCTTTATGTCTACTTTTGCTGACCATCTATAATAACATAATTTTGTAATGAAAACAAAAGTGTGTCATTTAAATGAATAAAGTAAGCGTTTTGTTAATTATTACAATAAACTGTGTTGCAATGCAATTATATTATCATACAGTGTATTACAGTAAGTGAGGTACACTACAATGCTTTTACTAGCGAAACTAACCAAAAGCAACAGCAAATCAAATTCAAACTTTTAAAATCGTCGACTGCTGCAAATACTGCGCAATTGTTCATGATTCGTTTTCTGCTTCTGGTTGGAAAAAGCAAAAGCAGCGAAAAGTAAAAATTTTACGACTTTTGCTACTTCAACTTAAGTTTTTTAAACACTGGATTTTTTCACGCAATATTTGATTCATTTGATATTTTCTTTTTTAAGAAGTAACGCCTACTATTATTACTGGCTGTTACCTTCTTTAGGAAAGGGATAGTGATAATGGAGACAGGTGGTGAAGGAAGAGATAGAGATTAATTTGATATGTACATATCGTTACCTTAATATAGACAGGCCCTAACTCATTTTTTTTTTTTAATCGAGATTTTTTCGATACAAAAAAAATCGACTCTTGCTATATTAAGGTAACAATATGTACTTACGAGTATCAGCAATAACATTCAACTGAAGCTTTATATTTTAAACAATATATGAGGAGCTGACGAACAAAACTAGACATCACGTCACGAAATAGTTTCATTCAAAAGCAGTTCGATCCTACCTTAAAAAAATAACGAAAACTAACCTTTCCTTGCTAGTCTCTATCTAGAGTTCGGTAATTTGCCTGCCCTGTAAAAAACAGTTAACGGGACTTGTGTGGTTTTGCGCGCCAGCTCCTCAAAAAAAAAATTAAGCAGATTTTTGAAATCACTAATCTTATACATATTCCACAAAATATTAGACATGCTTTTTATTCTTCAGATTTTAACAATGTGAATTACTCTACAACTAAAACGTTCATCATTCACAGATCCCTGAATACATACTACATTCAAAATGTATTTACCCCAACCTTTTACAGCATCGCACTTCCAGCATTTTGTCTGACACTTTTTAATTGCAAATTCGCAACAAATATAAAAAAACCAACCACAAAAACAAAAAGTGTTTGGTCACTTTTTGCAACATTTTGTGGCAAATTTACGAGTACGTTGAATGGTCGGTTAAACCTGACTGATGCTGGCAAATGACCGTGTGCCAAATGATTTCAATGCTTCTAAATTATTTGGCTAAAAATCTCTTCAACAAAATTGAAGAATACATTACAGGCAGCAATTAAAATAACATTGAAAATAACGAAAAACCTTGCATGCTTTTTGGCGCTTTAAGGCGAACAGTTATTGCAAAAATCATTAAAATCTGAATTGTTTGGGTCAGACACAAACATCCTTAATTACAAACGTTTAGTATAATTTTTTAAATAATTGATGGTACATACATACATATTATTGGATCCGCTGGACAGGGAAAATGCAACGGAAATTAATATTGATCGATATGCAAATTGCAATTATTCATTTCTGCGGTATAAGCTTTAAGCGGAATTGATTTAACATCCCTATTTTTGGCCACACTATACCACTTGTTGTTGTTAAAAAATATTTTAAATTTTTGAATATAGTTTGTAGTAAAAATATTCTTACAAATCTATCTATCGGAGGAAAATTTTGAATTGAAATGTGGTTACAATAACCTTTATTGATTAGATAGCAGTACATGATATTAGTAGGATGATTACTTAGTCCCGGTCCAGACTTGCAATCTTTGTTGCAGCAATTCTTGAATATGTGGGAGGGTGTTGAAATAGAAATGTATATATTTCGTAGTCTTCTCTCGCTCTTTTTCACTAAAATAAATAAAAAGTTGCTGAAACAAAAATTGCAAGTATGGATGGGGACATGGACACTCGATGCCATAATTCTGAAAATGTGTTACAGATGAATGATGAGAGAGAGAGAGAGAATAAAGAAATTTGAATACATGTTTAGGGCATAACATTTTTATCTTTAATTTTACAGCTTTCAAAAAGCACTTTTTTTCAAAGCTTACTTTGATGTAAGCTCACATTCTCCACAAAGTATTTTTTTTTTTCAAAACCCACTCTTCCAAAAGGTGTTTTCGTAGATACTATAAGCTTAATGAATTCAGCTGTACAATGATTTTATAATTTGAAATTGTTTTTAAGTGCTCGAACAACAAAATTAAGTTAACTGCGCCAATTGTTTTTTAGTAAAATTTATTACAATACGAGTACCACGAATTTCATATCATCCAATATATTTAATCAGTGAAAATCGTTGCTGAGCAAGGCGAACAAAGCGCTGTGCTTATAGCCACTGCATACAGTAATTTTTGTAAGATTTTGTTTCCTTCTATTTTATTTACTTTTCAAAGTCATCATAATGATTTGCCAAAACATCCGCTGGTTGGTTGGTTTTCAATTTCCTGTTGTACTACAACTATGAAAAGACAACATTCAGCTGCTATCAAACAGCTTTCCCCTTCAAACTCTGACATTAGTTCTTCAAGAACTAAGTAGTTTCCACTTCCTGTAAAATATGTATGTAGCAGAAAACAACAAGGTTGACTGGTTTAGTTGGTTGTTTTTGGTAAAACTTAAAAAATAAATTTTGCACTAAACATTTGTTCATGTCAAAGAAACCTCAATCTTTCCTTGTACACAGTTTAAAACATGTTATTAAAAATTAAAAATAAAAAGTTAAGAGCCATTTATTTTTAGGAAAAAGGACTTTGAAGATTTAAAAAAAAAAATATGTAATTTGGATAATGCTCTTGAGCAACTTTCATAATTATAATATTTATTAGAAGACTAGGCACTAGTCGTATTAAAGCGAGCATCTTTAACAAAACATAGATTCTGCGAAGAATCTTTCCAAAAGCTAATTTTTACAAGCTTACAGCTTTTAGAAAAACTTTTCTTTGCAAAACTGTTGTAATGAAAAGTACATAAATACATATCGCATCTCAAAAAATGCATTTTAAGCCAACATTCAAAAGTAAAAAAAAGACATTTCTTCATACTCTTCAGTATTGTTTTAAGAATTAAATAAATCAGCCTTTTTAAAGAAACTCAATTTAAATGTTTCAAAGATTGAGGATGAGAAATTCTTATACAGCAGTTTGCAAGTCCTGTCCGAGCGAGTGAAACCTTCTAAGAACATTTTTTTTTGAAGAAAGCTTATTTATTGCTTAAAAATATACTTTAATTACTTTCTTAAGTAAATCCTTCAAACTACACAATTGTTTGACTAAAAGGAAAACAAAAATTTTTATTTGAAAACACTGTAACTATTGCATACTACGAGTATAAGTATGCCAGTGAAAAGATAATAAAAGTTGGTTAAAAATATAAATTAAACAACAACAGTTGAGTATTGAAGAAAAACAAACAGACCAAATAAAGGAGAAAGAACATTTTTACCTAGAAAACTTGAGTTGAGTTGAGGAAAAAGTATTGTTGGTTTGTCTTCCATTTAAAAAAAAACTGAAACTGGTGCTACGACGAGGGCGTTCCCAAAATTGGCCAAACAAAAATAAAGAGAACACAACAAATTTTGGGACACATTTTCTTTAATTCTCGACATAATCTTGATTTAGCTAGATACAGTTTTGCCAGCGATATGCAATAGCTTCGATATCCTGTTTATAGGAAGGACTATCTAGGTTCTCAAAATAGCCAGCAACTCCAGACTGCAGCTCTTCATTGTTGGCAAATCTTTTACCAGCGATTTTCAAGTTTGGAAATAGAACATAGTTCCAGGGAAGTAAATCTTTCGAACTTTAATGCATAGAACGGACTTAGAACATTATTAATATAAAAATAATTTATTTATGAGTCTAAACTATTTTTAACCCCCGACCAAAAAAAGGGATGTTATAAGTTTGTAGTGTGTGTCTGTGTATCTGTATGTCTGTCCGTGTCCACGTACAGCCCAAACGGCTGGACCGGTTGATTGATTTAGTTTTCTCTGTTTGAAAGCTGACTTCTTAACCATGTTTGAAGAAAGGAAGTGGTCACGCCCACTTGTATAAATTCAATATCACGTCACTTTCAGAGCTCAAGGCGTTTGCCAAGTTTCGTAGAAATATGCTTGTGATGATGGTAACTAATTGAGCTGGCTTGTCGGCAAATTTTGAGACCGCCCTCGTACAAAGTTACACTATACCATAAACGAGATTTATATCTTTCGTCACTTTCTCGCAAGTTTCATGAAGAAAAAAAAATCGACTATTCAAACACTTTTAGTTGGTAAAACAGCATAAAATATGTATGTATATCTAAGTTTCTGAAATATGCAAAATTCGTTGTCGTTTTATTTATTAAATGCTTTTAGCAATAATTTTTTCTTACTATAAATAACTGATAACAATCCTTGGGGAATATTTTTTAACCACAACATATCTGATGCAACATCATGATACTTTTCTTTTTTTTTTGCTGTTGTTTAAAATTCTAATTGAAATGTAATTAACATGTGAAATGAAACAATGTGATTGTTTGTATGTACATATATTTCACTTTTTCGCAACTTTAATTAAAAACAAAATAAATTAATTGAATTGATGATAATGGAGATGCTTAAAGCAAAAATACCACATGCATTAGCTCACCTATTTGCTGTCGATAATGATAATGAGTTGATAATGGAAAGCAATACAAAAAAAAAACAAAACAAATTTAAATTACACATTTCTTGTTGCATTACAAAATGATTAATTAATTTTAAAAATCAATAGATCAAAGCAAATATCTAGTAAACAAACGCTCACAACTCATGCAGCCATTTGAGCGCCTAAATGTATGCTCATCATTTCAGAGTATGAGAACACACACACACACACACAAAATAATTGTTATTCAACCTTTTTTTTTCAAAGGCAAGTGTGTACCAGGAACTAACTAATGAACAATAAAAAGACCGCACCAACCATTCAAAGTAACAGAATATTCTAGGGAAAAGAGAGAGATAAACAATTTTTCATTGACATCTACATTTATTTATCAAGAAGATAGAGACATGCACGAACAAGTATGTTTTTGTTGCACCTTAACGATTGTGGCACACACACACACACACACACACACACACACACACCACAACCAGGTGCTTAGAAAGTGTATTATTTGCATGGGTGGATGGATGGATGGATGGCTACAAAAGCTTGATTGATATGTTAACTGGTTGTTAATAATGTGCGGTAGCTTTTACGTTATTAATGAATGGCAATTAGCTCTAAATGTGATGTCTAATTATCAAATAGAAGTAAAATCAGTTCTCACAAACGCTCTTAGCTTGAAAAATACTTATATAAGAGTTTCAGTACTTTTTTTTTATTATTTCTATTAAAAACTCAATTCATAATAAAACTGTGCCGATATTATCAAGTGCATTGGAAAACTATTAAAGTACAAACAGGCAATTATGAGAACTGTGTCATGAAATTTTTAGTAAATCAATCATTTCTTCCGAATAAAATTTATATTGCATTGAAGTTGAAATTTTCAAGATTTCTGCTAAAGCATTTGTTTTACTCAATAATATCATTTGTCCAGGAAATAATTATCGAAACAATTATATTTACTCATAAACTCTAAGGAAAACTGTCAATCGTATGTACGAGTATTAACCATGCAGTTGATAATATTTTGATTTTCAATTGAAAATTCTTGTTAACGAAATTCTACCAAAATAAAACTTTCTGTAATTTTTAATTGATGTACAATAATTTTTTCTTAATTGTACATTTACATTTACAATTAATCAATTATCTTTTACTGTAATTCCTAAGAAATAATTTAATTTTTTGACGTTTGTATGTTGCATATTGGATACATTATTATTTTAATAAAATTTTGTTTTATTTGCCACATTTTATAACCTTGCAAAGCAATAAAAAAATTTATTAGTGGAACACAAACAAAAAAAAAAAAAACTTAAAAATAAATGATCAAACAGAATTGCGGCATAAACACATTTTCCATACAAATTGACGCACAAAATCAGCACCAGAAAGCAGTCGATAGATAGAATTTATTTTATTTTGACAACGTTTTTTCTTATGCTCTCATATATAAATACTCATTCTCTCAAGAATGCTACCATACTTTCAATAAATTTCATACATTTTGTGAACAAAACTACAAAGAAAAATAAGCACAAAAGAAAATAAAACTAAAATTATAGAGCATTTGAAGTTACTGCCGTAGATTTTATTATGAGCTTTGTTAATTTGACAACGATTTTTCCTGAAGTTGCAGACATATTCTGTTTGATCATTAATTGTTTCTGTTGCTTAAAAGCGTCATAATTCTCTTTGTTTTATTTTCTTTTTTAATAAATATATTTTGTAAGCCCCTAAGAAGTTTAATTATCTCTCTCTCTCTCTGGAGCTCTTTAAATGAAATTGTCTTTGGCAAATCTTTAATGCAAGTAAAAAGGAAGTTAAAATATTAAGTTCTTAAATCACATTAGCTTTACAGTTCTCTCGCTCTCTAACGTTGCGAGTGTCACATGTTAAAAGCTCAGTTAGTCGACTGTAACGTAAAGTAACTGCAACAGTAGGAAACAGCTGACCGATATTGTTATATGAAAACTAATAAAAATGGTTATAGAGATGCGATGTGACGTAACCTACTTTTCATATAAAAATATCGATAAGCTTTTTCCTACCGTTGCAGTTGCATCCCATTACAGCCGACTAACTGAGCCTTAACTCCCTTAATTACTTTAGTTTTTCGACTTTTTCTCTACACCGTTCGTCTACAAATGTCAAAAATCTAGTTTCAAGAAATATGAAAAAAATCATCGTTCGAATTTGTTCCATTTATTTTTATTTCTTACGTTCTTTATAAAGAAATGGAAGGAAGGAAGGAAGGAAGGGACATTTTCCTTTATTTTAGATTTTAATATCCTTAACAAGTAAGAGTCTAAACACAATGCAACGATAATTTATTGCGGTGCGGTTTTTCATACGATTTTGAAGGAAAAAACCGCAGTGCGGAACGGTATAAAATTAAAATCTATTTTATTTTCTCTGCGGACTTTCTTATTCTCTCAATTTTTGACACTCTTTCTCTTTCTGATGTTGCCACAGTTTTTGAATAATTGGCGGTGTTCACAACATTGTTTTAATAAAAAGCATGATTTTTTTTGTCATAATATATAAAAGTTTAAAAAATATATCAAATATATCTGCGAATGTATAAAATGTTAATCATTTTTTGTTTTTAGTTACTGCCAATACAAAATATTCAACACAAAGAGTATTTTTTTATAAAAATGTATACACAAAAAAAAATTAATAAAAATTTAAACAAACAATGACAAGTATTGCCGCAGCCGTCTTCCGTTGTATTATGTTTATTTTTCTTTCCCGCAACGAGAAATCGCACCGCACTGCAAACATTGTGTTTAGACTCTAAGTTCATATCAATCCTTATTTTCGATTTAATAGTTATTATTTTCAATAAAATTATTTGTACAGTGTCTTATTTATACAGAGCATATTGTTATCGATTAAAGATTATGTAGACAATATATTTATCGATAGCAATTTTCATAGAAAATATTGTTTTTAATAACAATTTTATGGAAAATATTCTTATCGATAGTAATTTTTATAGAACATATTTTACAGAAATAATTGTTATCGATAATTATTTGTACACAAAATATTTTTGTTACCGATAAAAATTATTATGAAAAATATTAACGATAGCAATTTCTACAGATATTATTATCCACAGACATTTTTGCGAAAAATATTTTTATCGATAACAACTTTTACAGAAATTATTGTTATCGATAAAAACTTCTTAGGAAAATAATGTTATCGATAGAAATTTGTACGAAAACTATTGTTATCGATAACAACTTTTGCAGAAATTATTGTTATCGATAAAAACTTCTCAGGAAAATACTGTTATCGATAGAATTTTTACGAAAAATATTGTTATCGATAACAACTTTTGCAGAAATTATTGTTATCGATAAAAACTTCTCAGGAAAATAATGTTATCGACAGAAATTTTTAAGAAAAATATTGTTATTGATAATAAATTTTACAGACAGTATTGTAATCGATAATACATTTTGCAGAAAATATTGTTATCGATAGAATGTTTTACGAAAAGTCGATATCAATAACAATTTTCACAAAAAGTATTGTAATCGATAATAATTTGTACAGAAAATATTATTATCGATAGATATTTGTATTCAAAATATTAATATCGATAACGATTTCTCCAGAAACTGTTGTTATCGATAATAGTTTGTACAGAAAATATTTTTTTACTGTCGATAGAAATTTTATATGAAAAATGTTTTTACACAAATTATTTTTATCGATAAAATTTCTACAGGAAATAATTATATCGGCAGAAGTTTTTATGAAAATTATTGTTATCGTTAACAATTTTTACAGAAAATGTAGTCATCGATAATAATTTCTCCAGAAATTATTTTTTGTTATCGGTGAAATCTTTATTCAAAATGTTTTATTAATAACAAATTCCATAGAAATTATTGTTATCGATAATAATTTGTACAGATAATATTTTTTGTTACCGATAGAAATTTTTATGAAAAATATTGTGATCGATAACAATTTTTACACAAATTATTTTCATCGATGATAATTTATACAGAAAATATTGTTATCGGTAGAATTAAAATATCTACAGAAAATTTTGCTATCGGCAGAAGTTTTTACGAAAATTATTGTTATCGTTAACAGTTTTTACAGAAAATGTAGTTATCGATAATAATTTATGCAAAAATTATTTTTTGTTATCGGTAGAAATTTTTATTAAAAATGTTATATTAACAACAATTTCCATAGAAATTATTATTATCGATAATAGTTTGTACAGAAAATATTTTTTATTACTGATAGAAATTTTTATGAAAAATATTATGGTCGATAACAACTTTTAAACAAATTATTTTCATCGATAATAATTTATATAGAAAATATTGTTATCGGTAGAAATTTTTACTAAATATATTGTCATCGTTAACAATTTTTACAGAAAATATAGTTATCGATAATAATTTCTGCAAAAATTGTTGTTAGCGATAGAAATTTTTATGAAAAATATTGCGATCGATCATTTCTACAGAAAATATTTTTTGTTATCGCTAGGAATTTTTATAAAAATATATTGTGATCGATAACAATTACTATAGAAATTATATTTTATTGAGAATAATTTCTACAGAAATTTTTTTTTTAGAAATAAATAAATAAATAGAAGTTTTACAGAAAATATTATTATCGATAATAATTTCTGCAGTAAATATTGTTATCGATAGCAATATTTATTAAAAATATTGTTGATGACGATTTTTACAGAAAATATTGCAATATCTAACAATTTGTTTAACAAATTTCGAGCCTTATTATCGATTTTATCGTAAGCGACAAAAATTAAATTTTTCAGGAGAAGCTTTTTTTAAATATTCACATTTGTTTTTCTAATGAAACTTCTTTCGAAAACTTTCAAGCAAAATATTGTTATTTATGACTCTTGATCTGGAAAATATTTTTATCGTTATCGTATTTTACAAACCGTATCATTTTCGATAACAATTTGTGTTTTCATCGAAATATTGCCAACAAGAAGTTTTATGGAAGATGTTGTTGTTATGGAAAACATTTTCAATGATTATAATTTTTAAGCAAAATATTGTTATCGAAAATTTTTAAATTGGAAATATTATTAATGCTAAAGAGAAATGTTATCGGAGACAATGGGTGCCCCTGTGGCTGAGTGGTAGCGATGCTATCCTCTCAATTCCCGCCATAGACCCGGGATATTTTCTGCAGACAAACTAATCGCTTCGCGGGTTGCGTTTGTTTGAAATAAAAATTATTAAATAAATAAAATATAAATAAAAATAATAAAAAAATAAAATATCGCTTCAGAAAATAGGTATACCACTTAAGTCTCAAATTTGTAAAAAAATTTATGGAACGTATTATTATCGAGAAGAGAGTTTACGAGAATATTTATTTTCGTGCTTTAATACTCTGCCAGTCATTTCAGATTTGTTTATTGCTGACAAATCATTAGTAGTGATTTTTATTGCGAGTAAATATTATTTAATGTTTTATAAGAATTTGAGGCCAGGATATGGTTGCGTCTTATAAATATTGTGGTTGTAATAAAATTTATGGGCAGCAACAGAAGAAACTGTTGTCCATAAAAGCAACAACAGCATAAAGTCAAGTACAGCATAATTCTTAAATAATATTTGTAACAACAATCAAACTACCACGCAAAATGACTTTTCATGGTCAATAGGGAATAAAATGTTGTTGTTTTTTTTTTTTTTATAAAGAGAAGTAACACTCAGGCAATTAATGCCTACTGCTAATACTAGGTGTTACTTTCTTTAGGAAAGGGATAGTGAGAGAGAAGACAGGTGGTGAAAGAAGAGATAGAGGAAAGCTTCATTCTTTTACAACTCTGCTTTTCGCACGTTTTTTTTTTTAATAGTGCAGAGTTGCAGCGCCTCTCTGATGTTAAATGGGGCGTATTAATTTTTTGAAGCTGTGTCTTGTAGCCATTTTATTGATTATTTTACTTCGCCGATGATTTTGCTACACAACGAAGGAGGGCGCTCTGATGTTACATCAGGACTAGTATCTGCTGAAGTCGGTATAGTTCAGTGACCAGTGACTATGCCTTCATCACTTGAACTTTCCTACAACAACTGACACAAAGGGACACTAATGCACATCAGAAAAATGCGTGGTGTTGTTATTTAATGACTGTCGGATACAGGGATTGAACCCAGGACCTACGGTTTTGTAGTCAACGTGCTAACTACTTCAGCCAACGCCACCCTTGATGTCTGCAACTTGTTATTTTTTTTTCATTGCTGTCGTATGTTGCTTTTGCATTTTTAATCTCAAGATTAAGGAAATTTAATTAACAGTATCACATTGTAAGACGAAGGAAAAAATAAATTGTCATCAGATTACAAGACAATTAAAGGGAATTAATTTGCCTTGTAAAACGAAAAACAATTCAACTTGAGAATTTTAAACTGCAACAGTTCCGCATAACAAAGGAAATGGCAGGAAGGAAGGAAGGACGGAAAGAAAGGCTTGCTCATCTTTAAATTTGTTCGAAAGCACATGTTCAAATATTTATTCAGCATTTTGGGTTTTACTTTGTTTCCCAGAGCTTGGCTTGTGTTCTTTTTTATTTATTTTTTTGTATTATTTTGATTTAAATTAGCAATATTTAAATAGATTTTTTGTTTGTATTCCTACAACATAGAGGTTGTATTGAAAAATTCAACTTTTAAATTATTTTCTAATTTTTTTTATTTATTTATTATTCTGTAGTTTTTTTTTTTTTGCTTTGTGTTGGTATATAAATATATTTGTTTTCTTCTTCTTCTTCTTTATTTCTTCCTTTGTATCCACTCAGTCAGTTTGCTTTGTTTGATTTAGTCATGTATAAAACAATTTCATTTCAAATGATAGATAGATGAATATAATTGCCAGCTACCAGCAGCAATAGCAGTTGCAGTTTCACAAAAATAAAAATAAAACAAATATTAATATAGAAAGTACATTTGTAACATTTGCAAGTGACCTTTTTTCCGTTTTCCTGTCTCATAGTCTAATAAATACTCTACAGTACTTGTAAATAACAAACAAAATCTACATACACACAAAGCACAATGGGACCAATTAGGCGCAAAAACAAATGAGCTGTCAAAAGATTACGCAACTAAAATCTTAGAAAGAAACACTATACATACGAGTATTAGGGCAATTTACAATTTTTGCAAGCTGATTTTTATTTAAATAAAAAAAAAAGAGGTTGAGACTATTTTTCTTTTAAGTTTTGCCATGCGGGAAATGTAGTGTGCGATTTTAGGTAGTTGTGGCAAAGTTGTTCGTTAAATGCCGCAAAGAAAAAACAAAAATCTTATTGTATTAGCAGTTAGTTTTTAATTATTTTGTTCGAACTTATTTGTTTCTCTGTTTATGATTCAATTAGGCTTAACTAGGCATCGCTCTGTAAGCCAAATTCATGTGATGATTTTTTAATAAACTAACGCTAGCAGAACGGAACAACATGCTGTTTTCGGAGGCCGCCACATCTTCATTGTCAGCGTTTTGTGTATTATTTTGCATCAGCTGCACAGCATTACAATCAATTTTGTTTCTTACTTCTAACAACTGTTGCCCACAGTGGTTTTAAATGACAATGCAACTATTTTTGTTTTGTCTTATAATAATATTTTTTTTTTTATAAATACGATATGTATGTTTTATTTAAAAAACCAACAAACATAAACTACAATTCTTTTTGAAACAATACCATTTTTTAAACGGATGAAATATAAAACAACTACTCGTACATACTTGTACTATTGTCGTAAAATAATATATGTACATAAGTATTTGTTGGAAATTGTTGAATAAGAATCCTGAGGGCGGGTAAAACAATGTTAACGTAGATACTTATTGGACAACAAGTATTGCACAAGTTTCTAAGGTTTTCTGCAGTTTTACTTTACATATTTAAAAAAAAATAAATAAAACAATTAGAACAATTTTAATGGTTTTAATTGAATATATCGTTTCCTTAATATAGAAAGGTTCATAATATTTTTTTTATCGAGATTTATATACACATATATCGAAATATACAAACAACACGATTTCCAAAAAAAGAAAAACAGTCAAGTCCTTTCTATATATTAAGGTAACGATATGTTTGTTGAAGAAAGTTTCTAACTTGCAGCTATAGGAAGTTACTGATTTTACCCCAATTTTCGAAAATCGGGCTTTCATCAAATTTCAACGTTTTGTGTGTGTGTGTATATATGTGTGTGTGCATGTGTGTATATGTGTGTGTATGTGTTTTTGCATGTATGTATATGTGTGAGTATCTATGTAAACATCTCATAAAATTCGCTCCGTTCGAAAGATGTTGAGCGCACTTGATGTTGTATGATAATGAATCGATTCGATCCGATAGATTTCGAAAATTTAAAAAAAAAAATTGTTTTACAAAACTGATTTTTGTTTTTGAACTTTAAGCTGATATAGATAAAAATTAAAAAAAAAATACAAGTCGGTTACCGCAAAAGTTTACTAAAATCGGATGATGTCTTTACGAGAAATTTCGAAAAAATCGTCTTCGCGAAATCGATTTAAGATATTCACTGATTTTTATAGAATTAAAAATTTTATCGCAAGCCTTCAAAATTTTACCAAGAATCTGTAAAATGGTTCGGGAACAAATTTGCGAAATTTTTCGTTGTACTTTTACTTTCCCGTAAAATCGATTATCTAATCGATATCACTATCGATAGTAAATTTTTTTTTTATGACTATCGATGTTTTTATTCTTCAATCGATTAATACTTGAAAACAATCCATAGTTTTTGGTCACTATCGATTGTAAATGATACACTACTAAAAGCAAAAATTGTAAATATCTTCCTTTTCATAAACAAGTATAAGTGGATGACTTAAAATCTCTTCCACTGATCTCACTTATTTTTAGCCCCGACCACAAAAAGGGGTGTTATAAGTTTGTAGTGTGTCCGATTTTGATTTAGTTTTCTCTGTTTGAAAGGTTATTTGATCGAGATGGTTCTTAACCATGTTTGAAGAAAATCGGTCCAGCCGTTTAGAAGATGTCACATCTTTTCTAAATATATCGGAGGTTTTTAAAATTGTTAATTATTTTTATGTTATTTATTGAACTTAGAAATACAGTTCTGTTTTGTTTTGTTTTGTTTAAAAAATATTTTGTTTTGAGTTTTTAGTGTAAATATTATACGAGAACTATACAACTTTGGTATCGTCGATATATCGATGGTTTTTCTAGTGACTTGTCTAATGACAAGTATAATGCCGAGTACACACTATGGCATTTTGTGACATCGCAATAGTGTGTACTAGCGGCAGTGTTAGATATTTCCAATATTTTTCGTTGTGTGGCATTGCATTCCTTATAAAAAAAAAACATAATGTGAACGCAGTTGCACACATTCTTAAAATGACAGCACAAAATGACAACACAAGAAATGCTAGATGTGTACTCAGCATAGATAGGTTTGGAAGGGTGGTGCTATACCTCACCTCCACTCGGAGACCCAATTGGGTCCATTATCACAATGGGCCTAATTGGATCTCTCATTGGGCATAACTCTCATATTCTTTTTCGATTAAATATAAAACACTAACAGCTTATTCTATTGCTGAGGACGTGAGCAGCGACGTGCTTGAAAAACTCCAGCTGGTCTAATTGACATTTTACCTGTCTTTTCATATTTAATAGAGAATTGAAAAATACACTTGAACTTGACTAAAAATTATTCATTAAAAATTATAATTAAAACTGTCGCGTGTAATAAAACTTGTAAAAAGTTCACAATTATATTTAACTCAGGTCGTGTAGCTCTGGGACCGCCGTCGTACTCTTTATAGTGACAACAGCCTTGTATTAATATATTTAAACATACTATAGTATGCACGTAAATACTCGTATATGTACAAAAGTTTAATGAAAATACGTTAAAAGCTTTATGAAAAAAAAACTTCCATAATATTATTCAGGTTTTTTTTAAATAGACTGCATGGAACAAAAAACAAAACAAACCCACCAGCAACATTAACACATACAAGCGAAAAGAGAGGGAAAGTTGGAGGATGCTTAAGTATGTATGTATGTATGTATGTATGTATGTGTATTAAACAACTACATACATATAAACAACTTCCGTTTTAAAATATTTATATAAAGTATGTGAGCGTATTTGTTAAAAATTGCCTTTTAAGATTTTGCGTGCATTTATTTGTTAGTTTTTTGTTAAAAAATTTATAACATTGTGCACTTCCTAATGAACAGAGAGGGGGGAGAGTGAGAGAGAGAGAGGGGGAGAGCTATATGTATATAGATAGTAGCTTACAACGATGATATATACAAAATATTTCCCGTTCCCGTGTTGCAACTTTAATATGCACTACTACCCAGTAAAAAAAGACACTCCAAAAAAGTCATGAAAATGTAGAGTTTGCGATCTGGAAGTAGTGCAAATTTCGATCCGATCTAACGATTTTTACATAGGGTTGTCATTGCAAGAAGTTCTCTTTTTCGATGCCTGGTCACCGAATTGGAAGCGATTTTAAGAAAAATGTGCTCTTTTGTGTTCCTTGATAATATTTTCATCTAGGAAAAATGGTTAATAGTTACCTATTTTAACAATTTGTTTCTTTTTATAGGAAATTAAACGCGAAACAGTATTTTCGTGTAAATTTAAGCAAATAACTTCAAAATTTTAGACCAAAATTAGTTCATAAGTTTCTTCAAAAAAATCGATTTTTTTTAAATTCTGGTGAGTAATTTCTAAAACTATAAAGGAATTACAAGGTTTTGTATGAGTAAAATAAACTTATACTTGATTTTCTGCTAACTATCGGCAAATTAAAAATATCGATTTTTTGGAAGCAATGAAAATGTAGTTCCTTTAGAATGACTTCCAATTTTTTTTTACTGGGTAGTGACATAAAATATATATTTATGTACTTCCAACCAGAAAATGAAGCGAAAAAAACATCATTATCATCATAAATGTCAATATATTTTTAGGAATAATAAAACACCACTGACAGACAGCAAACACCAAGGCAGTGGCTCGTGACCATTAACTTGAAATAATGCATTATGGCTAAAATGCTTCATGGCTAAAAAATGTACAATTTGCTAATGCTAGATCGAACTGAAAAATGTCACAAAATTTGTGGAAGTGGAATTGACAATAGAAAATTTTATACAAAATAATAAATTAGTTTATCTACAAAATTTTTTTAACGAAGCCCACGGAGTCACGCACTTAAAACAAAATATGGAATTATATTCGAAATGTACATACATGTATTTGTGTTCATATTGAGCTGATAGAGCGTCACAAATAAAATAGGAACGAAATCGCTCAGTACGGAGCTGTAAGCGTTCAGTAGACTAAACGGCTCACTGTGCCCATGAACGGAATAGTTCAGTTGAACTAGTTCTTTCATGAGCTACACAACGCTACAACTAATGTTATCTAAAATTTGTTCAACCCTAAATATATTTTAATACGTAAAAGCAATTCTTATGGCTGCCTGATATCGAGCCTTATTTTCGATTTTATCGTAAGCGATATGTAATCGAAAATATAATTTTTTTCAGAACTATCAAAATGCCAAAATGATGATGATAACTTCTAAGACACAGGCAGTTTAATTTTATCGTAAGCGACAATTATTGTACGAATGTACTCGTAAAACATATTTGAATATTTTAAGAAAACCTTACCCTGAAAACTTTAATTTTTGTGGCTTACGATAAAATCGAAAGTAAGGCTCGATATGCAACCAATATTGTGTGCTGAAATTTATCAGGAGTCTATTTTAGATACCAAACGCCGTAGCCTCGATGGCGCAGTAGGCAGGGCGTAAGTCTCATAATCTTAAGGTCGTGAGTTCGAGCCTCACTCGGGGCATATATTTTTTTGAATAATATTCCTTATTTTTTTATTTTTTATTTTTTTTTTTTGACAAACACAATCTGCGAAACTATTTTTGCAGAAACACCCAGAGCCTCTTGGATGTTTCATCACTTGCTAATGCTGCAATTAATTCATTTGGCGTACATATATGTGACCTTCTCGGAGAAAAGGGACCTAGTGTGTCAAAAAACGTGTTTGGACTTAAGAGTGGATTCTGGTACCAAAAAGGGTGTAGAATAAGATGAAATGAGTTTTTCTCAAAAGTTCATTTTCACACACCAGGTCCCTTTTCTCGGAGCAGGTCACATATATGTATAACAAATAATAAAAAAAATTTATATGTATGAGATACGGAGTTCTTTTTTTTTTTTTGCTTATTTCAAATACTTTTGTTGGGTTGAAAACTACTGATGAGTTATTTAGCAGGTGCATATAGACGGCGCTTAACGAAAAAAAATCAAAAATTCCAACAAAAAAATATATTTTTATGTGGGAAGTATCTTAAAATATCTAATAACTTTTTATTTTGCTATTTTAACGGGATAAAATAAAATAGAAAACAAAAATATTAATGCCACGAGTGAGACTCGAACTCACGACCCTAAGATTAGGAGACTTACGGCGCTGTCTACTGCGCCATCGGAGCTATTATTATATAAATGAGTGAAAATTGAAAATCATGTAGTTTTATAACAAAATTCTCGTTTTCTATTTTTGTTCAAGTACGGAAAGACATTTTGTTTAAACTGAGGAAAAATAATATATAAATAGATAATAAAGCTACGCGAAAATAAAAATATACTAAAAATGTCAACTGATTAATAAAATCTGTCAAAATAACTTTTGCTACTTATTATTCTTTATGCAAGTTAAACCTAATATAGGTTAGGAAGATTGGTGCTATACCGCAACTCCACTCAGAGACCCATTAAGCAGCATTATTTGAAGTGCATTTGTAAAAATAAAAACATTTATCTCCCACACATATAGTGTGTGTATTTTTGCCTATTTTTAGTAGTTTATGCTTAAAAGAAATTTAGGAATACTTATGAATATTTTTCAGGCAAAAATTCAAGGTTCTACTTTTCAAAATACGTTTCTTTTTGGTATTTTCTAAATTTCAATTACACTTTTGCTGCAGAATGCTAAATAATTTCCCACATTTTGCTTAGAAGTAAAGTAGTATGCTAAATGCAGGTTTCAAAATTTAAATTTGAGTTTAAATTGTGTGGCTATTATAATTGAATTCAATATACATACACACATATTTGACTGCGATTTTTAAGTGAAAAATCATACGCTATTAAATCTTTCTTGTCTGTTGAAAACATTTTTTTTCCATTACCCAGCTAGCATTTGGGTGATCATTTTTGGCAGAAATATCTTATATGATTCTCTACAGATCGCTTTTGATGATTAAAAAGTGATTTATCACTTGGGCGATTGAAAGAGGATTCACTTATGATTCATCTATATGATCAAATAATGATTTCTTGAAAATAGAGGAACATCATGCAAACCGCAAAAAGGTAATTTAAATGATTTAATATGAAAATTGCTCAAAAATAATCAGCAAATCGTATCATAACTGATTTTTTGGTATGATTCATCTGTAGGGTACCATTTTCTCACAACGGGAGTATCATTTATGATCGAAAAATGAGCTCATACACGGTTATTTTTCCCGTCAAGCTGATTCGGAAACGATTGGATTATGATACAAAATACTACCTTTTTATTTATTTTTTTTACCCATTTTGTACTTTTTGATATTAAAATAATCTTATATTATTACAAAAGCCATCAATTTTATTTGGTAACTCCTAGATGTCAGCCATTATATATGATGAGAATGCAGACGCTCTCTCAAGTGCAGACATAAGTACATGTGTGTATAAAATATATAGCCATATATATATATATGTACAATTAGTGATAGTCACGACTACAGTGAACTTTGGTATCCAAACATCCCCACACACACACACACACGCGCACATTGACCAACTTAAGTTTGTGTGACAAAAGGAAACTTTCAGTGACATATTTGTTGCAAGTTTTTTTTACAATCTTTTTTTCAGTGAAATCTGTTATGTGTTTTTTTTTTCAAATTCTCTTTGGGGTATTAAAATGCAATATTCATTATTTACCTAGAAGTTGGGAAAAATGAAACGAAGATAGATGCAACATATGAAAAAGTTAAGAGAAAAAGAAAATAAAAATAAAAAAACAAAAAATTTTGACTTGAGAGTAATAATATTCAGTTTCAATGCTTGTGAAAAAGAATATTTATTGCAAAAGTATTGCATATTTTAAGAGGGTTTAAAAAAAATAACATTGCATTTTTAATTTATTTTAAAATACATAATATCCTTCAAGACCCTTGAGTTTAAGATATACAAAAAAAAAAATGAACTTAAAAATTCATAAAGGATGCATTTGAGGATGCAAGCTTAAATTTTTATTAACATGCATGCATGTACGAGCATTAAAGAATATTTAAAATTGTATGCACTTATTTGTGGAGTTTTGCATTTTTGCTATAAAATATAAAGAATTTACATATGTGTAATTTTGAATTGCACACATACATACAGCCTATACACACGGAAAAATTTCAGCTTAAAATCTAAGTAAACAAGGTTAATCTAATCTTTTTCGGCAATGATTTTGCTTCATATGTGTGTTTCATGTTAATCTAACATGATTTATAGTAATTTTCAAATAACTTATGAAGAAACATGTTGAATCAAAGTTATTTCAAGTTGAAACAACATGAATTTAATTTAATGTAGTAATTGTATTTTATTAACTATTTAACTTACATGTTGTTGACTCGGACAACAGAAAAATTTTTGTTTGTATAAAAATTGGCTTCCCCGGCGAACATTTGAACTCGGAACTCATCGCGTGGTAGTCAACGTGCTTACCCCTGCAGCCACAACAACTTTAAATATTCTTTAGATACTACTACTAAATATGTATGTACCATCAAAATAAAATTTTAATTCAACATTATTTCATTGATCATTTAACATACAATTTGTTTGAAAAGTTTTAGTTAAAAAATACAAAATACCTTGACTTGACTCCTGGATTCGAACCTGCTATTCTCCGACTGCAAGACTAGTACACTGTCTACCAGCTAGCAGCGGTTTGTCAGCTGTTTAGAAACATAAAAAAAAACAACAACAATACAAAAACAACTCACACAACTAAGCACAAAAGTGTATTGCAACTATGAACAAAGCAAATAAACACCTACACACTTAAACAACACATTCCCAGCTATCATTTTGTACCATAATCGAATCTTTTCCGAATCAGCTTGAAGGGCAAAATAACCGCATATGAGCTCATTTTTCAATCATGACACTCCCGTTGTGAGAAAATGGTACCCTACAGATGAATCATATCAAGGAATCATTTATGATAAGATTTGCTGATTAATTTTTGAGTAATTTTCTGGTAGTATTAAATCATTGAATCACCTTTTTTGCGGGTTATTTGCATTTTGTTTCTCTATTTTCAAGAAATCAATATTTGATCATATAGATGAATCATAAGTGAATCCTTTTTCAATCACCCAAGTGATAAATCAGTTTTAATCATCAAAAGTGATCTGAAGATAATCATATAAAAGATTTCTGCAAAAAATTATCACCCAAATACTAACTGGATTATTTCTTTTAAATTCAATGTGATTTGAATGAATTTTAATCAAACTTTTTGCATGGTGATTTTACATTGGTATTTTTTTTCTGTGTGTATGCATTTATGTATGAGTATATTCATTGCAGTTATGTGATTTTGCTAAACCAAGCTCGAGAGGTATAACTTTTCTTAGCTTTCAATAATTACCTCTCCTCTTCCCCTCCCATGGAACGGTCATAATTAAAATTTGTAAGTTTACGAAGAATTGTTTGTTACAGAACTACATATTCACAATACCCACCACCCACCACCACCCAATTGGATTCATCGAAAAGAAGCCTTTCTTCTTATTTCTGAAAACAAAAATCAAGTGCCCCGAGTGAGGCTCGAACTCACGACCTTAAGATTATGAGACTTACGCGCTGCCTACTGCGCCATCGAGGCCACATTTAGTTAGTAGTGCAAAAAAAGAGAACACTTAATTTTTATCTAGTTATTATTATATTATTATTATACTGAATTGGAATGTATTGATAATTTTTCTTCGACCTTAGAAAATGTATATATTTGTTTCCTCTTAATCAGGATGCAATAGAATTCAAAAAGAAATTAACGAATGTTGAACTTAATGATGGAGAGGTTTTAGTTTCGTTCGATGTAGTTTCACTTTTTCCCAGCATACCAGTTAACTTGGCATTGGAAATAATAAAGAGAAAGTGGGATATAATTTCAAAATACACAAAGATACCGAAGGATCTGTTCGTTGATATTTTAAGTTATTGTATTAAAGATAATCGATATTTCAAATACAATGATAAAGTTTATGAGCAGCTAAAAGGAATGCCTATGGGCTCGCCAGCATCACCAGTGATAGCGGACATAGTAATGGAAGAATTGTTAGATACTATAATACAAAATCTAGAACACAAACCGAGATATTTATGCAAATACGTCGACGATCTTTTCTGTATAACCCAACTAAATATGGTAGAAGAAACGTTAAAGGGCTTAAACAGTTTCCATAAACATATACAATTCACGAAAGAATTAGAAGAAAGTAGAAAGTTACCGTACTTGGACACGCTGGTAATTCGAAAACAAAATATGGTTACTATAGATTGGTATCAAAAGCCAACTGCCTCAGGCCGCATTATAAATTGGTTTTCAAACCATCCCAAACACGTTAAAATTAACACAGCCCAAAATTTTGCGAGAAGGGTCCTACAAATTAGTGATAATATGTATCATAAAGAGAATATAAAGAAAATTAAGAAAATTCTACAAAAAAATAGTTTTTCGTTCAACTTGGCAACAAATATAGTAAAAAACGCCATAAAAAATCTTAATCGCGAACCAGTAGAAAAAACTACAAAAACGTATAAGTCAATGACACATATTCCCGGATTTTCTGAAAGAATTATTCACTCCGATATATTTGATAAAGAAAATGTTAATATCGCATTAAAAACAGATAATAATTTGAATAAGCTATTTTCAAATACCAAAAGTAAAGTCGATAAATTAGACAAATCAAATATAATTTACAAAATACCTTGTAGCGGAGATGTTTCTAACAAATGCAATAAAGTATATGTTGGAACAACAAAGTCCAAACTACGTACTAGATTAGCCGCACATAAATCTGATTACAAAACACGTAAAGGAACAACTGACCAAAAAACAGCATTAGCAGCCCACTGTGCAATAAGTGGACACTCGCCTGATATCACTAATACAACAATATTACAACATGAAAATAATTACAAAAAGAGATTTACAATAGAGATGTTACATATAATTAATACTCCCGCGAATATAAGGATGAACTATAAAACAGACACAGAAAATTGCGCGCATACATATAGACATGTATTAGCTAAACATAAACAAAAAATAAGAAAATAAACAAACAGGTTTTTAGTAAGAATTTGACTCTTTCTCAAAGCGGACAGCTGACGACCTTACTCTAAGTAAGATAATAATATGTTTTTGTTGTATTTATGTACATAAAATTGAAATTTGTATTTACATATATATTTAATGTACATACATATGTTTTTATTTTTGTTTTTTGTCCTTTATATAGAATTTTTCCTGAAGAACTACACCGAAGGTGTTCGAAATATTGAAAAAATAAAAGATATAAGAATATCAATAATTTAATAAAACAAAAAGAGTTTTATTTAAATGATTATGACCTTGAGCCTGATTAAGAGGAAACAAATATATACTGAATTGGAATTGGAATAAACATTTTAATTACATACTTTCCAATTCGATATTGAATGACATAAACACATGAGATCTGCCTTCTTAAAATTAAAATAACTACATATAAATATCGTTACCTTAACTAATATAAGAAAGGTCCTAACTCATTATTTTTCTGAATTCGATTTTTTTTTTTATATTTCCATAGAACAACATCTAATGTATCGAAAAATGCAAAAATCTCGATTATAAAAAAATTAAGAGTTAGGGCCTTTCTATATTAAGGCAACGATATGTATGAACAATTTACCTAGTCATTTTATAAGCATCTGCTTCATTTTTGTCTATATTGATTTGCTCGTTTTGTTTTCATTGCTTTTGTTATTATACATACAGTACTGTGCAGAACAAAAGCAACAAAAACCCTATTTGACTTAAAATTTAAATATTTTAGACATTTGATTATTTCAAGCAGCTCTTTTAACAAACTTTTGTAGGCATTAATACTAGAAAACGAATTCGTATTTTAATTTTTTAATATTGATATTTCCTGAAAAATAAAATAACTAATATTCTCAAACCCATGTATCGAGATTGTGCAGAACAATAGCAACAAAATGGAAAATGTCATAATTACCAAAAAACTCTATGATATATCCCTATAATTCCAAAGTCCAACAAGCTTAACAGTACTTATTAGTCCTTATACTAAATATTAAAACGCATTTCTCAATGTTATTGGTGCTGCTTGATTTAGCAAGAATGGGGAAGAGTAGGTATTGCTGAACTTTCTAATATTTAAAAAATTAATCTAAAAACATTAGATAAGCGGCTGTTACTTATTTAAAAGTGTAATAAAAATATATTTCTAGTTTGCTGATGGATAGGTCGGCATAATAATTACGTATTGAGCAGTTTTGGGTACCACCACGAAAAACGTCCGCAGCTTATCATAGCTAAATGCATTTCAAATAATCCAAAAGCTCGTTTTCTGTTCCTAGTGAGGTTATAATATCTCGAAATCTTAGTGTGCATTATGGTACAACTCGAAACCGTGCCAGAGAAGGCAATTGAAAAAGTTACATACTAAGAAAATACTATAGTTGACCAAGAGATAGATACTTAAAAAAAATCCAGGTAAATCTTGTATTTAGTTCATACAATTTTATTGTTTTTTTGCTTAAAACGGAGTTCAGTAGTACACACCGTAATTGAATCCTAATAAAATGGGAAACCGATGTTTTTATTGAAGAATTCAAGTTCCATATATGGAATTGGTATATCGTCTCTTCAATGCGGCGCTTGCCTAGCAAACCGTTTTCGCCACGAAATCTTAAAATGAGTTTTAAGCATAACAGCGGTTAGGTGATTTTGATGTCTTATTTTCCGACGTATAAAGTTAGACCATTCCCAAAAATTTGCAAAAAAAAATATCCTAGAAATAAAAATTATTTGGCATTTCGAGTGGAATATGACTCTTTTATGGGTGTTTCAAAGCGGTAGTATTCCATAACATACTTGGAGGTTGGAAAAAAAGTCAGGAACATTAATTTAATTCCAATCCTCGCTTTACCGATAAACGCAGCTTTCTCGATCGCCATTGCAAACCTCTTTGCAAGAATCCGAAGGACTGTTTTCGGAAAATGGATCCTAAATTGCAACGAACACTTCAAAATTCCATTAACTTAGCCAAAATGTATTCCTTAATGCATAATAAATAATATTTGAGAATTTATCGACGTTGATATCCACGTATTATGAAAAAACTAAAGATTATACAAAAAGGATTAATTTGTTGCTTTTTTTTTCACAGCTTCATATCAAAGTCTGGACTATTTTCTATAATTTTCGAAACCCCAGTTTTTTTTAAGAAAGATTTTATTCAATACGATACATAGGGCATATAAATACAAATAAATTATGCTCAGAGTTTTTGTTGCATATGATGTATATTCTGAAATAATCGTCTCCATTTATTTTTGCGGAGTTTGTTGCTTTTGTTTTGCACAGTACTGTATGTATGTATGTATGTATGCATGTATGTATATATTTGTTTAAAAGCCTTGAAAGAAATTATGCTACATGACCTTAAACAACAGGCAGGGAGAATATATAATGATGCTTATATTTATCCTCCTACAAACCGGGCAAATAGATGCAATCACAGCTAGGAATGTAGTGAAAACAGTAGCACGAAGTATGTAAAAAACAAAACCAAGACAATTTAATTAAAGCAGAGGCAATAACAGTTATGTACAGCAAAGCAGGGTGGGTGTTGCTAAATCAATAACACTTTAATAAGCTCAATTCATTATAAGTAAGTAAAAATAGGCACCATTTTATATATCGTTACCTTAATAAAGGAAGCGCCTAAGCATTTTTCTTCTAACGAAAAAAACACAATCCATAATATAAAAATATATAAAGAGAACAGCTGATTGGTTTACCTCGTTCTGGGTGCCTCGATGGCGCAGTAGGCAGCGCGTAAGTCTCATAATCTTAAGGTCGTGAGTTCGAGCCTCACTCGGGGCATGAGATTTTTTGGCATAATTTTTTTTTAATCAAGAATAATTCTTAATCACTAATTTCAATTCTTATTGAATGAAATAATTTTTTTTTATTAATTAATCACCTTTATTTATTCCAATTATCGACACCGACGTGACTTTAACACAATACCAAAAAGTTTGGGGCTTTACTCGCTTTCGAAAACAATTTTGTGCTACTGACAATCTATTTCCGTTCCCTAAGGTCTAGAAAATAGCATAAAGCTGCCTACAGGACTAAGTTGTTTTTGACAACGGGCACACAAGCCCCGATTGACGACGATGTCGACAACTGGAATAAGGGTGAACGTGATTTTCTAAAGAAGATAAGGAAAATTAATTAGGATTTTTTTTTATCCTCTCTGCATCGTCGCATAAATGGGATGGACATCTGGTCTATCAAATATTTAGCAGATTAACTAGCTAAAAAATTACCTGGGTTCTACGATGTAAATCGAAATTAAAGAAAATACTTTCGAATTTTTATGTTAATTAATGATTAGCGGTTAGAGACCATGAACGCCGTCATCCCCTGTCGCCATTTTTAGTCCGATCATAATATTTTGTATACCGGTGTTCATGGCTCTGTAAGGGCTACATTTCTGTGATTTTATTTCTTTTTCTCCAACCGACAGCGAATATCGTTAAAATATGTTACTGAATAGCAAAGTCGATAAAATCGTAATAAGAGTTACTGAATCCAGTTACATGTATGATATTTGATTATATACAGGGCAATTATGTAAAAAACTCCTAAGGAAATTTCTCCCAGGGATCAATTCCAACTAATAAATAGCAAATGATAGGGAAAACAAAAAATTCTAATTGGAAAAGGGAGAAATTTCCTGCGGAGTTTTTTACATAATTGCCCTAATAGTCTAAAGTTCGTATAGTATTACACATGCATAGTTTATGGGTACCTTAACGGTAGATTTCCCATAAACGAATTTATTTTCAGAGCGAGTAAATGACAACATATGATGGCCCCAACAAGCAACTTATTCAATGTACACAAATACATAAGTACATATGTATGTATGTATATGCAAGAATCAGGTGGTTGCCCTATTCAACTGGCGAGGAGTGTACACATCGTTCATTTACAATAAGAACGTGCGAACTCCAAAAAAAATCCAATTTTTAGTTAATAGTGCAGAGTTAATCTTCATATCGTTATTCATATTGTGGGGAAAATTCATTTTTCCTTTTTCCTTTAAGTTGTGTAAATTGAACATTTTAATCTCGTTTTCTGTAAAATTATTATTTTTTTTACTTATAATGTTGTTGAAGTAAATGACTGAGAATATCCTAAGCAATTTTCGTTATTTCCTTTTACTTAAGAAAATATAGATTTTAAGGCTTAGTCCTTACAGCCTCGATGGCGCAGTAGGCAGCGCGTAAGTCTCATAATCTTAAGGTCGTGAGTTCGAGCCTCACTCGGGGCATTAGTTTTTTGTAGTTTAAAAATTTTTATATTTTTCAATATCGCTACAAATTTTCATTACAACTATTGTTAAGTTTCTATATTTATGTATGTACGTACGGTGATTTGTCTGCTCTTTCTAAATTTAAAATTTATACTTTTCAATCTCATTCATAATTATAACATTAATTCTAGATCTTATAAAAAATATCAATTTAAAAATAAATAAATAAATGATAAAAAGCAATGTTTTATGTAGCAGAGTATACTTCAATATAATTGTTATAATCTTTTTAAATGAATTTCTCTTTAATAACATTAAACTTGGCCGTTCAATGAAATTTCTCATTATTAAAGTTTATCAAATATTTTACAATACTCAGCATAAATCGTAATTCACCATAAATAAATAGATATACACATGTCCAGCCCTTGCTGCAAGAGTGCCATAACACAAAAAAAAACTTTTTTTTACAGAAAACTTTGAATTCGCTTTAAATTTACTGACAACATATTAATAAATAAAATGTATGGCCTGTTTCACAATAACGAAAGAAAACTTTCGACTGAAATTTTATATTGAAAACAACAATAAAATATGAAAATTTTTTCTTGTTTTCAATATAAATTTTAAGTCGAAAGTTTTCTTTCGTTATTCTGAAACAGGCGAGTAATGTAATGAATTCTGTACTAATACTAGATATCTCACAATGTTGTAGTTATAAGTCTCTTGCAGGAAAGCCTCGATATGTATTTGCTTTAATAATTTGCAAGGATTTGTATCTGAATTCAAGACTAGAGATTAAATTTGCTCAATAGTGTATTTACATCTAAGCCAAATCTAGTACTTACGAGATTAAGAGCAAAATATAGTAGATTCCTCATGCAAAACAAAATCTATTTCGTCAATAGATTTTGTAGAAATCAACTTGAACTCTAGTGGAACTACTGGTACAACTATGGATTTTTTTTTTCAAAATTGTATTAAGAAATAAACGAATGCATTTAAAAAGGTGTGTGAATTAGCTTTATTGCAGTTGTTTGGTTGTAGCTTAGGAAAATTCTCGATCAGTGGTTTTTGTTTTGGATAAGAATTCGTGATAAATGTAAAAAAAAGCTTGGTGTAAACTGTAAAGATTTTGGTGTAAAGAAATCTGCTAGATATCGTTCAAGTATAAATAAACTATTCATATTTTTATTTATAGTTTTTGAAATGCAATTGATTCTAATAGAGCATTTACATTGTCTCGAAATCTAGTACTTACGAGATTTCGACCTAAATATACCTGCTTTTTACTAGATTTTCCATACAAAACGAAATCTATTTTGTAAGTAGATTTGTAGGAAATCTACTCAAAATCTAATATTTTTATTTATTTTTTAGTACCCTGTACAACATATTTATAAAAAAGAGATAAGTGAAAGAAAGAGTCTGCTTAAAAAGGTGTATGAATTGGCTACATTGCAGTTGTTTGGTTGTAGTTTAGGAAAATTCTCGGTCAGTGGTTTTTGTTTTGGATAATAAATCTAGATAAATGTCAAAACAAACTTGGTGTAAACAGTATGGAGTTTAATAAATATTTTAATTGAAATCTGCTAACCTATTCATATTTTTATTTTTAGTTTTCGAAATTAAATTAATTCTAAATGAAATATTAACTTATAAATAAAAATAGTCAAACTTAAATTATTTATTTATTTATGCTTTGAAATGCTAATGCAATTGGTTTTAATTTTTCGCTGCCAATTTTATTTCAATTAAATATGACGTGCAAAAATACATTTATTCAATTAACGAAAACAAAAAAAAAAAACAAAAATTCACACAAAACAAGCGATGATGATCCCAATGAACCTGACGTGTACAAAACACTCTATATTATGTTCATTTTATTAATAAAAAAAAAATAAAAAAAAAGAACAACCGACTACCGCTTTCCATTCATTGGCCCAGCAACAAAGTTTATGATTAATTTTTATACAGATTCATTTATAAGTCTGTCGGTCGGTCTGCTGGTTTTTATTAGTGCGAAAATATCAAACATCATCTATTCATTTTATTTTCATTCATTTTATATTTTTTTTTTGTATTTTTGCACACACTTGTTCGCAGTCGTATTTTAAAAGACTTAATTAGTTTTTGACTTTTCGATTTTTCTCTTAATAATATAATACAATTGTGTGTGTATGTGTGTTTGTCTGTTTTCCATTCTCAATTCTGTTTCAATAGAATATAAATGAATGAATGGAAAAACATAAATGGCTTATGAAAATAAGCAAAATTAAAATGAAACTTCTAAAAATTCTAGCAAAAAGTTTGTGCATGGATTGTATGCTAATTTTTGAAACGAATAATTTTGTTTCATGAATAATTTGTATTTGTTGTTGGTTAAGCAACACCTTATGCATTTCGTTTCTGCTTAAGAAACTCATCAGTAGACTTTAAGCAAACAATTCTGGAGAACAACTAGAAAAAACATCGTATCAGCTTTTTTTTTTGGGCGGTTATGGCTTGATGTGTGAAAACATTTTGTACTCCAAAAAAAAAAAAAAACAATTCCCAGCCCTGTGGAGCGATTCAGAAACTTTTAACGATCCGATAATCGTAAAGGCTCAGTTAGTAAGTAAGCTTTAATTTTTGTCTATACATTTTGTCGCTTGCAATAACGATTGTGTGATTCTGTAACTTCTTTTTAACGATAAAATTAACAGCACATAAATTATTGTCGCTTAAATAACGACACAGCTGACATTATCCCACAGCGAATATCGTTAAAAATCTTAATGAATAGCAAATTCGATCAATTTTCGTTATAATTATTTTAACGATGCGATTATCGTTAAAAAAAAAGTTACTGAATCGCACTACTGGCCTACAATAAAACAATGTCAAAGTCGGATACTCTCTAGTCTCTGGCTTTCTGGGCGCTTCGGAAAATCAAATTTTTCGACTATTCTATTCACAAGGACCCAAAATATAATTGTGGTAATATGGAATAATAGTATAAATCGACTTAAGCAAAAGCAGTGTTTTTCGGAAGTATTGACGCTACCGCTAAGAGATTAAAAGGCTCTAACGCATGATGCTACTTTCGTGCGATCATCGTTTCTTTCCACATGTAGCATTTTAACCACTGCAAATTTCAACTGGAACATCCCTGCAGGAAATAGAACTAACACAAGACTAGTCACGTGATCGGTCCACAAGTGATGGGGACCAGTCGGAGTTCTGCCACTTCCTATGAAGCGGACCAGTCCTTTTTACGTGGGCATGGCCTAGGATGGGGTTAATTGATACTTTGTATGCACCTTGTAACTTGTCACTGAACTATCTCATGGGGACCTAATCGGTGTGGAATAATATAAATTATTTAAAAATGTCATTCCGACACTTAACTGTAACGATGAAAACTTATAATTTTTTGGGATTCGAACCGACAGCCCCGTCGTGACAGGCTTGCACACTACCCACTTAAGCTTAGGTTAATATCTAAGAATAGTTACGGGACTGATTCCAGAGTGGCTTGGCGGTACCAATGAACATCATGTTTATACTGTTTGATAGGTCCTGGATCCAACCACATCGAACTTTTTCAGTGCCTTTTACTATAATACTAGACTAAATCCCAATTAAATTGACAAAAGATCGCGACTATACATCACGCCAATGGTGAATATATATATATATATATATATATATATATATATATATAATTATTTACAGAATATGTCCTTTTTTCGCCATACAGTACTCTTACTTTTGGTAACACGCCCATTTTCTCAAGTGGTAGGACGAGTCCATTTGGATCAATTGTCACCAAATTTTTTGCAGAGATAATACAGCATAATAAAGCTAAATTTCCTTAAGTCTACTTAAGGTATTATTCCACATTGCCACAGATATGTACGAGTACACTTTATGGGCTCGCATATGAATATTGTGGAAATTACAAACGCAATGACAATCCTATATACATATATATAAACCTATGTATGTATATACATATGTATATAAATTCTGGATCAATTCAAGCAATGATAAAGCCAGCGCCTTCTTTATGTTCTTTATCAAGTTTGTGCATGAATAAGCGTGGCATAACAGAGAAGAGATTCATACTTTTTGCTGAAGATGCTGTTGGTCTTGCAGGTGCTTGCACGAGTTATTTAACTATAAATCATTTGTAAAGCTGATTTTAAATTCCAAGTAAAAATAAAACATAGATGCTTGCAAAGGCTCAAAAGTTCAAATAATTTTACAGCAAAATCCCATTAAATAGATAGAAAGAAATTCATGTGTTTTATTAACAAAAAAAAAAAGGTTTATCTGTACGTTACGCGGAATGAGTTTTAAAATTATAAGTGAATTTAAATATGTATATGTATGTATGTATGTATGTACCCACATGATAAATATTTTTTTGTATACCTGTATGCATTATTGGCAGAAGAATTTGTGTATCCGCCGGCTGTTTATTCGTATGTATTTGAAACAAAAACCTAAAAAATTTTCTTGTTAAATGTTGTTGTTGCTGTTGGGATTCGTTGGAATGCGAAGCTACGTGGGTATTTTTTCTTTTTTTCATTTGCAAGCATTTAAATTCATGAATATCCGTGTTTTTGCATGCATTTTTGTTAGAATAAAGCGGCTGTGGTGGGTGTTTGCATCAGATAATAAACGTAATAAATTTGCATTTTCAAGTTTGTTTTGGTGGCTTGAGGAATTGCTCGGATTTAATAAATGCCAAAAAAGCTTAGTGTAAACGATATAGATTTCGATAAAGATTTCAAATTAAATCTACTAGATTTCGAGACAATGTAAATGCAGTTTTGTTTTGGGTAAGACACCGTAATAAATGTAAAACAAAACTTGGGTGTAAACGGTATAGACTGTTATTTAATTGAACTCTGCTAGATTTCATGCAGGTGTAAATGCTCTATAAAGAAAAATTGTTTCCTTGTTAAAGCTACAAGTATGCATATGTATTTTATTTATTTTTTGATTATTATTTGACACACAGAAGTATGCAACACATTTTTAAACCACCACAATTCGCAGAAACAGATTTTTATTTGTTATTTAGATATATGTTTATACTAAAGAGAACAAAATAAAATTTGGCCGTATAATCTGCAGGAATACAAATCGCTCATTTGCTCAAAAAATTATTTTTTGAGTTAGTGATGCAGAATTACTCCTCATATAGTTTTTCATATTGTACAAAAATTTCATACACATATCTTGTTTACTCAACTCTTCAGAGAAAAATACAATTTTCTTTCTCCATTAAGTTGTGTGTACATTGAAAACTTTAAAATTCTTTTCTGGCAAACTACTTTTTTTGAGTTATGATGTTATGATACTCAATATCAACGTGAGTATCACCCATGACGGTCTTACCTTACGGTTCTCCTAGCATTGGAAGAACTTAAGTGTTTGCCACCAACCTATGCATATCAAGAAATCACTATACGACTTGAAGGAACACATTAGTTGAAATCTTACTATGAGCAAGCATCGTACCGAGGTGTTTGAGCTATCTATTTTCTCACTGCTAAAGAAGCTTACTGAAGAAGTGCAGAAATAAACCAAAAAATTGTATTTCCGAATAGCGAGACCATCTGCCAGCATTATCAAGCAAGGCAACCTGTTGCGGTGGCTGAATTCTGTTTAAGTCCGCCTTTTAAAATTTAAAGTACATGCCATTTCAATCGAACAGAAAAATTAAAAAAGTTCGATTAATGCAATTAAGGTATAAAACTTTTCAAATTTTATAATTCCGCTACTTAGTTTAAGCTATGGCTCAAAAGATACATCGTTTGCCGCAGTGACGGCCTTTGGACCAGATCTTTCCCCTATTCTAGTTCAAGCTAGACTAAAGTAAAGAAAAATGTTAAGAGATGAAACTCAGTTTAAGGATTAAGGATGAAAACTGAATTTCCTAGAAAAAGGCTTAACAAACTACATTCCTAGTATCACATGCAATGCAATGCAATTATGCATAAGAGGTAAACGTATAATTAAATATTAAAATATTGTTTAAATTTTATAAGCAATGAAATTTAAATTTACAGCACATCTTTGCTTCCCGAAGATAATTCTAATGTTTAAGTGCTTATTAAGCAATACGAGTAAAAGGCTGCATATTATGTTCATAAATTTTCATACTTAAAATGTGTGACTGGCTAATCGCATTATGTGGCTTCAGGAGAAAAAATTATGACACACATACATTCACGCTTATTACTGAGTTTTTTTTTAAACCCAAAAGTATGCTATGGATTTTTAAATATTTTATTGCCTACAAACTGACACCGCTTTTTCTATTATGTCAATTTCTTAGTCGCACTAACGCCAGCTAATGTTGACTAAATAAACATGCACACACAAAAACACACACACACACACACAAGAGCATTTAAAACCTTAACTTTAATTGTTTGTAAGCTTTCTCTTTCACTCTCTGTCTTCTGCATACAAATCGCACACATACACTCACACACACTTGCATATTTTGAGCACATGTGTGTGCATCTATTTACTGCAAGTAACAAAAAATATAACAGAAATATGTTGTGTGTGTGTGTGTGTGCTTTATGTGCCAAGTTAAATTGAGAAAGAAAAAGGAAAATGGAAAAAACTTAATACTGCATATAACACTTTTGACAACACAATTTAATGTTAAAAAAAAAGACGATTTTCTCTGTTTGTCAGTGTAAGTTTGTGTGGGTGTGTGTGTTTTCGTAGTTTTACACAAGATTAAAAAACTTTGACTAGTGTAGATTTTTTTCAGTTAAACAACGATAAAATATGTACGAGAAAAGCACATTTACAAGAAGACAAAATAAAATGAAAAAAATAAAATACAGTAGAATTCATTTATAGCGACCGCCAAGGGACCGAAATTATACGTCGTTATAACCGAACGTCGTTGTATCCAAATAAGTGTACACAATATTTTTAAGTTTTTTTTTATCATGTATATTCATATTTATTGAGATTGGAAATAGTTTAGAATTGTGGTTTGTTTTCTATTTACAAGAATTTCTTTTAATAATTTACTTTCAATAATTTCAACGGAACTATATAAACTCTCTGATATATCAGAACCCCCAAATCGTAAATATTGTTTTAATGTGTGCACCGCACTCAAGGTTTCTGTCCTAGTTGGAATTTTGATTGGCTCATTTTCGTCATCTGGTTCATTATCGCTGTGAGTTTCATCATTTTCTTTTGTATTCTCCACTATTTCTCTCAATGAAGGCTCTTCTGATGTCACGACGTTGTCATCGACATTTACGAACTCATTCCAGTCAATATATTCGGCTACTTGTTGCATATTTTTATATGTTTCCTGTAGCAACGAAAGCGGAATATCATCTTCGTCTTCGAAATCTGCATCTGGGCACATACTTTCGGCTGGAAGTAGTCCCGCATGTCGGAAAGAGTTAGCTATTGTTGTTGATTTTACACTTTGCCAAGCTGAGGCCACCATGTCAATTGCATCTAACAAAGTAGTGGTGCTTTGTGTGTTATTGTCTGCATCGCGAATAATTTTCAGCATAAGTTGTTTGCGATAATTGCTTTTCAAACATCTAATTACCCCTTGGTCCATTGGCTGTAAGACGGACGTTGTATTAGGTGGTAGGAAAACTAATTTTATTGATGACAAATTTTGAACATTTGGGTGTGCTGGGCAATTATCTACAAGCAGTAAATTCTTTCTTTTCTCTTTTTTCAAACTACTGTCCCAATCGCGCAAAATGCGTTCAAACATTTCTGAGGTCATCCATGCCTTTTTATTTCCTTTATAATCCACAGGTAACGATTTTACATTCTTGAAACACCGCGGCATTTTGGATTTTCCAATGACAAGCATTTTCTTTTTTTCGGACCTATCTATATTACCTCCAACCAGCAGGGTTATTCTTTCCTTTGATTGTTTACCACCGCAGCACTTCTCACCTTTGAATTTAAGGGTTTTGTTGGGTGGAAGCTTATAAAAGAGCCCTGCTTCATCCACATTAAAAATGTCTTTTGCTTGATATCCCTCTCGCATTTTAGGCCATACAGAAACTAGCCAGTCGCTGCATTGATTTTTGTCGACACTGCAAGCCTCACAAGAAATTGTTCCCAAAACTATGTTATGGCTCTCTCGAAAACGGTAGATCCAACTTTCAGTGCAATTAAAATCCTTTCCAAGCAGTTGCGCTATTTCCTCTGCCTTCATTTGAAGTATGGAAGTTGTTACAATAGCATTATTATTTCTTTGCGTCTTGAACCATTGCAAAAGAGCTTGTTCTATATCAGAATTTTGAGCAGAACGCATACGTTTTCTTTGCATATTCTCAGATTCAAAACACTTACGAATTGCGTCTCGGTTTTTCCTTCGCTAATGCTGCATTTGAAGAACCAGTTTCCAGTTTCAGCAAAATTTCTGCCTTTTCTTTTATGGAGAACACCTTACGTTTTTTAACGTCCATTCTGGAAAAACATACATACATTTACTCAGTATTTATCCAAGTAAAAGTGCAGCACGCAACCTTACCTGCGTTTGGTTGAGCTGGATTACAGATTCTTATGTAAATAAAAAATTTCTATAACACCGCTGGTAATTAAAAAGTGAATGTTTATGCGTCCATCAGCTTTTACGACTCAAACTGGTTTGAATATTTCTTCTTTTTAATTTGCACCTCTGTTTGGGATAGTCGAAAACAAAATCTGTGATTCCCCGCAGTATATGTTTCTTTATTTAGTATTGGCTGACGACAAAAAATGGAATGAAAAAAATAAAAATTAGTACACAGAACTTACATCGTCGTTATAACCGAATGTCCATTCCAAAGCAGACGTGCAAATTGGTCGTTAAAAGCAGATGGTCGCTAAAACCGGAGTCGTTCTAAGCGAATGCTTGCGCATGTACAAACTATTAAGAACCAAACTTGCTTTGAAAATACGTCGTTATAAACGGATGGTCGTTATAACCGAGGTCGCTATAAATGAATTCTACTGTAAATAAAAATAAAAAATTGTAAACAATATGAACATGACTATCAACAAATGTTATGAAATTTCAACATTTTTGTGACATAAGACTGCCCTATTTAAAGGCTAAGCTAAACTTAACTAAATGTTTGTACTTTTCTTTTATTGCACCATGGAATTGGGGAAGAAGGTCTGTTACTAAAGAATGGAGTAAAAGGGAAAATATCAACAAATAAACTAAGTAATCGAGGGTGTAGTTAAAAACGCGCTATCTTAAAATACTAGATTTCCAGTAATATGGAAATTGCATATTTTCAAATAGCGAGTTTTTCTGCACACATCCAAATCAGAGAATGGCAATGAGTACTCAACAAAATATACATAAGTGAACAATCTTAATTTTAGTAAATGCGTAAACTCATAATTGTAGCGCATACAATTCGTACGCTCACATATTTTCCCTCACACAACTATGACTACAGACTACTACAGACGACAACATACAAGATCATCTTTGCTTTATTTATGCCAAAAACTAAAATACGCTATAACTAAAAATAAAAAGGCAGTTGCGTGTCAAGCGCATTGACTCTCTGTCATACTTATAATCGGAATATGCTTATAGTCAGACTATGGATATTTAATCGGACAAAAATACTACACGCATGATACTCGGGATATTTATTCATCATCCGCAACCGTATACGAGTACATACATTTGTAAACATAAAATGGAATGGAAAATATGTATATGTATACACATACATACTGTTTGAAAACGTGATTTATGTGTGTGTGTGTGTGTGTATCAATTAAATAGCCCTGCATATACGCATGTGTAGCTGATTAATAGCCAAAGTATTATTATACTCATGCGTGTGATTGTAGCTCATACAGTCTATAAATTGTAGTTATATGTAGTTGTTTGTGCTGCGTAATTTAGAAAATGTGTATAACCATAGTTGTTGGATGTTTATAGTTTTACGCATTAGGTTTAAAATTAATGCGTGTGTTTGCATATGAGCGTGTTTGTTAGTTTTAGCTGTACGCATTGTTGTATGACGGCCAATACCCAAAGCGTAATTAAAACGATACTTTTGCCATTCTCTGATCTCTAATAAACTTAGAACTTAAAGTTCCTTACTCCAGAAAAAACACAGCCCAATTAAATTCAGTACCAACTGTTTGCCATCCAGTATGCTTGTCCACCCGTACGGCGCCTTTCGAATGCAAAAGTAACTAAATTTGTTTGTTACGCTTTATCGGCTAAACGACTGAGCCGATTGTAATGAATTTTCAAAACATAAATATATCTGCGTTTAAAAGAGCTCATCTCACGAGTTACATATTCTAAAAAGTAGGGCCAATGGAGTGGACAGGGGGCAATATCTGCCCTCTGAAACTATCCAACCTATTCTTATGAAACTCAAAACATAGATACATATGCTTCTAAGCGAAAAAACAGGCTTCATATTATTTTAAACTAGGACTAATAGGAAAGTCCTCCGAAACTATTTAAACGATTTTTATGATATTTAAAATATACATAGATACAACAACGTATACAAGGGCCCATGGGCGGCATTTTTAAAGCCACAGCCACACATGATTTCCAGTTTTCACGATTTTGGAGAATTTTGATGATTTTTTCACCTTGACGGTTTTTGCCATAAATGATGATTTTAAGGCAACTTTGAAGCGATTCGGAGGTACAAATGAACTTTGAAAAATGGGACAGTGGCACGAAATCGTACATATGTATATGCACAAATATCACACGCACGTTACGCACGTTTTAGAGTTTATTCAATACAGTAAATGTTATTTTCCATTTTAGCTTTTAATTTTGTATGGTTGTAGTTAGCCAAAATTTAACGCCGAGCGTTTAGAGCTAGTATACAAAAAAAAAAAATATATAGGGCAGGCGTCCGTCCGTATTTGCTTCTAAAACTTATCCTGCTTAGTTCAAGGTTTTCGGCATTAATGTTTACCTTGATGCGCAAATGTCTCTTCTAAAATGGCAAACTTATTAACCCATCAATTCAGTGAAGGATAAAAAATTGGGGGACAAAGGCAAGGCTAAACTTTGTCACACTAAAACTAACAGTTTTTTAGTCTCTGCTATTTTTCTTTCTTCAGTTTTTTTTTTTTTGCAATTTTGTTTTCATTTTCATCAGCAAGAGGCAGCAACAACAACAACAAGTACAAACTATAACAATAGAAAAAGATTCGGCTAAGGTCAAGTATCATCATGCAAACACAAACAGGCATGCACACACACACACACACACACACACACACACACACACACGTAAATGGATTTACACATCAAGCTAAAGAAAAGGAAAACTGAAGACATGAATAAACAAACGTTCATTTAAAAGCATAAAAATTACGAGAAAAAAAGAACTGTTAAAGAAAAAGTAAAGCAAGTAATTGTTAATAGAAAACAGTAATAGCAACAACAACAAGAACAACAAGAACAACAACAACAACAACAACAACAACAACAATAAATCGACATCAAGTAGGATTTGGTGTATTAAGATTTAGGGAATGTTGTTGCTTGCTTGGCATGTTTGCTTTTGCTGGATTTGCAAGATGATTTTGTATTGCCTACTTTAAGGCTGATTTATCATTGGGAAATAAAATAGTAAAATAGTTTTAATAGATTTCAAGTAAACATTTTAAAGCAATTTAAAAGTTTAACAGTTTTTGTATTAAAAATGGTATTAATTTTGATGCAATTCGGTTTAAAAAAATAGAAATAGGGTAGAAAGTACATACACATGTATGTATATTATATTTTACAAAATATGCTTTGAATAAAATAAAAATGTTTGGGCATGCATTTACAAATTCATGCATATTTAATGTTATGTATACATATACATATGTATGTATAATGTGAAATGTATATGTTTATACATATGTATATGTATGCATGTATGTATTTTTTTTTTAGATATGTATGTATATAATGTAGTGCTCTCACATGCTTGCTTGCAAATGGTTTCGTTGTTCGATATCATTGTATTTATGCGTATTTGTTCGGTGACCTTGTCTTCATGTTATTGCAGTTTCTAGCACCTGTTTCCATTAAAATGCATAGACGTTTAATGTAGGCTCATTTTAAAACGATATTCGTGCATACGAATACAAAATCAAGAGGGAACGCTTTAAACGAAAAAAATAAGATTTAGTTATAACTAAACACTTATAAAGAACACAAAATAAATGGTTCAGATACATTAGAAAAAAAAATTTATTAATGCATCTTTCAAAAAATGACGTATTCTGTTATAGACATTGCTGAAAGCTACATGGTAATGCTGCAGTTTACGTGCCACCACACACTTCGGCGTATATTGGTTACAAACATCACATATTGAATATTATTAACCTGTGCAATGAAATATAATACGAGAAATGGTATAGTTATAATTATTAATTCTATTCTTCCTTCTTCTTGGTTTTCTTTGTGAAACTGAATTATATTCACACTCGTGTGACGCTATAATTTAACATTTTGCTCGTAAGTGAATAAATTTTAGAAATCCCATATTTACTACAATTTGCATTGCACTTCACCTTAGATAAAAGAACAAAATAAAACAAACAAAAAAAAAAACAACTATGTACGTGAATTATAAGAGGTAATAAAAAATGTTTATCTCTTGTGTTATAACCTCTAAAGGCAACTATATGAATTATATAAAGATACACTCTCTTTCCATGAAGAAGAAGACCTTCAGATTAAGCCTAATAGTATGCAACACAATCTTGACTATAATACAAACGTTAATGTTGTATTAAATACCGTTATTAGCATAGAATTACCGTTAATTAGGATAAAATATTTAATGCAAACAATTGCATTCATTAACTTGTTTTTTAGTTGAATTTACTATTAAATAAAAATGCAAACACAAATCCAAAAACAGTGTCGCGGAAGAACTATTTAGTTGCTCTTTTGAAACTAAAGACTAAATTTAATTTAAAAATTATTATTTACTAATTTATTAGGAACATATGTATTTTACAAAATAAATTAACAAAATATGGCGGCATATTTTTGCATGATGTTATAAATAGTATTATTGACAGAGTTTAAGCAACCTGCACCTTCGCATAGTAATCAATAGCACAATTAACAACGAAATTAAAAAAAAAATCGCAAAACTATGGCGTTAGTTGAGGTAAATTAATCAACCAGAGGGAAGGTGATGCAAAATCTTTAAACTTTCCGCTAAGTGTGAGTCAGTCCAGTTGACTCGGAAGTTAACATTGCGGTATTCCAGCAGTAAATCATTTAACATTGTGTGTTAAAAAGCTTTTGGTATCAGTGATGGGTAAACAAAGTGTTCTCATTTGATAAGAATTGTATACATACTTGACTTTTTATTTAATTGAAAATATTCGAACCCACATAAATAAAATTTTTAAAAAGTAAAAAACGTAACAACAGTTAAGTTTTTGCCTGAACTTACGATTGCAGAAATATTTCCCAGTAATAATAAATAGTGAAATCGGAAATGATACATATGAAGTTTGAATAATTCTTACATTTCTTTTCCACTATTTTATGTTTTTGAACAATGAAAATTGATTAAAAGCTGCATTCTTTTACATATTAGAGCAGCTACGTCTAAGTCATATGCACAATGTGCAAACTTTTATAAAGAGCTTTTTGTGCTTTCACACGGACGAGAGTACAACATCCACAACAACAACACAGCAGACACCTTATTCTTACTTTGCAAAGAAACAAGAACAAAGAGCTTTCAAAGCTGTTTCCCAGTTGACCACGGCTTTCGTTAATGATATGGATTTCGAATATACCTCGAATATTTATCGTGTAAAACTATCGAGAGTGACACTCAAAAATGAATCGAAAAATGTTCAGTTTTGTCCCAAAAAACATTCGATCTCGGATTTCGTTAGCAATATCAAAAATATGAGACATTATCGAATTAATTTCGGTACCGCAAAAACGCAGCAGAAAAAGTAAAAAGTATTTCTTTTTATTTATTTATTTTAACTTACTTATTTTATTTATTTTATTTATTTGTTTAATTCCGACCTTACGCTGCAGGCTTTGAACATGGTACATCCATTCTAACAGACTCGCACACATCCGCTAGGCTATCGTGGCAAATTTGTTTCTGTTGAATTATTGCACATACGCAGATATGTGTTCTTAGTTTATTTTTTAATTTACAGTGCTGTTATGCATCGAACTTGGTAATTCTAGACTAACAGGCTGACACACTTCTACGCAGCTACCGTCACACATTCGAAAAACTATCGAGAGAAGTGCGAAGTTCGGAGCTTTAGCGAACATTCGAATTTTTTTTAGATTTGCGAGCAAATATCGAACAATTTTGTTTCGAAATTTCTTCGCTTTAGTGAGCATTCGTTTTTATCGAATCTCAGGTCAAGTGGGTTACCTCAAATGCAAATATCAGTCTATGTGTGATTGGACGTAGCTGTATTAGAGATACTTTGGAGACATTTGAAGATTGGCTTAACTAAAATATTTGACAACACTCTGTATTCATGATAAAGTATTGCAAGCCTTTAGGCATAAAAAAAATGTTACACGGTTCTATTATTTTTTTTTTAATTATATATGCGTGAATCAATTTCTATAGTGGGGAAAAAAATTCAATAGCAATACAAATTAAACAAAAAAGCTATACATGTTTTTGCTTCAAAAGGTATAAAAAATTTCCAGCACTGCATGTATTTTAATAAATATTGTTTTTTTTTTTATAGGAAAACGAGTTGAGAACAAAAGTAATTATAATTTATGTACTTTTTAAACTGAATTACATAATGGAAAATAATTTTTTTAAGTGAAAAAAAAATTAATTTATCACGCTTGCATGCTTGCGCGTGCATAAGTAATTAACTGTTTATCACTGGTTTTAAATTTGCTTAAATGCTGCATAATTTTAGGCTTGTGACAATACACAGCCGGTAATTAAGTTTCAATTTTAATTTACAAAACTGTAGTGGTAACACAATACAACCTGTTAATAATAAAAATAGCATTTATTCCCTGTTGCAGTAGCGCTTACCTCTTATTAAACTAAATTATCAATCTTTTTTTTAAAACACACTGATTTTTTTAAGCATAACAAACAAATTTAAATTAAATTCTCAAAAATGCAATATGGAGAAATTTAATAAAAAAAAAACTGGCACAAAATGCATTAAAATAAATGCTTAAGGGGTACAAGATATTTTGCTTCAGTCTGTTATATAATCTTTCATATATTTTTTTGTTCAAACATCAAATGCTTTTAGGCGGTTTTTGAACGATAAAGTTTTGTGCTGAAGTTTGAAGAAAATTGTGGTGAATTAAGAAATTACAGCAACAATAGCTTCATTAGACATTTGAGGAGATTGAGAGTGGATTAAGATAAATTAAGATGAAAAGATTCACTAATAAATAATAATAATAAACTTGAGTTTAAGATTTAGAATTCTTCAAATAGAACAACCAATGAGGGTGGGGTGGCAAAATACGACATTCGATGTCAAACAAAATTAAGAAATTCTATGGAAATACTTTTAAATTAAAATCGTTCGAAAGCGAATGCCTTAATTTGCATCAAGAGCTTAAATTCATTCGAAAATTCAGAAATGTTTTCAAATAACTTTAATTTAAGGTTACAAGAAATCTAATTTTAGTTTTTCGTTCCTACATAAAATTTTTGTCCGAATGCATATTATCTTAAACAAAAATTTGTGCAACATTTTTAAAATTTACATAATTAACCTTTTGAGTTTCAATAATTTGGTTTCAAGGAAGGCAAAAACTAATTTCATATAAACAAAAACCACACTTAATAGAAATGTGTAAAAGATATTTTATCCAAAACACCCATACAGACAAGAAGGCCATAAAAGCAACACCTAAAAATTCATTTGCTTGTATTTTATGGAGCGTTGTGTTACTTACAATTTGCAACATGTGTGTGTGTGTTTGTGTGTGTGTGTGTGTGTGTGTGTAATTTTTGGCTGTGGAAATTATTTTCTCTGGCTCTATCGCATACATTCATGTAGATTACTTAAATAACATGGCAATGCAAATATGTTGAAATAAATAAATGGGAGTACATATTAGTATAGGGCGTGTGTATGTATGTGCACACATGTATGTATGTAATTTCAATATATTTGATGATAATGATTATTGTGACAATGAGGATAATAATGTTGGCGCCTAAAGGTATTCAATGCCAAAAGCACACTATTATGATAACCTCTTTTTTTTTTGTCCTTTATTATAGTTGCAGCAATATATAACAACAAATGGTACAATATGAATTGCAGTTACCTTACATCCTTGTAGCACATACACACACACACACACACACACACACATTCATAGTTAATAAAAAGGCAAGCCTGAATATTTCCACAGGTATTTCTGCTGGATTATTTTATAATATGGCTGAGAGTTTGTTTTGGCAGAGTTTCGTACATTATTTTTTTCTTCTTCAAACTGTTGTTGCATGTTATAAAAATAAGCAATGGTTATGCTTGAAAGCAGTAATTGCATAAGTAAATTTAAAAGTTTATTTAAAGTTTGTAAAATAAAATTTGAATAAAATTGCATAAAGCATTGGTATTACTATTGTAGATTGCTCTAGAATATTTTATGGCAGTTTGGTGTGCAGCATTTTTTTTTTACGAAAAATTAGCTGAACTTTGAAAAAGTATACACATATTATGTATAACGCTTAAAGTAGGCACCATTTTACAGCAACGCATCTAAGTAGTATGTGTGCACTGTGACTTGGAGTTGAACTCTTTGCGCTATAAAATGCAATTTGTTTTTGTGAAAAATTATACGCATATTTTTCATGCCAAGTGATGTTGTGGCATTTATTCATTTTCCTTTTATATAACAAAAAGTTGCATCTTCAAACATCTGCAATCGTAAGTATTTATCTATCTATATGTGCAGCTGAAAAAATACATACATAAGTATACAAATATTATTTGCATCTCCTAAAAGCAGGCAATTTGTTTATATTATTTATTAGGAAAGCGTTTCTATATGACTTCAGGCATTCAAATGTAGCGCAATTTAAGCCCGGTACAGAGTTCTTGCGGAATTTAAGGTTCTCATAAAAAGTATAAGTAAAAAAAATTTGTGAAATTCAGGTTGGTAAATTTCATAGAGAAAAATACAAGGAATTTTTTAAATTTATTGCCTATCTTAAGGATTTATAAATATAAGTGGAGACTTTTTCCAGTCAACTGAAACAAAATTTAATGTTCAAACAATTGTTTGGTGAAAACAAACCTGAAATTCCGTAAGAACTCCGTACCAGGCTTTAAATAGAAATTTAAAAATTCGGATAGAGCAAAATTTTATGTTCATCAAGTTCTTGTCCCGTTCAGATTAGAATACGGAAATAAAACCATTTAACAAATTAAACAGCTTAAGCCCAGTACGGAGTTCTTACGGAATTTCAGGTTTGTAAACTTACATTTATTTCTACACGGAAAAATAATCGTGTAGCCTTTTGTGTAGAATTATATTTGAATCAACACAAATTCGTTTATTTATGAATTTACAACGCACAAAAACACTAAATATTAATTATAATTTGATGAAAATTAGAAATGTCAAAAATTCCGTCACCAAACAATTGTTTGAACATTAATTTTTGTTTCAGTTGACTGAAAAAAGTCTCCACTTATATTTATAAATCCCTAAGATAGGCAATAAATTTCAAAAATTCCGTGTATTTTTCTTTTGGAAGTCCGTACTAGCAAATGAAAATTTCTTTATGAAATTTACCAACCTGAATTTTCGTAATTTTTTTTACATACAGTTTGTATGAGAACCTGAAATTCCGTATGAACTCCGTACCAGGCTTTATCTAAAAAAGAAATAGATAATGTATTTGTGTATCCGAAATTTTATTTTCTAAATCGAATGTCCTTCTGCTTGCTGTCTGCCCATCTGATTAAAAAAAAATCCTAATAATCAGTTTGTATTACGTATTGCACTGTAAGCGAGAAAGAACATAAAACAAAAGACAAGAATTTTATCAATAAATGTTTTGGCCATAACTTACAAAACATACATACGAGTACATACATGAGTACTTTGCTAAAGAACTATAAACATACTTTAAGCGAAGCGAGAGAGACAGAGAGCTCTTGCTTGCAAAAACACAAATGGTAATTCAAAAAGCTGAGCATCATCATACAACAAAATCTGGTGTGAATTGCCAAATAAATGTTATCTAAATGATAACATACGTACCCATTCATTTGCAAGCACTAACTTGCACTTTATATAAAAACAACATACAACACAATAATGTAAAGCATACTTTAAGGCTTACAATTTTGTTTTCTTTCTGTAAAGTACGTTTCTAGTGAATTATTGTGCCATAAATTTATACTCGCATTGAGGGTGGAGAAGTAGCAATAAAAAAAAATTTAAATTAAAAATAAGTATAATAAAAACTTTTTATTATTTCTTTTCATACAAAAAAAGAAATATGTACTTGAATTGCAATTTCTAAGAATTGTAATACATATTTCTTGGCTGGCTAAAATAATTTAATATTATTTATTATGACCTACTTAAGGTACTTTACGCATAAAATATATTTGAAATTAAATAAATAGCACTATTGTATGTGTGTATGTGTATGCAGTTTGATTTTGCAGATTATTAGTTTAAAATCTATTGTTTCTTCCTTTAAATTGATACTTTAAGGGCAACATATGCAATCACCCACAGACAAAGAGCACTTTTTATGAAAGTGTAAAATTTTTTGTGATTTAGTTTTTTTTTTTTGCGAAAACGAGCATGTATTGTTCAAGTAGTTTTTATTGGTTTTTGTTTTTGCCTGAAAGTATGTTAACAGTTTTGTATGTCAAACAAAAGTGAAATGATGTTAAACAAAACTAAAACTAGAAAGAATTTTTTTTTTTTTTCAAAACATTTGTGTATGTATGTAAAAACATAAATATATTTTGTTGGCTGCTGTCAAACTTGTCTTCTGGCGACACAGTTTCTATAAGTGTTATTGTTATTATTGCCTCTAAAAAGTTTTACAAAAAGTAACACACCATGCAAAAAAAAAACTCTTGCTTTGCTGGCCACTTGGCTAAATGGCGCGAAGTATACACACATTGTTAATGAAACATATTTTGTTTTCATTTTATATGTAAAAAAAATGTTTGCTGTGTTGCACAAAAAAAAAATAAATATTTATTTTTTCACTTGTGCCATGTGAAAAAAAACTATACAGCAATTATTGCAAAATAAACATTTGCCTACAAATATGAATAGCGACAAATAAAAATTTTATTGCAAAATTTATTACATACATTTAGCAGAGTTTTTTTCCTAGAAAAGAAACACCAAAAATGGTCAGGCATTTTAAGTTTAGTTAAAGAAAACATCTTTTTAACGAGTTATTTTAAACTCAACCTTCCTGGAAATATGCAACGTTTTTTAATAACTTTTATTTTGAATTGAATTGTCCTAAAAATATGCAACGTTTTTTTTTAATTACTTTTTCTTTTTATTTAACGATTTTGAAACGTTTACTGCTAAAAGTATAGAAAGAAAGAAATAAAACTTACTTTTTTCCTCTAAACAAAAATATTTAAATACAGCAATCAGATAAATTTCCGGTATTCACTTCAAGTCATTTGTCATTCCAATTAAAAATCAATGCACAAATAGTACAACAAAATAATTGCTAAAGTTGTTATTTAATTATTAGTTACATATATGTTTTCTTGCTTAAGCCTGGTACGGAGTTCATACGGAATTTCAGGTTCTCATACAAACACTATGTAAAAAAAATTACGGAAATTCAGGTTGGTAAATTTCATAAAGAAATTTCCATTTGTCAGTACGGACTTTCAAAAGAAAAATACACAAAATTTTTTAAATTTATTGCCTATCTTAGGGATTTAGATTTTTTCCGTCAACTGAAACAAAAATTAATGTTCAAACAATTGTTTGGTGACGGAATTTTTGACATTTCTAATTTTCATCAAATTGTAATTAATTTCTAGTGTTTTTGTGCGTTGTAAACTCATAAATAAACGAATTTTTGTGTATGCAAACATAATTCTACACAAAAGGCTACACTATTATTTTTCCGTGTAGAAATAAATGTAAATTTACAAACCTGAAATTCCGTCAGAACTCCGTACCGGGCTTTATTTGTTTGTTGTCGTCTCCTGTGCTGCTGCTACAGTTAATTAAAAATTATAGTATACCTTAAGGCTTTGATGCTTTTAAGCAAATTAATTAAGCTACAAATTTAAATGATTTCTTCAAAATGATCTACAATGTAACTAGTGCATTTGTCTTTATGTGCAATGGGTTAAAATATGTGTATGGTTATTAGGGTAGCTCGATTTTTTTGCTCCAAATTAAATCTACCGAAAATTCTAAGAAAAATTTCTGAAGAAATTATTGGTCGGAGATTTAAATTTATGCCACTCTAATACACAAAATGATTTTCTGCTGTTATTCATAATTGAGACATTGAGTTCATCTGCATGGAATGTCATGAAAGTGGGTTTGATTTTAGAGCAATGGATTTTTGGGTTAAAGTTTTTTCGAATTTAGCGCTGATTTTTTAGTTTTTATAACGAATTTTTCAAGTTTTTAATGTTTCTTTTTTGCTGGGAAACCAAAGAAATTTTGTAGAGAAATCATTTTTCTAAACCTTTTGCAAATCCAAAATATTTTTTATCAACAAGCCCTTTAGTATAGATATTAGATAATTAATTAAATCTTTAAAACGGTTTTATTTAAAAGTTGAAAAAAAAATTCACCAGCATATTGAATATGTCTGGAAAGCGGGAACAGGCAACACACTTAATTATTTACTTTTTTAATCAAATTAAAAACATCAAAAGTTTCGCTTTTTTTTTTGAACCCAAACAGCAGCATTAAGAAAGTTTCAGTTTCTTTTTTACTCACTTCTGCTTACTCGTATTTTTTTCTCCCAACCTCTGCTCTGCTCATTTTATTACACCCTAAAAAAAGATACTTACATACGAGTATATCTAACATTAATACATACGTATATCTAACCAAAGTTGTATGAGAAATAGAAAAGTTTGCAAAACTTGAATTTCTGTTCTTTATTGATTGTTTTCGTTAAATATAAATACGGCAGGACGGACGGACGGACGGACGGACGGACAGACAGGCACTTAATCCAAGTAGTACGTGTGTGTTTTTCACTTATAAAATGTTTCAATGTATTTCTGTAGAGCTCTTGCTTTCATGTTTGCTGGAATCCCGGAAAGCTTTTTTCTTTTATTTAAAATTGTGTAGCATTTGGCAAGAGCTTTTGGTATACGAATAAAAAAAAAGAAGTGTTTTAAGTTTTTAATGTGTAAGTAATCAGATTACTAGAGTGATGCTTTAAGCCTATAAAATATCATCTGTCATCTTACATTTAAAAAAAAAAAGCTTTCTATTTATTTATTATCCGATATAGTTTATTTTTAAAAGATTATATTTACGTTTTTATTTTCCAAAAATGAAGAAAACAATTAAATCCAAACTCCCATATTTATAAGAAAATTAAAATGTGTTTGAAATTTATTTTAAGAAAAATTTGTATGAAAAATTTCAAACTCAATTTTATGAATATGGGGGAAAGAATTCAATAAAATCCAGTAACTGTGATCTGACAATAATAAAAACTATCATCATATCGAAGGTTTCGGTAATAAGAGTTATTGAAGACTCCCAGCGAAAATAAATTTGGTACAAAGTAAGCACTAAAACAAAAAGAAGCGCTTTGCAGATGAGGAAAAGCACACAGTGCATTCCCTCTGCCTTACGAGGATGCATTACCGTAAGCGAATGACGAAATTTGGCACAAACACTACGAAGTTGATCGGATGTTTATAAACAAATACTAAATTTTTTTATAGTGCATCCTCTCTCTCTTCATACAAATTTGCATGCAAATGAGATTTTTACTTCGTGATTTTATTGTTTATTGTTTAATTTAATTCCATATGAAAATAAATATGTGCCTCGGTAGTTCAGTGGGTAGTGTACTAGCCTATCATGCGGATACCGCTGGATCGACTCCTAATTCAAGACATGAATTTAATGCCTATGAATTTCATACCTGGAGATCTACTAAGTGGAACATCACGAACAAAAATCATGGGCTACCGCAGCAGGTTAGTAGGGGTTACCAATCTGCTGACAGATGGACAGATATTTTTACTGGGCTATAGCGTCTGATTCTGGTGCAGGGGCTGCCAACAATGACACCAGGCATGCGAATTATATGCAGGTATTAAGGCTATATCTCCCATGAAAGGTCATCAGAGCCTCGTTAATGTGACAGGGGACACCAAGCCCGTGAAGAGCATTGGGTGAGGGAAAGGATTGGCTGTATGAAGAAGTGACCTGTTAATGATTCACTTTCCCATTTTAAATTATTCTACCAAGTGATTGTGTGATATAGATTACATTTAACCCATGCAAAGAAAAAGAGTTTTATATTTTTTTATGAATTGAAAAATTTATTGATTTCAGCCCAATCTTCTGGGAAGCGTTAATCGATCGTCACTAATCCGAAAATACTTAAAATTACATTAATTTTACAATAATATCATATGAGAAATTTTATTGTATAATCAAGTGTGTGATGGAAATCAATTTTAACGCCAAAACGTATTAAAATCGAAACGATTGATGTTCTTACTTCTTTCGTTTTGTTGTGTTGATTTTATTTTGTTCCCTTTCGTTTTTGCCGCTTTCGCCATGTAATGCATATCAACATGTCAGATTGAAACCATTTTTCAATAGTTTTATTTTACATCAAACGGAGTCCAAGAGTAAGCCGCAAAATTTCCCTGATACACCATCCTACATAAGAGTGAGATTTCTGAGAAAATACAGCCCTGGTATGAAGGACCCTATGAAAATTTTCAAAAGAGAATAACAATTCATCAGATCAGGGTTGTATTTTCTCGCAAATCGTGCGATTGTTTAGGATAGTGAGCTCATGGCCTTAAGTAAGTTTTCTTAAAAAAAAAAATACATTTTAATTTCTATTACAGTCCAAGTTTTCAAAAACCAATCATCTAGATTATACTTGAATGCCTACGCGAAGAAGTTAGTGTGCAGAAAATGCCCAAAGTATCGTTTTAAGTACTCTTTGAGTATTGGCCGTCAAACAATTATGAATGCGTACATATAAAAAAAAAACACGCTCATATACAAACACATGCATTATTTTCAAACCGAATACGTATAACTATAAACATCCAACAACTGTGTTTGTACACATTTTTTCAAATTACGCAGCACAAACAACTATAACAAAAATGTATAGACTGTATGAGCTACAAGCACTCACATGAGTATAAAAATACTCTGACTATTAATCGGCTACACATGAGTATATACAGGGCTATTTTATTTACACACACACATAAAACATGTTTTCCAACAACCTCACACACACACACATTTTCCATTCCATTTTATAAACACAAATGTATGCATACGGTGGCCAATGATGAATAAATATCCCGAGTATCATGCGAAATTTTTTTAGTCCTATTAAATATCCATAGCTTGAATATAAAAATAATCAGACTGTAATTATGAGAGACAGTGAATGCGATTGATACGCATGTGCGTTTTTAGTTGTAGCGCATTTTAGGTTTTCGCTTTAACGAAGTAGAGATGCTCTTGTATGTTGGAATCGGCTATAGTCATAGTTGCTTGAAAGAAAATATGTGAGCGTACAAATAGCTTGTGCTACAGTTAGGATTATGCGCAGTTGCTAAAATTACGACTATTTACTTATGTATGTATATTTTTTAGTACTCCTTGCCATTCTCTGTTATTGTGGTCTCATGGCCATGTATTTAAGCAAAGGACCAATAATCATGTATAAAGATTAATATTTCCTTTCTGAGCACTCGACTTTACTAAAGGGCATATTTCGTGAATAACAAAATTTTTTGGCCAACTCTTAAAATAAAACTGTGCTGCCCTTTCTCGATAAGTGGCACCCATATAACTAAAATGATATTCATCAAATACTAACAACATAAAGCTAGCTTTCAAAATCGTCTTCCTTGACTGGAAAGCATAAAATAAATACTCGGAAATATATTTGGAAACAGCAAATTAATTATAATATAAAATCAATAAAGCATAGATTTAGATTGAAATGTTCCTCTTAAGTCGAGTGTTCACTTCAATCTCTCGTCCTCTTAACTGTTCTGTTCATAATAACAGCGTTTATAACAACAAAACTATAAAACACGTAAACACTGTTTCCAGCCTTAAACACTGCAAAACATGAATATCTACAATCAAAAAACAAATACACTTCTATAAACACTCATGAACTGTGTAAACGAAAGATATAGGAAACGGAAATGAATGTGTATGAGTGGCAACAAAAACAACAGCAACAACAAAAAGAACAGCAGCGAGCATTGATTCTTTTATGTGTAAATATGAATCAGACAGCAGTGATGCGTTGAAAATCAATGCCTACCAAAAAGAAAAAAAAAATACAATAAAAAATTAACACACACTCAAAGAGCAAGAGAAAATATCTATACACACATGTCATACACACACATACTTATGTACAAGCACACTTGTTCCTGCACTTACATATACATATGTATGTATAAGAATCAGGGATGGAAATTTTATTTTTGATTTACGAAATAACGCAGTAACTCTACTAAATTTGAAGCAGTTTTCTACAAACTAGAAATAGTTTTTTTCTGTCGATTTATTAATCTTTAAGACAAACGCCCTTTGATAAATTTGCCATTCTGGTGTTTATGCTACGTCTACACCTGATATATTTTTATCATGACAAATGTCAAATTCTATATAGAAAAAAGAGGTAACATAAAGTTTGACTTTTGTTATGATAAAAATATATCAGGTGTATACGTAGGGTTGTCAGAAAAGAAATTAATACCAAAGACAATTGTAAGTATGCTGACAAGCGCTAGCATAACGGAACAACATGCTCTTTTCGAAGGCCGCTATACCTGACAAATGGAATGGCGAATGGTCTTGCACAAGTGTAAATGCAAAATATCGTAGCTTTTCTTTTGATTAATAAGTAATAGTAATCATTTACATATTTTGCTGTTGGCTTTCGAAGATAAGCTACGATATTTTGCATTTGCACTTAAGTTAGATTAGGTTAGGTTGAAAAGAGGGGCAAGCAATATTGCACCAATCTGTTCTATAGCATGTTATGCTTTCTTATGAAGAGATATTGGGGTAAGTGGTAAATAAATAATCATAAAACCCTATCAAACTTAGTTAGGTTAGGAACCTAGTCTCCTCAATATACTTTCTTTCATTTTTCCAGTCTGTTTCCCTATGATATTTCATATCTGGTATATTTTCCAGGTGCAAGATTTTTCTTCTAGTTTGACTGAATGCTGGACAGTGACACATAAAGTGTTCGAGAGTTTCATCATCTTTCTAAATGTTGTATCGTCAACAACATTTATGCGAGCCAGGGTATTTTTTTTTAATCTTTATCTCCTGCTATTTTTTTTTTTTTTTTTTTATTAAAGAGAAGTAACACTCAGGCAATTAATGCCTACTACTATTACTAGGTGTTACCTTCTTTAGGAAAGGGATAGTGATAGAGAAGACAGGTGGTGAAGGGAGAGATAGAGGAAAGCTTCATTCTTTTACAACTCTGCTTTTTGCACGTTTTTTGATAATGCAGTGTTGCAGCGCCATCTGGTGTCAAATGAGGCGTATTAAGTTTTTGAAGCTGTGTTTTGTAGCCATTTTATTGATTATTTTACTTCGCCGATGATTTTGCTACACAACGAAGGAGGGCGCTCCGATGTTACATTAGGACTAGTATCTTCTGAAGTCCTGCTATTATGCTGATCAAATTCCAAAGTGTTGTCCTTTTTGAACTTATAATCGCTATTGTCTTTTCACTATTTGGGTTTCCTGAGATAATTTTTGTCTTTTTTGTTTCAACAGTAGAGTTCTGCTAATCTCTGGTGTGTTGTCTCTTAGCACTTTGTTTCAGTTCATTAGGGTTCCGTACACCAAAGGTGAAAAGGAACCCTAATGTTTTCGCTACGATGTCCGTCTGTCGGTCTGTCTATCATAGGATGTTTTCTCGAAAACCGCAAGACCTACGGACCTGCAATTTTCACAGACTGTGTAAAACTTTGGCCGCTACAACAACAAATATATGACAGTTAAAAATTAAAGGGTGTTCTAAAGCTTTTTTTTTTTTTTTTTTTTTTTTTTATGCATGAATTTTTATTTATTGTATCTTCATATATGAACTAACAATAAGTATTCAAATCTTAAATCTAAAAAATATAATTAGGCCCGACCAATGTCGGACATAAGCTTAGTAGTAGTTATATATAATACATATGTTAGTAGTGATAATCAAAAGGAAAAAAAAATAAAAGTATTTTCAAGAAGTCCCATCTGGAGTGCTGTGAATAAGAGCCATTGTGTCCCTCTTTTTTAGGCGGATGTGTCCAGTAAAGTTCAAAATATTACGGGCAAGCGGATTAGGATGTGACTCGAGTTTTGTTAAATATTTGCCAGCGTATTTTGCAATTTCTTCAGTCACTAGTGGCATATTCAAATCACGATGTATATTTGAATTTTTGATGTACCATGGAGCCGATGTTATCATGCGTAAAATTTTATTTTGCCTGCGTTGAATTTTCTCTACATTTGAAGCTGAAGCAGTGCCCCATAGTTGAATTCCGTAGCACCATATTGGCTTTAAAAGCGACTTGTATATTAAAAGTTTACAGTCTAGGCTAAGTGTTGAATTTCGACCAATCAGCCAATGTACCTGAGTTAGTTTAAGTTTCATTTGAGTTAACTTAGAGTCAATGTGGTGTTTCCATGTAAGTCGTCGATCAAGGTGTATACCAAGATATTTCACATGTGAATGTTGAGAAACAACTTGATTGTTAATCCGAATGGGAGAACAAGTATCTCTTCGTAAAGTAAATGTTACTTGAACACACTTTTGTTCATTTACCTTGATTCTCCATAAGTTTAACCAAAGCTCCATCTGGCTAATGTGTTCCTGGAGTTTGCGGGATGCCTCATCAGGGTTTTCATGCATACTAAGGCAGGCTGTATCGTCGGCAAATGTGGAAGTATGGATACTACTGCTCACAGGCATATCACAAGTATAAATTAAATATAAAACTGGTCCCAGTATACTCCCCTGTGGCACACCAGATGATATTGTTTCAGGCCTACTTGTAAAGTCTCCTTCCGCAACAGTGAACTTACGGGAAATAATGTAACTTTCCAAAAGATTTAAAATGTTTATTGGTAAGTAAGTCTTCAATTTTAATATTAGGCCTTCATGCCACACTTTATCAAATGCCTGGGAAATGTCTATAAACAGCGCAGAACAATACTTTTTTTCCTCAAAAGTTCTTCTTACAAATTGAACCAATCTGTGAGTTTGTTCAATGGTGCTATGCTGACTTCTAAAACCAAATTGATGGTCTGGTATGCACCCACTACTAATTAGAATTGGGGACAATTTTGTTTTGAGCAGTTTTTCGAAAAGCTTTGACATTGTAGATAGTAGACTTATTGGCCTATATGACTCAGCCTTTGTTATATCTTTGCCAGGTTTTGGAATCATTTTAACCTTGGCAAGTTTCCAGTTGTGTGGATAATACTCCAGTCGTAAAATAGCATTAAATATGAATAACAGGATTCTCATTGCAATACGAGGCAAGTTCATCAGCATCTGATTACTAATTCCATCAATACCCGGAGCTTTCTTCGGGTTGAGTTCGGCAATTAATTTTTGTAAATCACGCGTCTTAAAATTTATGTGTTGAGGGGGTAGAGCGACTATATTCGGCAAATCAGCAACACCAGTACATATATTTGGCGTAAAAACGGATTTTAAGTGCTCAGCAAATATTTTACCTTTTTCAGTATCGCTTCTTGCCCAACCTCCGGTAGATGTGCGTAGAGGTGGCTTATACTCAACGGGTGTTTTAAGCTTTCTGGCAGCGCGCCACAAGGAGTAATTAGACGCCGGTGTAACATCAAGACCCTCCAGATAATTTTTAAGAGATGCAATTTTTTCAGATGCAAGCAACTCTTGGAGTCGTTTAGTGCACTCTTTAAATCTGATTTTATTTTGTGGTGATCTGTGCTGTTGCCATTCCCTTCTAGCTCTTCTTTTTTCACGTACGAGACGTTCAATGTCTATAGAATAAATTTTATTAAACCCAATCTGCGGATGGGAGATAGTGGCATGTTCAGCAGCCTGTTTAATATTCTCGCTGAGATTGGCAATGTTCGATTCAATATCATCGGGTGTTCTAAGCGTAATGTTTTCCGTACAATGACTGCTGAGATATTTTTTGAACCCCAGCCAATTTACACGATTGATCATCTTCACATATGGGTCAGGTAAGTTACTTCTTAATGGGCTACAAATTGTGATGATCGTCGGGGAGTGATCGGACGAGAGATCAAGAGAAGCTTGAACTTGAATTAAATCCCTAGAGATATTTTTTATGACGCCAAAATCTATAACGTCCGGAATTTTTTGTATGTCAGTAGGCCAATAAGTGGGCTCCCCACTCGAAATGACATCCAAGCCCATTTTTGAAATAGTGTTGAACAATGCTCGACCTCTGGGTGTAACAAGGCGCGAACCCCAGAACGTATGTTTCGCATTGTAGTCTCCAGCTGCTACAAAACAAGGTCCAAGAGATTTGTAGAAATCCTCATATTGATTCTCAGTGATTGTAAATCTGGGAGGGGAGTAAATTGATGATATAACGAAATTTGAACAAAAACTTTCAATGCCAATATTTGTTGCTTGTAGGTATTCTTCTTGTAGGTTCTAAAGCTGGCAACGAAACTTAAAAAACTCAAACTTAAAGGGTATTCTATCAGTTAATGTAATTTTGACTATACAATTTTTAAAACTTTGCTGTATGTCAGAATCCGTAAGATTCAAACTCTTGAAATTTCCAAAAACGCTAAAACGAAAAAATACTAAAATTAAAAAATTCCGAAACACAAAATCGCCAGAACAAAAAAGCGCTTAAATGAAAAATATCAGCAAAAATAAGATAAATTGCTCAAATACAAAAAAAAAAATGCAAAAAAAACTACAATAATCGCCAAAAACCCGAAAAAATCGCCAAAACGAAAAAATCGCCACAGCTAAAAAATCGCTAAAAACTTAAAAACAGCCGAAAAATCGCGGAAAGCAGAAAAAATTGCAAAAAAAAGCGCTAAAGCTAAAAACGCCAAAACAAAAAAAAAATAAATAAATAAAAAAATGTCTACATCCCGTGAGATACTCGATTATATACTTTTTAACTTATTTTCTAATAATGAAAAACGTTTGGCGTTTTCGAGGGTGATGTTATTCAGTATTGATGCCATCTTTGCCAGCCTAGACGCCTCTTCGTTTCCAGGCACATCCTGATGTCGTGGATTCAATATTATCTAGAGGTCTCTGCAATACCTGTATGAGTTTATCTCATTTTTGCATTGAAGGACACTTTGAGATTACTTCGATAACTTTTCTACTATCCGTAAGGATGCGCATCCCAAAAAATAGACGCAATGACCTTGCCTGCTGATGATCAGCCTTTACCTTCTTTGGGCACGATTCTCCCATTGCAGTCCACTGCTTCTACTGTTCCTTTTGTGAAGTGTGAACTGGTTGACCTATGTTTCGTCCATCCTTACAACTCGACATAAAAACTATGCTTTATTGCGGTAAAGCACTCTATTGAAAGATCTCCTCGACGCTATTTTTGTTCTATTGTGAGCAACCGCAAACCCATTTTGATCACAGTTGTCTATCTTCAAATTTGTGTCAATATGTGATGTACATTAATTTTTTTTAAATTCCTGTCATTTCGGCCAACCCATTCAACTTCAGCCGATGATCGCCCAATACCATTTTGTAGATTTTCTGAACCGTTTCTACTAGAGTTGGCATGTCAATTTGTCGAACACTACGGTGTTCATCTTGTCAGCTCGCACTGCCTTGTTTAAACTCTGTCAACCAATATTTTTATAGCTATGCTATTTATGGTGCGATACAGGAGTTAGGACGTGATTTTCATAACAAAATAATCGACACTATTACAGTTATAAATTTATTTTTGTTCTGATTTCTCTATACTTAAAAGCAGAGTACGAAAATAAACGAAACTAATTTTTTGATTCTGTTTTATTTCGTTCTTTGAAGTGAGTGAAACATAAACAAAACAAAACAAAACCAATGAGAACGATTGCTCAATTTGTTTTTGTATTGTTTTTGCACATGAGCACAAACCAGAGAACACTGCCGATCAGCTGTAAGCCGGCTAACAGCCGCCACCGACCACAAACAATACATTAATTTAATAGTGGGAAATAAATGGAAACGTTTTGAAATATTTGCGGCGAATTTGACATTATCATATAATATAATTTTATTGCATTGTTATTTAACACATTAAGTTTGTTTTATATAGCTAAGCAGCATAGCTATAACCGTGTGTCCTAAGACACCTCTCTTCTTCTTTTTTCGACCTAAACGAAGGAGCAGACTCTTCAGAGTAGAATCCGGCTCGACTTTAAGTATTGAATTGCTTAACGGTGACCAACTTTTTCTAGGTTTACAAATTCGCTCAGATCGTTTATTTTTTATGGCTCAGAAAAAAATACTAAACAACGTGGCGCTTTGAAACACATGTTTCCTTAGAGTTGCCGCTTTTCACCAAAGTATTTTAAAACTATATGTCAGGACACTTTTGAAAATCTTTATTTCCCATGCCTGACTTTTATATACGTTGTTGTTATAATTTATGTTTGTATGCGAAATGTTATTCTTGGGTATAGCTTATAAGCCTAAAAGCACCAACATTAAAGTTTTATAAGGATTTCCTAGCCGTCTTTCCTACTTTATTTATTTTGGGTTTTTTTTCCTACATACATATGTACATACATATTTGGCCTCAATTGATCAGATTTGTATTTATTTTTATTTTTTTGCTGTAACAGAAGCAGCAGGCAGTATTGGGCAGCAACATTTTGTGTGTAAGGCTTTTTTTGTTTTGGATGGTTTTGGATGGTATATTTTAAGTGTAATTGTCATATCTGCTTTTATTTAACTCTTGGTTTTATCTCTTGTTATTTAATTCCGCTTTGAAAGAGGGAGTGAAAGTTGGAAAAAGTTTTTGACAGCTTTTGCCGTAAACATAAAATAATGTCTGTAAGTTGGATAGATTTTTTTCTTCTTCCTCCATTGTGCTCGTATTTAACATAAGCACCATTGTGGCCTGGATTTGTGTAACCTTAATAGATTTTGTTTTTTTTTTTATTATTAATATTAAATTGGTTACAAAGAGAAATTTTTGGGAAAGTCTAAGCAAACTCAGCAAAATATATACATTGTACGTACTTAAATTTTTGCAGGACTATTTAATCTAATGTGGGGCTTTGTAAGGTCAATTACATCAATATTGAAATTATATAAAACATTTACTGGCTTTTATCTTATTGTAGTTTATTGTTTGTGTCACGTTTTTTGGTTAAACTGAGAGTTTATGAACTTTTTTTTTTGTAATAAAAAAATAGTGGCGAAAATAAAGATTGAAATTTGAAAAATTAAACTAAGCTTTAACGAAATTCTTTTGAGCGACTAAATGAAAATTGAAATTGGAGCGGCGCACTTAAGAGCCAAAGGAAAAGGAGGTGATTTCAAGGATTAATAAAAAAAATAAATTCACGTACCGTGAAGAGCAAATTTTTTGCATACATCATGCATGCTTTTGTAATGACTCGTTAAAGTTGAACATTTTTGAAGGAAACCTGGTAAAATAAGCACAATAAAGCTAAAAGCTTTGCGTAATTAAATTTTATTTAATTCAAGTAATTTTTTAAAACAGTAACAAATCTAAACATGCAATCATCATGTTGAGGTATTCCTTCAAATGTTTTGATTAAATTTGTAATATTAATTAAGATTTTCTCAGTTTAGGTGGACATAAAGTTATAAATTGGGCTCAATTAGGTATATATTTTAAATTTATCTTAAAGATTGAACAAAAATGCAATGCGTTATTTTTAGAAAAACTTATGCTGCGCATCGGTGCGCCTCAGAAGTTATGCACGAATTAGTAATAGCATCACGCGTTGAGTTTACCAACCATAAGATCTTAGCGACTTCTGCTAACACTTTTATTGGTGTTGTTGACATTGTTTTATGTATTTTTATTAGAGATGTGCAAATGCGTGAGTCACGAATTAGCCACGCATGAGTCATAGCAATTAATAATACATAAATGTCGTATTATATATAATAATGATTTCAAATAATAACGTATGTGGCTTTATTTAGCTTTCTTAGCCTTAATAAATAATCTCTTTTTGTATAATTCGTATTCGTATAATTTGTATAATTCGTGAATGGCAGGCAATTCCTCAGGAGGGTGCATGTATAATAATATCATGAATTTTTTTTTAATAATCACTTTATATGGGGGTTCCCCACTGCCCCTTATCATACCGCGAAGATTTTGTTGGAACATGTGGTTTGTTTCAAGAGCTATCCACATAAAATTTAATGCGCCTCACTCTTGTATTTCGGCTGATAAAGAAAACTAATAATTAATTTGTAAAGGGTGCGGGAGGGGGGTGGGTTGTACCACCCTTTTTCTCACTCCTATAGCACCCAGATTTTGTCGAAACATGTAATTTTTTCTAAGAGTTATTCTTATAAAATGTAGTGATATGAAATAGTCCCCGAAAAAGGGCTTTGCCCCACTGTGCGACGTTAATAAGATTTGCATGTATTTTTGATGGCAATCTAACTTTAGCTGCGTTGACAGTTGGCAACTGACAACTGAAGCACAGCCGCGAATAACATTGTAAAAGACAATTTTTAAAAAACCAGTTTTTTTCACAGATTACCATTAACATAACTCTCTGGCGTTGTTCAAATATAAAACCATTCAAAATTATGCATCTTATCGCCGTCAAAATACAATTACAAATCGGTCAGTCAGTGCAAAACTTTGTAAGTAACTAATAAAATCATGCAAACGAAATTGTCGAAAATAATTGATAAATGTAGCAGAGATACAAAAAGAAAACCTAATGCTAGTTATCATTATTTTCGATAAGCTAAAAAAATTTAAACGAAAAAAACTATCGTGCTTCAAAATACGTTTATTGGCTCTCCTGAAAAATTATTATTTTGTCACTTAAAACGTTATTCGCGGCTAACCTTCAACTGAAAACTAACAGCTGTTAATTTCAATTGGCAAATTGCAGACATTTTTAATTGCAAAACGGTGGTAAAATTTAAAAAAAAAAAATAAAATAATTATAAAACTAAAATTCAATTGTCTAAACTACTTCTTAGGGAAGACGAAATAAAATTTATTTTAAACAACAATATTTACTCACAGTGGAGGAGGTATTTCTAAAGGATTTGATAGATGCCACCCACATTTTGTATTTCTGAGAAGACATTTTTTGAGTGATGTATTTTTCTTCCGACGATGAATTTCCATCATACCATGTCAAACCAGGTAGTCTACTGTATAATTCGAAACGAAAGAAAAATCATTCGAATTTACAGGTTATTAAGATACAAATTCGAAAGTGTTTTCTTTCGTTCCGACTTACAGAGTAGACCAGCTGTATGTTTTTAAATTAAATTTGATGCTGGATGATGGAAAATCGCTCCAAATTTTGTACTTCTTCCTCATCAGCGAAAATTTATATTTAGAAGCTTTGTTTACATTACACTATTTTCAGTTGCCAATCTGTCATAATCAGCGCTGGAGAAAGTTGCCATACATAATACTAATTTTAATTTCGGTTACGTTGCCAGTTAGCAAGGCAACTGAAGTTCGCTTAAAAACTTTCATAATCGAGCCATTAAATACGCCAATAAAAGAATACTGACATTTGAAAAAAAAATCTATATTAAACAAACAATATGGATACTTAGCAACAGAATGAAAGCATAAAATTAGTTTGTGAAACTGTTTACCTTGACAGGTTACTTCACTAAAAAAAATTCTTTCATTAAAAATAATTGTTGGTTATGTTACTCGTAGATGTAAGTGGAATATAAAAATTTTCGCCAAGCCTTTATGAAGTGTTGAAAAAAAACTAATTTTTTTAAATTTCCATATACAAACGCACAATCAAATATGTACGCAACAACTTGATAAAAATCGCAAACAGGATATAAGAAGCTCATGATAAATTATCACAAATTCGCCCCATCGAAAAGAAATATAAATAAATAAAGGTTGTTTTAACATTTTTGTAAATATTTATAAATTATTGGAAACTAAGACAGCAGTTTATTGAAAATATGCTTGCCTTAAGGCGCCACTCTTAAACACTTTGTAATACAAAAAATAAAGGAACAAGCATGTATTTCTGGCCTCCTAAAAGTATGCTTGAAGTATGTTTTTAATATTTCTTTTTTATTATTCAAATGCTTTGATAATATTATTTCTTTCGATTTTTCTACTTTGAAATGAAATTGGAAACACAAAATTATTGTATTTTACTTTCCTGTTTCCTATGAATTTGCTTCCTGTGACACACACAACGCCTGAAAGAAAGCCCACCGAACATTTAATGCTAAATATTTTTTTAATATAATTTGCTCAAAAGCTAAACAAAGTTGTTTGTTAACTGACACATTTTTAAAATATCCATCAATATTTATACACTTGCCTAACTAAGCACTTTACTAAAAGACAAAAAAAAAACACCAATTATGAGTATTTTAATTGAAAGACTAATTTACCATCCGTTTAGTAAAATAACAAACAGATCTAAAGCAAAACAATTCGCACTTGAATGTGTAGTTTGTGTATATAAAATTTAATGTTATATGAAGTTGCTTATATTGGCTGTTACAACATAACTGAAGAGTTCTATTCGATTAGATAGCGCTCATTTACTCGAAGAACAGCGTAACTGAAAAAATACTAGTTTTACCGAAAACTATTTTAAAGTTTTCAATTTCGTTTTTCTCTCATTTTTATGAATTTCTTTTAAACAATAGCGGTATTCGCTGTTTGATGCAAACGGTCTTGCGAAAGTGTAGAGGCAAAAAATATGGTAGCTTTTCTTAAAAATCCAACAACAAAATACACTCACAATCTGAGGAAAATTTACGAGTACGATATTTTGCATTTACACTTCAGCAAGACCATTTGCATGAAACACCGAATACCGCCAATGTGAATAATAATATGAGAAGTAATTCTCCCATTATTAACTCTAAAATCGATTTTTTTTAGTTGTGATGCTATTAAAGCAAATAAGCGAAAATATACAAGAAATAAATGGGCCTTAAAGAACTGGGAAGACGTTTAAATAAGCATTTCAATCAGTGCATATATCTGAGTGTCGTATGCTTTCTCGCTTAAATGGTGAAATAAAAATAAACACGTCAATCGCTACTGTTGTTAGTCCGAGAGCACTTCTCCCAGCCATGGTAAAAGAGGCCATCTTGGAAAGAGCTTTAGTAATTCCAGCAAAAGCTGTTCAAAGAGAATTTTAGAAATGCTACCACCACCAGAACTTCAGAACTGCTGGATTTAAATATCAACATTAGCAAGCTGCATGTGCTCGAGTGTTGTGTTTACCAGAGACCCATTTAAAGCTGCTTTAAAATAATGTTTTTCCATGTAATTTCCGCTTGACTATAGTACTTAATAAAACCAAAAATAATTTATATACATATACTTATGAATTTTCAGTATAATGCTAAAGGAAATGAAGAGTTTTAAACATACAGAACACAGAGAATAAGCAGATGCATGATTTTTGATATGTACGACTGCAGGTTGAAAAGTTATTTTCTACAAAAAGAAATTGTCACTTGTCTAAACGTTGTAAACCCACGGTTCTTAAATACGGGGGTACATATCAATCATCCAAGGGGTCCGCGTAAAGAGCCGAAAAACAGTGCTTTTTTATTTTAATTTTACATATTTTTTTATGTTTTATTTTATTTTTTTTATTTATGTATGTATATACATCAACACAAACCGAAACAACTAAATATTTGTGGGATCTCTTACTCCTCACAGCTGACTCTGCACTGACTGTTATTGCCATCACTATCAAAAACAGCTGATATTGCTTTTATTGTCATTTCACTTAGTTTGATAGAATAGAAGTGAAACTTAAGCATGTCATACTGTGATTTCCAATTCTTCATTTCGAATTCACAACATTTTTTTTTCACATTAAGCAAACATATGAAAGTATTAACATATGATGTAATATAATTATGGTCATTAGTATTCCAAAAATATGTATACAATAGTTATATTTAATAGCAAAATCAACTTCAGACCAACAATAGTGAAATTCTAAAGAATCTTTAGAAACACTTTAGGAAGCAATACACACACACACACATATATATCGTTACCTTAATACAGAAAAGCCCTGAATCATTATGTTTTTCAAATCGAGTTTTTTGTACAGGACCGAATGGGTTTGAATTGCTTATACATAACTTTTTTACTATAATTTCTTTTTTATTTTTCTTTTCAGTATTTTGTAAAGAAGACTTGGGGATATGTCCAACAATTGATACCGATTAAAACCGAGACTACCAGCAATGACTTGATTATGCAATTGATTCTCGTCAAAAAGCAGAAGAAAATCGTGTTTTTATTCATTCAGAGGCGAAATTGCAAGATATGCGCCATGGAAAATCTAAAGGTAGTTAAACAGCGAGATTTACACCCACATAAGTGCACCGTTTGGTGCGGTGTGTCTTCGGAAAGGATAATTGGCCCATTTTTTTTTTGGAAAATGAAGATATCGTTGTTGAATTATGAACTGTTCCATTTTAAATTCCTTAAGTCTTCTTTACAAAATGATGGAAAAAATAATATTAAAAAAAAGAGAGGTGTCTTAGGACACCTAGCTATAGCTATGCTGCTTATCTATATATATAAAACAAACTCAATGTGTTAGATAGCAATGCAATAAAATTACATGCAAATATTTCAAATCTTTTCCATTTATTTCCATTATTTTCTTTACTAGCGGCGAACGATTAAATTAATGTATTGTTTGTGGCCGGCGGCGGCTGTTAGCGGGCTCACAGCCCATCGGCAGTATTTTCTGGTTTATGCTTATGTGCAAAAACAATACAAAAACTAATACAGTAAATTCTTCTCATTGCTTTTGTTTCACTCACTTCAAAGAACGAAACAAAACTAAATGAAACAATTTGTTTCGTTTATTTTCGTACTCTGCTTTTAAGTACAAAGAAATCAAAACAAAAATAAATTTATAACTGTAAGGCCGGGTTTACATCGGTGTGCCAAATCCCACACAAGCGTAAAAAAAGCGTAACCAACTAATTACTAATGAAAAATTGTTTGATTCAGACATGTATTTATTAAGTTAAATAGTTCCATACATAACTAATAGACAATTTTATAGAATCCAACATGATTGGAAACTGTTTAAATCAATAAATACATATCTGAATCAAATAGTTTTTCATTAGTAATTAGTTGGTTACGCTTTTTTTGGGCAAATGACACACAAGAAATGCCAGATGTAAACTCATCGTAATAGTGTCGATTATTTTTGTTACGAAAATCACGTCCTACCGCCTGTGTCGTGAAATAAATAGCATAGCTATAAAAAGTTATATTATCACAATAATATCACAATGGACCCAATTGGGTCTCCGAGTGGAGGTGCGATATAGCAACACTCTTCCTAACCATAACAACTTATAAGGAATTCAAACCTCTTCGGTCATTCTGGGCCATCCTACATACATGTATGTATATCCCGATAGAAGAACATCTAATGTATGGAAAAATGCAAAAATCTCGATTTCAAAAAAATTAATGAGTTAGGGCCTTTCTATATTAAGGTAACGATATGTATGTGAATATTTTTTAATTCCATTTGTACCCGATTTTCTGCTATTTTTTTTCCTATCTGCTTAAACTAAAACCAGCATTTAGATGAAGTCACACTAGGAATGCACACACCGATTCAAGGATTTTTTTTACTTCATGCCCGAATTTGCTTTTTCGTGTAGTTGCTGTGTGGTGGTATCTAATAGTTGTGCAATGTAGCTGCTCGTATTTGTTTAACTGTATATGAGTGTGCTTCCTTAAGAGAAACATGTAGTATGGTTAAGCGGCCATGATTGATTGCAGAGCGTTTCCGTTGCAGTCAACATGGCGTATTAATTTTCATTGATACTTGCAGAATATGTGCAAAAAAAAAGAAAAGAAAACGATCAAACCAACAAAAAAAAAATTGGATATAAAGAGAATATTGCAATTTGTTTTTAAAACTACTGAATTTTATTTTATTTTTTATCTTAGTTCTTATAAACTGCTGGTAGTTTATTCATTGACTGACTGCATTCATTAAAATCATTATATTTTATTATAACAGTTTAATATAAAAAAAAAGAAAAAAGAAAAGAAACTAAAGTTGTGGCGAAAATTGTTGGCAAATTAAAATTGTAGTAAAAAATTTTTGACATAATGGGTGTTTTTTCCAGGTTTGTAAACTTTGAGTTGGTAGCACTGCTTTATTTGACAAGCGATTTAACAGCTGATGGTTTATTTTTGTTTAGCTTGGTTCGCTTTTCATCATGGATAGACTTAAATGGGAGCAATGTTTACAATTTGTAGAACGTTTTTATCAAAATAAGGGTTCTGTTCGCCAGATGAAGTTAATTTTTTATTGAATAAGTTGGCATATAAGCGAGCAATAAGAAAAAAAAATACTTTTTGGTCTGATGCTGGGCAGAGTGTTGATTTACTGTCACCGATGAACTGTATGGAGAAATGTTTAGAAGTTTTTTCATACTTTATCTTGCTAGCATGTGGTTTAAACAGTATGGAATCACAGGCCACACAGTACGCGCTACAATTAATTTAATCAAAGAAATTTAAGATGAACGAACAATTTCACGTAGTGGGTCTGTTAATTCGCCAAGCAGATCGTGTGATTTAAATTTATTTTTGTTTTCGGTTATGTAAAGTCACTGAAAGTTAACACTCAATGAGTTCTTGGCGAAATATGGCCGCAAGCCCTGCGAAAAGTGCGTACAAATTGGATTTCCATATTGCGCCACATACGAGGCAGCCGTGGCCGTCACTTGGTCATAAATCATATTTAAACATAAATGACATCAAATTATCTATCGACTAAGGGTCAATTTCACCAATTCTTTTTAAATATCAACTCATATTTAAATGTTGATTTTCGATTGGCTCTAAACTAGTTTTGTTTGATATTAAAAATATTTTTTTAAAAATATTTGTAAAAAATCATTGAGCATACTTTTAGGATCGATAAGCCTGATTAATAAATTTATGGCCTAATTTTGTAAAACAGAACGAAACATTTCAAACAGAAATTTTTGGTTTGTTTTTAATTTTGAATTTTGTAAAACATTTGAAAACGAAAATTCTATCTTACGTAAAATAAATATATTTTATAAAACAGTTGCAAACGTTTTCAAACGACTTAAATGTCATATGAAAACGTTTATTAAATTGTATTCGTTTGAAAAGTTTTACTACATTATTGCATTAGTTTTGCTGCAATAATGAGTAAATTAAGGTGAAGTTACATAACACGCGTTAGTGCGCGTGTGAACTGTAGGCATCTGTCAAAAAAAGTTGAAATAGTGTTTTTGAATACGACAAGTTGCATACCAAACTCTTTGACGCGCTTGCGGCAGAAAGTTGGTTAACTTTCAACTTTTTAACGCGTTGTGTTGTTTTGACAACTAATCAGCCGACAATAAAAAAGAAAAAATTTAAAAAAATTAGAATCATGAAGGAAAATCTTAATAAAGAGTTTGAGAACTATACAGTATTGCACAAAAAAGGAATTAAAAATGTTCCAAGATAATTTTTGAATGTAAAAATAAATAAAAAATCTGAAAGAAAAGGCGTTTGTAACGCGTGTTGTGTAACTTGCCATTTTTCATGCGGTAAAGTTTTCATGCGCACGATATTCGTCGACGAACAAACGCGTGTTATGTATTTCTACCTTTAAGGTAGAAATACATATAGTATAGTATAGTTTTCAAACTCTTTATTAAGATTTTTCGTCATGATTCAAATTTTTTTTAATTTTTTCTTTTTTATTGTCGGCTGATTAGTTGTCAAAACAACACAACGCGTTAAAAAGTTGAAAGTTAACCAACTTTCTGCGGCAAACACGTCAAAGAGTTTGGTATGTAACTTGTCGTTATAAAAAAAAAAAAAAGTGCATTTCTTAAGACATACTCACTGACACTGACCACTGATACAGTCATCAAATTGATGAAGCACTTGAACTCTAACAACAGAGCTATATTTTGTTACACAAGTAGGCCTAGGTGAGTTACGATCAAGAAAAATTCGAGAGCATTGAATTTATAACGTAATGTTATACTTTTAGGTATCTCTCTTTAACCCATTATATTATTTAACTCTGCCCTTTTAAACTGGCGCAGAGATCATTAATAGAAATATAACAGACTAGCAATCTTTAATTTGCAATGTTTTATTAAAGAAAACAAAAGTAGTTAGATCTTCACAAAAATATAAATGTGAAAAAGGCAAAGTTCCTATAAAAATTTCGGTAAAGTTCTTTTTTGGCACAATCCTTATCGCAATATTACATACATCTGTATGTGTTTTAATTTATAATCGTTAGGGTGTCATGTTATTTCTATGCAACCTGCATACTTGGCAATATTTTTACCTTTACAAGAAGATAATAGCGGATATCTCTTTATTTCTTTATGTGGGGAAAAATTTTGTGAAGTAAGCAGGTTGCCCAGAAATGATATGAGACCTTGTCGATTGCACTTGTGAGATTTTGGATAGGAACTTGACTGAATCCATGTGTATGATGAAAACCATATCCTTATACATTGAACGTTTCAAAGTTTCACAAACATCCAATAAGTATTTATGGGCCCTTAAGTAACGCCGCTGTTTTAGAATTTCTTGTTTCGTTGGTGCATATTCCATGATTTAATTAAATTTGACTTTGAAAATATTTTTATATTCAGCTTTTTATAATGAATAATATATTTTTCAATTATAATATTTTGACAAGAAACGAAAACAACGTAGCGTTTTACAAAATTTAAAATATTTTTGTTTTCGCTCCAACCAGAAACGAAAACGAAAATTCGTTTAGTTTTACAAAATTAGGCCATTAATTTTTTGTTATAGATCGTGCTTTAAAACTTTATTTAGCTCGTAAAAAGCTCGTAAGAGCTTTCGTTAGAAGAATAATTTGGGGAGCTTTCGAAATAAGTGTGTTTTTCATACATATCGGATCATTACTCGAATTGTTTTGTTATAAATTTCAGATAACAACAATCTTTTCTCTGGGGCAGAAACTAAGACCAACCGCCGTGTTTTTAACACAATGGACAACATAGTCCAACAAAATATTTTAATAAGAAACTAAAGCATACTTTTAAGATAAAAAATTTAGCAAATTAATATTTTCCTCTTTTGCTTTAATTCATTTTAAATTTTTAAAATTATGAATTTAAAATAGCTTCAACTCAACTTCAATGTGAGTAAATAAACGTGTGCTTGTAAATGAGTAGAACTTCCCTCCAATCTGCATTTATTTGCAATAAATTTTTAAGCAGTTTCTAATTAATACTCGTAAGTGAAACAAACTCTACACAGTCTTCCTTGCAGTTTCTTTCTACGAAAGAGTTAAATCTGATGAAGGTAAATTAAAGCAAAGAGAAATTTCCATTTTATAAACTAACAATAATATTAAATTTTATTGTTCAGGGAATTGGAAAAATGCAAGGCAACGCAATAATTACGGCAATAAATACTGCATAAACACTTAACAATTATGTAAAGTAGTTATCCCGAAAGATAAAATATTTCCAACTATGAAAAAAAAATTAATTAAAACGACCTTTTCTTAAAAATATACCAAAAAAATTGTTGCATATGCTAGGGCTGGCAGTTAATTATTTGCACACAAAGCGAAAAGAAAACTTAAGAGTTATATTCAAATAACATACATTTGAATTTCATTCGATTAGTAATTTTAAAGTCATGCGAAAGATTATTTGAAATTGTAACCAATATTAAAACAATTTTATAATAATTTTATTATACATATAAGCAATTATTTTTAACCGACTTCAAAAAAGGAGGGGCTTTTAAATTCGTCTGTATTTGTTTTTTTTTTTGACATTGTTACTTCACAACTCGGTACATTTTAGGCCGATTGTAAAAAATATTTTTTTTTGTCAAAGAGGGTATGATTTCCAATTGGTCCGATTGGGTGGAGACACGCCCACAAATTTTTTTATTTAATTTTATGATATTCTAATTATTTTATTGCTGCGAAAACTAGCAAACACCTTTGGTTCTTGTAATTACACAATTTTAAAGTCGAAAAAATGGGAGGGGCTACGCTCATTAAATTATATTATCATACTGCACGTGGTTCTACTTAGCCGATTCTTGCGAAGCTTACAACACACCTTGAGCTCTATTTAAAAAAATGGGAGGAGGAACACCCATTAAAATTTAATATTTTATTTGAAAAGGTTCTACTTTATCGATTTTCACAGAACTTAACACACACCCTCAGCTCTGAAAAGCACATAATTTTGCATATAAAAAAAATATGAGGCACGCCCATTAAAACTCAATTTTATATTTAATTTAAAATTTTTGTTTGAAAGAATTTACTCCCAGTTTGGTCCTATACATTTTTTTTTCGAAAATGTTCTATGATATCTTTGCATTGAAGTAGGTTTTTTTTTGGCAGAGTTATTTTTAAATTAAAGCCCAGTACGGAGTTCTTACGGAATTTCTTGTTTGAAAATTTACATTTATTTCTACAAGGAAAAATAATCGTGTAGCCTTTTGTATATAATTATGTTAGCATGCACACAAATTCATTTATTTTTGAATTTACAACGCACAAAAACACTAAAAATTAATTACAATTTGATGAAAATTAGAAATGTAAAAAATTCCGTGACCAAACAATTGTATGAACATTAATTTATGTTTCAGTTGATTGAAAAAAGTCTCCACTTATATTTATAAGATAGACAATAAATTTCAAAAATTACGTGGAAATTTCTTCATGAAATTTATCAGCACGAATTTCCGCAAGGTTTTTTACATACAGTTTGTAGGAGGACCATAACTTCCGTAATAGCGGCTGAAGATTATGTAATCTTCAGCCGCTAAAGCAACTTTCAAGTTACTCTCACAGAGTTACTTAATGGAAAAATATTTCAAAATTTAATATCTTTAAGAAAACTTTATCTTTTTCATTAAATTGACAATATTTATTACATTTATTTCCGCTCAGAATATGACTTTTAAGTTTTCTTTTCGCTTTGTGTGCAATAATTAAACTGCCAGCCCTAACATATTAACAATTATTTTTGTTGCACTTTTAATAAAATGTCATGTTTCAGTTGAAATAAAACTAAAACTGCTAACCTCAGCCACCATCAAGCAATTCTCCATTTCTTTCCGGTTCCTTTTCACAACACAACGTTATTTTCTATTAAAATTTTTGCTCAAGCTTTTAGCCCACAACCAAAAGTATGCAACATTTTGTGTGGCTAATTTTTTTTTTTTGGCTTTAAATAAATAACATATGAAAGTGGGGAAAAAATTACAATTCTTAGAAAGAATATTTAAAGTAATTTTTATTGGCCATTTGATTTAATGTTAAAAAAAAGAGAGAAAATTCACAAACAAACTGCAAACTCAAGCTGGCTTGTGCTCGTTTATAGTCTGCTTTAGATGCTTGTGTATGTAAACATGGAACAGAAATCTGTCTCACATTGTCGTTGCTTACGTCTATTATACTTGAAAGACAGACAGACAGACAACTAGCTGCTGTTGCAAGGCAAACAAAAATCAAAAGGCCAGCAAATATTCATCCTACTCACTTTGGGCACATTGTGACCCTGCCCGTTTGCCTTTTAAATATGTGCATAAATTTTAACTTGCTCTTTTAATTTAAGTTAAAAAAATTAATTCCTTTTTTTTTCTTTTAATGCAAGAAGTTGTCACAAAAAATAACTTAATTCATTTAGTCGTGTGTCCCAAATGCAACATTTTGAGTTTATAGATGATAATTTCGCGTTTTTCTCATTTTATGGCTTTTCATTTGAATCTTTGCCTGTGAGTCTTTGAAATTTGCGTTAGTTGGGCAAAACTAACAATTAGTTTAGTTTATGCGGTTGGCTTGCGGTTGGTGTTGTCATTATTTCACCCTGCACTGGGCTTTGGTCAGCAGTAAATGCAGCCAAGAATTTCATGCAACAAAAACATGACTGACGTGTTGCTTTTAGAAAGTCATATCAAATGCGGTTTTTTGTCCTCGTTCTCTCTCTCTCTCATTTGCTTAATTATTATTATTATTTTTTTTTTGCTTATTTGAGGTTTTAAGTTTGTGGTATTATTTCTCTTGATTTTATCACCAACCATTTCAGCCATTATATACAATACATTAAACTTGTTTATCTGAGGCAGGGCAATGAGTTGTTTAAAAATGTCTATTCAGCAAAAAATATTTAAACATTTTTGCTTTTCTTTAATTATAAAAACAAATTTATAAATTGTTGACAGATTTAACAATTGTGGTGAGAGTCGTTGTTAGTTTTTACTTGCAAAAGTATGCAACGTTTTTTATTTTAATTTTTATTTTGAGCACACACTTCTTTAACTCATACATTTATGTATGTATGTATGTATGTATGTTTGTTTGTATGTATGTATGTATGTACATAATTCTAGCTTATCTGCTTGATTAAGTGTTGTGTGAATAAAACTTTGCTTATTGGACAAAAAAGTAAAATCACACAAGAAAATAAATTAAACTAACAGAGGACTTAAAGATTAAATTATGGTCAAATTTCAAAGCATACATTTAGGAAGCATTTTTGTTTGTATGCTTATGACTTGCTTTAAATTAATTAAAGCCCAGTGCGGAGTTCTCACGGAATTTCACGTTTGTAAATTTACATTTATTTCTATACGGAAAAATAATCGTGTAGCCTTTCGTGTAGAAAATTCTATGACCAAACAATGGTATGAACATTAATTTTTGTTTTAAGCCTGGTACAGAGTTCGTAGGGAATTTTAGGTTCTCATACAAACTGTATGGAAAAAAATTACGGAAATTCAGGTTGGTAAATTTCGTAAAGAAATGTTCATTTGCTAGTACGGACTTTCAAAAGAAAAATACTCGGAAAAAAGTCTCCACTCATATTTATAACATCCCTAGGATAGAAAATAAATTTCAAAAATTCCATGTAAATGCATTTCTTTTGAAAGCCCGTACTAGCAAATGGAAATTTGTTATGCTCTTTTACTTGGTCGTCGATGAGAGAAAGAACAGTGCATTTTTATTCAAGTACACTGAAACATATTACTGATGATATACAATTTTAATTTAAAAATATATAAAAAAATGCCCTTCTTAAGTTTTAAATGTTCAGAACAAAGAATGGAAATATGAACAAAATTGGCACAAGTTTGGGGTTTCCTTGAAACTTGAAAACAATACCTAAACAAATTTTGATTTCATGAAATAAAAAATACTTAATGTAAACTTGGTACAAGTGTATGAATTCCAACAGTGAGATTCAAGCGATTATAAAGTCCACGGAATAAGTGGCCGAAAATTTGTCTGCAAAGGAGGTTAACCTGTACGTTGATATTAAAGCAGCGCTAAAAGCCTCCCGACAAATTGCCAAGATTGGCATTAGGATTAGATGAGGCAGCAGCAGGAGTGCCGGTGAAACCATCTACCAGAGAACTAAAAAATTGGGCTTTAAAAGGAACACATTGGGCTTCTCGTGGCTGGCGTTCTTCGACTTTTTATTATTATTTTTAGTTGCTTAAAGAAAACAAGCTACATTTTTCTTTAAACTAGTACAAAGAGCCTGATTTGCGCCACAAACTCGCCAACTACAATAAGCGGAAATAGTTCCTTAATGTCAAGGCTTGATCTGGGTATGAACCAGAGAGTACTTTCTACGCATAATTATAAGAGTCTAGACTGGTCACACCAATATTTTCTTGCATTTTGATCGAATTTTTATCTTCACTTTTTACACATTTTTTTAATGAACTACTTAAATTGAAATGAAAGTAAAAAAGGAAGGTTCAGAAAGGATTTGCTAGTTGGGAAGCGATAAGTTTATACTTATTGTGAATGTCATCAACTTTATTCCAATTCGAAGGACCATTTTGAAATTCAAAAAAAGGATGCGTTAAACTTAGGAAAGGAAGGTTCAGAAAGGATTTGCAAGTTTGGTAAGCGATAACTTTGCCCTTATTATGAATTTCAGCAACTTTATTCCAATTCGAAGGACCATTTTGAAATTAAAAAAAAGCTTCGTTAAACTTATGAAAGGAAGGTTCAACAAGGATTTGCTAGTTTCGTAAGCGATAAATTTGCACTTATTTTGAATTTCAGACTTTATTTCAATTCGAAGGACCATTTTGAAATACAAAAAAAGCTTCGTTAAACTTAGGAAAGGAAGGTTCAGAAAACATTTGATAGTTTGGTAAGCTCTAGGTTTGTACTGTTTGTGAATGTTAGCAACTTTACTCGAGTTCGAAGGACTATTTTTATACCATACACTCGTTTATAACGAATCATAGTTACACTGTCCAAGTGTTTTAAGTCTTTAAAAAAAAACCTTAGTCAAACTTAGAAAAGGAAGCTTCAGAAAGGATTCGCTAGTTTGGTAAACGATAATTCTGTACTTTTTGTGAATGTTAGCAACTTTACTCGAGTTCGAAGGACCATTTTTATACCATACACTCGTTTATAACGAATCATAGTTACACTGTCCAAGTGTTTTAAGTCATTTTGTATCCCCTTTTCTACATTTTAAATACCATTTATCGCCAATTGGCCATCGATTGTTCGGTTAAATAGACGGATGCAGTGTGAAACATAAAATGTATAAATTCGTATACGAAAATATTGTTAACGTTAAGCACTTGCAAAAAAAACTATCATATTGCTTTGTAATTGAAAGTATAAAAAAATAAAAGTTGCTAAACGAAGTAAAAAACAAAATTGCGAGTTGTTGTTACACAAAAAAAAAAAAGGAAGTTAATGGCCACTACATGCAAAAATAACAACATAATCACCAGCCATTAGTGCAAACCTTTTTAGTACAACAGCTTTAACATAATCTGGGGTAAACAGAATCATACGAGTACACAGCTGCATACAGAAAGCAGAGAGTAAAAAATTTTTGAAGCATGAACTCGTATTTTTGTTGCTAAATTTATATTTGTTTTAAGCATCCTTTTCAAGCAGAGTTTTTTGTGTTTTATTTTTTTATTTACTTTAAAGAAGTGTTAGTTAGTTTCTGTTTTAACCCAGAGAAAGGTTAATAGTTTAAGTAGTGCAACTTACACAAGAATATTTTAAATGTTTGAAAAATATGAGTTAAAAATACGTTTGTGCTTTTTTTTCTTTCTTTCTTTTTTTTCAACACTGAGGTTTCGACCTTGATAAAAAAGATAATAGAGACTAGCGCACCATAAAAAATATATATATGTATATATGTATAAAAAAAGAAACATTTCTGTAATTTTTCTTTATAAAATGTCTAAAGACAAGCAGAAATCTCTTAGTACAAAATATAAAATCAACGCCCAAATATATGCAACATAAAGAAAATCTGGGAAATAAGAATGCAACTAAAGAAATTGCAAATAATTTTTGCCTAGAACTTGCAACCTAAAAAGTAAAAAATTCTTTCTTATAAATACTAATGCCCATAGTTTTACTTGAGATGACAAATTCCTAAAAAAATAAAAAATTATTAAACGCACAAGTCTACCACCACTCACAATGGAAATATAAAATCAAACAGAACAAAAAAAAAATTTTGTGTTATGAAATCACAAAAACTTCTACAAGATTGTCATGATGTTGATTATAAAGAAACAAAGAATACAGGAAATTTTTTATGACAGATAGCCATGGTAACAGATATGCCAGCTAGAAAGTTTGATACAAAAGGAAACATGTCTAAGGAAAAAAATATATAATAAAGTTTACTTTTAGGATGGGAGAGTTAAAAGAATTAAGGAGATTTATTTTCTTTTGAGAAGCAAAAAAAAAAAACACAAATGAACTGAAGTCTTTAATTTTGTTAATTTTGCTGGCACACCCATAAAAATTGAGCTGCTCAACACCGTCACCATAAAATTTTTAAGAGTTTGAGTAGAAATAAAATTGAAGACTTGCGCTGAAAAAAAAAACAAAAATTGGAATTTAAAATTGTTCTCCTATTCTATTCATTACGGAGGGTTTTTATTGTAACCAAATTTAGAAAGAAATTTCCATTTACATTAATATTTTTTTATAGAACTTTTTATTTTTTAAGTTATATGTCACTTCTTGTCCATTCAAATGAATATTAAGCTGTCAGACGTCGTCAGAATTTGTGTGACTAACTTTTATTTTTAAAGAACATATAATTTTTATTACTAATCTTTAGTTGTATATTTTCTGAAGAAAAATATTAAAAGATTAAGCAAGAGGCTGACATTTTGCCTGGACATGAATACGTTTTTTAGGGATTTTCTTAGAGCAATCAATAATAATGAAAAAAGTTACTGCCACTAAAAGAGCTGTGAAAGATTTCTTTCAATTTGTTAAAGAAATTCTTTAAGAGTTTTAATCAAATTTATAACTCTGCCTATCATTTCTATCGGACCTCTCATCTAAAACACATTTTATAAGAGTGGAGACTTGATGTTTGAGCAAATTTTGACAAAATATTGTACAATTCGGAATCAAAAAATTAAAGTTAAGTGCATAACTTTTCATTACATTTCTCTCTAACTGCTTACCAATATAAGCCTGATACGGAGTTCATACGGAATTTCAGGTTCTCATACAAACTCTATGTAAAAAAAATTACAGAAATTCAGGTTGGTAAATTTTATAAACGAATTTCCATTTGCTAGTACGGACTTTCAAAAGAAAAATACAAAAAATTTTGTAAATTTATTGCCTATCTTAAGGATTCTAAGATCTGCAGCCCTTGCTATTACGGGTGCACCACGGACCACTCCCTCCAAGGCGCTCTTCGTGATGATGCACTGGCTGCCAGGGGATCTCATGGTAAAGCAAATTGCTATGAATTCTGTAACTAGATTACAGTCGGCAAATGCGTGGTAAAAGCTGACTTGCGGTCATTCTATAATAGGAGATCAGTTGAATGATCTACCGGCCAATATAGATTACCGATCACCCATACCTCTGCCTGACAATAGATTCAAATCTAACACATCGGGCGCATCCAACTCGTCTATAGGGGCAGAGGAGGATGTGCTCGAGGTGTATACGGACGGATCGAAGTCACATAGGGGCGTGGGTGGGGGAATCTTTATTCCTCGCTTTCAAAAGAGGATAAGCTTCAAGCTGGACAGTAGGTGTAGTATACTACAGGCTGAAATCTCAGCGATAAGTAGAGCGGCTAAATGGTTGAGGTATTATAGGATATACAACTGGGATATCCGTATATTCACGGACAGCAAAGCTGCCATTAGAAACATTGCGGGTGTCTTTACGACATCGAATCTGGTATATGACTGCCGAATCTCTCTTAACAAACTGGGAATGTATGCTGACCTGGAACTACAATGGATTCCAGGACATGCGAATAGTGTTGGTAACAATATTGCGGATGAGCTGGCTAAGGCTGGAGCTCAAATGCAGGATGAGGATATTGATAGGTTGGTAGGTGTTCCGATGAATTGCTGTAAAATGCAAATACAGCAGAACCTTTTCAGGGTTGCACAGGCTAGATGGTTACATGAGGTCACATGTTCAACCTCTAGAATGACATGGCCCTGTTATGATATGAGGAGGTCCGCAATATTGGGGAGGATTCCAAGAGGACAACTCCGCAATTTGGTCGCAGTCCTAACAGGACATTGCTACATAGGCATACATGCTGGTAGATTAAATCTACCTTATAATGATTTCTGCAGAAGCTGTCAGGACGAGGAAGAGGAGGAAACTGTTGAGCATTTTCTCTGTCATTGCCCAGCACTTGCGGAGGTGCGTTCACTCCACATGGGGGCTCCGATACTGCAAGGTTTGGAGAGTCTGTCGGAATGTGAAATCGGTAGTGTGAATTCATTCATACGCCTTTCGGGTTGGTTTCAGCTGAATACGGATAATGTATATGATAAATGAGGATGGGCAGCCCACCTTAATCTGCCCAGGCAGCACAACGGGACCTCTAAGGACCCAAGTGGGCTGGTTTACTATAAAATCAGCAGCCTGTCATAACCTAACCTAACCTAACCTAGGGATTTATATATATAAGTGGAGACTTTTTTCAGTCAACTGATACAAAAATTAATGTTCAAACAATTGTTTGGTGACGGAATTTTTGACATTTTCAATTTTTATCAAATTGTAATTAATTTTTTGTGTTTTTGTATATTGTATAATCAAAAATAAATGAATTTATGTGTATGCAAACATAACTCTACACAAAAGGCTACACGATTATTTTTCCGTCTAGAAATAAATGTAAATTTACAAACCTGAAATTCCGTAAGAACTCCGTACCGGGCTTTAAAAACAAATTTTGCAAAAAATTTAAAAAAAAAAATCCATTAAGTGGAGACTTGATATTTACGCAAATTCTGCTAAAATATATAACACACTTCTGAATCAAATAATTACAATTAAATTTATAACTTTGCATAGAATTTTTTCTAACTTCGCATTTATTTAGAAAGGAGTTTCCTAAACAAATTTTTTAAAAAATCTATTAGTGGAGACTAGACATTTCAAAAAATTTTACAAAATATTACGCACTTCTGAATGAAATCATCACAATTAAATTTATCACTTTTTATAAAAATTTTGTTAGCTTCTCATTTATTCAGAAACGAATTTCGTAAAAAAAATTTTTTTTAATTCTATTGATTGGATACTTGCCATTAGCGCAAAATTTGACAAATAGTATACGCTTCCGAATCAAATAATAACAATTAAAGTTTATAACTTTTCATATTATTTACATATATTGAAATTCTTATTCATTTAGAAAGTAGTTTCGTAAAAAAAAATTTGTTAATTCTATTTAGTGGAGACTTGATATTTTACCAAATAAATTTATAACTTTTCATATCAATTCTTTCTAACTTATCATATATTTAGAAACAAATTACTTAAGAAATTTAAAAAAAATTCTATTGAGTGGAGACTTGATATTTGAAAAAATTTTGCGCACTTCTGAATCAAATACTTTAAATTTAATTTATAAATCTTCATATAATTTCTAACTTCTCTTCATTTATTTCGAAACAGCAGTTTTTAAAAGAAAATTTTTCGAAAATTCTATTGAGTGGAGACTCGATGCTGGAGCAAATTTTGACAAAGTCTTACACACTTCTCAGTCAAATAATGATAAAAAAATTTATAAATTTTCATAAAATATTAACCACTTTTGAATCAAATAACAATTTAATTTATTAATTTTCATATAATTTCTTCTTCTAATTTATTTTGAAACAAATTTTAAAAGAAATTTTTCCAAAAATTCTATTCAGTGGAGACTTGAATTTGAGCAAATTTAAAAAAAAAATTACACACTTGCATCAAATAACGACAATTAAATTAAATTATATAGAAAAAAATTTTATAAGATTTTTTTTTTTTTAATTTCAATGAGTGGAGACTTTATATTTGAAAAAATGTTGACAAAATATTTTATTTTGTATTAATATTTTTAAAAGAAAAGTTTTCAAAAATTCTATTGAATTCTATTCTCAATCAAATAATGCCAAAAAAAATTTTAAATTTTCACACAATTTTCTTCTAACTTCACATTTATTCAAAAATTTATTTCGTAACAAATTTTTTAAAAATTTTTATTGAGTGGAGACTTCTAACAAGTCTTGGCAAAATATTACACACTTCTATATCAAATAATAAAAATTAAATTCATTAATTTTCATACAATTTCTTCCTGACTTTTAATTTATTTAAAAATTAATTTCGTAAAAAATTTATTAAAAAAAATTTATTGAGTGGAGACTTGATACTGTAGCAAATTTTTGACAAGGCATTACGAATTTCTGAATCAAATAATGACAATTAAATTTATAAATTTCATAAAATTTTTTTTTCTAACTTCTAACTTCTCACTTGTTTAACAATTTATTTTGGGAAGAAATTTTTTTAACAATTTTATTGAGTGGAGACTTGGTACTAAAGCAAAATATTACGCACTTCTGAATCAAATAATGAAAATTTAATTTACAGATTTATATATAATTTCTTTTTAACTTCTCATCTATTTAGAAACAAATTTTAGGAAAATTTTTTCAAAAATTCTACTGAGTGGAGACTTGATATTTGACCAAATTTCGACAAAATATTACACACTTCTGATTCAAACAATGAAAATTTAATTTACAAATTTTCATATTTCTTTTGAACTTCTCATTTGTTTAGAAACAAATTCTTTACAGAATTAAAAAAAAAAATCTATTGAGTGGAGACTTGATATTTGAGCAAATTTCAAGAAAGTATTACCAAAGAATATAAATCGTAATATGATTTATATTTTTTGGTGTGAGTCAAGTAGTGACAAACAAATTTATAAATGTTCATGCCATTTTTACGTTTTAAATAAATACACTGGAACCTATTATACAAAGCGGTATCAAAACTAGGCGATTTGACGTACAGATGCCGGCAGTAATTTGAAAAAAAAAATTATTTTGTGAAAAGTGACAATCGGCCATGTCACAGAGTTCAATTCCGTTTGGAATCGGAATTGAATAAACCTCAAAATGTCAAGTCCTAGCTGGAGCATACCCCAGCCTACCACCGCATCCCACAGTCATGACACACATGACAAATTTCCGTATTTCAGTTTTCTTTTTTAGACACCATCTCCTACAAAAATAAGGTGGATTGAATTCCGATTCCGAACGGAATTTATTTCTGTGACATGGACGAATATGTGTTTTAACTTTCGAGGCGACACGTTGTTTAGTATTATTTGCGAAATAAATTTTTTAACCGGAAAAATTGGCCAGCGTTACCTGAGAAAGATGCACGAACCGTGTCGTAAGCATTTGCGCTGGTTTTGTACAAATTTTAGTGGTGGAAAAGCAATTATTTTCAAAAAAAACATTTTCACTAAAAACTTACTCTGTTTTCATTATCACAGGCAAACTATGCATATCAACAGTAGACATAAGCCTTCCGATAAAAGTATAATTTGTTTAAAAGTATTTTCGTCAAAACTCACCTAAAAAGAAAGAAGAAAAAATAACATAATTAGTTTTAATTAAATGCTCATTTTTATTCCAACTGTTCAATTTTGAGTTAATAATAATAAAACTTTACAAAATAATGTGCAATATGATGCTGAAATTTAAGCCAGCCTTTATATAGTCAATATTATTAATGAAAATATGATAAATTTTCCACCATTATTTAATTCATTAATCCCACAAATATAAAATATTTAAGGCAAAACCCACATTTAACTGAATGCGGAAATTTCAATTCAAAGCATACTTTTTGTTTGATTTTATTTTTATATTTCCTTTTTTTTCTTCTTGGCTTACAAAATATTTTTCCAAGGATTTGAAAATATAGTTTTTAATTATACATAATTTAAGGCAATGCAGATAAGTTTTTATTAGTTTTTTTTTCTTTTGCTCTCCCTCTTCTTCAATAAATATTTATATTTTTTTTTTTGGTTGGTATCCAGTGTTAAATTGAACACCCGTATCGAAAAAGAAAAACTTGGCTGAAAAAGTGAAATAGTTCACACAAAAAAAAAAAAACAAAATTAAAAAAAAAGAACTTGAAATAAAACAGAAATCTGTGTAAAATATTTTTTATTTTATGTACGTATGTATGTATAAAAAAAACCCAAATAATAAATAAAATGTATGTATGTATGTATGTGTGTTGTAATTTAATATTTATAAGTTTTTGGCAAAATATTGTGCAACTTGTATAATTTTCAAAGTCAAATTTAGGGGGTTTACGGGTTAATTGAAATTGTGTAGCAAAGCTTCCATGGAATAGAATAATAATGGGTAAGTAGACCTCTGAATTTTTATTGGCAAATGCGCACTCGTTTAGGACTTGTGGGAAATAAAAAATAAACCTAAAGAAAAACTCTCAAACATAATGGGCTTAATTAATTAATTAGATTAAAGAAAAAGTGTTACAATGTTATTTAGTCTAGTACAAAATCGTCGTAGTCGAAGTCGTAATAAGGCCCAATACTTTAAAAAACATTTCACAACAAACCTCTTTATATGATTCTGAATAGTTTTTTTTTAAGTCTACTGACGACTTTCTTAAGCAGAAACGAAATACGTACATATAGACGTTGCTTATTCACACTATAATTTTAAAACATGTTAAATCAAAATGATATAATAGTTAATCAGAGTTGTGCACATTACATTTGCGACGATTAATTAAGTTATCATTTTGACAGTTAACTTATTTTTTTTGTACAAAAACAAAAATGTACAATCCTTAAAATTGTTAAAAATGCAAAGCAAGGTTTTTCTTGACTGTCTTTTGCCTTCATTTTCTTTTTTAAATACTAAAGTAAGAATATGGAAATATTTTTTATGGTCGATACTACACCTGTTTGCTATATTTTTTCTATCGATGTTACACTTTAAACTTTAAAACTTTAATCATGTCAATTGACGTACATATGTATGTATGTATATACCCTACAATAATAGTATCAGTCAATTGACCTTTAATTTGATCGGTAGTCATGCAGGATATATTCATCATTGCGTAGAACAAAGTTTCTTTCACATTATTAAAGGCAAAATGAAAAATTTTATGGAAAGTTTTGTGTACTAACTCTCTCTCTAACTAATGAATTTCTTCGACTATATAACATATATTCGATTGTTTACTAATCAATGATAACATAAATATTAGTCAAACTTGACTGATAATAATTGACTAATATATCCCCCACCAATTGAACCATGATTGATATACTGACGATAAATATACTTTTTATATTATTTTAATTGTCTTTTTATTATAAAAACTAACTTAAAAATGCACAAAATAACCTAAGCGGTATGTAGCCCTCTTTACAACTTTTAACCACCAACGCGCCATTCTTTTTACAAATATCTAAAACTTTACAAATAAATATCACTACCTTATTATAGATAGAATGGCCCTCACTCATTATTTTTTTTTAATCAAGATTTTATCGAAATATACAAAAAACTCGATTCCAAACAAATAATGAGTTAGAGCCTTTCTATATTCAGGTAACAATATATATGTATGTACATACCATGTCAAACTATTCAATATGCAAATTTGCAATTTTCAGACAAGCGCAAAGGCCAGTCAATTGTAAATGTAAAGTCAACGTATTGTCAGGCTTAAAACATTTCTTATCTAGTTATCTATCGTCCATGGGAATTTCAGTATTTTGAACCGAGGCATATAGTGTAAATTAGGGCACCAAGATAACGAATCTAATATATGAATTTTGCATATTGGATAGTTTGATGTGGTGGGGACGATAGGTACATTAAATTAAACTTTGTAAATTTCTTTTATTCACTATTTTACTTAACTTTTTTAACACTTTTATAAATTATTTCATTATAATGTCATGGACCTTGCCATCACATACGAAATAAAATCTCATTTAATCGTCAGTTACCGCCTCTCGATTGGTGGCAGCAGTCGATCCTCGACCACTTTTTTGCCCATTTCGATCGGTATTTCGGTGATAGCTTGACGAATATTGGTTTTCAAATGCTCCAATCGCGTAGACGGCCTTTGGTGTTGCCCCACTAAGTTATCTAACGGCGTCAAATCACATGATCTTGGTGGCACTTTGACGTCGCCAAAACGTGAAATTGCTCACTCTGGAAACTTCTCATGCAATAAAGGCAAAAACGGTCGAGTTGTGAAACTCGTGCCACCGCATTGTTGAAACTAAGTTGTTTTATAATCTTGCCCACTCCTAGCACAGCAGTTCGATTATGACGACCATAGACACCTACCTGGTGGCACCGTCTTTTTTAAACCACATATCGTCCAATTCATAACCTTCAATAGCAGGACAAAAAAATTGGTTATCATACGTACATATTGCTCTGAATTGACGGTAGCTGCTCTTCGGATTATCCGTCACACTTTCACTAACAGAAGCGCTATTTTCAGCAGTGCACTCATTTCGATGATCCGCAGGCTTGGCTAAAGTACCTTGACTACAAAAACCGAAGTTCCTGGGTTGAAGCCTGGTATCCGGCAGTCATTAAATATTAACACCACGCATTTTGCTGATGTGCATTAGTTGTAGGAAAGTTCAAGTGATGAAGGCATAGGCACTGGTCACTGAACTACACCGGCTTCAGCGGATACTAATCCTAATCATCAGAGCGCCCTCCTTCATACGTATTGTGTAGCAGAATCATTGGCGAAGTAAAGTAACCAATAAGATGGCTACTAAGCACAGCTTCGAAAAAATTTAATACGCCTCATTGACACCAGAGGCGCTGCAATACTGCATTAGCAAAAACGTGCAAAAAGCATCATTATCAGTATACCTTTCCTAAAGAAGGTCACACCTACTAATAATAGTAGGCATTCATTACCTGAGTGTTACTTCTCTTAAAAAAAAAAAGAAAAAAAAACTGGAACACTTCACGTCTCCTCAAATTTCTTAGTAATCTTGAACATTTCTTGCACAATAGATCGATTATGACGATAACGTTTTCACCACCACTTTCGTAGTAAATTTTAATTATTTTTACGCGTTCGACGGTTGTTAAACGATCCATATTCGTGAATGGCAAATCTGTCAATAAATAAATGACTGAAATATCCCAGATATTTGACAGCTGACAGCCTTCCCAGACTAGGAAAACTATTCAAATTTATTATTAATAGCACTCACCTCCCTTTTCACAATGTATGGTTAAGAGTTAACGTGAACTTTAGCTGCAAGTTCTTCATACAAAACTTGGCGTTAAGGTCCCTGTTAGCTTTTAATTGTATATTGTGAAAAGGGCCGTTAATCACTATTGAGGTGATTAGCAAGACATATGTGAACTGGGTTTAAGTGGAATGAAATAAATATTTGTGCCTAATGAGGAAAATGCATTTCAATTAGAAATTAAATATATTTTGTTATTTCTTAACTTTTATTTCTGGCAGCTTGCCGCCTGCTGCTGTCATTGTATCAAGCTTTCTCACGTTTCGCACAAATTGTACAACTATATTTTCAAATTAATTAATTCGTTTTATGTCATCTTTAATTTTATTATTGCTTTTCGCTTGCGTTTCCTTCAGACACACATATGTATTTCTGCTCAGACACTTAACGCCCAATTTTTCTATACACACTTTTATCACCACAGCCGAAATGACCAATTAACCTTTCTATCGTTTATTATTCTTATTATTAAACGGCTAGTAAACATTTATTAAATATAATAAATTATTAAGTACTTATTTTTTATGTATTTTTCTATGCTTTGTTTGTTTGAATATTTGCGAATTTTATTTATCAAAGTTTGTGATTTTTTTTAACACACACGAGTACAAAAGTTAAAAACATTTTTGGCAGCTTTACAAGAAATTTAATTAATTTTTATTATTAGTCAGTGATCAATCAAATTGAAGCTATGATGACTTTGTAATAGAAATAGGAAATTAATTATATCGAATTGAAATATGTACGACGGAAAATCATTTGTTTTTTTTTTGTTTTAAGCAAAAGAAGACTCACATGAACAGGTGGTGTCTATATATTGGATGTCAAATTATTTTGCAAAGACTGCTAATAGTTCCATTATAGTACATTTGTAACAGGAATAATTTAATTTAAATTGCGCCTTAAGGCCGGCAATGAATTTTTATGTATAACAATACAATTATTATGCTTTAAAAACTGAAAACATAAAGACACAAAAGCATTTCCCAAAGTAAATAACTGTTAGAGTATGAAGCATTCTATTCTTTTTATCTTTTTTATTAAATTTTATTTATTTATTTTATAAAGAGCCCAATCAATTGTGTCAAATTGCAACCAACCTTACCTTGCCTTCTACTTTTTGGTATACCTGTTTTGTTTCTTAACTTTCTTTGCATAAACTTTTTAAAACTGAACTAATTTTTAAATACATATTTGTAAAAAAAATAAATAAAATAAAATAAAAACATTAACGCCATCAAGGCTTTCTAAAGTTGCATACATACATACATACATTATGTGTACGTCTACTTTTTGGCAGGTCTCATTTTATTTTACTTTTCACTTTTTTTTTTAAGTTTTGCAACTTTTTTTTTAGTTTACAAATATTTATTTACGATTCTTAAGTAACTTTTCTGCTTGAGTTTTTATTTGTATTGAAAGTAAAAATTCAAAAGAAAATCGCACAAATTGCCAATACTGTGAGTTATTTTGGGTCAACAAATCGTATGCGAAAGCAGAAATAGTAATAAAATAATGCGCCTAAGGATAGGCCATAAATATTGCACAGAATAATGTATACGTGGCCATTTTTGTTTTTATACAGTAGTTCCATTAAAGGAACAAATTTATAAATAATAAATTAAATCATAAAAAATTTAATATTTTTAAAAAGCAATTTTAGTAATGTGTTTTTTGTTTAAATATTAAAATTTACATTGTGAGACTTTTGGCAAATCCGACACCTATTAGATGCCAGTTTGTATTTCTGCCAGGCAAATTTTTATTTAGTTATCAGTTTTCTTTTAAATCATTTTAGCCTTTGCGGGTATAATGTAGTAAAAGTTGCGGATCAGCAAATAAAATATGGTATTAACAAGATTAACAACAGTTTAATGATTTATTACGTCTTTCATTGTAGTTTATCAGGACACACACACACTGTAATATAGATAAATGAAGTTAAACTTATGGTGATGAAGGAGGAAGCACTTTTCCTTATCAAGTGTGAAAAAGCTGATGTATAAAAATTAATTCTTTGACATTGATGTAGTGAAAAAATTTATAATGCGAGATGGACATGTGACAGATAGATAAGTATTTGCTAGTTGGAGAGTCCGAATCACAATGTTATATTTTTGTTTCCTCAAATTTTCTATCATTTCATGCAACTGTACACAAAATTTTTACTCCTTAAAGTAAGCATGCAATTTCTTATAATTCGTTATATAGAGAAATTAATATTTATATCCACTATTGTACGATCTTTGCTTCTATAACTCATCTTCGTTCTTATGACCATAATTTCTACAAATAAATTTCTACACTAATGCAGATATCTATCGTGTAAGTTAAATTTCATAAGTGAAACTCTTAAGTACATGTAAACCTCCAAGCTATATGCACAATGTGCGAGCTTTTACAAAAGAGCTTTGTGCTTTCACACCAGCGAGAGCACAGCAGCCAATCAGGGGGTCTACTCTGTAATTCGAAACGAAATATATAACTTGTATGTTAACTACATGGAAATTCGAAAGCATTTTCTTTCATTTCGAATTACAGAGTATACCCTCAGATCTTTCTTTTAAAGCTGTTTACCTCAAATGCAAATGTCAGAGTATGCCTGCTTGGACTTAGCTGATATAAATGTTACTTAAATCATCTGTATATGGAAATTATGGGCATTAGTAATATTAAATAAGAATTTGGAAGATTTTTAAAATATACTCTTGTCCCTGAAACGCGCATACCTTTCCTTCTTTGAAATCTAAAATACTGGAGTGTATGTAGCAGTTTTAATAAATAGTTCAAGGCAGCACCCTCAACGCACCAGGAGGCTATTTGACATATTTGTAATGGCCAATAACCCATAACCCCAAATACTGCTGCGAGTTTGTGATGATTATGGCTCCTGAGCGAACTTTTCTCAGTAGCAATTCCCCGTGGCGATTGCTTACACATCCAAGCATGAGCCCTTGCATACGGAGAATGTATTAGACTGACTCTTTTTCTTTCCGCCTGTATCGAAACCACAGGCTGTTTACGTACTGGTCCTTCGGAAGACCTGAATGCTGTAGTAAAGATTGTTCTTCTAGACTTACAGCTATTGGCCAGGTCCATAAGCACTGGTGCAGGCGGCATCCAACTAACGGACGTCAAAAACATAAGGACATGCAAAAATCTTAAATCGACTTCACAACTAAGGAAAGCCTCTGATTGCAGGGTGCCCAAAACGGAGTTTGGCCGAACTTTAAAAGTCCTTCTCCCATTCGGAAGGCAATGGAAAAAGGGAGAAATAATAAATGATTATCACACCAGAGCATACCCTGACGGATAAGGAATGATCTGCGGCATGTAGTCAAGAGTTTTCAGGCTGATATGCTGGCCACAAGAGAGGCAGATCAAATGCTGTGTGAGAGAAATGTGCGGAGGAAAATCGGCAGTTTTAGAGACAGCCAGGCAGCACTTCTTTCGCTATCCAGACTTCGTAGTCAGACCAAAACGACTTTAATCTGAGTTCCTGCACACAGTAGCTTCATCGGCCATAAACTTGCGGATGAATTAGCTAGGGCTGCCTCTAATCATTGCCAGTTGCAGTGCCGCTTGGCACCATTAAAAATAACATTCTCTTATGAAAGCAAAATACAGCCTATTCAACAGTCTAAGTGCATACACGATTCGTAAAGAAAATATGGCCAATAAATATTAAACAAACATATAAAGAACATCATGATCGCGATATTGACGGGCGACTGGGCGTAGCAGGCTAGGCCTTCCCTATGATAAATTATTTCGCAGCTATCAAGAACAGGACAAAGAAAACAGTTTCTCACCTGCTCTACGAGTGCCGGGCATTAAACAATAACCGTTAAACATTTTTAGGAAAGATGACCTATCGGAGTTATCACAGATTGGAATAGGTGACCTCATGGATCTAGCACTGGATTCAGAAATTTTTCATGGGTTAGGACTCGAACGAGTACAGTAATATTTATCAAAATGGAATCTCTCGATTCTACTTGAATGCTTGTCAGTGACAAGCAACCAGACTATAATGAGGTGTTGCATTTTAATTCTTCGAATATAAGGACCTAATAACGGTCCTACTTGACTCAGGATTGATTAAGGATTCCTGATTTATTCGTAAGAATCTAAAATGGTATTATCTTTGAATATTTGCCTAAATGCGTACAGTTAAAAATAAAAAAACGCTCATATGCAAAAACACACGCACTAATTTTAAACCGAATACGCATAACATCCAACAACTATGTTTAAACACATTTTTTAAGTTACGCAGCACAAACAACTATAACTAAAATTTATAGACTGAGTGAGCTACAATCACATGCATGAGTATAAAAATACTCTGATTATCAATTGGCTACATAGAAGTATATACACGGATATTTTATTTACACACACAGACACATAAAGTATATTTTCAAACATACACAAACACTCACACACACCTACACATTTTCCATTCCATTTTATGTACATAATTGTATGTATACGAAGGCGAATGATGAATAAATATCCCGAGTATCATGCGTATATTTTATTTTGTCCGATTAAATATCCATAGCCTGAGTATAAGCCCTGCAGGAAATGGAACTGACACAAGACTAGTCAAGTGATCGGTCTTTAAGTGATAGGGACCAGTCGGAGTTCTAACACTATGAAGCGGACCAGTCAGTTTTACATGGGGATGACCTAGTATGGGGTTGATTGATACTTTGTATACGTCTTTTGACTTGCCACTGAACTAACTATTCCACAGTGAACTATTCGGTGTAGAATAATATAATTATTTAAAAATGTCATTCCAACACTCAACTGTAACAATGAAAACCTATAAATAATTTTTGTTTTTATTGTTACAAATTCAATTATAATTTATTTTTGAGCAGATATTTTTTAGAACTCGATCTAATAGCCTCGTGCATGACAGGCTTGCACACTACCCACTCGACCACAGAAGCACTCATATTTCAAAGTCTTTCGCCTTTCTTATATATACAATAAACCAAAAAAAAAAATATTCGTAATACATAATACATGCCCTACGGAGTCTTTCTTATATAGACATACTAAATAAAAAAAATATTCGTAGTACATATAATATATAATATTCGTAATAGTGGCCTATTGAACTATGGATGAACTAATGGAGAATCAAAGTAAACGAACAAAAATGTGTTCAGGTAACATTTACACTCTGAAGAAAGAGATACTTGTTCCAAACTTGTTCCTCAACATACACCTTGATCGACGGCTTACATGGAAACACCACATTGACTCTAGCGAACACAAATGAAGCTTAAATTAACTCAGATACATTGGGTGATTAACTAGTAAAAATTCAATCCTCAGTCTAGATTGTAAGCTTTTAATATACTTTTGAAACCTTTATGGTGCTACGACGGAATTCAGCTACGGGTAACCTGACCACACATACCGCTATTGAAATTTTCAATCTTTTATTAGATTTTTATTAAAATGTAACTGATACAAATTCCATTCAAATATTTTTTAAGTGCAGTTATTGCTTAACTATCCAAATCCCTGTGTGCTTCGTAGTTCAGCTAATTCGTAGAATACAATTCTCATTATTAACATGTCATGAAGGGTTTTAAAATTATCACTGCATTATTTTCTTTCTGAATCGACGTAATTTCAAGTTTGTGCTTGTATAGATTTATAAGCCTTGACACGAATCTTGCGCTTTAACAGAGCTTTATTAGTGTCTTAACAGAGCTCTGTTAAGCTATAATGCATTTCTAAAGGACTTTTCCAGTAAATGAGGCAACCCAGACGGAAAAAAGTAATGCTCCTCCTTTGTTATTGACCATGAATTTATTTCTGAAAACCATGAATTTGAACTGGATACTCGAATTGCCAATGCTGAAGGATACGCACTTTTGGAAGTCAATGCTGTCGGATGATATTGGTCATAGATTAATGTCCAAGTGGTCCTTTAAAAACGTGCATACTCAGAATTTCTTAAAGTTCGAGTTTTCAGGAGTTCTTCAAATTTTCTAATGTTAGAAACTGCGAAAGCTGTGTATCTTAGGTACACACGAAACTGTATATGTGCATATTACACATCCCGCTTTCTAAAAGATATTTATTTTTAAATCTCAGTTTTTGATGGATAATGTCCCGCTTTCAGCTTTCAAAAAAAAAACATATATTTATATTATTTGATAGGTCCTGGACTCAGCTACAATACTAGAACGAGTCCCAATAACTAAAACGAGTCTGTTGAAGCTTTTTAGCTTTTAAAATGTTTAGTAATTCTCAATTACTTTATGGTAGATAATTCCATTTTTTTTTCAAGAATCTGGTTGGACATTTTCTGATAAATTTGCATTAGCATTAACATAATGCAGCGTATAGAAAATATTAAACAACATAGTTACCTTAATATTGAAATTATTTTTTTTTTTAAATCGATATTTTGGCATTTTTCAATATATTAGATACATCACGAAAATGGTGAATATGTAACCATTTACACGATATATCTTCTTTCCACCATACACTACGCCCTACTTTTTTCAACATTCCCATTTTCTCAAGTCCTACGACGAGTACGCTTGGTTCAATTGTCAGCAAATTTTCTGCAGGGAACATACTCAGACAGTGAGGGACAGTAAATGAGATAAATAGGCATGTTTTTAGTTGTAGCGAAGTAGAGATGCTCTTGTATGTTGGAATCGGCTATAGCCATAGTTGCTTGAGATAAAATATGTGAGTGTACGAATTGTTTGCGCTACAATTATGGTTATACGCAGTTACTAAAATTTAGACTATTTACTTAGGTAATTTTTTTTTTTTTTTTTTTTTTTTGAGTACTCATTGTCAGTCTCTGGTATTCACCTTCCAGTTGCCCCAAAGGTTTGCCGAAATTCATGATAAGAATCATGTACCTCACTTTGCTGTGCAGCAGCTTTCCCTCTATCAGTTTTAAGGTAGTGCCATGCCTACTACGGCCATGATATAAAACGCCCTACTTATACTGAGCCTAAGTGCTCATCTTACTTAGTGTACCAGTAATGGCGATAATTTTGGTATACATAATAACAAAAATTAAAAATTGTAAAAACCCCCGATATATCGAGAAAACATGTGATATCTTCTAAATGGCTGTACCGATTTTCTTCAAACATAGTTAAGGACCTCCTCGATCAAACAACCAAATCGAAATCGGTCCAGCCGTTTGGTCTAAAGCACGGACAGACACACAGACACACAGATACACAGACACACACTACAAACTTATAACACCCCTTTTTTTGGTCGGGGGTTAAAAAGAAAATGGGAAATAGGATAAATTATTGTTTTGTTGTGATTTTGTTCTTCACACCCCAAAAGCTACGCTCGTATGCCGTTTGTTCTTTCGTCGCTATTCATAATCATCATTGTTTTAATTATTTAATTCATTTTTAATTCACATAATTTGAGAGCAGAATTTACCATGAAATATTTATCAATTGTAATTGCTCTATAACATTCGAACATTTTCTGCTTCAGTGCACAAATATTTTCTTTTTTATTGTATTTATAAACAGATACGATTTATGCATCCATATATACTTAGATTTGTGAAAGAATTATGCTTGAAAACACTATTAAAATAATAAATGTTTTTTGGTTTAATTACACTGTGATACACAAAAAATATTCAGGGATTCTAATGTACCAATTCTATTTTGTTGGAGTCCATGGATGACGAAAATAGGTCACTTCATAAACTGATTTTATAACGGTAAATGTAGTGAAAAACGGGGTTTCTTAGATTTTCAGTTGTAACTTCTTTATTTCCCAACGGATTTCTTTTAACTTTTCGTTGGTGAAAAGAATCGAATATTATCTTTCAATAAAGATATATTTTTTGTAAATCGACTAAGAAATGGCTAAGTTACAGTCGTTGAAGTGTACAAAAAATCCATTAAAAAGTATTCTTTTGTAACTCATAAGCAACTTATAGCCTGAGGAAAACAAAAGAATACTTTTTTAATTGGTTTTTTGTACACTTCAACGACTGTAACTTAGCCATTTCTTAGTCGATTTACAAAAAATATATCTTTATTGAAAGATAATATTCGAGCCTTTTAACCAACGAAAAGTTAAAAGAAATCCGTTGGGAAACAAAGAAGTTACAACTGTTTAAAACTGAAAAGCTACATTTACCGTTATAAAATCACTTTATGAAGTGACCTAAAAAAACCAACGGTATTTTCGTCATCCATGGACTCCAACAAAATAGAATTGGTACATTAGAATCCCTGAATATTTTTTTTCTCAACTTTTGTAGCACAGTGTTATAGTATTTTTTACGTGTATAATAAAAAAAAAATCCCTTATGATATTATATTTTGTGCGTTCTCTTCGTATATTTAAAAACCCATAAATTTAATTATACATATTTATTTTCGTTTGCTTTTAATGCTAAAAAAATATTTTAAAGCCATTAATTTTAAAAAGCAAATGTTTCTTTTCCAAAAAAAAAAAGCTAATTAAGGGGAAACTGGTGAAATTATTCACCACTAGCAGCAGCATATTATTGAAATTTATTGTTCTAAGAGAGGAAGTGGAACGAATCTATTCAGTAATCGGATTAAAAGCTTAGAAACATTTCCTTAAACTAATATGTATTATAATTTACAAGTTTCGTTAAAAAAAGGAAATGAAATTCGAATAGAAGTGAAAATGAAAAGTTATTCATGTTCCCTTCAATACGAAGAAGAAGAAAATAATAATAACTTTCAATAGTTTTTAGTTAAACTTGCAAAAAAACTGAAGCTCACATGCAATGTTTTTAAAGGGGGTCTCCACTACCTTCTTGGTACGGACATCATGTTGGCTAATCGCATATGGGCAATGGAGAACGCTCATGTCCATGTTTCGTTCATTCTCTGACATCGATGTTCGAACATATAACCGCCAAAAAAGCTTAGCCTACACATTTTTTGGATTTCGTTTTTTTTACGAAAATCGGTCATTTACGATCGCAAATAATCCATTTTGGCCAAAGCATTAATTTCAAAAATTATGTTGCTTAAGCTTTTTTGGTGGTTATGGCACAATATGGCTGAGCATCAGTGTTCGCCATGAAATTCGGCGTCCGCAACCTCTGCCATAAAAAGAAAAAAGAGACGTATTCACCACAAAAAATAACTTGATGAATTTTGCGCAGTTGCTCTGCCGGCGTCATGTTCATGTCATGTTCAAGTAGATGGCTCGTGAAGACGTACGGTTAGATACGGCTGCTAATAATGTTCTAGGTTGCACAAAAAATGTCCAGTCCGAAAAAAAAGTTGAGATTTTTATCTAATTGAAAAATCAGTAAAATCATTGACAAAAATTATTTTTAATAGGACCAGCACTCAGGGGATAACCCCTACTCATGCAACCTTAAGTGATGAAATTTAAGGAAAAGAAATTGTTGTTTCATCAAGATAATGCAACAGTTCACATCATCCACTACCATTGGCCAAAATCAATGAATTAAAGCTAGAATTGTTTCATCGTGTAGCTCTCTCGAGTTATATTCTATTATCAAACTTAAAAGAATGATTCGGTGATAAAGGTGATATGCCAACAATGGAGAACTGGAGTTTGCTTTTGATGAGGCAGAAATTTTTTATCATAAGCAGAGTATCGCAGCAATTGAATATCGCTGGCAAAAGTATATCGAACTAAAAAAAAATTTGCCAAATTTGGTGTGTTTTTTTTTTTTTGTCAGGTCGGTTAGCCATGAAACCACCCTCGTATATACAGTATTTTTTTTTTTTAAAGCAATATCATTTGCCCAAGCTGTGCTTTGCTTAAAAATCGTGTTAAAACTTTCGTCTAATTATTCAATTAACCCTTTTTGCTGTTGCTCGAATCAGATTGAACAACAGCAATTCCCAAGTATCTACACAATAACAATTCATTCAATGTCTCTTTATTTATTGTTTTATATATTTAATTTTTTTCATTTTTATTTTCTTTTTATCGCTCGTGTGTATTTACGAGAATTAATTACAAATTGTATAAACTTTTCTGTGTATTTTCTTTTGAAACACCTAAAATAAATGACTCATAAAAATTATGTATTGTGTGGCAAAAGCCACAAAAGGCAGCAAAATATGCTGCTTTCGTGTGCAACAAAATGTGGCTTATGAATGAAGGCTTCATTCAATTTGTTTGTTTGTTTGTTTTTCATTTTATTATGAGTCAAGGGTTACGTTTTTTTTTCTTTTCTTGTCCCATTAATATTTCTTCATCCACCTGCTTTAAATATTCTCTTTGGGCTTTATTGTATGTGGATACAAAAATTGTTTTCAAGACAAAAGTCTGATTTATGGATATAAAAGATAATTAATGTGCGAGTATTTACCAGAGACACAATAATTACACACTTGGGTAAAGGGATATCACTGCGTGTTAACACGAGCCAACAAATGAAGAAGGAAGCACAAATTAATATTTATTTGTAATATAAAACAACAAATCCTTATAAAATAAGAAACTTTGCATTTCTCGTATTCTTTTATAGTACAAGTTCATGTTTAAGCTGGGTTAATGCACAAAAATGATGCATTCCTCTAGCTAGTCTAAATTAACTTTAATTCATCCCTATCATGAATAACAAGTGAAATTTTTGTTCCTTTGAAATTTGTGTACCGCTCGAAACGTCAAATTCTATTGTAAATCTCACGTGAAATTTTCCCCCCTCCATCTTTCCCCAGTGAATGTAAAAAATGCAGGAACATTTGTACAGCTTAAAAATTAAAAACAATTTACCATTATTCCTGTTGTCAACATCGACCTATGTCAATACAATACCAACAAATTGGAGCTTGCCTAGCCGACAAGCTATTTTCTAGACTATAGGGAACAGATGTTGAGTGTCAATAGCATAAAATTATTTTTGAAAGCAAGCAGTCAAGCACCATTTTTTTATTATTTTTTTATTTTCCAATTAGAATATTTTTGTTTTCCCTATTACTTGCTATTATTTGAAATTGTTCCCCGGAAAAAATTTCTTGCGGAATTTTATTCATGATTGCCCTGATTGTATTGACATGACGTCGATGTCGACAGCTAAAATAAGGGTGATTAAATAAATAATTAAGCAAATTTAAAATTAATAATTAGAAATACATACAAATTACAATGGCAAGAATGTTGTAAATTTAAGGATGGTAAAATTGAGCTTCCATTACAAAAAAAAAAGCTTTCAGCAACACGATGAATCAAAACAATTCTCATATTCCATTTGCAATGAGAAGCTGAGTATAAAAAGCAGAAATCTACATCAAGTGACACCATGCACAAAGAACGCGGATGATGAAGCTGCTAGGGCTTTCGAAAACAGCTAATTGTTCCGTTCTACCAAGAGTTTGTCAGCCAAAAAGTCTAGTTTAACTGCTCTTGCCTAATTTAAAAAAATCATATTAATTAATAAAATATTTCTTTCTATAATAAGAACTGAAAATAAAGAAACTTGAGCCCAATTAAGAAATTATTCTTGGTTAAAATTCATTATAGTTCAATTAAATAATTACAGTGTTTTTATAAAAAATTATTAAAGCTTTATTAAGACTTTTTATGGAAATCTGCTTTAAGAATCCTTTATGAAGCCTTAATATTTTTTATAAATAAAGCTGATAACATGTATCATATTTATAGTATTTATTTAATAAATCGTAATGTAATTTTGGCGTAAGGTAAAAAATCAATAAATAGTTTTTTTTCTAAGCTTTTACTTATTTACTTCTTCTTATGGTTGTAATCATGTTTGCACGAACGGAAGGTGTTAATTTGCTACACCTCAATGAATATTTAGCACTTTACAACAAAACACACACACACCGCATAATACTCGTCGTACCAGGTGGAAGGTGACAGAAAGTCTGGAATTATGCATATTTAAGTAGTTTGAATGTATTACATATCATAGTCTGCCAGGTTCTTTTTTATTATTATCACTTTTTCTTCTTCTAACAAATACAAGATAAAACAAAAGGATACAATTGTCTTTAATAATATTTTGTTACTGCAGACATTCTGTACTCTCTATTGCCTCATAAGCTTATTACGCCAGAATACATATATTAAAAAAAAAATGGAACTTGGAACTTCTCGCTAATTTCAAGCTCAAAGCACTGGGAAATTTATAGGGGTTTGGAGTAATTAAAATAAAACTCGACAGCGTTATCTCTCGAATCATTTCACCGATTTGTATTAAATTTGCGGTATTCGCCGCAGTTTTTCAAGTCAAAAATAGGAAATGAATTCCCCAAATCCATTTTTAGTTATTAAAATGAAGCGCTTTTTCCTCCAAAATTTTCTTCAAGTCGATTTTAATCAAATTTAACAATCGACGTTGTTTTTTAAGTTTGTGAGCTTAAAGGTGGATTCACAAAATTTTCACGATTCATGCTGCGAACACAATTGGGACGAAGGACGAATTTATCGTTGCGAACTTTCGTAATTCAGAAATAAAACACATTTGTGCATATGAAAATTAACACAACAACACCGCCGTCGAATGAAATTCGTCGTGCGTAACGAAATTTGAGATAGATTAGGACCTGTTCGGAAACGCATCACTGCTCTGCATCATACGAGCAAACTTCAATTTAAAATGCGCTACAAGTTCCGTGATAATCGCTTTTGGTAGTAGCCACGACTGTAGCTTATATTTGACATTTATTTGTGTGTTATCTACTTCTTCTGATAATTATTAATGAACAAATAACACCAAGGTTTGTTGTAAATATTCTGCCTAACAACACATAGTTGAACGGAACAACTAGCCGTTTTCGAAGGCCACTAAACCTTCATCATCAGCGTTCTTTTGTGTTCGGTCCACTGCGTGTGGTGTCAGTTGATGTAGATTTCTGCTTTATATAATCAGCCATCATTGCAAATTCATCTTATTTCAACTTGCTGAAAGCTTTTTTGTAATTAAAACTCAATTTTACCATCTCTAAATTTAAATTTCCTTTTGCATCGCAGTGATGCATTTCCGAACAGGCCCATACAGGTTCTTTCATTTGGCTTTACTAAGTGTACACATTTCATTACGCCATCTATAAGCACGTAGCGAACATTCTAGAACAGCTCTCTGTAGTATAAAAGAAAGGTGGCACCCTGTGTGAGAGTCAGTCAGTGTAAATCAGATAATGGTAGAGTCAACATTGTTGAAAGTGAAGACAACTTGCGGAAGTAATTAAGTAAAGGCAGTGCGTCTGTAGTGTTTTATAAACAGTGAGCATCAGCAGAATAAGAGTCCAACCTAAATTAGAGCGTCAAACGTTGCGTTAGCAGAAGGGTACGCATTTTCAGTAAATTTATAAGTATAAAACATTATTTGAATATACATACTGCAAATCCATACCCTGCTGCTAACACAACACTCTAATTTGGGTTGGACTCTAACATGCAGTTTCCACAATGCAAGCAAGCCACTTGTCTAGAAAATATATATGAAAAACACTCAAATTTTTGAGTGATTCCTATACAAATTTTTAAGACAACGAGGAAGACGTAGGGGTAACCATTTGTGGTATATTTAAGTAATATATGTGTGTGTGTGTGTATTTAAGCTCTTGATCTGGATTAGTATAAGTGTTATTAGTAAATAAAGTGTCATTCTCAGCTCTAATTAGTACACTGGGATCTTTTATTAATTTTGCAAATCTTCCGAGTCCACGGAAAAGCGTTTTTAAAAGGTAAAAACGTAACAATATATATAAAATTAGGACTTGAACTTAATATTGAAAATAAATTATTTAATAGAGGAAGGAATTCACAATGAATAAATAAATCATTCATACATTTTAAATTACTTAAAACTCTAACCTTGTAATTACTATTAAGGAAAATAGACGCTGTTGACTTTCTATGGTATTATCAAACCTTTCATTGCTTTCAATATTGATTTATTTTGCAAAAGAAATTAATTTTTTATTTACGTTGGAAGTGCGTTAAAATTTTACATTAGCAGATGGCAAGCATTTCTATTTTCGTTCGCATTGGTTTTTGTTTGCCTTTTAATGCTGAACAACATTAGCAGGAGTCAAATCAGCTGCTACAGCGAGTATTTTCTGGTTCACACTGCAGACTAATGTTACAACAAAACAATAGAATCATACAACAATAATACAGTGGTACATTGCATACTATTCAGCTTGCCAATATTTCATTTTGGAAGCTAATATAATTTTATATAATAAAATAGAACCTTATGTTTCCGTGATACATTCATTCCATGTTGCTAAGAAATATTGCTATGCTTTTATTTTGTTTTGTTCTTTTTTTTGCCAAACTACAAACTAGATAATTTTAATTTATTTAATTTTCCCAATTAAAAATAAACATGCATACACATGTTCCCACACACACACACACACACACAATATTTTTACATTGAACACATAGGCCACATCAGGCTACCAACCACAATCTGTCGAACTGAGAATACGCCCGTGTATATGAGAACAATTATTTTGTTGTCATCACAACACAGCTACAAGGCTGCAAGACCACACTTTTGTTGCTGTCGCCAATTTGACCCAAACATTTGAAATTGCTCACTACAAAATAATTACGTGTTGTGTGTCTTGCTTCGAAAAATCGTCTGACAAAATTTAAAATAGAGAGTCTGAACACAATGCAACGATAATTTATTGCGGTGCGGTTTTTCATACGATTTTGAACAGTGATGCAAAATGTGGCACAATTGGGCCATTTGTGACACTTTTGGATGTTTGATGGCCCTGTGGTACTCTCGAGGCTATTTTGGCCCTTTCTGCTCAAAATTCAACTAATTCCTTCAAACCTTTGAGTACACTTTTTAAATGAGTTTTCTCCGTTTTAAAAACTACTTTTATTTTTGGAGATTTTTAAACTGGTTTCCGAAATCTGCGCCAGATTATGTTTTTAGTGGGAAAGCCAATAGTGCTTTAAACTTTTTCAAAAGGAAACAGAACAAGTAAATAACGAACATAGGGCGGTAACGCAAGTTCCAGAATTTAAAAAGCTCAAATATTTAAGTAGAAGTAAATTTTGCAAAAGCATTTCTACCACTAAAAATCGTTTAGGTAAGCCTTTGCATACAAATTTATACAGAATTATTCAAGGAACTCTTTCTATTCCCTATTCTAATCTTTTCTTTCGATGAAAATTTATATTTTATATGAAAAATATATTTATATGAAAATTTTATGAAAATTCACTTTTGTTTAAATATAAATTTTAAGTCGAGAGTTTTCTTTCGATATCGTGAAACAGGACATAACAGAAGAAATCGTCTTCATGTAAAAAATACTTGTCATATTTATTAGAATTAAAAGATTTAATGAAATCTAATTCTATCAATTGTTATGATGAAAATATTTTAAAACTTAACAAAAAAAAAATGCTTTTAAACAGAAGTAAATTCAGGAACTATTGGACTAAGAATTTAGAATATGAATAATAAAATAAGAATTACATATAGAATGTTTTTCAACTAAAATTTAATTTTTTTATGCAACATATGTAAGTATATATAAAATATATACATATTTACTTTAATTTAGCAAAAAGTACTTTAAAAACTTTTAATTTTTGTCGCTAATTTCTGTTTTTACTCTAAACAAAATAAATCATATATTATTTTATTAATACATACTTTTGTTTTTATTTAAATTAAAAGATTATAGTCAAGTCCATGAAAAAACTTTTTTTGGCCCTATCAAAGGTATTTTGGCCCTTTTAAATTGTTAATTTGGCCCCATATCAAAAAACTCAAAATGCATCACTGATTTTGAAGTAAAAAAACCGCAGTGCGGAACGGTATAAAATTAAAATCTATTTTATTTTCTCTGCGGACTTTCTTATTCTCTAAATTTTTTACTCTCTTTCTCTTTCTGATGTTGCCATAGTTTTTGAATAATTGGCGGTGTTCACAACATTATTGTAAACAAAAAAATTATTTTGAAGTTCAAAAACTTTTATCATAAAATATAAAAAATTAAAAAATATATCTAATATATCTGCCAATGTATAAAATGTTAATAATTTCTTGTTTTTAGTTACTGCCATTACAAAATATTATGTATGTATGTATATATAGACATATGTATATATGTTCCCGTCGTTCCTATAAGGAGCATAGGTCCTTCATTATAAAATATTAAACAAATAGTAAATTTTATAAAAATGTATCCACAAAAAAAATTAATAGAAATTTAAACAAACACTGACAAGTATTGCCGTAGCCGTCTTCCGTTGTATTATGTTTATTGTTTTCTCCCGCAACGAGAAATCGCACCGCACCGCAAACATTGTGTTTAGACTCAGAGAGTGCTCCATTTTTTTCTTTGACAAGCCTTCTGCCACCAGCTGCTTTTGCTATGAAAAAATGTGTTGTAAGAAATCTATGCCGTGAGGAAACAGGCAGCGCCGGTCCAATTTTAATGAAAACATTATATTACAACATCTATATACACATTGCTCATTTACTTCAATAATGTCATAACTCCAAAAATTAGTTTTTTTAGTTAATAATGCAGAATAATGCGGCATTTCGTATTTTATCTTGTGTAAAAATTTCATATACCATCACCTCACATAAGAATATTTTTGATGTCTACATTGAATTGCATTTATATTAAAAACTTAGAACGCGTTTTCTACAAAACTGGTTTTTTTTACTTGTGCCACTATTGAAGTAAATGAACGATATATCTTTGAATTTAAAAAAAAAAATCTTAAAAATAGCGGAACGTTTGCCACCGAATATTATAAACCTTGTGTAAAGCAAAAATTTTGAATTACATAGGAGTTGAAACGTTGACATGTCAGATGCAAAAAACATGTCGTGTATGGCAGACTTTAGGATAATTTCTACTATTTTTTTATATTTTTATATGATATAAGTACATTTTAAATAAAAATATATTTTTATAAAAGTGAAATATAAGTGGCACCACTGAAATATGTATGTATTTATACATCAATATCAGCTGCTCATGATGTTGCCGTCATCGACTACGCGACGACAATAGCAGTCAAAAGCATTTGTAGTTGTAGTCGTGTTGTTGTGTAGCCTGCAGTGCTCTGTGTGTTAAATACATTAGTTTTTTATTTAATACTGCCTGAAATCTGGATTTCTGGCTGAATTTCACGTAAGGAATTTTATATTTATTTCTACAAGAAAAAATTCTTAATCGATTGCTCAGATTTTTTTCGTTAAGGCATAATTAGCCGAACTTCCAAGTTCCCTAACGAAACAGCTTTCGATAAATTTGTCTTTGTACTCCAATTAAACTAATTTCTATTGCTTTGGCTACAATGAGCATGTGCAGTGTTGCAGTGCAGTATAATACAAAATGTTGAATGAATGATATCCTACAAGTATTTCATCCAGAAACAATATCCAAAAATTTATGTAAAGAATAAATTGATTCATTTTTGTACTTTTACGTGAAATGAGTACATTTTAAAAGAGTAATTAATTTTTATAAATGCAAAATATGTATATGAAAGTGGCAATACTGAACTATGTATTTGTACTTGAATATCAGGTGCAGATGGTGCTGCTGCCGTCTCCAAAATAATTAAGTAGCTGGCTACGAGGCGACAAATGCAGCTAGCGGCATTTGAAGTCGTGTGTTCGTGTAGCCTGCTGTGGTGAATGTGTTTAATGCATAAGTCAGTCAGTCAGTGAGTAGCAAGCTATCCTCTGCAAGCAGCTGTTTCTTTTTCTTATAATTCTAGGCAAAACCCAAAAGCACATTAAAAAAAAATTATCAATTGTACATATTATTAAATACACACTTGTAATGTAATTGCTACCTCAGTTGTAAATAATAAAGGATTGCCCTTAATGTTTTTGAAAATCTTTGACGGCTGTCTGCCAGTTCTGCAGGTCACTGGAGCATGCAAAAAAGTTCTAAAATAATTTATTGCACGAGTAGAATTTGTATATACGAGTATGTATCTCCATTAGGTTTTTTTTTTTTAATAATACTAATAATAAAGATTTTGTGGTATTGTGTAATTTGCTTTTAGTTTTTTTTTTTTTTTTTGGTTGGTGAACCAGCATGTACAGAGCAATCTATACAAATGAAAGATTTCTGTGGCAAATTCGTGTTTCATGGTTGATTTAGGTTGAACATTTTAAAATAGTAAAATATGGTAAAGAGAAAAGTTGGAAAGAAAAAGTATTTTAGATGGCTCATGGAAATGTTGTATTATGATGGATAGTATTCAAGATTGCGAAAAAGTTATTTCTTTTACACGGGTTTTAAGCACTAATGGCCTGATTCATAAAAAATAATTTGATTTTATAATTATATATAATTATAATTATAATCATAAGTGAAACCTAGAAATGATTTTAAAATGTCTGTCCAGTGATACCTATTTTGATATAGTTTGCCGACTTTTTTTTCGTATTTACAAAATGGCGTCTGTTGGTCGCCATATTGAATTTTGACAACTGATATATCTTTAGTGACACTCCAGGGATTAAGACAACTCGATTGACGTAAGAATCATCAAAATCGGTACACGCGTTCGGTTTATATAGTGCCGCAAAGGAACACACATACATACATAAACACAAACATACATAGACTGGCAAACACAATACCCTTCTTTGCGTTGCCCAGTCGGGGAAAACTTGGGGCTTGTGTCGCCGTTGTCGAAAACAATTCACTGGTGCATTGAAAGGCTCATGTTATTTTCTAAACCTTGGGAAACAGAAATAGAATGTCAATGACACAAAATTCTCTTGAGAGCTAGTAGACAAGCCACAATTTGACTTTTTCACGGCAATCGTGAAAAAAAATTCTGCGAAAAATGTCTCCCTTTTCCCATTGGAATTTGTTTGTTTTCCCTATTACTTGCTATTGTTTGAAATCGTTCTCCGGGAGCAATTTCTCGGGGAATTCTATTCATGATTGCCATCTTTATTTCCGTCCTCATTCATCTGTTTAGAATAGAAGGATTTTATTCTACGAAAATCTTAATTCCCTGGGAATTATTTACCGGCGAATATTTCAAATTGAGCTTGATGTTTATGGTTCGCAATGGCCTCAGTGCGTGATAAGATACTAAAAACTATAAAAATAGTTTTAAAAAAAGCTTCCAAATATTTTAACCCCAACCGAGAAGAGAAAAATCCTGAAAATTGCGTAAAGCTCTGATCTTTCAGTAACAAAGTTAAGGTCCTCGTAAGCTGGTATCCATTCAAATATCTCAACTGTAAAAAGGACCATTGCAAGTTTTGTGTCTTTATATTAAAGATAAAACTGAAAAAACCGCCCTTGAATTATGTACGCAAAGAAAATCGTTTATAAATTTGCGAGAGGGCATACTTAGCAAGCGGAAAAACTCAGAAGACCTTCTTGGTGCAGGCCTTATTAAAGGAATCTTTCGCATAAAAGATACGATGCATATTCCACACTCCCTTCTATGAGAAGGGAGAAGAGGAGTAACATTATCCATTAATTTGAAGGCCTTCCAGAATCTCTGGCGAAAGAAGCAAGAACAGAAGGCCCGCTCCGCAATGACAACGCGTGTAAAAAAGATATGAGTATGAAATTGAGCGAGCAGCCCTTCTACATCCAAAAGAAGGCGTACAGAGGCCTTCTAGAATGAATCCTTACTCCTTCTAGTTCCAGCTGGGTAACTATGTCATGGGACATAAGCATCTGTGGCGTTGGCTGAAGTAGATAACACGTTGATTACAAAACCGAAGGTCTAGGTTAGAGCCCGGTCTCCGACAGTCATTAAATAACAATACCATGCATTTTTCTGACGTGCATTAGTGTCTCTTTGTAGCAGTTGTTGTAAGAAAGTTCAAGTGATGAAGGCATAGACACTGGTCACTGAACTATACCGACTTCAGCAGACTCTAATCCTAATGTAACATCAGAGCGCACTCCTTCGTCGGTACTGTGCAGCAGAATCGTCGGCGAAGTAAAATGGCAAATAAAATGGCTACTAAGCACAGCTTCAAAAATTTAATACGCCTCATTGACACCAGAGGCGCTACAACACTGCATTATTAGAAACGTGAAAAAAGCAGAATTGTAAAAGAATGAAGCTTTCCTCGATCTTTTCCTTCACCATCTGTCTCCTCTATCACTATCCCTTTCATAAAGAAGGTAAGAGTAATAGGCATTCATTGTCTGAGTGTTACTTCTCTTTTATAAAGAAAATAAAGTAATTTAATATGTTTGATACGGAGAGGAGATTTGAAAATCGCCATCGCAGCGCAAACGGTGGAATTGTGGTCGGGGTTGTGTGCAAAAATTACTGGAAAAACTTACAGATATCTGTTACAATTAACTTTCCCCAAGGAAAATTATATTTTTGTAACAATTATGCGGACTCTGCGATATGATAATGTCCTTAAATAAATAATGACGGATTTCTAAAACAATTTATTTCAAGTCAAAATGTTCGTTTTCTTAATTATATTAATTAATTAATTATATGTATATAGGGTGCCTCGGTAGGCTAGTGAGTAGTGTGCTAGCCTGTCAGTGAAGAGGTTGTGGGTTCGATTCCCACCATAGACCCTGGTCTGTTTCACTACAACGGGTGAAGGTATTTGTTACTATTCTCGTTTAAATTAAGTTATGATATAATTTGTAATTGTATTTGTCACATTTAATAAATAAATAAAGTAATTATATATGTATACCATGTTCTCCCGACCTAATCATAATTTAAAATGTTTGTGGTTGACTTTCCACAAAGTTTATGCAGACAGTACGACGAAAAGAATTTACTAAGTCAAGACCCCTGGAATGAGATTTCTTTAGAATATTTGAAGTCTCTTTATGATTTATTAAAAAAAAAAACTTATTACTTATTTAAACAATGAAAATCTTTATTATTAATATTACTATTAATGAAAAGACATGTCATATTAAATTAAATAGAAATTCAAGTGGCTCTCTCTAATCATTTGATCGGGAGTGCAATATAAAAAGTTTTATGTCACAAATTTTTACAAGTAAGAGCCATAAAAATTACGACAAATAAAATTGTCTGGAAACTATAGCACTTTTATTTAGGGTTTATTTTGCAACTTTACTGTATCTTTGCTTTACCTCAATACACAATAATACCTCAGGAATGCCTGATATTACTACTTCTCATTGGTGTTTCTCAGGATAATATAATTATCCTGAAGAGCTCAGATCTGCTAAATCTTGGTCACCTTCATTCACTGTTTAAAACAACAGTGCTTCATAAATAACTTATAATAGGAAGGAACTTATAATAGTAAGCGAAGTTTTTTTGCTGGGATGTTATTAAAAAAATACCAGGATCGCTTATCTCTAGTTGAGGTGATTGTGAATTCCTTAAGTATCAGAGTTTTAACAACGTTATGCACAAGCAGAAATCTCCGCTATACACGTTGCAACATTATTTTTTCATTTTAAGTGCAAATTTCAATACATTTTAAAAAGGATTTTTTTTCGACCAGATGCTCAAAAGCTGTGCTGGTGCGCTTCCGAAATCCCTGAGATGTAGAATTATGAAATTGATACACAGCCTATAAATAACGCTGACTTGTTAGATAAATAAATGAAGTGGGTGAGAAAAATCAAATTTAAAAAAAATTGGAACGCAGACCAAAAACCTTTAAAATTTTACAAGCGAACGATTATGGAATTATTATTTATTTATTGCATACTTTGAGGGAGAAACTAAATATTTGTTCAATGGGTTCAATTGAGTTAAAATTTGAAAAATACAACTCTTTCACTTCTTGAAAAATTTTGTAATAAAAATCATTAATGAAGAAAAAATAGATCTCTTTCAGGATTTAGAATTAAATTATTTCATCTTGAAAAATAACATAATTTCTACTTCTTTTTTCAAATGCTTTCGTTCCTTACATTACAGAAAAAAAATAATACACTATCTAGTTTTCGATTTTTTACGCACTTTTATCTGTTTGTAACCTTAATGGGGATATTGCGACTAATCCGCAAGAAGTAGCAAATAAGGCTGGCAGAAAGAAAAAAAATATTTTTCTTTTTTTTTTTTTAATCATACCCACCACATACACATTTTTATTTTAACCCTGACATTTAAGCTTAACGGTCGGTCGATGGTAATCAATGTTGACTAGAAAGTTTAAAATTGTTTTTGCGCTTCTTTCTTTCACTCAAACATTAAGTTTTACTTATTCGATGCAATATTAAATTATATTTTAAATTCCATTTCAACACTCACCTGACCTGATTTATATCAAAGAATGGTTTGTAGATTCTTTTGTATTTATGGGTTGACGCCGCCGTTACTGCTGCTGTTTAGTAATTTTATTTTTTCTATCTGATTGAGCAGAGAAGTTTTGTTGCCAAAATTCCCTTTTTCCTTCATTTACATTTATTACTTCTTTACAGATATTTTCACTTTGAATTTTCAATCATTTTTAAGCACACATTCATTGCATTGGAGTGTAGAGACGACCATCATAAAACTTTTCGTATATTATAAATTTGAAATGATAAATATCCCACGAACATTAAACAATCAAAAAGTTGATTTATTTATTTCTTTGGCAGAATATTTCTTTAGGCCACAAAGCACACAGCACAGGAACACAGCGAACTAAATTCAAGCAAACCGACAACCACCTCAACGAGCATTTCTTTGAACACACGCATTCAGCACACACAAATAATATGAAAGGAATTTCTTGTTTGATAATTTTGTGTCCTGGATTTTTTTTTTCAGCTATTTCAGTTTCTCTCTGAAGATGGCCAACTCATGGACGACTGGTTGTTTGGTTTAATTTTTGTATCACAAAAAGCAAATTGTTAAAAAATAGAAGACTACACACCTGTGCAATTGATTCCCAAGTAGTAGAATATTCTTCACTTTAATTTATTTTTATTTTAAATCGGCTTTAAAATTGATTAAAAACAAGTTTCTCTTACTTATACTTTTTATTTTAATTTTTCTGCTGACGACTTTAAGCAAATTGTAAATTTTTCCAAAAAAATAAGAATTTAAAAAATTTCTTTCTGCGTTTCTTTTTCATAAATTCGTTGTTTGATTTTCTAAGGATATTTTTGCAGAATTTTTCAACATTTACTTTCTTAAGTCTGCAAAGAACTTTTATTCCTTTTTTTTTTTTTTTTTGTTACAAAAATTTGTGCTTCAATTTTTTTTGTTTTAGAGAGAAACGTTCTAAAGCGTTCCGCGTATTGCACCCAACTGAGTTAAGGTCTGCTCACAAAATTTACTAGAACACGAAAACTACTTCTGTTCCATTGTCACTCAATTCTGTACAAACATTCATAAAAATTAAAAAAAAAAACGCAGGGTGGAAATTTGAGACACTTTCATTCAGTACCACATTTAAGAGGTATGAGAAAGTACTTTCAAACACATTGAAAAAAGAAAAAAAATTAAGAACACATAACTAGCAGTTATCGATAACTAAAGCTTTTCTTTAAAAAAAATAATTTAAAAAAAAGCATTTAAAATTCGTTTTTAAAACTGCATCATCAAATAAGGCTAAAAACAAACTTATCACTCAAAAAAATTTTATAAGAAAATATTTCGATAACAATATATAGTATATTTTCATAAAAAATGTTGCCATAAGAAAAATTTCTATAGAAAATGTCACGATCATATAAAGTTCTATAATCGTACATAAATTTTATCGTTAAGATAAAATTAAGATCGATCAATTTTATCGATAACGGCAAATTTCTGTTAAAAAAAATTATCGATAACAAAAATCTTACGTAAAAATTCATCGATAACGAAGCTTTTCGTTTAGAAAAAGTGACCATAGTAAAAAATTCTTTAGTAGAAAATTTATTGGCAAAAAAAATTAGATATGAAATTTATCGATAACAAAAATTTCTATACAAAATTTATCGTTAACGAAAAAAATTTTTATGCAAAATTTGACGATAACAAAAACTTTTGTAGAAAAAAGGATTTTTGTGGATAACAAAAAAAAAATTATATAAAATATGTGACGATAGTATTTTCTGTACAAAATTTCGATAACAAAACATTTATGTGCATAATTTATCGATAACAAACAAAAATATATCGATAACAATTTTGTTATTATGGATAAAATTTCTTTTTTTATAAAATCTATCCATAACAAAATATTCTATCGAATATTTATCGATAACCAAAAACTTCTATAAAAACTTTATTGATATCGCAGCGAAAACTTCCTATAGAAAATCTGACGATAACAAAAAGTTTCTCAAAGAAAAAGGAATTTATGTATTACAATAATATAATGTATAATAATATTAATATATAATGTATAATATTAATAATACAGTCAAATCCCGATAATTCGTACCCGGATAAATCCTAATTCCCGATAATTCGTAATAAACAGTCGGTCCCTTGAAAAAATCTATTTAATTCGTAAAATTTCCATACATTTTGGTCCCCTCGATAATTCGTAATTTTTTTTTCAAATAAAATCTCCTCTACCTCTTATAAATCGTAATTTTTTGCTAACTACCACTTATAATTCGTAATAAAAACAACAGAAACATGGAAAGAATGATTTTTTGTTTAATGCTATTTTTTGGACTGGTTTTTGCTTTTGCTTGTGTGTGTGTTTATTTTTTTAAGATCAGTTTTTTACATGAATAATAAAGAAAAATGCCAAAGCGCACGCATAAAACTCTGTCGGTGTTACAAAAACAACAAATTTAGTAAATAAATTGAAAAACCCCGTTAATTCGTATTTATTTTATTTTATCCCCGTTTAATCGAACCCCCGCTAAATATAAGACCCCTATAATTCGTAAGAAATGGCCGGTCCCTTGCGATTACGAATTATCGGGATTTGACTGTAATATTATGTATAATAATAATATACATAATAATAAGTTATGTATAATAATATAAAATTAGAAAAGAACCAAAATTTCGAAACATTTTTTGAGATATTGATAACTCTCGTTATACAGTTGGCACAAGACTGAAGCGACACTTTATTCTTTTCTTTTCTTATAGTTATTTTTACAATGTGTACAGAGCACCAACAATAGCAAAGGTATTGTCACACTTACAGCGAAAAATACGTCACCACATAGGCATGACGTCACCAAAGTCGCCACCCAATCATAACTAACCATACCAAATCGCATCTCCCAACTCAAGGCACATTAACTACAGGTACACGCATTAGCTACAACTCTGTGCTTCGCACATAGTTTTACAAAGTAAATGTCAAAAAATTTTATGGAAAAAAACAAGACACAAAAGTAATTGTCAAACGAATTCTTCGTTATAAACGTGTAAGCAAAAAATCAGCGGATGAGCAATATGCCTGATGCGTGCACCTGTTTGATATGCTTTGTCCCAACTGAAGGTGTGTTCAAAGTGATAATGCGTTATGAAACTTTAAATGCATTTTTCTCAAAACTTCATTTTCACACACTATGTCCCTTTTCTCGGAGAAGGTCAAATATAGAAAATTTATGGACAACAATAAATTTCTATAGAACATGTGATGATGTTTATTTTCTATATAAAATGTCGATAACAAAAAAATTTATATGTATAATTTATCGATAACAAACAGCTTTTGTAGCAAATTTATCTGTAACAAACATTTTCTTATAGAAAATATATCGATAAAATTTGTTTTATTATAGACAAATTTTTGTATAGAAAATTTATGGATAACAAAATTTTTTATAAAGGCTTTTTTTATAAAATTTCGATAAAAAAAATTTATATGTTTAAATAAATTTGTTTTTTTTTTTAATTTCGATAACAAAAAATGCAAATGTATCGATAACAAACAGATTTTGTAGGAAATTTATCTACAAAATGCAGCAATAACAATTTTGTTATAGAAAATATATCGATAAAAATTGTTTTATTATGGACCAAAATTTATATAGAAATTTTAGGACAACAAAAATTTGTTATAGAACGTTTTGTTGAAAAAATTCGATAACAAAAAATTTATATGTTTAAATTATCGATGACAAACAGTTTTTGTAGGAAATCTATTTATCACAAATATTTTCTTTAGAAAATGTCAAGATATCGATAACTATTTTTTCATTAATGATTAAACAGAATAAGTCCGCAACTTCAGGAAAAATCGCTGTCAAATTAACAAAGCCCATAATAAAATCTACGGCAGTAACTTCATATGCTCTCTAATTTTTGTTTCATTTTCTTTTGTGCTTATTTTTCTTTGTAGTTTTGTTCACAAAATATATGAAATTTATTGAAAGTATGGTAGCATTGTTGAGAGAATATTAATTTATATGTGAGAGCATAAGAAAAAACGTTGTCAAAATAAAATAGATTCTATCTATCGACTGCTTTCTGGTGCTGATTTTTTGTGTCAATTTGTATGGAAAATGTGTTTATGCCGCAATTCTGTTTGATCATTTAGTCTTAATTTACAATAAGCAAGTCTTATTGCTAAGCTGACTAGTTTGTAGGAGAGAAAGACGGGGGGAACGTAAAAGTTTCTTTTCCCCTTGTCTCTCTTTCCTAAAAAAAAACTAATAAGCTTAGCAATAAGACTTGCTGAGTGTAAATTAGGACTTAGCGATAAAATGTTCAGTACGAAAAGCGATAACAAAAACTCATATGTACATATAATTTATAGATAACAAACACTTTTTCTAGCAAATTTATCTATAACAAAATTTTCCTTTGAAAATTTAACGATAATAATTTTTTTTTGTAGCATATCGACCCTTTTTTACGATTTTATCGTAAGCGACATGTTATCGAAAATAGACTTTTTTATTGAAACTAAAATTTTATGAGTATTCCCATAAAGCTCGATATGCCGATAGAAATTTTATTGATAAAAAATATTATAAAACTTTTTTTTTTTAAATTTCGATAACAAAAAATTGATATGAATACATATACATATATAAATTATCGATAACAAACTGTTTTTGGAGGAAATTTATTTATCACAAAAATTTAGAAAATATCGAGATATCGATAACTATTTTTTCATTATCGACTAAATTCGCAGTACGAAAATCGATAACATAATATCATATCGAGCCTTATTTTCGATTTTATCGTAAGGGAAATTAGATATTTTTTTACCCATAGCTTAGAATAATCGAAAATAAGGCTCGATATGTGGAATAATAAAGTTCTTATATGTATGAATGTTTAAAAAAAATTTTTTGGAAAATGAATAAACAAACAAGAAAAAAACAAATCTGCCCAAATAGAAATTAATAATAAAATATTTCCCATCTAGTTGGCTTATTTTGCGAAAGGTACTTTTCTCTCTCTCTCTCTCTCAATAAATATCATCACTGCAACAGCGTTTGTAAAATTTAGTTATTGCGTCGTTTTTTGCGGCACATGCGACTTTTTCAGCAACAAAATGTATCAAATATTTTAATTTTGTGAGTTATGTGGGTACGAGTATAAAAGCAAACACAAAGCAAAGAAAATTTTAAATTAAAGAAGAAAAGTTCAAGTCATCACACGTTCTTGCAGAAAGTTTCTAAGAATCGTGCAATTTTTATGTGTGTGTGCGTGTGTGTGTGTGTTTCGTGTTTCAGGCCCAAGTTTTTTACTCGTACGTTAGTCACTCTTCTTTCAAATACACGTGATGGAGAAAGAGAGATTTCAGACAAAAACGTAAACCAGTCACAATTTAAGCTTTTTTTTAATTTAACTAACGATGAGTTATTGTAACACTCGCGAGAGAGAGAGAGAGAGTCACAAAGAAAGCTTGCGAATTTGTTTGTGTTTAAAGTTCATACAATAAATAAATTTTTATAATCATTTAAATATACATAAGTACATGTATATGTAGATATGCATTTTGGGGCCTAAAAAAGTCACATAAAAATGCCGGTGTTGATTTTATTAAACTAAACGAGGGGAAGGAAGGAAGGAAGGAAGGAGAACAATTCAAACTAGAGTGCCATACTTGAGAATTAAATAGTACTTAAGTCGCGCTGAGGTTACGGTAACGTTTAAAAATATTAACTTTAGTATCAGAGAATCCCTAAGAACAATAAATTAAAAAAATAATAGTATTTAATGCTGGTCCTTTTTTCCATATAAAAAGTAAATTTTAATAAAAATACTAGCTGAATGTTGTCTTACTCCTAATTATTTTTTTAGGTCGCCTAAGAGGTCGTCACACCTCAAATAGTCGATAAAACTCATGGACTGATATTGGACGATCAGAGAGTGAAATTGCGTGGGATGCCTGATACTGCAAGCAGATAATTAATGAATAATTGGATGAGTATCGCGATTGCTGATTGATACAGTTACCATAAGGGCAACCTAATGGCCGTGATACACTATCCTACATAATAGCATGATTTACTAAAAAAATACAACTCTTGTATGATGAAGTCTATAAAAATTTTCAAACTACAATAACAATTCATCAGATCAGTGTTGTATTTTTGAGTAAATCGTGCGATTGTGTAGGATAGTGCGTTATGGCCTTAAGGAGTGGTAGGCAATGTTCAGAAGCAATCCGAACGATTTTTTGCACCGTTGGACGAAACATAGATCCATCGCAATACAGCTGAAACGTGGATCAAAGAAGGCCATCAAAGGCATGGTCTTTCACATTGATTACCTTAAAAAAAAAGTAAAACGATTACCGGCAAATTTTCTCAGAAATTTTAGCCGCAAAAATGTTATCATCTAGTGAAGAAAAGAAGTTGTTCCTTCAGGACAAATCGCGGGGTGTAGTCACTAAGGCAAAAATTCATAAATTGGACTACGAACTGTTACCCCATCCATATTTAATCCCTCCCTTGCAACTATTTTCTGTTAGTCCTGATTCACACACGTCAGGTCTGAGTCGTCAAGTCTTGAGTTTTTAGGAGAGAGAGGAAAAGAGAATGGAAAGGGGTACAGACTTGACCGTACCAGGCAAGTTTGCTTTTTCGTTTTGTTTTGTCATTCGTAATACTCTATTTGATGGGACTTGATGACTTGACTTGATGGTGTGTATGAACGCGAATGCAGGTTCAAAAGAAAATTTAACAAAAACTGATCAGGCAAACCTGATGTGTGTGAATCAGGACTTACTAAATTTGAAAAATGGCAAAGTGTTAAAAGACTTGGGTCAAATAAAGAAGTCATCATTGAAAAAAAAAACCTACAAACAAATTTCATTATTACAGTAATAGGTTAGAATGAAAAGAGGAGCAACTGCGTTGACCCAATTCCATACGGGATTACACTTAGACCAATTGTGCAGGTTGTGCATTTTACCCGATACAATACATCTATCTGCCCAGAAAACACTATTCGATAACTAACCCCAGTAGCGCCAAGAAACCAATCTACTCTATGTATTCTCTTAGGTCTCTCCAATCGGTGTCCAACACTTTGTCTCTATGGAAAATTTGTTCCGAAGCTGACTAAACGCTGCACAGGTAGTGATCTAATGTTTCGTCCCTCTCGTCACAGATTCTTTGCATGTGGTATCATCTATGAGTGCCATGCGAACTGTTGTCCCATTCAATCTTAGAATCTCTTTTGACTTCTCTTGATCCTTTGCATTAAAATTTTTGATATCGTGAAATATTTCTAAAAGAAATACAGTAGTCGATAATGATTTGTTGTAAGAAAAAATTTATTTAATGTTTCGTTTAATGAAATGTGCATTGTAAGATTTAAAAATGTTGTTTTTGTAGAAGCTCTTCCTTTTCATCACAAATCTGATCTTTTTTTTTTGCCAGTAAATGCTTTTCAGGCTTTAACTTAACAGCTCTCTTCAAAACAAAGTATGTATGTATGCATATGTATGTAAAGGGTGTTTTTTTAACCTAGATAGAACTTTAAATTGTAAAAAGTAACACAAAAAATTAAATTTTGATAAAAAATTTTTTTTTATTTGTTTCAGTATACTCTGACAAATCATCATGAATAGACTCACGCTTGAACAACGCTACGAAATTATCCAAATTTACTTTGAAAATCAGTCGTCGATTCGCGCAACTTATAGACGACTTCGTCATTTTTATGGCGTACATAATCGTCCATCTGAACAAGCCATTCGTCGAACTGTGGATAGATTTCGTACCACATACTCTCTAGAGGATGCAATAACACCAACACGTCGAAGGAATGTGCGTAGTGAAGAGAATATCGCCGCTGTAAACGAAAGTGTGGAAGAAGATCCAAATTTATCGATTCGTCGTCGGTCGCAGCAATTGGAGTTCTGTCCGTACACTACGTGGAAAATTTTGCGCAAAGATCTCGGCCTACACCCGTATAAGATCCAGCTGGTGCAGGAATTGAAGCCACGAGACCATTATATGCGTCGTTCTTTCGCCGATTGGGCTCTAGAGCAGTTGGCAACTGACCCGTTGTTTTATCGCAAAATTGTGTTCAGCGATGAGGCGCATTTTTGGCTTAACGGGTTTCTTAATAAGCAAAATTGCCGCATATGGAGTGAGACCAATCCACAAGAGACCCTACAGACTCCATTACATCCAGAAAAATGCACCGTTTGGTGCGGTTTTCACGCTGATGGCATCATCGGACCTTATTTCTTCAAAAATGAGGCCGGAGCTCGCGTTACGGCCAATGGAGATCGTTACCGCACCATGATCAATGATTTTTTGTTTGAAAATATGGATGACATTGATCCGGAGGAGATGTGGTTTCAACAGGATGGCGCTACGTGCCATACGGCGAACGCAACCATCGACTTATTGAAATCAAAATTTGGCGATAACTTGATTTCGAGAAATGGACTTGTCAATTGGCCTCCAAGGTCGTGCGATTTGACACCTCTCGATTATTTCCTGTGGGGCTACGTGAAGTCACTGGTTTATGCTGATAAACCAGCAACAATTGACGTCTTGGAGGCCAGCATTGTTCGTGTTATTCGTGACATACGGCCAGCAGTGCTCGAAAAAGTGGCCCAAAATTGGACGTCCAGAATGCGCTTCGTCAAGAACAGCCGCGGTGCCCATATGCCCGAAATCATTTTCAAATGTTAATGTCACGTATTGATCTTTCGAATAAAAAAAAAAAATTGATTACAATTTAATTTTTTGTGTTATTTTTTACAATTTCAAGTTATATCGGGCTTAAAAAAACACCCTTTATGTATATATGTATGCACATACATACATGCTCTCAAAATTTCCTCCTAGATAGTCAGAATTGTTTTTGCTGGTTGCCCTCATATATAAAAATCAAAACAATAACAAACCCATTTTGTTAAAACTAGCGGTTCCTGTGACGTAAAATGTTTTACACAACACCTGCACACACACACACACACCCACACACACTAAACTAATACAAACAAACCAGCCAGCAAAACCAAAACAGTAGCACACAAACACATGTTTATTTTAATAACTCAATGAAAAGCTTTATAAAAAAACACATTTTGCAGTTAAAATTAAAGAGCCAAAGAGAGAACACACACACACACACATATATATATATATATATCAACAAATGAGAGGAAACGGAAGAGAAAGAATTTCAAGTTAACTTGAGAGTGTGTGTGTGTGTGCTAATAATAGCCTTGCAGCAATGTACATATTTATATGTATGTATATGAGTGATAAAGTGTGGTTTCTACGTATTATTACTAAAAACAAATCCTGTTTCTATGATTTTGTTTCAAATGAACGAATTTATTAACAAAAAAAAAAAAAAAGCTTTTCTGTTTTTGTAATGCAAGAGTGTCAGTGAGAACAGATGAGTGTTAAAGTGAGTGAGTGAGTGTTAATTTTTTCTTTTGCATACAATCAAGATGATGGTGTCCTAATGAAGGTCAGATGGAATTTATGTAGCAACGAACAATAACAAAAATACTTTTTCGGAACAGACGAACGAACACACCCTTACAGTCAAATAAGCCCATAGAAATTTTCGCCGACCACTATTATGTTTGTTTTTTTACTCGTATTAGGTAAGGTTATGTTTTTTACTTTGTTTCTTTTTACGTTATTTTGGTTGCTACCTTTTTCTGTTTTTGATTGTAGAAATTAAGTATCTCTGTATTGTCAACAATATTATAGGCAATATAACACACACAAACAAGTTGGAAGCTGATAAAGAGGAGTAAGGAATGATATTAAATTGTATCGGTTTTGTTGAGCGGTTACAGTTGGGGTGTGGTTAAAATGTGTTTTTTTTTTCTTTGTAGGCAAATGTAACAACTATTGACTATTTTAAGAAAAATGAGAAAGTGATGAATTAACAGAAGGATTTTGTTTTAAAAGCTTGGCAGCAGGCAAAAGTTTTTAATTATTGTTTGGGTATTCAAATGAAAGGGCGCAGAAAATATAAATTTAAGTGCAAAAAAGTCACTTGGTATCTACGAAGAATTTTAAGATTTTTTTATATAAAAATTTACAGCCGTATCCAAAAAAAATTATTCTTGAATGAAGTGCACGTTAAAACAAAATTTCCCTAAAAATTTTGACAAAAGAACACTTGAAGTTCAAATTAACTTTATTTTTGGATACGGCCGTTAAGCTTCAACATGTTCCTCACATAGAATAGGACTTTTATGGTTTAATTATTTTATAAAATTTTTAATATTTTGAAATTTATTTATTCATGCTTCATCAATACCTTCAGAACAAGTTTGCAAATTTCCTAAATTTTCCAAAATTTTTTGTTTGTTATTTCTATGTAAACCCTTTAATTTATTCTTTTTTCGTTATGGACTCATAAGTTTTTAATGCAAAACATTAATATTGTCAACAAATGCTAAAATACAACCTTGACAGCCGCATCCACGTACATCGAGATAAACAAAAATTAAGAATACCATACGTGCTAATAAACTAGTAAATGGAAGTATGTATTTATTAGCAAACATTTGTATATACATATGCACAAAATAATGTATACATATATGTATGTCGTAAATACATAAATATTTATAAGCTAACGTTTATGGATTGAACATATGCTATACAGTGGGTTAGATTATATAAATTATTATTTCAAAACTTATAAATGTCCAACTGTTCTACTTGACTTTTGAAAAACGGCCATTTTTAGAAGAAATAAATTTTTTCTTTAAAACAAATCATAAAAACTATTTTTTTCTTGAAATAAGCTTAAATTTAATGCATAATTTTAATAAAACTTTTATATTAGAGGCGCTATTCCTCTTTTAGCAATTGAAATCAACCGAAAAAATCTAGAGGTGTAATAAACTAGAGGTATGTGATGGAAATCGGTTCGATTTGAAATGAAATCGTAAACTAAAAACTTAGAAAATGGTGTTACTATGCGGAAAAAACGTATTGATTTCATATGCTAACATTGTTAAAAATTTTCAGTTGATTACAAGAAAAGAATAAGCGGCGACGAAACAAAACTCGTTGCATCAAGATCTGCAGAAGCAAATGTTGTAATGAATGGCATATGTTGCATAATTTTATATTGAAAAGTTCGATTTTTTTTTAAATATTAAAAAAGTAGCGAAAAAACTGGCCAGTGGCAAAGTCGGCGGCGGCTAAGTGTTTCCAATACATGTCGGCTTCATCCTTATAAAATTAATGTTGAACATTTAAATTGTTTCAAACAAAAATAAATGAAATATATAGCTTCTGTTAAGGTATCATCGATAATGCTAGTTAATGAAGAACATAAATATTCAAATATTCACACTTATTCCAGTTGTCATCGACGTCAATTTAACACAATACCAAAAAATTGTGACTCGTTTACTCGCTCTCGAGAGCAATTTTGCGCAACTGACAATCTATTTCCGTTTCCTAAGGTCTATAAAATAGCGTAAGCCTGCCAACATAAGTCAGTTGTTTCCACCAACGGATATATGAGCATCAATTTTTTGGTGTTGTGTTAAAGTGACGTCGATGGCGACAACTGGAATAAGGGTGATTAAATGGACAAAGTTGCGATATTCGAACAACACATTAGATTTATTAGATAAAATGTAGGTTAAATATTTAAATTATCCGTAAGTGCTAGCCGAAGTTTCTCGATTTCTATTCGATCTCCCTTGCCAAAGACCCTTTGCTAACTGGAGATGCTTTTCCATGAATTCAATAAGCATCTCTTCTTGTTGAGTATTTACTTATATACTTTCCCCTTCATTAATTTAAAGAATTTTAAATACATTTTAACATTTAAGTTATTGCATGCAACTCCGTACACTAAAGGTAAAAAGGAACCCTATTGTTTTTGCTACAATGTCCGTACGTCCGTCTGTCTGTCTGTATGTCAGAGGCTGTTTTCTAGAGAAGCGTAAGAGCTACGGACCTGAAAATTTTCACAGAATATGTAAAACTTTGGCCACTACAACAACAAATGCATATATGACAGTTAAAAATTATAGGGTGTTCTAAGGCGAGCAACGAAACATGTTGAAATCCTAATGCAATATACATTACAGTCAATTATATATAGACACTGAAATTAAAAAAAAATTAACATTCAGGGCATTCTATCAGTTAATGTAATTTTGACTATGAAATTTTGACAACTTGCTGTATCTTGGCAGATATGTTTCAGATTATCGTGAGTACCTGCCATTAGTCCTAGTTTACACTATGCAAGTCTTATTGCTAAGCTGATTAGTTAGTTAGGAGAGAAAGATGAGGGGAAAATAAACGTTTCTGTTCCCCTCGTCTCTCTCTCCCTCAAACTAATCAGCTTAGCAATAAGACTTAAATAGTGTAAACTAGGACTTACGGACCTAATCTCACGGGTAATCTAAACACCGGGTATAGGTAAGACGCCAAACCATCGCCCCCATGCACCCTTAGAAAGCACCATGTGACTTACCAAGACTGTATCTTGGCAACTGCAAGAAGGTCGCAAACAAAAATAAAACTATCACCGAAACAAAAAAAAAACCAAAACTTAAAAATCGCTAAAACTAAAATACAACAGAAAAAAATCACCAAAACGAAAACAGCGCCATAACTAAATAAATCGCTAAATAAACAAAAATCGCAAAAAATTAAAAAAAAATCGGTAAAACGAACAAAGCGCTAAATATAAAAAAACGCTAATACAAAAAAAATTAAATGTCTACATCAGTACCTGGATGCAGTAACTTTTTGCAAACCAAAAATCTTAAAATTTATCGATATATTTAGTTATACGTTTACGGTAACGATAATGTGATTCAGTAATTTATTTTTTACAATGTGATGTGATTCAGTAATTTCGTTTTTACATCTGTATTTTACTCTCCATTTAAATGTATAAATTGTGTTGTCCCTGCATACAAAATGTCAAATTAAGCAAAAAGCGCTAAGAAACATTAAAGAAAACTAAACAAATTTGAGCTTGTGATTTTACTTTTTTACTTCAACCGACAGCGAATATCGTTAAAATATGTTACTGGATAACAAAGTCGATAAATTTTTGTTATAATTATTATAGCAATACGATTAGCGAAATAAAGGTTACTGATTCCAGGTACAGGTAAGATATTTGATTATATAGTCTAAAGTTTGTATATGTAGTATTGTATATCGTGCCAAAAAAAAATTAAGCGACATAATTTTCGAGTTTAATTTTTTGCACATAATCGGTTTTCGTCAAAAAAAAGAAATTCAAAAAATATGTCGGTCGCTTAAGCTTTTTTGGCGATTATGGCTCGCTATACAGTGCCCGTACGGAACCCTTTGTGTCCGACTCAAAGTCGCACTTTACTGAATTTATTTCATATACACAACAATTCTTAAACTGTAGATTTAAAAACGGAAAATAATACAAATTCCGTTTTTCACCACAAAGCTTTCTTTCTCACATTGTCATAGAACAAGATGGGAAATGAAATCGATTCGATTTAAAGTTTGATTTTAATACTTGTTATTAAGGTGTAGTTTCTAAACATTACGAACAATCAACTTGTCTAGAAAATTTGGGTGCTTTTGATATAAAATTTCTAAACAAGTTGAGTGTAAATTTTTTCAAAAAATTTATACGGAAGTGCCACTGTGCATGGAATAGTAAACAAACGCATACAACAACAAAATATATGTATGTATGTATGATACATCTCCACTCTCATACTCCCAGCCCTTGTCTACCGTTATTTTCTGATTTGCTAACTGGCTTAACAGGGTAGAGTATTAACAAAAAAAAAAAAAAAAAAAAGACATGCAAACAACAAAGGTAATGAGGAAGAAGAGAATGTAGGATAAAAAAGAAACGGAACAGAACAGTGTTTGCATTTAAAAAAAAAGTGATGTGATGTTGAGTATGGGTGGTGTTAACATTAGAGAATTTATAAGCATCGTCTTTAGCGCTTTTTTCCGCAGTACTTTGCTGTGCAAATATTCAATTACTGCTGATGACCTTTTTACCGTTGGTTTTTTTAATTTTTGTTGCTAAACTTTTTTCATATGCAGTTAAATGTTGTTTCAAGGGTTATATGTACATATTATTGACCTGCAAAAGACCATTTATAAGACCTTTCAAGACATGCGACATTTTTAAACGCTTTACTACAGCGAAATATTCTAAAACAAACGCTAAACAACACTGTTGGCAAGATTTTTTTTGAGTTATTTGTCTTGCCAACAGTGTTTTTTAGCGTTTGTTTTAGAATATTTCGCTGTAGTAAAGCGTTTAAAAAATGTCGCATGTCTTGAAAGGTCTTATAAATAGTCTTGTGCAGGACTTTAGTACATATGTATGTTTATGCATGTGTATATGTGTTTAAGAGTTTTATTTGTATTTGTTTTGGCTGTTGTTGTTGTTGTTTTTTAACTTCCAGGTTTTGCACTGACGTTATTTTTAACTTGTCATGTGTGTTTTTCCAAGTATATTTCCGGTTTATGGCGCAAAATGTTGCAGATTTCAACTAAATTACAATTTATGCTTAATAGATGTTGGAAAGTACGAAAACATATAAAGTTTTGTTGCTATTTTTCACAATGTTCGCAAACTGTAACGTGTAACGTATTAGCATATGTTTTTATTTTCATAAATAACTCATAATAACTGAAGTGACCTATGAAATTAAGAATTCTTGCACTGAGAAAGGACTTAAACTTTAAAAAATATTACAAACATAAAGGACACATAATACAAGTATAAAGGAAAAAGTTAATGAAAATGTTAATTTTTTGTTATGAAATTTAATTTAATATTTCATCAGAGCAAATTTAATCAAAAAATTTAATAAAATATTTTTATTGTAAATTAGCCTTATTTATAAAAATTATTATGGCTTTATAAGGGTTTTTAAAAAAAAAATTTCATACAAAATTTTTCTTATTAAGCCTTTATAAAGCCTTAATGATTTTTATAAATAAGGCTGTTATTTTATTAAACTTTAAATCTTAAAGACTTATTTAATTCCATCTCTGGCTCTGGTTTTCAAAATTTAAATACTTTCAGCCTTATTTATAAAAATTATTAAAGCTTTTTAAGAAAAAATTTTGTATGAAAATTTGTTTTAAAAATCCTTTATAAAGCCTTAATAAGTTTTATAAATAAGGCTGTTTAAGAATTAAAAATTAAATATTTTAGCTGCCTGAAAATGAACGCTAAACCAATATTTAAATGCCACACAAAAATTATCTACCTACAAGTCTTAACAAATGTGTATTTAATAGATTTGTTGTGTGAAAAGACAAATTAAATTTTATATATATTATCAATTCATTAAAAAATTAAATTGAAGCTACATACATATGGGCATTTCCATATCAGCGTACGTGACATTTGTACGCCTACAAAGTGGAATAGATTCTGAAAAAATAGAAGTAACTCAAAAACATTTTATTGTTATGTTCCATTCAGGGCGTACTATATGCGAAAAAAAAATTATCACATTTGGAACCCTGTTGTCCAAAATATCGAGGGAAATAAGGGCATAGCGTACGTGACATAAAACGGAACTGATATCAAGCTGCATGTAAAAGTGTACGAAAATCTGCGAATTGTGAAGTTTTTTTTTCTTGTTTTAAATTTCTTACACGAAGCCAACTATTTTTCCTTTATTATCAGTAATTTTGAAATAAAAGAGACTTTTGGCTGATTTTATAATGAATGAAGTTTAATAACGTACGTGACATAGCGTACGTGACGGCTTTTTCTCTTATAATATTCTTAAGTAAAAAATCTGTGGCAATAAATAATAATGGCTTGAGTCGAAATTTCGTGTTTTGAGATATTATGGGTTTTGTCTAAAATAAATTGTGTTTGGTTTTTATATAAAATTTTTAGATACCGAAAAAAATGCACATTTATTTAGAACAAAACTGTTAATTTTATAAAAAAAAAAAGAAACGATTTTATTAGTTATTATTCGTTGTTTTTTAGTTAAGATGTTATGAAAAAATCAATTGGCAGAAAAATAAAAACTAAAGTGAACTTAAGCTATTCACTCGTTTTGCGTATGTCGAGTCGAATATTCGACTATGAATTTTGTATTTGATTAAACAAACTTTATACAAGTTTTCTTTATTCTATGACAAAATTCTCGTAGACGAATATTCGACTCGACATACGCATTACGGGTGATTATATTGAAAGGCAAAATTATTTTTATTAATAGTAAGTCGCGATAAGTGCTTTAGGTTATATTGAAAAATGCGGAAAACCTAAAATAAGATAATTTTTTAAAAGCTTATGTGCTGTTTCCACAAGTCAAGCAGGCGACCCGTCTAGAAAATTTGTATGAAAATCACTCAAAAAGATGAGTGCTTTCCATAAAAATTTTATACTCAAGTCAACCGTCAGCGTTGTAGAAACAGGGAGTTAGTTAAATATAACTCCCTGTTTCTACAACCCAGACGGTCGACTTGGGTATAATATTTACATGGAAAGCACTCATTTTCTTGAGTGACTTAAGACTTAAGTTAAAATATAAATGGGTATAGAAATATGTAATAAAATGAAAAAGCACTTATGTCAACTTAAGCCATTATTATATATTGCCACAGAAATATATGCATACAAAAACTTAAAAACAAAACAAAAATATGTATTCCGTGAAAATAGCAATAAAACAATAAACAGTCAACTTAATTTTTTACTACATACTACGCTGAGTTTTTGCCGCCATCTTATACAGGCATGTTCTGGAAATCACAAGTTTTCAAATCACTTGTGATTTTATAATCACAATTGTGATTTGATGGTGTTCTGAATATCACAAAAGTTTTAAATTTTCTGTGTGATTTTACCCTTTAAAAAATGAAAGAAAACAGCTGACGTTTTGTTTTGTAAATGCAATATCAGAAATGTAAATCACAAACAACAACAATAACAATTTTGCAAAATTAAGAGTTTTAAATTTTTTCATAATTTCATAAATTCTTTCGTAGGAAATTGCTCATTTTACTATAAAAATCAATAAAGAAGATATTAAGTTATTCATTTAATTAATCTATTAAGAATTTCAAAATAAAGTGATTGAAAAAATAACCAAGTGATTTCAAATCGGCAGGCATTTAGCTGACCAGTTTAAAATCACAAAAATTCAAAAAGTTATGTGAGCAGAACACCTTTCTTGTATTTTCAATTCACTTTTCCAAAAAGTGATTTCCAGAACATGCCTGATAATTACCAAGTTAACGCTGATACATTTGATTGCAATTTTAATACTTACAATAGCGTACGTGACGAACTTTAAATGCTTATAAAATTTTTATTACACTAAATTGAGAAAAAATTTCGAACAATATTTATTTGCGGCAATTATCCTGCTTTGAACTTTTATTTTGAAACAGTTGCGACCGGTCAAATTCATATGATATAGAAAAATACGGTTTTTGCACCACGTACGTGACATTAGAATAGCATCCAAAGCAAACCAAAAAAAATACCGCTTATCGAACTCTAAATTTTCTCTTTCCTCATGGATCTTGTTCATTGTTGTTGAAACATTAATTTTAAAGTATAATTGTAATGTTACAAATACCTGAATCGAGTCGCTAGTTAAGAAAAAATAGGTGATTGCAATTTCTTAACGTTAATCAAATATATGGTCAGTTTAAGCTGCTATTTTTGCTCTTGAAAAACTTTTATAAGCTATTAATACCTCTGCATAGTAAAATTTGAGTGATTTTTTCCTCTTTGACATATTTTAAAAAAATGTTCAAGGATTTTTAATTTTTCAGTCGTGGTTGTCATTTTCATGGAAATGCCCATATATGTTTTCAAGTTTAATCATGCATAAAATCACTTGAGAGAAATGCAGTTGTGCTGCGCCAATAAAGGATGTTGTTGAGTGGATTGTTGTACATACCCGTAAACAAAACATCAGATTATTATCGGATAGATATACATACATGCATGCATATGTATGTGGAATAAATTAATGGTTTTTCCATTTTATACTCTTCTTATGTTTAAATATTAACAAATTAAATGTAAATATTGATGTGCTTAATATACATACGTAAACATATTGCAACACAGCAATTTATTATAGGCAACTTGTCTTGGCTGTTGCCACCTTACAATCATAGGCCAACCTGGTTTTATACAAATAAATACTACGTTCTTAATTGCTGGGCTTTTATTATTCTGAATGATTTATTTTAACAAAAATCATTAATAAAATGAGTACTGTACTTAAAAAGAGCTGCAGTATTTAATGAGATAAAGTTTGAAATAGGAATAGGATAATAATAGAATAAGTATCATTTAAATAAAATGCATTAAAAATTTACAACACCGTCTTTAAAAAGAATTAATATTTTTCTTTAAAAAACTATTTTCATTCATGAGAAAATTTTTCCATAAAAAAATTACTCGTTATAGAAAACAAATTTTAAGGGGAAAATTTTTTTAAGAAAATTTGATGTTACAACGAAAAAAGTTTTTAATAAAATTTACTAGTTCAAGAGAAAAATATTCTATAAAAAATTTACTCTTTTAAAATAAAACATTTCTACAGAACATATACTCCTTTAAGAGACAAATTTTCTATAAAAATTTAATCTTTAAAAAAACTATTCTATAGAAAATTTATACTTTTAAGGTTAGTATGTTTTATATAAAATTTGCTCCTGCAACGAAAAAATATTTATGTAAAATTTACTCTTTCAAGGCAAACATATTTTATAGAAAATTTACTATTTCAATATAAAACTTTTAAAGAGAAAATATTTTCTATACAAAAAAAAATTTACTTTTTTATAGAAAAATTTTCTATAGAAAATTTATTCTTTTAAGGGAAAAATTTTTTACAAAAAATTTACTCTTTCAAGACAAAATTTTTTATAGAAAGATTACTTCTTCAAGGGAAATTTTTTATAGAAAATTTACTCTTTCAAAAGATAGAATTTTCTATAAAAACTTTATCCTTTCGAATAAATAAAATTTCTAAAAAAAAACATAATTTCTATAAAAAAATAGTCTTTTAAGAGCCAAAATTTTGTATAAAAATTTACTCTTTCAAAAGAATAACTTCTCTATAGAAAATATTCTCTTTCAAGAGAAAAAGTTTTCTATAAGTTGTAGTTACATACATATGTATATTTACTTTTTTAAAAATTGTGATTATAAAAAGTTTCCTTGATAAAGTATTTTCACTTGAAAGTCAAAAATTCGCTATGGAAAATTGAAGCTTTCAAGAAAAAATTATTATTTTAAGAGAAAACTATTTCCATAGAAAATTTTTTTATGGAAAATTTATCTTTTGAAAAGAAAAACTTGTCTATAGAAAACTTACTCTTCTAAGAGAAAAAATTTTCTGCATGAAACTAATTTTTTTTAAGAAAAAATATTTTCTATATGAAGTTGTTTGAGCACAATCAATTCTAAGATGGTTTTAAGTTGGCTTTAACAAAAACAATTTGTATGGTAAAAACAGGTTTTAACAGTTGGTTTTAACGTTAACCATGTGAGTGTGAAAATACTATATGTTTTATTGAGTCCATTGAGAAAACCTCTTTATTGGAAAGTTTTTCATACAAAAATACACTATAGCTATAAAGAACAAATTCTGAGCAAAAAAGCCTCTATATAGGGAAATATTCCTTCAAATGCCTCAATAGAACGAACTCAGAATAAATCCTAAAGGGTAAAACGCCGAAGTCTAAATGTATTTACAAGCGCATTTTTAAGGGTTATATACATACAACGATTCTATTCTCATGTTAAATAGAATTTGAATAAAGAAAACTATAGTTACGAGTATAACAAATTTTTTTTCGTATTTCTTCAAATTTCGTTGTATCAAGGCTTTGCTGATTATATTTATAGCGAATAAGTGGTTATAGCGAAGTATTTTGGGATCCCCTTGGAATTCGTTACATCGAAGTTTCACTGTATATTTTATAAAAAAAAAATTAATAATAGCACGTAAGTACATATGCACATATTTTGGTGAGAAAATTTCTCGTATCAATATGAGAAATGTTAATTTAAAAAATCTATTAATGTTGTAATTATTTTTCACTTTATTTTCATTTAACAAAAAATGACATTTGAACCTTAAACATTATCAACACGTTCACACTTTGCGACATGCAACAACACGTCAACGACTCCAGTCAACAATAAATTGTCATAATTGAATTCAATTTGTGCATTTATTCATTGAAATTGCATTTTTGCATTTTTGATTCAATAATTCTTTACTTTAATGTTTTTTATTCATGCGTGCGTCTGAAATTGACCTTAAAACATTGAACTGTTTTAAGGGGAGATATATTTCTCCACACACAAAAAAAAAAAAAACAATAAATGATTAAAAATCAGGTGTGGGAAATTTTAAAATATGATTTTTCACTTTAATGAAAATTTATGTAGAAAATAATGTCATGTGCGTAGCATATGATTGATATAAATTGCTAGTGATTGTTGTGAAAAAAAATTCGAATTATAAATTATTTAATTGACAAATGAGGTTACATATTGATTGATATATTTGCAAATAAAGTCTGTGTAGATTTGTATAGAAATTAGATAAAAACAATTTCTGTATGCACACACACCCAAAATGAATGAAAAGAGCTATTATAAAAGACATCTTAAGACACCTGTAAGACACATCAATGTTACGCTTCAATATTTTGTATAAAAATGGTTACAATTATAATAGTTAGTCGTGTGTGTGCCACTATTTTTTTTAATGAAAAGCAGGAAAATACAGCTTCTTACGAAAAGGTTTATTCGATAGGATTGTAAGCAAGGTTTTCTTTTACGAGATACCACAATCTTATATATTATACCCATACGTATTTATGCATAAAGGACATATTCTGTTTATGTTTTCATATTTTTTGGATTTGGTTTTGTATGAAAGTGTATTTTCGGTTGTTGCTGTATTAATATTTTTTGTTGGCTGCATATTGGCTTGATTTCAAAGGCCGAAACACATTCAGGTCTTTTATTTAACAGTGCATTGTTGCCACATGCATGAAGAAATACTTTACCTATTATTTTAAGCCATGAAAAAACTACGCCACCGAACACATATAATATACATATGTATATAATATATGTGACACGGAAAGTTAAAACGGACCTATGCTCAGAAAATAAGATCTCGAGAAAAACGACTTTGAAGTTAATTCTTTTTTACTTTTTTTTATCAAAAGTGTATTTTGAAGGTAATTTATGACAGAACAAATGTAGTTAGAAAGCAGGGGGTTGTTGCATTAGAAAGAACATGTTGTCTACTATAAGAATCACCATAGGTCCCTTTTAACTTTAGCTGTCACATACAATAATTATAATACTTATAATAATAATAATTATTATTATGCTACATATGTAAATGATACCGAATTTAAACTAAAGCGTGTTTTTTTAGAGTTTCACAACTTTGAGTTGGCATCACTGCTTTATTTGAGCACCCATTTAACAGCTGATAATTGCTTTTTGCTTAGTTTGCTTTGAAATTTCATTATGAATCGACATACACCAGAGCAACGAGTGGAAATTGTTGAAATTTTTAATCAAAATAATTGTTCTATTCCTCAAACTCCGATGAAGCCCATTTCTGGTTGAATAGCTACGTAAATAAACAGAATTGTCGCATTTGGAGTAAGGAGAATCTACAAGTTTTTGTCGGAACACCGTTACATCCACAGAAAATTACTGTTTGATGCGTTTTATGGGCTGGCTGAGTCATTTGCCCATATGTCTTTAAAAACGATGGTCAGAATGTTACTGTCAATGGTGAACGGTATGAGAATAACAATTGAACACCTGGAAATCAACATTCGAAGAGCTATTGGCGAAATACGGCCGCAAATGCTGCGAAAAGTTGGTGAAAATTGGCGTTCCAGATTGAGCATTCTACGCGCCAGCCGTAGCGGCCCCATGGCAGTACGATTTTCTTTAAGCATTAATTTGATAAAATTTTCTTTCCTATAAAGCCCGTTTCGTTGTATTAAAAATATATTTCCTTGTTTTATTATGATTTAAACTTGTGTCGCTCTAATAAAAAAAACACCCGTTACATACTTTCTTAAACGATAAATTTTTTTATCTTTCAACATAAAAATATTTGCACTTTTTTCAGAAAAGAAAACGGCATGAAACAGTTCTTTCAATGACGGAGCGTAAGAGTAATTTCATTAAGTCAATTTAAGGAAATTAAAAAAAAAGTTCATTTGATTTTTATTTGTTTTATGTCCGTTATCGTGTAAGTTCAATTTTATAAGGCAAACTTAATTCGTATGTAGAAATTACGGGTACACCCAGAAAACAAACCGCTTAAAATCAATAAAAACCATATTGAATTAATAAAAAACATTAACGAAAGTCTAGTCAGGTTGAAATTTCTTATTTCAATATGGAAAAATATTAATTTACGGTACTAATTTATTATTTTTATTTAGTTTTAAGTATTTCAATATACATTTTCTATTGTATTGAAAATTATTGAATTAATGTGACGCGTTCTTATTTTTAAGTTGCAGCTTTTCCCTGAGTGTATTACTTTTGTATACTTTTCTTCAAGGGAATGTAAAAATCATTTTATTCCCTTCTGGCATCACTGTTCCGCAGATGCTCTGCCAAGTATGACTACTACATACATACATACATACAAACATACTTATGTATGTGCACACACATACTGAAGGTTTGAATATGAATTTGCATTTATACAGTAACGAACGGGTGGCAGCTTTAAAGGTATGCATGTGTGCATATTAATTTCCATCGTTCTTATAACAACATGAGCAAAAAAATAGGAAACAATATAATAAGACAAAAAATAAAAAATAAAAGAAAATAACTACAGTGGGCTAACACACACACACACATCACATGTTGCATAAGGTGGGTGGACAGAGGAGAGTTCCATAAAAATATTCATTAAACTCATATGCAGCTGAGTGTGTTTATATGTACGAGTATAAAGGTGGGGGATTGAATGGTGATTTTATTCAGTATTGCGATCATTTTTTTTTCAATACTACCACAAAACATTACTTTTTATACAAAGCTTCACATGTGTTGTTTACATTGCTTTAATCTTCATTAATTTAACCTTTAGTTTTCTGCTATTTTTTTTTTAAATCAGTTTGTTATTGTTTTTATTAAGCATATGGAAAATGAAAATACATAGAAACAAGCCAAGTAGTCTCTAGCAAATTTTATATGAAAATTGTAAAATTTAAATATGCATATTTTTATAATAGATACAAAATAAAAGAAAACAGAAGGCAGTCAGTAACAATACCAATCAGGGACCGTAATAACATTCGTATTATGAATTTTTTTTTTACAAGTTAGAAAAACAGATTGTTTTTCTGTGGAAAAAAATAGTGGAATGAAAGTTCATATGGGACTTTTTTTTCTTTAAAATTAAGTCGTTATTTTCTAACCCTAAAAGAAATATATATATATACATATATATGTGCATATATCGTCGCTGTTTTAACTAACTGACCTAACTCACATCATTTTGAAAATGAGTTAAGTCCACTATTAGATTTTGTGAGTCATAATAGACATTGTCCACAATTTTTATGACTGTAAACATTACTGTCGAGCCTATAATAGTAAAAATATTTCAGACGAATCCATAAGAATACATGTGGAAAACAATCATAAAAGCTCCTCTCCTGTAAAATTTACAAAATGTCAGTTAGGTCAGTTAGTTAAAACAGCGACGATATGTACATATTGTGTGTACATGTTGTATATACATACATATATACATAGCTCTGACTCAATACCTCTGAAGACAATTACCAAAATAATAATATATCTAAACACCACCAAAAATATCCAAAAATCAAGTTTTAAACGTACAGAAAAACAGTGTAAGTTGTTTAATAAGATTTAACATTATTTTAAGACTTATCGAGCCAAAGTGGTTTGTACATTTCAGCTTTCAAAGCTGCAGGAATAAAGCAATTCTTTTTGTTATAAAATGTTAATATTTAAGCTTGTCCTAGTTTACACTATGCAAGTCTTATTGCTAAGCTGATTAGTTTGAGAGAGAGAGACAAGGTGAACAGAAAAGTTCATTATCCCTTCGTCTCTAACAAACTAATCAAACTAATCAGCTTAGCAATAAGTCTTACATAGTGTAAACTAGGACTTTGTACTAAAATAAATAACTTGTAGTAGTTTCTACACTGAAAAAAATTTATTACTTAATTTGAGTAAAAGTTTTTCCCACAAAGTAGTTTAAAATGAATGCACAACCCTGTTCTCAAATTTAGAAAATCTTCTTCAATTATTACATATTAAGATTTTGTAAAATTTTTATTAGGTTTAAGAAATTGTTGAACTTAAAACAAGAATGAAAAAGAACTCAAATAAAGTAATTTTACTAATGATAATAGTTTCCACAATGCAAGGAAGCGACTTGTCTAGAAAAAATTTATAGGAATCACTCAAAAATGTTAGTGCTTTTCATATATCTGTGGCGAAAAGGACAAAGTGCTTAAGTCGAGATAAGCTAATTTTGAGTTAATGGTAGATGCGTAATCTGCATATTTGAAAGTATCCCTGGTCAAAATCTGAATTAATTTGTGCGATTTTTCAAGAAGTTATAGCAAAATGAATTGCGGCTTATCTTTTTAAGACTTCTAATCTCATTTTGGAATAATAGCTTAATTTAGCTTATACTTTGGTATACTTCAACTTAAATGTATTATTTACAGTGTGTAGAACGATGTTTGTGTAAAAAAAACAAAGATTAACATAGAATTTTCCAATTTACATGTAAAAGAAATAAATTTCTGAAAATCGACTCTCTAAAGCGTAAGCAATTTATTAACTTACTCATAATCATTTCCATTCACTCACTTTATTTATGATTATTAAAAATATTCGTATATGATTACTAAATTAAATGAATGGAAAATATTTTAAGTACACTAACAAATTGATTATATTATAGAAAGTCATTTAAACGAGTTGTTTACACAAACCAAACAAACAGTCGACTCGTCTAGAATATTTGTATAAAATCACTCAAAGAAATTAAGTAATTTTCATATAAATTTTCTACTCAAGTCGACAGACTGGATTGCATAAGCAGGGGCTACGTTTACAAATTCATTGTGTCAAAGTAATTTTTTACTGCAATTATGGATGACAACCAAACTTTAATTGCGTTGCTAGTTCTTAAAATGTTATTCATTACGTATGAAAACTGACAACTAACAGCTGTTAATTTCAGTCTACAAATTGCAATAATATTAACAACCACTGATTGCCGATCTGCCATAATCGCATTTTCGATAACTTTTAGGCAACTGGAGAAAGTTGCCATACATAATACTAATTTTAATCTCAGAAGTTCGGTTTCCCTACCTAATCGAGCCATTAGTAAAAAAAAAAAAAATCTTTCTTTTAAGCAAATACTTTCTTAAATCTGATAAATATTTAGTAAACATCAATGTACATAAGCTTAATTTAAGAAAATTTACAAACATTTAATTAAAATATGTATTTTTATTCTTAACTAAGATTTTGCACGATTATGTTCGAATTTTTTTTACAAAGATTAAGTCATATGTTTTTTTCAGTGTAATTGTTGCTGTAGTTTACAACAATTATTTTTATTAATGTTGGTTGCATTTTCTTTGTTTTCTTTTTAATTTTTTTATTTTTTGTTACTTAACAACGTTTATTTTGTTTTTTTTTTTCTTTATTTAAAAAATAAATCTAAAGATATATTCTTTTCTTCGGTATCTATATGCAATAAAATTTTGCACAACTTGCAGCCTTAATGTAGGCAACAGTTTTTGCATAAACATATCCATATACACATACACATGTATATACATAAAATTTAGCATAGAAATTAATGTTTAATTTAAATCACACAAAAACTAAACTATGCTTTTGATAAAAGAAGCTAATAAGAAAAAATTTGCAATAAAAAAATTTTATACAAAAATAATTTTATATAAAAAGATTTTTTTTTATTAAAAATATATTGCAAATGTTTGGCACGCTAACCGAACTGACGATGAAAAATGTATACAAAAGTGACCGTCCGGTTGCAATATCTTGACCACAAATACATTAAGCACAATATTAAATTTAAGCCGGCTGCAAAAGAAGTGTCTCACAGCCGGCTTATAACCGCCGCTGAAAATCATCGCCGCAGGTTTTTGACACATACCTCGTTAATACGATTTATCATCACATGTTTGATGGTATATTTTCGTTATTTTGTATATGGCTTTTAATTTTCATCACAATTGTTAAGTATTTAATGGAAAAAAACTAGCACAATCAACGTAAATTTAAAAAAAAAGAAAAAACAGCCGATTGTCCATCACTCAATAATTTATGAAGTCCAGCAAACAACCAGCAGCCAACAATACACGAATTAAAGGTCAATTTGTCATTTAAACGAAGAAGAGGAGTGGGTATGAATCGAACAAACACTTATTCTGTAATACACAGACGACACCAGTGATAAGTATGCTCGACTATGGTGTGATACTGAGTTATAAGTACGTGTGAATGTATGTACGTACATAAATGGCCTTCATACTACGCCCTCGATTTATTGCTCCTCATAAAAGGTGTCAGAGAAAACTTAATAAACTTGTTAAACGATAAAAGAATTTATATGGAATGACTTTGGTAGCTTTAGTTATTTATTCTGTTAAATAAACAAATAAATTGGCGGCTGTTGTTATTTTCTTTAATGTATTAAAATTTTAATTGAAACGAAAAGTAATTAATTTATAAAATTTTTAAATAGCGTGAGCAGCTGTAAACAACATTTGATGTTCAAGTATCTTTTATATTCTATTTAATTATTGAAATTGTCAAACAGTATAAAAATTAAATTAATTATAAAGAGAAATTAGGAGTATATTAAGAAATCATCTTTATCAATACTTATTTATATGTCTTTTCAAACAAAAACAAAAAAAAAAAAATATGGAAAACGGTTGACCTTGCGCTGAAAAATCCGTCAATTTTGGAGTACAATACAAAAAAACATTAAATTAAATTAAAAAATCTCAAAAACCGAGATATTTTTTTTAATTACTCGGATGTTTTTTCGCTCCTAAGCAATCGGAAAAAATCGATCGATTACAAATTGTATACAGAACGTGTAGATTGATACATTTATAAGGGCTTATACATATCTATATGTGTTGGCATGATTCCAGTTTGTAGATGTAAACCTGGTAAATGTTATGTGAACAACTGACATTTTTAGAGTCCATTTAAATAATATTTTTAATAAATATGTACCCTGATGCTAACGCAACGCTTGACACTCTAATTTAGTTTTGATTCTTACTCCCAACAAACAGCTTGCTAACCACGAGCAAGGCGATTGGCTGAGAGCCGGCTAAGCCGAGCTGCCGAATAGTTTTTACCATGAGCCGCCGCTGATTTTTTTCGGCTAATAAGCGGCTGGATATTAGCTGCCAATTAATAAAAATGTTTAGTATATAATACTCCTGTTTGAAGACTGAACGAGAATTCGTTGAATATTTGGACAGATTATAAATCGCAGTTTCCCAAACTTTACAATACAATGGTGGTATTTGAAAGATTATTTGCGCAAGCGGCGCAGGTGATGACTCAACAAAGAAACAGATTGAGTGGTGCAAGACTTGGTAAACTTTTATTTTTAAACAGTATTCAAAAAAAAGTATGTATTGGGAGATGTAAAATAAACTTTAAATTTTTTTTAATATAATAATAAATAATTAAAAAAACAATCGATGTATGAAAAACATCGATGTATTTTATGAAATATCGCACAGAGAAAAGAGTGCCTACTAAATACCTCATAAAATAGAACAAAATTAATAAGAAATCTCTATGGTTTTTTTCAATAAGGAAATCTTGTTAATTTCATAGGGAAACCCTTTTTGAAAAAATCAAGAAGAAATCTTCTAGTTTTTATTAGGTTATCTTATTGATTTTTGCAATAAGGGTTTCTTCTTGTTTTTATTAGGCGACCTCATAAAAAATAAAAACAAAATTGCGTCTTTATTCTCTGTACATATGTATTTTCATTTAAATTCTATACCATATACATATGTATGTATGGTATGTATGTATGTAGTATATTGTAATGTTATTTATTTATACATACATACATACACATTATGTTATATTCTTAACTAACTTACTCACCAAGTATTGAATCAGGAAACTTCTGACTGATAGACAAAAACAAGCAGCCTGAATAACCATTGAAATAATTGTGCAAACATGCTTATAGAAAAATTAAAAAGATCATGAAAAAATTTGTCTCTATGTCTATTTATAGATATGAAATAACAAGACACCTAATAAAATCATGAAAAAACCTTATTGAAAAAATCAATAAGATAGCCTAATAAAATCAAGAAGAAAACCTTTTTAAAAAAATCAATAAGGCAACCTAATAAAATCAATAAGAAATTCCTATAGTTTACAATTTATAAGAACACCTAATAGGATCAAGAAGTTTTTCTCTATGGATTGTTTTTTTGGTGTCAAAAATAACGGAAATTTAGTAAAAAAAAAGTTGTGAATAATATTTCTTCTTTTTTTTTTTTTTTTTTTAAGAGAAGTAACACTCAGGCAATTAATGCCTACTACTATTACTAGGTGTTACCTTCTTTAGGAAAGGGATAGTGATAGAGAAGACAGGTGGTGAAGGGAGAGATAGAGGAAAGCTTCATTCTTTTACAACTCTGCTTTTTTGCACGTTTTTTGATAATGCAGTGTTGCAGCGCCATCTGGTGTCAAATGAGGCGTATTAAATTTTTGAAGCTGTGTTTTGTAGCCATTTTACATTACATTAGGACTAGTATCTTCTGAAGTCGGTATAGTTAAGTGACCAGTGACTATGCCTTCATCACTTGAACTTTCCTACAACAACTGATATAAAGGGACACTAATGCACATCAGAAAAATGCGTGGTGTTGTTATTCAATGACTGTTGGATACAGGGATTGAACCCAGGACCCTCGATTGATTTTATGTGGTTTTCTTCTTGATAAAATTAATAAGATTTACCACATCAAAACAATAAGGAATCTCTATGCAAAAATCTTCGCTTCTTTCTGCTGTGATACTCCTTAGCCTAAAAACGTTTCATAGAGAAAATCTTCTTGATTCAATGAGGCAGTTTTTTCTCTGTGCGGTGCAACATCGATGTATGTTTGTGATGCATTGCATCGAAGAAAACATCGATGTTTTTACAGTCTCCACTCCTAGTGCAAACTTAACTTCCAATGCAGAAAATTGTCCGATCAGTGGAACATTATTAGTCCGACTAAATAAATAAATTGCATGTTACAACATGGAATAAGTCGTAAATTACGTTCCGATCGCTTCAGCCATTCTTAAGTTATGAAAAGTTTAAATACATACACATACACACAATACACATACAGACATTCATAAGGATATAGTTTTAAAAGTAGTCACAATAAATTCCCATGACCTCAAGATGTGGAAGATCTGATGAAAACTAGAATTTCGAAAATCAGGGTGAAATCAGTAACTTCTTATTTTTTTATAGCTGGAAGTTAAGAATATTTTGAAACTTTTTACAAAAGGTATCTTTATCACAAAGTTTTAGGAAGAGTATGTTTTTTTCAGCATAAGTATGATTTTAAGTAAAAATTTCCTCTTGTGAAAAAATATACAATGTTATACATAGCGCCGCCGTGTTAAAACCATATTGGCATTCGTACGTGACATAGTACGTGACATTCTTTGGAATTGCCCATATATCGTTGATATCGTCCATATCATCCAATTTTGGCCAAAGGAAGTTGATAATTATCGACTTATAGCGCTCGGTGTTAATAATGATGGCCTGTTAACGTCGTTTTCAAACAAAGCAACAATAACACCCACCGACAAGCCCAAAATTCGCGGTAAAGGGGAACTTTTTTGTGATGCATTGGACAATTTTGTTTGCTAACGTACCCATCCATCCAGAAATGCGACTCATTGCTGAAGATAATTTTTCGATAAAAAAACCTTTTTATCATTTGCACGTCTTGTTGAACCTAACAGGCCGAATAAATGACACGCGATTCGACCATATCGCAGCTATCAACTGTCAAGAGTCGGAAGTGTCTATTGGAAGACCCTTTGCTTATTCATTGTTTTTTTTTTTTTTTTGCTGACACTTTAACCCAAACCACAGGCCGGGCACTACTTAGCATTAAATCTTCTGGTTGCTATTAGTCTCTGGCCTCTTTCACAATTTAATAGTTTGCAAATACAAGTCACACACACGCACACAAATATACTCATACACACACTACCAGTAGCCATGAAGTTGCAGTTGATTTCATATCCTTTGGGGGACAACCAATCTTACTGCTGCTGCTGCTGCTGCTTGTAGTTGTCTGGCCATGTCTCTGAATCCTTTTGGTGCACCAATAAATAAACATGCGTTTGCATGTGTTGCTTCCTTTTAGACACATGTTGCACAATTTATTGCCACGAATAATTGTTGATAATTATTGAAGCATGCATACAATATTGGCCAACCACAACAAATTCTACATTATATAACTTTTCAATTTAAGTTATTAAACAAGTTGCTGAAAATGCTTTATTTTTTTGTCATATAAATAATAAAGAATTGTTGATTCTTGTTAATAGATAAAAATATTTTTAAAAATTTTACAGATTAGAGAAAGCATTATGTAAAGTTGTTAAATATGTATATACGATTGATATAAATATCGCTCATTTACTCAAAGAACGTCATAAGAAACATTTTTTATGAAAATTTGTTTTAAAAACCCTTTATAAAGCCTTAATAATTTTTATAAATAAAGCTGTTACTTTTTAAGAAGGTGTTTTTTTATGCCCCAAGTCTTTTGGACGATAATGTCGTCTTGTCTATGTACATAAGAAAGTCGTAGTTGTGATTCTTTAAGACAATTATTATTTATTATCTATGCTAGGAGATTTGTCTATATGCTAAACGCTGTTATTCCAAACCATTGTATCCAACACATATTTTCTTATATATATTTTTGAAACTATCGTACAATATTTTAACTAAATTTTTATGTTTTAAAAACATAACATGTCCTCCGTATCGTGGTTGGCGTTTTTGGACTTCGAATAAGACTTTTTTGTAATAGATTAAGGAGCGCCACCGCATTTTTTTTCTTTCTTAAATCTAGGAAAACGATAAGGTGCAATATTTTTATCAAAGACAACAACCATTTTTGAAGAAAATGATTTAGAGGATTCAAAACCAAAGACTCAAAAATATTTTCTAACATAAACGTCCCAAGTCTTCTTACTGAATTAGGCCATTAATTACTTCTTCAAATGTACTTTTGTTAAAAAAGTACTTTTGTTAAGAAAGTACTTTTGCTCAAAAGGTGCCTTTGGTACTTTTTTTTAGTACTTTTTCTTCTTACTGAACTAAGCCATTAATTACTTCTTCAAAGGTACTTTTTTTAAAAAGTACTTTTGTTCAAAATGTACTTTTGGTACTTTTTTTTAAGTATTCTTGTTAAAAGGGTACTTTTGTTTAGAAAGTACTTTTGTTTCAGAAGTACATACTTTAATGAAAAAGATACTTTGGTTAAAAAGTACTTTTTTAGAAACAATTTTTGTGAAAAAGGTACTCCTGTTAAGAAAAAAGTACTTTTTTGAAAAATTTACTTATGCTAAAAATTACTTTTCTTGCAAGCGTACTTTTATTAAAGGTACTTTTGTCAAAAAGATACTTTTGTAAAAAAGGTACTTTTGTTAAAAATGCACTTTTGATACTTTTTTTAAAAAAGTACTCTTGTTAAAATTATACTTTTGTTGAGAAAGTACTTTTGTTAAAAGTGTATACATGTGTGCACATTTATGAAAAAGACACTTTGAAAAAGGTACTCTTGTTGAGAAAAAAGTACTTTTATGAAAAATCTACTTATGCTAAAAAGTACTTTTATTGCAAGGCTACTTTTTTTAAAGGTACTTTTGTGAAAAAGATACTTTTGTGAAAAAAAAACTTTTGTAAAAAAGTTACTTTTGCTAAAAAGGTACTTCTGTTAAAAATGCATTGTTGATACTTTCTTTAAAATTATACTTTTGTTGAGAAAGTATTTTTTGGAAAATGTACTTTATTTTGAAAAGTACTCTTGTTAAAATTATACTTTTGTTGAGAAAGTACTTTTTTGGAAAATGTGCTTTTGTTAAAAGAGTACATATGTATTTACATATGTACATTTATGAAAAAGATATGGTTAAAAAGAACATTTGTTAAAAATGTACTTTTTAAGAAAAAAAATGTTTGTGAAAAAGGTAGTCTTGTTAGGAAAAAAGTAATTTTTTGAAAAAGCTACTTATGCTAAAAAAAAGTACTTTTATTGCAAGGGTACTTTTTTAAAGGTACTTTTGTGAAAAAGACACTTATATAAAAAAAGGTACTTTTGTTAAAAAAGAACTTTTGCTACAAAAGCACATTTTTGATAAGGCATTTTTTTAATGAGGTACTTTTTCCTAAAAAAGGCAATTTAGTTGAAAAAACAGTATTTTGTTAGAAAAGTACTTTCGTTAAAAATACTTTTGCTAATAAAGTATATATTGAGCGCATTTTATTAAAAATTACTGATTTGAAGTCCCCTTTTTGTTGGAAAAGCTATTTTGTTAGTATGTACAGTGAAACTTCTCATAGCGGACACCTCTTATAACTGGACAAAAATACGGCGACATTCACTGTATTTGCTGTTTAGAATTCTTTCACATAATATAGTTTTTAGTGCATGCATATGTACATATTTCGAAAACATAAAATTTATGTACATTGTACATACATCAATATGCACAAGAACATTTTTGCCTTCACTTTAAATAAAAACTATTGACTCTTGCATGCCCAGCCATGCAAATAAACAGAAAGTCTTCCATCTTTTTGGAACATTCTGTACTGCCGTTTACAAAAAAACACACACACACACACATACATGCATTTGAACTTATCTATGTATACGAGAGCGGTTCCAAAAGTAGCCTACTTGATGTATAGATGACAACGGTAATTTGAAAAAAAAAATACTTTCGTGAAAAGTGGCAACCTTATAAAACATGTGTTTTGAGTTTCAAGATGCCACGTTGTTTACTACTGCAGAAAAAAGATGAACTTTTTAAGATTTCTCGTGTCGCCTAGTTTTGTGGCGGCCCTCGTACATGTTGCTGCCATGCTTTACAACAGTGTTTAAATGTTTGTAGAAGTAAAAAATACAAGAAGAAAAAAACTTGGTTCAAAAAGAATTATAGCTGTATATGGTTTTGTTAATCTCTTCTGTTGTGTTCTTTTGTGGGTTGGTTGGTGCATCCAGCCACCAACACAGGCACAGTACATACTCATATATTTACTTCAAGCGACAACAAAAACAACTACATACTTCATATCAAACTGTATACGTATGTATGTGGTTAAAATAGCAATTGTGTGTTAAAATATATGACCCTTTGGACAAAGGAAAAGAAAGAAAGGAAGAGTATAGTAAATAAAAAAAGGGACCCATGGCCGGTCTGCGCCATATTTAAATTTACTTCTCACATGTGTATGTTTGTTAATGTTTTGCTTGTGTTTATTAAGTTGATTAAGTGTTTTACATGAATTAAAACACAAAACTAGTCTGCGTGTAGTTAGTCTGAGGGTTTATTTCTTTTCGTAGTTGCTTTTTTAAAACAGACGTACATACGATTTGCGCACTTCTCCTTTCTATGCGGTTTAAGCAATAACCTAGAATTGTATTTATCTTATTTTTTTCATTTCTTGTTACACGAGAGTTGTTAATTGAGGAAAAATGTAATTTTTTTAAAAGGAGAATAAAGTTGACCAACATCCAACATGAGTATGTATGTGTGTGTGTATGTATGTATGTAAGTTAGTAGATATTTCTTTTTAATGACTGAGACGAATGAGGAATTTAATTAAGTCATACGCACTGGGTGACTGACTGATAATAAATAAAATAAGCAAAGGAAAACTCTTTTTTAAACTGAATCGTTTAAAGTTTTAGGGCAACGCTTTAATTTTTATGAAGAAAATTCGAATGCAAAATTTTGTTTGTTTTAGCGTTTTATAAAAAAAAAATGCACTCAGATGTAATCGAAAGTGTTACTACGTACATATTCATAGAAAAAATTTGTGTTTACAAAATCTTTGGAAAACATATTTTATATAAAAATTGCTTTATTATACCTTTTGTAAGCCAAAAATATTTTTGTATGAATACAGCCTTTTAAGAGTATAGGGTTATATATTATATTAAAATAAAACCTTATGAAATTTCTACAACGGATGGATTGATTAAATTTTAAAAACGAAGTTTACATGCACTGACAGATTAGCAGACGCTAGTAGTACACGATATGTAAAAAGCCATATCGTGCCATAACCGCCGAAAAACCTGAAGCGACATAATTTTCCAACTTAATTTTTTGATAAAAATCGGTTATTTGCGATCGTAAATAGTCGATTTTCATAAAAAAACAAAGTCCAAAAAATTTGTAACTTAAGTTATTTCAGCGGTTATGGCTTGATATGATGTCAAGAGAATTTTTCATCATGTTGGTTGCATTTTTTTTTAAATAAGTAGTGGTGGCTAAAAGCCATAAAATTTTAATAGTATTTTTACCCCAAGCGAACGCATTGTGTAAACATGTGAAGGTCTACAATTTTTTTTCTCCGTAAAAAGCATCCTCGTACTTCAAGGAACATTATAAAAAAAAGAATTAGGTTCAGTGAAAAATGTAGTTCTCAAGAAAAATGTTTGGCGACCTATGTTGTACCAATTTTGTACTCTGTGCTGATATACATATTTCTATTAAATTGTACTTTCATCATCCTAGAAGCTTAAATACACTGAAAGGGTAGGTAGTTTTTTAACAAAAAGTCTTCTAATAAATTGTTTAATAACTCAGCCAATGGCAGGGTAATTTTTAAAAACAAACTTGCGAATTACTTGTATTCAATTATGTTTTATAAATAAAGTTACAAACAGTATGGTTCCAGTACAAAAATATTGCTTAACAGCGAGTACAAAGTAGAAAAGTGTCAAAAAAAAAACCGAAAAAATTATATGCGGTGAAAAAAAGACATATATCTAAAATTTACTGAAACAAAATATATATGATTCAAAAGGTCTTAGTCTCTTCTTTTTAAAACCATTTATAAATTTAAAATCTGTTGATATTTAACTTAGTTAGAAGATAAGTGCCCACGGGTACGAAAAACCCGTGTTTTAACTGAAGATTTTGGTGGTGTTTGGAAAATTTAAAATAAAGATTATTGTTATGCTTGACAATACCTAAATACCAAAAATAGTAGCACGTCCCAGGTATTTCGATTTCGTCTCTTAAACAGTGTTATTGAGGGGTTAGCTGGATCCCATGCGCAAAAATTTACCCAAAAATTTCTTAGCACAACTAGAAATATTATGTTAAACTTTCATTTAAACAAATGCGAAGTTCAAAAATTTCTTGGAATAACTAGATATATTATGTTAAACTTTCATTTAAACAAATGAAAAGTTCAAACAAATATCAAAGTTGAAACAAGAACTCAATAATCAAGATGTTTTTTATTTTTGTTTTTATTTGGGATTATTAGTGCGTTAACAAATCGAGCCATAACCGCAAAAAAAAAGCTTACGATTGCTAAAAAAAATTAATTCGAAAATTATGTCGCTTAAGCTTTTTTGGCTGTTAGGGCATGAAATGTTAAAATTTCTTCATATGTATGTATTCGAAGAAAAAAGTAGAAAAATCTTGTTTCAATAAATTTACATCCATACATATATTTTTATGTTTATACATTCATACATCCATAGGTACATATTTAATGTGTATTAACAAAATAAACACAAATGAAAATGGCTTCATTTCCCACCCTTCCTCTTCCGTTCTATACTCTCACTTTTCGCTGTTATTTGGGGAATAAACAAAACAACGAATGCACAAAGAACCGTTAGTTGCACGTGCTTTTTTGTAAGAATCAAAACAAACGAAGCAAATATAAACAAACTTTTTAAGGAGAACAAAATAGTGTGGTAAAGAGAGAGCGAGAGAGCAGAGAGGAAAATGCGTAGAATAATCTTATACGGAAAGAAATCGAAAGGAAAAATCAATACGTGTAGAAAATAAAGGCAAACAATACCTTCATAGAACAAATTCGAAAATTATAAACAGAACCGTTAGTTAATACAACGTACATTTTTCTTAAACAGCTGATTTTGACGTTTCTCTTCTTTTGGGTTAAATCTTGCTAAAAATAGACCACAATTATTCTCCCCCAATTTTCGTTGTACATTTTCTTTTGAATTTTTTTTTTCTTTTTTTTACATTAATATGAAAATTTTCTTTTTCAGTTTTTCGCAGCTTTTCAAAGTTAACGGGTGGACCAACGGATAAAAAAATATATTTAAAGAAATATATATTTTAATACATACATACATATATGTATGTAGAAAAAATTCGGGCATATGTGTGTACAAAATAGCAACAACAACAAACAAAAAACACAGAAACCAACAACAAAACAATGAAAATGTTATAGAGGTTGAACGTGGTTTATATATAGAAAATTTACGCACAGCTGAAATTTTTTATGGTTTTTCTGAGGAAAATTCATTGAATTTTGTAAAAATTCAAAAGAAAATCTTTCAAATATTTGCCAAATTTTAATAATTTAGAAAAAGTTAAACCAGTAATAAGAAGATTGGAATGTTTGGAAATCTATTAGGAAATTAAAGGAAAAATGTACTTCAAGCCAAAAATGCCCAAAGTACATGTGTGAAATATGACGAAAATAAAAATAAGGTTACACCCATAATTTAAGAAATATATATAAAATAAAATTAATTTATATAAATATTTATGATTTTTGAAACAAACAAACAAAAAATCTATAAAAAAAACCAATTTAACAAATAAGTGAAGTAAATATTAAGCTTTTAATATTAATTTTAACTTGTAGTATAACAAAATGATTTTTCTGCCTTATGAAAGAATTAAAATCATATTTTTAAAATAAATAAAATAAAATAAAATACATGCTTACTAATAATAACAACAACTACATCTACAACTACAGCAAAAATACAGACGAAACAATAACGTTAAGAAAATGCTAGAAAAATGTTTTGTTCATCGTGTGATAAGTTGATGACACATATTTCTGTGCATTTGACCGTATTCCTGCTGTTCTACTTAATATGCCTGCCACCGAATTCGACACAAGTGAAAGCCACTCCCGAGGACGAAGCGTAAGTATCCTAATAACCCCTTTTCCATACTCTATTTGCATAAAACTCAAAAACTATTATCGGCACTTCAAACAATTCAAACAAGCACACACAAGCTCTTTCAGTGTTTTTGTTTTCTTTTAATCCACAACGTGTGATGAGAGTTTTATGCTAAGTACACATCTGGGATTTCTTGTGTTGTCATTTTCACATTATGTTTTTTTTTATATAGAAAGCAATGCCACACAAAGAAAAGTATTGGAAATGATAAACGTTGCCACTAGTACACACTATTGCGATGTCACAAAATGCCACAGTGTGTACTAGGCATTAGTTAAACGAAAATGTTTTTTATTGTCGTTGTAGTGTTTTTTTTTTGTTTGTTGTTTTTTTATGAACACTTTAGTCCTTTGATAATAGAGGCATTTATTCGTAAGTAGCCACATTTCGTCATTCCGACTTGATGTCATCTTATGTTTATGAAAGATTTTAGTTCCATTTAGTTTTAAATTAACATTTTGCATTTTAATTTTTCAATGAGTGCCCTACAGAGAGCAAAATGTTTTTTTTGATTATTATTAGTTATTCTGCCAATATTTTGCTGTGGTGTTTCTTCAAGACTAAATATTTCGAAGCAAAGAGTAACTTGCTTCCTTCTTCTAAAGCTTAGACGACCAAAGTGGCTCCAGGGTGCCGAACTTCAATCGGTCTCTTATACAAATGAATACACATACACGAATACATTTTTTTCTCTGTACTGGAATGTAACTGCAACAGTAGGAAACAGCCGATCAATATTGTTATGTGAAAAGCAATCAAATTGGTTATACGAGTAGAGACGTAACCGGAATGTAAAGGCTCAGTTAGCCGACTGTAATGGAATGTAAGTGCAACGTAGGAAACAGCTGATCGATATTTTTATATGAAAAGTATTTAGGTTACGTTACATTACATCTCTATAACCATTTTGATTACTTTTCATATAACAATATCGATCAGCTGTTTACTACCATTGCATATTGTTATGTGAAAAGAACTCAAAATGGTTATAGGCCATAGAATCACGCTTTTATCACTGCACCTATTCAAGTAGCACAAAAATAATTCACATTTTTCTTCACAAATTATAAAAAGAAGCCCAGATTAAATCTAACTGAATTTTTACGACTTTTCTTTGTATACATTCTTTTTCTCAACATAATCCTTTCCATTAATTATCTTGAGAGCAGCGACCACAAGTAGATTGGTAGAACACTGCACTGCTATTTATGTGAAGTGAAGTGCACTCTTATGTCCAGACATATATAATTGTGTACTCTTCGTGTACGCTCGTAGAACATATTTTAATGGTATCGCTTACGTTAGTCCTTTAGTGCTTTTAAGTGTAGAATATTTTTTGTCGGGCTTGTGCCGGCTGAAGAGCGGCAATGCAGAAATGCTCAACTTTATTTTAGGGGTACCACCTCTTTGATTAAAAATAATTTATGCCAACTCATAGAAAAAAAAGTTAAGTACAAAAATCCACAGCAACGCATATTTTGGTATTTACGCATCCACATAGTTCTACATATCTTTTGGCATATTCTTGGTAAATTTTTAATTCATTGCAACAATATGAGTATCATATCAATGCTTAGCACGAATACTAGATGATAAACATTAGTGTCCCACCGACTTCAGCGGATACTAATCCTAATGTAGCATGTAATCATCGGCGAAGTAAAATAACCAATAAAATGGCTACTGAGCACAGCTTCAAAATTTCATACACCTCATTGACACCAGAGGCGCTGCAACACACATGCAAAAAGCAAAGGTGTAAACGTCCTTGAGCTCGACCAAAGGCCGACAATGCAAGAGAAGAAAATATTTTTTCTTAGCTTTTGAAGGGTGGTCATGTGCCACATGCACCGCGAGCTATTTTATACATGAACCTTTCAACAAGTTGGATTTTGCTTTCTAGAAAAGAAAACATCATAATATTCAGAAGTTTCGTTTTCTTTTTCATAAAATTTCTAAAGCCCTGATTAAAGTTTAGTTTACCGAAATGTCACGAAACTTTAATTTTATTTTAACAAATAATTTTTTAATTTTTTTTTTGTTAATTAGAAGCTGTTTACATTTTCTCTAACGATTAGTATAGCATTAGTGAAATGTAGTGAATATTCATAGTTGCCTATTTCATGTCATTCGGATTCGCATTTGTATTTGCCGAATTCGTGCAAGTATCTGCGGAATATTTTATTTCCAAGTCCTTCAAAAGTTGTAAGATAATTTATACAAAATAAGAGTATTGACACAATAAAATTGTTTACAACTTAATTCTGATGGCCTAATTCATAAAAAATATTATAAAATAATAAAATGGTTTATTAATTAAATGTTCATAAAAAATTTGTTTTATAAATCTCTTATAAAGCAAATATATTTTTTATGAATAGGGTAGTGAATAGAGCTTTAGATATAAATTTCTCTAAATTTTAAACTTAATACTCGTATTAAACAGTAACTTTAAGCGAATATTGACTCACATATTCGTATTCGCCAACTTCGAAACATACGAGTATCTGACATTCTCAACATCACTAATGTAAACATGTATACATTTTCGTCAGCTCTTCAAAACAAATTTAAATCTGGAAATATAGTGAAATACAAAATTTAAAAAATCCAATAATCAATAAAAGCAGAACATGAAAAACATTTTATACAAATGCCCCACTTAAAATAAAACAAAAGAATCGCTCGCTCATACTTTAAGCACCACTAGTCCTTCAGCACAGCAGCACAAGACTACGGTGCGGTGCACCTTAGACACCCGATAACATTGGAAAAAAGCAAAAATAAAACTAAAAAAACAACTTAACGACATTCATTTTCCATTAATATTCGTTAAGGAACAATTAGTTAGCAGCTATCTTGTTATTAAAATATGCTTACAAAATAGATATTTTTTTTAAATTTTGAATAATTTTTAGCTAAAATCTGGGAGGCAAATTCCTGCAGTCGATACGATTCGAAATTTAAAAATATTTCCAAATAAACTCTATTGAAATATTTCGTAATTTCGTTCGATAACGACTGCCGCAATTTAGCCTTTGAGCTACGAGTACGAGTTAACAGAAAATTAATAATACAGGATGTTCCAGTCCATAATCGATTCAAGACCTCAAAGATAGAATGCGTGAGGTTATCGAGGACATTCTGCTAAAGGAATATTTCCTGAAAATAATATGGTCCTGCAAGCGTAGGCGTGGCGGACATTTGGCTGATATTCTTTTAGATTATTAATGCCATACCCTCCTCTTTATAATTATATATGAAGCAAATCTCTTATTAAAAGTCTTTATTACTTGTCCCGAGATTATAGAACCGCCCAATAAGGGCATACAGTTAATTAAAAATAGGCAGTCAGTGCTGAAAAACCAAGGCCTATGATTAGGAAAACTTATTTACGACAATAACTTTAGACATCAACATTTTTACAAAACAAAACAAAAAGATTTGAAAAGATTTTTATAGACCAGTGAACAAATATTAGGTGTGTTCATTCACTAAAAATTGTTATGAATTTGTAACAATTGTTACTGGAACGAACGTGTTCATTAGCCCAAAAATTTTGCAAGAAGAGAGCATCAGAAAAGAGTAATAAATTGAGAGAGAGAAAATTCTTGCAAATTCTCATTGATTAAATTTTTACATGCAAAAATTATCCAAACAGCTGTTCTTGTGTTTTTTTACAAATTAATTTTGTGGGTTCCTTACACCAAAGGTGTGAAAAGGAACCCTGTAGTTTTCGCTACGTTGTCCGTCTGTCCATCACAGGGCGTTTTATCGACAGAGCAGTTAAAAATTAAAGGGTGTTCCAAAACAAGCAACGAAAAACGTTAAAATCCCATGTTATATACATACAATTATATATATACACTTGAAATTTTTATACAGAGTAAAACAACTAAAATTAAAAAAAAATAAAAAAAAAAATTAAAGGGTATTCTCTCAGTTAATGGTATTTTAACTACGATTATGTGATTTTACCAACTTGCTGTATTTTGGTAACCGTAAGAGGGAAACTCTTGAAATTTTTAAAAACGCTAAAACTAAAAAATCCCAAAATTATAAAATCACCAACCCGAAAAAATATCGCCAAAACCCAAAAAAAAAAAGACGAAAAAAGCGCCAAATTAAAAAAAAATTTCAAACTAAAATAAATCGAAAAAAAACCGGAAAATCGCCAAAATGAAAAAAAACGCCAAAATGAAAAAAATCGCCAAAATGAAAAAAACCCCAAAAACGAAAAAAAAACGCTAAAACTAAAATAAATCGCCAAAACCGAAAAAATCACCAAAAACGCAAAAAAAAACACTAAAACTGAAAAACCGCCAAAAACCGAAAAAATTCCTAAATTCGTATAGTATTACATATTTAGTGCCCGTACGGAATGCACCGTGTGCGAGTTAAGGTCACGCCCGCTTTACTGAATTTATTTGAAAAATATCTTGAAAAAATACACTCGAAAATGTGTATTTCTTTAATAAGAAAATATGTATAGATACGTAAAAAAAAAACATATTTTCTTACGGCCTTATTTATAAAAATTATTAAGGTTTTATAAAGGGTTTTTAAAACAAGTTTTCATACAAAATGTTTCTTATTAAGCCTTTATAAAGCCTTAATAGTTTTTGTAAATAAAGCTGTTAATTTAAGCCACATAAATACAATTTGATGGTTAAAGAAGTAAAATTGTTGAAGACTTGCTTATTATGGTAGCTACAGACTTTGCGACATGTTTATGCTACCAGGCAGATTTCATTCAGTTTTGCCTATACTTGCGTTCGAAGTTGCATTCGAAGTTTCAAAAACATCAAAATGTTTTGATGTTTATGGGTTGCATTGATGGTTTCATTGTAGGGTGCCCCTGTGGCTGAGTGGTAGCGATGCTAGCCTCTCAGTCCAGAGGTCGTGGGTTCGATTCCCGCCATAGACCCTGGGGTTTTCTGCATACAAGCTAATCGCTTCGCGGGTTGTGTTGTGTTTGTTGAAAAAAAAATGTGCAACATGAAATATAAACATGTTGAGTAAACAAGTTGCAAAGTGTGTACCTGCCATTATAGCTGATCAGGGATGGAAAATGGTATTTTTTTTTTGTGTGTTAGTAGAATAGAATTTCAAAAATAATGATAAATGCATAAAATAGGTAATAATACATGAAACAATGTAAAAGTATTTATGGCCTGTTTTATAATAACGAAAGAAAACTTTCGATTTAAAATTTATATTGAAAACAAAAACAAATTTTCATATTTTATTGTTGTTTTCAATAGAAATTTTCGGCCGAAAATTTTCTTTCATTATTGTGGAACAGGAAATTAATATTGGAAGTCGATTTTTAAAACTTTTGTAACAAGAATGTCCCAAAATACTTCAGAAAAAGTGCAATTGTGTCACGATTTGTAATCTGTGTTTTTATATAATTGAAATTTTCTTTCAAGATTCTGCTAGTAAGGCGTTGATTTACTTTTTTGTATCTGGCAGAGTATTTGTTTAAATTTCTGCCTTACTCTCTCGTTGCTAGTTTCTGCTAGGACAGTAAATGAACACACCTATTATTAAAGATGAGCTTAATCCCCCTTATCGTGGTTGGCGAATTTCGACTGCAACTACGATGTTTTTTTTTTTAAAGAACACAGCAAAATTTTTTCTTTAATCTAGTATCAAAATGTCGTAGTCGAAGTCGAAATACGCCAACCACGGTAAGGCCCATTATTTGATTTAGAAATTAAAAATTAGATAATAAAAATAATTCGTGGACATGAAGCACTTTTTAAATTGCCTTCGTCACACCATAAACGAATATATAAAACAAAACATCAATCTGCCAAGCATAATGAAAATTCAAAATACAGTTTAAAAGAAATATGCATCAATGAAAGAGAGAGGGGAAGAGAGAGAGGGAGATTGAAAGCATTTCGTCCAGTGTTGCCGAATCGCGGGTAATTACCCGAATCAGGTGTAATTTTTATTTTCATCTGTAGCGCGTGGGTAATTGCTCTCAGGCGTAGTTCACGGGTAATTTGAAATGTTTTTGTTTTATATAATAAACATTAATAAAATATATTAAATACATAAATAAATAAAATAAAATATAATAAATTATCGTCTGATACCGTTGCTGCACTTTTATTATTTAAAGAAGGTACCTACATATACAGAAAAATGGCAATAATAATTTTAAACCTCTCCTAAACAATAGTAAAATAGTTCCAATGACCTTATTAGTTTAAGATTTTTCTGTTGCTTTCTATTTTGTAATTTTTGTTCGTATATTTCTCTTTAATTACTGTATAGAATAACAAATATTGAATTACTTTTAATGTATTTATTTACTGTTAAATACTATTTCTTTTATAAAAAACTAGCCATAGGATATTAAAATCCTTACTTGATTCGTATTCAACATGCCAAATGAAGAGACATATGAGATATATAGACTGATAATGAACTACTTTTTTGTTAAATTTTGGAAATTTGCATGAGAGTTAGGATTTATTTTCACCAAAAAAATTATACTTTGAGATAGCAGAATAAACAAATTTATACAAAACGAGAAAAAATTATTTTTTTTTGATTCGAAATTTATATTACTATTACATAGGGGAGCTCTTTGCCATCGGAAACTCATTTTGACCAAATTTGAGTTGACGTATTTTGAATATACGCTCTCGATACGTTGCATTTCGTTGGGGCTGATACCGAATCATAAGTAGACCTTAAACAAGATTTTTGAAATGTGTCAAATATTTATTGTAATATTGGGTGTAATTCCGTTGAAATCGGGTAATTTTGGCTCCTTCGAGGTGTAATTTTAAATATACATTTTGGTAACACTGATTTCGTCAAATAAACAGGCTAAGAAAGAGAGAGAGAGAGAGAGAAGGAGAGAAATTCACATATAATGTTAGCACAACAAACGGAAAAAATTTACATGTACAAATAATTAATGCGAAACGCAGACAAATAACGTAAACGCAATTTTGACATTTCCTTTCTCCCTGTAGTCTTTCTTTTTTTCACTGTATTATTTCCTTTTCTCTTTAATAATTCATTCTACCACTTGTTGCTAAAATATAAACGTCAAAACAAAAACAGTTGAAAGAGGGCTCGTCTTGTTTTCACTGTGTGTCAGAACGCTTTTGTGCGATTCGTTCGTGTAGGCGGTGTAAAACATGTGAGTTGTATGTTTGTTTGTTTTTTTTTTTTTTTGTTGGTGTTAATGACACGCATTTCACTGGCATTTTTTTTATAAATTTAGTTCAGTCTATTTAGATTTTTTTTGTTTCAAACATGACGTACATATGTACATAGTTGCATACATGTTGACATCATGTCATCGAATGTACTCGTACATAGACATTTCAGTGCTCACGTATGTACGAGTATGTATTTTAATTTAATTTAAAATTCTGAACATTAAGTGAAAATGGGTTTGGAAATTAATTTAATTTAAGCATATTGGAATGTTATCTGAATTGTAAAATTTGGTTGGCGGTGATGTAAAATAATTAAATTTATTTTCATTCAAAGTAGAGATGTACACAGTTAACGTAATCAGCATGAATCATGCGAAGATAAGATATTTATCCGTTTCAGTACTTTTTATGCATTTTGGCATAGATTTTTGAGTGCATATTTTTGCATATTTTACCCTTTAAAGCATGTTTTTGCATATTTCAGTCCTTCACGCATATTTGTAGCATTTTTTCGAATTTTTAGAGCATATTTGACGCTTTGAGGGCATATTTTCATGCCTCAAGCAATTTTTTATATTAATATGCTTTGATGAATGAATGAATGATGAATGAATGAATTAAGTCAAACGGGAAGCGCAGGACACTGCGACCAAAGTAGATCTCTTGTATCCCTATTAATATGCTTACAAGCCGTATTATGTTGGTGAAAATGTTTATTTTTATTTTTATTTTTCTCCGTCTAAATCTCATTTGGAGTTCTACGCCAGTAATTTTTATTGTATGTCCGCAACAAGAAACAGTGTTATGTACAAGTAATATTTTGCTACCATTACAAAGTTAGATTTTCAAAAAAAAAAAAAAAAAAAAGTGAAAAAGGAATTCTGAGTAGAGAAACACAAGACCGAACAATATTTTCTTGTGCAGCAGAACAAATTTCAATGTATAAAAGTTTATTTAGACGTGACAGGCAACGATTTTTATTTAAAAATCTAGGCCAATATTTTGTGGTTGTTTTGAAATAACAATTATAAATAGAAAGCTTGTATTATTCCAAAGTTTTAAGTCTGATATTGGGATCTCTTTTAAAGTTGAAGCTAGAATTTGTATCTTTATTAAATTTTTATTGTTTCCTTTTTTTAATTTGTTTAATTTTTGCCTTATTTTATATGCAAATAATATTGAATTTTTTAATTCAAAATGTATTTTTATTTCCAAATAAATCAATTTATATTATTTTTATGAGCATACTTCTTGACTTTTTTAGTGCATATTTTCAAGTTTTTAATGCATATTTAATGTACATAAGACGCTTTTTTAGAGCATATTTCTGGTTTCCCTGGTCATTACTCTATCATTTTGTCTCCCGCAGGGGTATCTCTTAGAGATAACGATTGTGACGATCTCGCTGTTAACTGTTAACATGGCGGCAGCGTGACCGTTTGACCGACTAAAGTGGCAAATTGCCACTTTTTCGACTGCCTTGCCACTTTTTGTCCCCCCCCCCCTCTTTTTTTAGGGTGAGTTATATCAAAATACATTAAAAATAAAAAGTTTAGGGTAGTTTTCACGTTTTTTTTTTAATTTTGTCCCTTTTTTGATAAATCCCCTATTTGGTGCCACTTTTTGAAAAATGTCATCGGTCACTCTGCATGGCGGGGCTATACAAAATAAAATACCCTGTACATAATTCAAAGATTTTGTGGGATTGTAAAATTTTCCCTTGCTTATCAAACGTGGTTTGCGCACCTTCTTTACATTATTCATGATAAAATGACTAAATAAAATAATACATTAAATAGAGCAAAAACAATTCCTCAAATATTACAACATTTTGTAAACTAGAAACTAAATACATTCCCATTACTCCCTTAAGGTTTGTAAAATAAGAAAAGAAAAAAAAATTTATTTTTTATCTCGCCATTTTCTCTAGTGTTGGCAAATGGGCCACTCAATTTGGTGATGAGCTGTGGGAACTCGCTCAACGTATGACCAAGTCACAAGAGATTAAGGCGGTAAGTGAGATGGCATAAATTTTTTAAGGCAAATCCATATTTGAAATTCTCTTTCTTTTATTCATTTGCAGAAATATAAAGAATATAATGCTCGAGTTGAATTAAAAAATGGCACCGAACTCATTAAATCGATCACAGCGAATGTGGGCAAAATGTTGGCGCGTAAAATGGATGCTGTCAGATGTATACAAGCCAAGGCTGAAGAAGTTTTCGAAAATTTCGAATACAATGAGACCTATGCCGAAACTGAATTTCAATATTACTCGAGTAAATTTTCAGCATTTGAGGGAAAATCAGCTGAAGTGCTAATGGATCATTTGCAAAACAATAGTTATATGTATTTGAACATGACACTTAATCCGGATACACATTTTTATAATATATCGGTTAATACAGATTACAGTTCCGTCCATGTACCCTCCAATGTGTATGATAAACGTAAGTGATTTTAAATTAAAATAAATTTATATAAAAAATTAAATGTATTTTGATCCATTCCATTCATTAAAGATCCTCGTGTTCTTAAAGCCATTATGTGGACCGAAGAATTGGACGAGGTATTCAAGCAAAACTATCAATCCGATCCTGCTTTGTCTTGGCAATATTTTGGCTCCGATACGGGCATTTTGCGTCACTTCCCCGCCTCTCAATGGGAGGAGCATGAAGCGGATGGCAATGCGGACACTTATGACTGTCGCAAACGTTCGTGGTATATTGAAACCGCCACTTGCTCCAAGGATATTGTTATTTTGTTGGATAATTCCGGTTCTATGACTGGCTTCCGTTTTCATGTTGCCAAATTTACTATACGCAGTATACTGGATACTTTTTCCAATAATGATTTTTTTACCATTTTTAATTACTCCTCCACCACTGATGATATTGTACCTTGCTTCAAGGATGCTCTGGTGCAGGCCACTCCGGAAAATATTAATGTTTTCAATGATGTTATTAGTAAAATGAAACCGCAGGGTTATGCAAATCTATCTATAGCTTATACGAAAGCTTTTGAGTTGCTAAAGAAGGTGAGTGGAAGTAGAATAGAATAGAATATGATAAAATAGAATAGGAGCGGCACTGCGACACCTTATGGATCTTTTGTGCCCTAGATTTCTAAATTAAATCAAGCTCTGTATGACTCTGCTTATGGAAGTCAGCACAGAGTTTGGAGAAGCCCGCCTAATATCATCGGAACATAGAAACTCAGAATGTATAACAAGCCTTCTTGAGTGAAACGTATATTGTTAGCATTCTTGAATTAAACTTCTCTTTTTTAGTACTACATAGAAAGGCGCTGCAATGAAACCTCGACATGCAATCAGGCCATAATGGTGGTTACCGATGGTGTGGCTGGCAACAATACGGAAGTTTTCGAAAAATATAATTGGGGCGATGGTGAAAATGGAACAATGAGTATGAAAGTGCGAATATTTACATATTTGTTGGGCAAAGAAGTGACTAAGGTTAGAGAAATACAATGGATGGCTTGCCTTAATCGGGGCTATTATTCACACGTTCAAACGCTGGATGAGGTACAGGAAGAGGCACTGAAATATGTGGATGTAATAGCAACGCCGCTGGTCCTGCAAGATGAAGAGCACCCGCCCACATGGACGCATTCGTTTACTGACAAAACGGTTGGTATTGATATACATAAAAGAAATTAATCAAAATTATTATTATTATTATTATTATATTCTATAGTATAAATTTGAACCGAATGCCACCAATGTACGACTGATGATAGCGGTGGGTGTGCCGGCCTTCGATCGATCGTATCGTAAACCCAACGCAACCGCCCACGCCCGGTTATTAGGCGTGGCGGGCACCGATGTGCCTGTAGAAGATATAGACAAACTAACATTGCCTTACAAGGTATCTAGTTATTAGAGAATTTAGTAAGACTTATGGGAAAACACAGCTGAACTTTTGTACATCTTTTCAAAATTTTCAGCTGGGTGTTAATGGTTATTCTTTTGTGGTTTCCAATAATGGTTATGTTCTGCTACATCCTGATTTAAGGCCAATGGGGGTGGGTACATTCAATTAAAGCAAACTTTAAAATAACTAATTTGTTTTTTTAAACTCTACAGCCTAATGGTGTAATGAATCCTAATTATAACAGTATCGATTTCACCGAAGTGGAACAGCTATTCGAAGACAATTCACCACGTAATCCGGGAGAAGCTATTTTGCAATTAAGACGCAGTATGGTGAATCATGAATCGGGTGAATTCAAAGATATTAGTGTTAAGCTGCATTATGATAAAATGCGTCGAGTTTCGGAGGAGAAACAGGACTATTTCTTTGCTCCCTTACCCAATACACCCTTCTCGTTGGGCATTGTTTTGCCCAGTGAGTATGGCAAAACTTGGATTAAGGTGGGCGAGGAGGTGCTAAAAAATATCCATATGAAAGTCAATATATCGAACTTTTTTGTGGGTGACAACTGGAAAGTGCATCCCGATTGGGTCTACTGCAAATATCATTATTTGGAGGGTCATGAATTTAAGCATCCCGAAGATGAGCTAAAGCATTTCTTGGGCAAAATGGTGCAAAAGGACTGGAAGTGGTCGGAGCAATATGAGGAAGATGAATTGGATAGAAATGATTATGATTGTAAGTATGGGGAGGGGGAGAGAGAAGGCTTCCAACCCACTTTTTATATCAGGCTCAGAACGTAAACTTTCAAAACACTGATACATGTGTAAATTTTGGTCTCCTCTGGCCGGACCTGGTTTTCAAATTTCAAAAATCATAAAATACGAGGGTGAGTCATTAACTCAGTGCCTTTTTGAAGAAACACATGTTTTTATATAAAACGTTATTTTATTCGTCAACATACGTCTCATTTTAGTTCTATACACTTAGTCCAACGTTTTTTTTATTCCTTCCGAAAAATATGATTTGACGAGGTCATCAAAATAGGTTTTTTTGTGAGATCATTTCGTCCTTGGACTCAAATTTCTTTCCGCCGAGCCATTTCTTCAAGCTTGGGGACAAGAAATATTCATAATCTATAGAATAGGACTGATGAGGGAGCAATTCGGAGCCCAATTCATGGATTTTCACCATGAACACATGCACATGCGTTTGTAGTCGATTGTGAGCAAACGCGACACTCACATTGCGGAAAGCTTTCTCACATCCAAGTGATCATTCAAAATTTAAACCACTGAGCCATGTGAGATGACTATGGCTTCCACAATCATTCTCACTTTCAATATCCGAGCGGCTAAAACTATATCGTGCATTTTTGTCAATTGTTTCAATTGTTGTTAAAATTTAGACAGGAGTCAACCATTTCAAGAAGCGGGATTTTCAAAAAGACACTGAGTTAATGACCTACCCTCGTACTTTATATACCTGGACAATTTTTCCAAATCACTATGCCAATAAATAAAACCTTTACTTTCTTTTGCAGTGAATTGTGGCCGAAAATCTCTATCGGATGATGCTTACTACTGCAACAAGGAGCTGGTGCATTTGCTAATTTTCGATGCCAAGGTCACAAATTCCAGCTACGGAGTGTGGAAATTTGAAAATGAGGAAGAGAAATCTTTAATAGAACGTTTTGGAGCCAGTTTACGGTTTGTGGCGACCATGAGCGGTCTAACACGCTGGCAGTTTATTTATGGCGAAGTGGAAGCCGAAACTGATCGTGAGTTTGGCGATTATCACACCAAGGCCATTGATGAGACCTGGTATAGAAGTGCCATACTGGCACATCATGAAGAACGCACCGATAGTTTTGTCTACTCTGTTCGACATCACAATGACCCAGCCGAAGAGGGAGAATTAAAGGTTACTGCCTCCCACGCCATATTCCCCAGAGATGGTGGTAAAGAAGCGCCAGCTTGTGTGGTGGGTTTTCAGTTTTCTCATGCTCAAATGTTGGATAGATTTTTCAATATAACCTCAACGGACAACGTAAGTGTTGTGCTACGATTCAAATCCAAACAATTTAATTTCTTCAAACTTAATTTTTATAGTGCAATGGCTGCATAAAGACCTGCAACAGCGATGAATTCGAGTGTTATGTTGTCGACAATAATGCCTACATAGTGCTGGCCCGGAATGTCAATCACACGGGTAAATTTTTTGGTGAATATCAGGGAGATGTTATGGATGCCATGGTGCAAATGGAATATTTTCAAAGTATTGATGTCTATGATTATCAGTCGCTGTGTGTGGATGAGGATGCCAAACTAAGTGATGGCAGTAATTTATTACATGTAAGTAGATGTTGGAAGGAATGATCTAACAAAAAGTTATTGATTTTTTGTTTTTTTGTTTTTGTAATAAGCCGTGGAAAGTTGTAACTTTGGCTTGGAAATGGTTGGTGTCTTCATTATTCTGGCAATATTCACGCATTAAATGGTGGGTAGATGGTTCACCTTGTAAGTATTTTCAAGTTATGTATTTGTGTCAGCAAGCAGACAAATTATTTTGTTACTTATTTATCATTCAAGTCATTGAATATAACGATGACATAGAGGATGATTACGATGCTGTTGGTTATGGTCGCGATGGTTTTGCTCCCATACATCCCAAGCCTAAGGAGGAAGATGAGAACGAAATGATTTTCAATGAGCCCGAACCGCCACCCGTTTACGAGCCCTGCGATAAGGTGACTACTTTATACAATCTGCAACCAAACACTCTCGAGGGCATCACAGAAGCCATAAAAGTGCACAATGTTCGTCCATTTTATATTAAGAAAATACCACGTACTAATCTACTCTTGGTGGTCATTAATGTGTTGATGCCGTCTAAGGGTACTAAAAAATCCACCGAACCAGAAAGACAAAACTATCCAACAGAATTCCCATGCTATAAACTCAATATGAGTTTCTATGAACGAAGACGTATTGAGGAGTGTTTTACGGAACATCCAGAGGTAAGTTTATTTACAAGCCAAGTTCCAGCAAGAAAATTATATCAATATAAAGTTTCAAAGAAATGTTTCATGGTGTAATGGCTCGATTATAGATGGTAACCTAACTTTAGTTGCGTAGCCAGTTTGCGTTGGCAAAATTATATGTAATTGTATAGCAAAGTAATGGAGCAATTATCTTATACATATATAAATACGGCACACATTTTTTCTTTGTCGTACCTTTTAGGGTTTCGCACACCAAAGGTGAAAAGGAACCATATTGTTTTCCCTACGATGTCCATCTGATATGTACGTCTGTATGTCTGTCTGTTAAAGGCTGTTTTCTCGCGAACCGTAAGAGCTATGGACCTGAAATTTTCACAGAACATGTAAAACTTTGGCCGATACAAGAGATATATGACAGAATTAAGGGGTGTCCTAAAGCGAGCAACGAATATGTTGAAATCCTAATTTAATATACAGACAATGACACTTGAAATATTCGAAGTTAGTGTATTTTTATGCAGACTGCACCAATTAACACTGAGATTAAAAAAAAAACTAAATTAAAGGGTATTCTATCAGTTAATGTATCGTAAGAGGCAAACTCTTGAAATTTGCAAAAATAATAAAACTAAAAAATACAAAAAAATGAAAAGAGCACCAAAATTAAAAAAAATCGCTAAAACTAAAAAATGTCAAAAATCAAAAGAAAAAATCCCAAAAACGAAAAAAAAGTCAATCTAAAAAATCGCTATAACTAAAAAAATTTCAAAAACCGAAACAAACGCTAAAACTAAAAAAACGCCAAAAACCGAAAAAATCCCGAAAACGGAAAAAGCATCAAATCTAAAAAAAAATCACTATAACTAAAAAAAATTCCAAAATAAAAAAAGCACTAAAACTAAAAAAGTCGCCAAAAACCGAAAAAAGTCCCAAAAACTAAAAAAAATCGCTATAACTAAAAAAATGCAAAAAAAAACGCCAAAAACGAAAAAAAGCGCCAAAACTAAGAAAAAGCCCCAGAACTTAAAATAATATTTGCCAACAACAGAAAAAAGTCTACCGGGTACTTAAAATTGTTTAAAAAATTTAAGATATTCAATTACATATGTATGTATGTATGTATATAGGCTAAAGTTCGCACAGTATTACATACATATGCAGTGTCCCTGCGGAAATCTTCGTGTACGACTCAAAATCGCACTTTACTGAAATTATTTAAAATTCTTTTCCAAAAAGTGACAAAAATGTATTTTAAATTTGTTGAAAAGAAACGACTTTCTATTTCTTTCTGTTTCGTACTTGCAAACACACATGTACACACAGTGGTCGAATTTTGACCACCGCGCCATCCTATTATAATTCAATAGAACAATTAAATAAGTTGGGGTTACACTACTTCTGCGCTGGTAGCCTCAAATAATCACTGTTAATTTTGGAGGCCAACTTGGAATTATGTATATTGATATCCACAAGTTTTTATTTGCTGCATGTTTTGAAAGCCAATAATTAAAATTAAATTTAATAAGGGACTTCTTCTTTGGGAAGGCGAAAGATATCATGCTTTCAAGCTAAAAAAAAAGCGCTAAAAATTATTTCAAACAATAACATTTACTCACAGTAAAGGATTTGAGTTGTAGCTTAAGTGCCCTCTAATAGATGTCATTTTTATTATTTTCTTCTGTTCATCGAAAAATAATTACTCTGAACTAATCATCTTTGTGATAAGTAATTTTTTAAGCACTTTTACTTAACAATTTTCTTTTTAGCATTTACGGCCGCTCCCACGATGTCGACAGAAAACGTTCGATGTATTGCTTATATTTAAAACAAAATTTGTTGATATTTTGTTGATATTTTCAATACAATTTGTCGTTCGAACGTTTTCTGTCGATATGGTGGGATATGCGCTTATATTTCTTACATTTATTTTAAAACTTTGTTTGCATTATTTTCAGTTGCCAATCTGTCATAATAATAATTTCAGTTGCCAGTTGGCAAGGCAACTGAAGTTCGATTGCCATTTATAATCAAGCATTAAATTTTTTGCTCGATATTTTAAAAAAATTATATTTTTTATGCATAAATTTTAAATAGAGAGAAAAAAGCTCAACAAAAAAGCTTTAAATCTGTTAATAATTTTTTTGTTAATTTTAATAATGTTAATAATTCTTCTAATTTTTGAGTACATCTTTTTCATATAATATTTAATAATTTTATAAAGCTTAAAGTCTCTTGTTTTTATAAATATTAAAAATGTTTGTTTATATTTCGATATTTCGCAGGAGGACCTTTTCTCCTATTGTGGTGATGCTTCGTCTTTAACATCCAACATGATAGTTTTAAGTCTAACGCTGACGCTCGTTTTAATCACACGTTATCTAAGACGTGCCTAATATACACACATACTATACATACATGTTCTCCATTTTTTTTTTTTTTTGTCTCCACGGACCGACAAAAGTTCAACAAAAAAAAAACCACAACCCAAGCACAATTAACTAAATATTTTAGCCAAATTAAAACGTACTTAATTACTCTAACTATACAACTAGAAGAAAACTAAAACAATCAGGGAGTATAAAATGAAGATTAATTTGCCAAAAATAAATAAATAAATCAATTAGCAAAGTTCTTGTTTTAAGTTTTCGAGTGCCACACAAAGTCCAAAACTCAAAAAAAAAAAAAAAATATTTATACATTTATATTTGTATACCATAATAACTATACTGTAGTTGCAGTTTTATTTAGAAAATATTATTAAAAACTAGTTAAAAATATAATTAATTTTCTTTTAAGGTTTCCGTGTTATTTAAAAGAAAATTAAATTGTAGTTTATTTGAAAGAAAAAAGAAACTTTCCTAAAATCTAGCAAATACTTCTTTTTTGGATATTCTTACAAATGAAACTTAAAATTCTGAAATGTTTTTGTTTTGTTAAATCGTATATAGAATTTTTGTTAAAAATGTTTTTATAAAAGTTTTTAAACCAAAAAAGAAAATTAAGAAAAACTAAGTTTTTTATATAAAAATTATTAGATTTTTATAAAAAATAAAAAAGAAATATATAAGGTTTTGTTAAATTTTTTTATATAAATTTTATGAACAAAAAGTATAATTAACACTGTAAAGTTAAAATCCACCTTAAGTGTCAAACAACTCTAGCAACTACAAAAAGAAAGCGCTGTGCTACGTTGGCGGTCTGGGAAGAGAGAGAGAGAGAGAGAGAGAGAGCAATACGCTAAAGACATCTATTTCCTTTTACACAAGATCCTTCAGAAATTGCCACCTATTAATAAAAAGCTACCCTTGAATGTTGGAAAATCTCTTTACCACCGTGCCTTTTTTAATTTAGTTTCTTTAGATCTGAATGAGTTTAAAACCCAGCTAGAGTTTTTCCATACATCCAAAATTCAATCTTCTCTTCCACAAACCTAAGAAAACTATTGCACGGAGTTGCATTCGAGAACTCCTAAGTGTAATTGTTATTGTTACTTTCTTGAAGTTATGGGGTGTCAAAAGTCCATCATTGGCTATCACAAGCATTGAGAAATCCTGTCCAGGTATTCGTTAATATCGACCGAGAGCAATGTATTTGTGTATGTGAATTAATTTGTATAAGAAGCCGATTAAAGTTCGGCTCCCTGCTGCTATTGAGAGCGACATTGCTCTATAACAGCTACGTCCAAGCCATATGCACAATTTGCAAGCTTTTACAAAAGAACTTTGTGCTTTTACTTTCCAAAGAAACAACAACAAATTGGAAGAGCTTTTAAGGTTATTTACCTAAAATGCAAATTTCAGTGTGTTTCTACGTACTTGCTTTATATTCCCCCTTATTGTGAAAGGCGTCGTCGACGTCACATCAATACGAGAGTAAAAATTGTCACTTGTCTACTCTTTGTCGACAACAATTGACTACAATTAATATACTATATTAATTTACAAAGCCTTAGATCAGCTACGTCCAAACACACATATACTGATATTTGCATTTGAGGTAACCAGCTTTGAAAGCTCTTAAATTTGTTCTTGTTTCTTTGCAAAGTAAGAGCAAGCATTGGTGTCTACTGTGTTGTTGTTGTGGATGTTGTACTCTCGTCGGTGTGAAAGCACAAAAAGCTCTTTATAAAAGTTTGCACATTGTGCATATGGCTTGAACGTAGCTGCCTTAGATATTAGTAAGAGATTGTCAATAAGAGCTAATTGTTGCCGATAAAGAGTAGACAAGTGACAATATTTACTGTGATGTCCTGATGTGACGTCGACGACCCCTTTCGCAAGAAGGGGGATTATCTTAAGCTGATAAGTAAAAATAGCTTGATTTACTTTTCAAAATTGTTTTTAGTTCTGCACAAGTAATTGTATATAGATCTATTCAATGAAAGAAGAGTAAAAGGAAACCCCTGAACTGAAAACCATTTCCAGTTTTAAACCGTTTAAGCCTGGGACCGACCACCTTCGTAGTAGGCATCTAATAGCATTTTTTTTAACTAAACCAATAAAACCTTTAAAATAAAAGTTAACGTGTAAAAACTTTAATATTTCTTTTATTATTTATATTTTATTTAGAGCGAAATAAATTTTACAAAGAACAATGCCTTTATACTTTTAAAGCAATGAAATGGAAATGAATATGAAATTAAATCAAAGATGATTTAAATCATAATCGAAATTATTAAGGGTTTGCCTCTGTGCAATGCAAATCTATAGAGCAAGGAAATTAAAAAAGTTGACTTAGATATAAAAAAAAAATCACTCACACACCCACTACGAGATTCGTTTTAAAATTAGACAACAAAAATTCATAGCAAAGAAATTTAATGAAACAAAAACAAATGATATGTAGTTGTTAATATTTATTTTTGAAAAATTTAAATTAAATGAAAATAAAATTTAAGATCTTAACATAAAGGAATTTCTTTAAAAAAGAATTGTTTTAATGTTTAAGTGCAACATGTAATTAATAAATAAAAAGACCAATTGTTTAAATTAATTGAAAGAGTTGAATAAATCTTAATGAACAACAAAACAGGTAAATGTAAACGAAGAGAATAAATTATTAAATGAAAACAAGAAATTATTAAATAGTTAAAGAAAAATTGCAACTGAAATACATATTTCTATTCGAATGGAAGTGAAACAATTTCCAATAATTAGTATTTCAAAACTTCAAAGAATTGTTAAATATGTAATTTCGAATATTTAATGATCACCTCAAGTTTGTTTAGAATTTTTGTATTAATTAAAAAAAAATGGGATCGAAACAATGGAAATTATTAGTTCGTTATAATTTCAAAATAAATTACTTTTGTAAGAAAGTTACGAGACTGTTCGTTCGTTCCTATGATAAATGGAATGAAACACTTGAAATCGTCAACATAATTTGCAAATTTATAGGAAAATAGTATTAATTTAAATGGAATCGAAACACAATAATTTATTTTTTCACTGCTTTACTACTTTACTAAAGACAACTCAATTCTACGGGAGAAGCCAAGAGACCTCACAAACTGAAAATATTAATATATCAACAGCTTCTTTTTTTAAGAATCTGAAGCTTTATAGATACGCAGCAGAAATGTCATCCAGATCTTTCAACTCTAACCGAAGGGAATCATAATCAATAAACTGAGAATTCGAATGGAATTATGTACATTAATTTTTTTTGTTGATTTCATTTATTCTCTCCTCCCAAATCGGTTCGGTTTTATTCAGTAAAGAAAAATACAAAAAAAATTATAGCGATAAGTTGCGTTTTAGGGGTGCGTGCGCCCCTCAAAGTTGGCCCTCAAGCCCATTCGGTAAAGTAGAACCACTTAAAACAAAATATTAAATTTTAATGGGCGTGACTCCGCCCTTTTTTAAGTGGAAGATTGTGTCTATTTTAGAGCTCAAGGTGTATTGTAAGTTTCGTTAAAATCGGTTAAGTAGATCCACGTGAAATATAATAATAAATTTGAATGGGCGTAGCCCCACACATTTTTTTTTACTTCAAAATTGTGTTATTACAAGAAACAAAGGTTTCGCAGCAATCAAATGAGTGGAATATCATAAAATCAAATAAAAAATTTGTGGGCGTGTCCCAGCCTTTTTTTACAATGGGAATATTGGAAGCTATACCTTCTCAGACAAAAAAAGAAGTCTAAAAGTCGGTTAAAAAGGGAGAGTAAAGATTGAAATATATAACTAAAAAAAAACTAGTTCGCCAAAAAAGGAGTTTAAAGTTTCCAATTTGAACGCAACTTAATCGAAAAAGAAAATTTTCATTTTCTCCCAAGAGCTGAGTAAACAAGATAGTTGTATGAAATGTTTGCGCAATATAAATAAGGATATGAGGACTAATTCTGTATGTCCTAATTTACACTCAGCAAGTCTTAGTGCTCAGCTGATTAGTTTTTTAGGAGAGAGCGACGAGGGGAAGAGAAACGTTTCTGTTCCCCTCGTCTCTTTCTCTTTCTCTCTCTCTCTCTCTCTCTCTCCCTCCAACAAACTAATAAGCTTAGCAATAAGACTTGCTTAGTCCTTATTTACACTAAGCAAGTCTTATTGCTAAGCTGATTAGCTATTTAGGTGAGAGAGAGAGACGAGGGGAAAAGAAACGTTTATGTTCCCCTCGTCTCTCGCTCCAACAAACTAATCAGCTTAGCAATAAGACTTGCTTAGTGTAAATTAGGACATCGTTAACTCAAAAAATAAATTTTTTGAGATATGACTACGTTGCAATAAAGGAACGATATGTATGTATATGATGTTTAACTCAAATTTCTAAAGACTACTAATATTTTATAAATGTACGTATAACAAAAATAAAAGAAACATCACTTACCTTATTCTGTAACTACTGAATTTTACAACATCGAATCTAAAAAGTTTATTTGTTGATGGTTTAGCTATCTAGATGCATTTAATTAGAAAAATATAGTGGAATCTTGCTTTTTTTCTTTTTATGCCTTTTTCATACCGGAGAATGCTGTAAAGGATAAAAAAATAAAAAATGTTTTTTTATAAAAAAAAGTCCTTGAAGGTATTTATGTATGTCGAAAAAAAATCAAAAAGTTATTCACTTTTAAATAAATATTTATACATATAAAAAAATACTGCCGCATAAACTTACTTTTTAAAATTCAGCATTAGCCACATTAACAAAACTTAAAATGGTTTAATTTCCAGCACCTGCTGTTGTTATGACAGCTTTAAAATATTCACTGTCTAACTTTTTTATATCCCGGGTAAATTGTTCTACCAATTTAGATAGATCTGTCTCATTGATGTCTTTATTATTACCCGTTGTGGATAAATCTTCTATGGCTTTATTGATTTTATCCAATAAGGCTTTATCTTCATCGGATTGTTTAGTGGCGTGTTCATCTTCGAATTCGTTGTATACCTGTTGGGCATTCTGTATCACCTTTTCGGGGAAATTTGCCAATCGGGCTACCTGTATGCCAAAACTTTTCTCCATTACTCCTGGCCGTACTTGATATAATAGAGTAAAATTCTCATTGTCGGCGATAGCGGCCATATGACAATTTTTAACTGTTTTTACAGTTTCGGCCAGATTAGTTATTTCATGAAAATGAGTGGCGAAGAGAGTGAAACATTTGGTTTCTTTGGCCAGATGTCTGAGGAAGAAAATATAAAAAAAATGTTCATATAAAATACATAGTTTTTAATGTAAGCATTTCAAATAAATTCGATTATATCTATATGTAGTATGTTTACAAATAATTGTATACTTACTCCGCTATGGACCAGGCTATGCCACAACCTTCATAAGTAGATGTACCCCTTCCTAGTTCATCAATAATTACCAAAGACTTATCGGTTGCAGACTAAAAAACAAAATTTCAGTGTTCAGTTTAGTTAAAAATGTAAAAAAGTTACTTACACGTATTATACCAGATGTTTCAATCATTTCGACCATAAATGTGCTTAGACCCTTAATGATATTGTCACTGGCACCTACTCGGCCCAATATGGAGTCTACCATAGAAATAGTGGCCTCAGAACAAGGAACAAAAGAGCCAACATGAGCCATCAAAACAGCAGTGCCTACGGAACGTATATAAGTGGACTTGCCACCCATATTCGGCCCAGTTATAATAAACATGTTAGCTTTATCTGGAAAATTGTGAATTAATATTTTAGGTTTTCCTCTTTTGTAGGTGACTTTATTCACACTTCTTTACCTTTCTCAAATTCCACACTATTTGAAATAAAAGTAACATGTTCTTGCAATTCCAAACAAGGATGTCTGACATCTTTTAATATCAATCGTCCGGCACCTTCTTCCAAAATTTTAGGTCTAATATATGGTGTGGGGGCAGCTTGTGCCGCCATAGCAAAACTAACTAAACAATCCAATTGTGCAAATTCATTATTGAGACAAGTCAAAGGAGCTGCATATCCCACCGCTACTTTCACTATTTCCTCTACAATAGCTTTTTGCTGCTCTTCATAGCGAGATCGCAGGCTACAAAATTCTTCATTTATTTCCGTTAATTTTTCCGAAGTGAAACGTATGCCACCCTTAACAACGTCAATGATTTTATAACTTTTATTTTTTCTTAAAGCCGCATCATCCTTCACAGTAATGCGGAAATGGTAACCCAAATGCGATACGTTTTGCAATTTTAAGTTCTGACTTTTATCCATATCTAAATCTTGAGCAGCTTTTTGTTGTAATTTTTCCATTTTGTGAAGTAGTTTAGACATTCTTTCCTTCATTTCCTGAAGCTCCGAGTCAAACGAAGCTTTAACCAAATATTCTCCCGTCTCGATGGCGTCAAAATCCATTACCTGTTCAACCATTTGCTTAAGACCAGACAAATCTTCTAGACAACTCTTCAAGGGATCGCAAAGGACACTATTTATTGTGGCGTTTTCTAAAGACAACAAAACATTGACAATCTTGGGCGTGCGTAACATTACTTGATATATGCGAAATATATCTTGTAAATTGGCCTTTTGTCTGAGTAATTTCTTGGTCAACATTAAAATATCCGGTATACGTTTAAGGAATTCCTCATGCAATGAATTTAAGGTAGTAGGCGATTCTAAAAGGCATTCTACAATGTTATGGCGATCATTTAATATTTCTCTATTTCTCAGGGGTTGTTTAACCCATTGTGCCATTAAACGATGACCTTGTGGCGTACGGCAGTGATCAAGTACTCCTAAAACACTTTGCCATCTGTAGGATGGTGATGAAAAGTTGGTGCCGGGCTTAGGTAGAATATTAAGAGCACTAACGGCAGCTGCATCTAAATGCACAAACCTATCAGAATATGTTTATAAGCATTTAAATTTTTGTGCAAATTTATTTTTGTAAAGCTCTTACCTTTGCAGATTTAATTGTTTTACTTCATAATGCCCCAAATTTCCTGCATCATTTACAAGATCTAAATATTTTATTACTAATGTTAATGCGTCCATGGCTAGAGTGAGCTTCAGTTCGGGCACCCCGGAGGCATCTTCTTGTTGACCCTTGGCAAAACGCAACAAATGATTTAAATCCTGTATTAAATTATTCTTTTCCGTATTCGATGAACGGGGTGGTGTAGTTACCATTACACCGTTTCGTTCCAAAAGATTTTTAACAGCTCCATACTATTAAATTTTAAGAGAATAAGTAAATTGCATACCAAAGTTAAGACATTTTTATACCCTTTTACTCACCTCGCCATCTTGATGAGGCAACAAACATTCTTTGGGACCCAACAACACTATTGTAGCTTCCAATTCAGTGAAAAAATCATCGTCCACAAACTCCAGCACTTGAAATAGACAATTATTTTGCTCCACCGAAGCCACACCAACATTCCGTTGATTATTTTGCGTACGCAATTGTAAAGACAAAATACTATTGCCCACTAATATTTCCTTGTTTGAGAAGAGAACATCTTCGAACTGTAAAAGGTTGCCCGGTGAGCCACGAAATTCCAATTGCCAATCGTTTCCTGTGGAAGAACGAACATAGACCTCTACGCGATAATTGCGCACTAGCAGTAGTTCTCTGACGGCATATTCAAAATTGATTTTGGAAAGCATGACATAGGGTGAGGGTTCTCCTTCGTCAGGAAATAGCTGGCGTATGTAGGCAGTGGACTTATAGACCAAGCGTGATATTAACTCGGTATCATCTTGCCCATGCACAGAATACGAATCAGTGCGATCGAAGAACCTGACGGTCGTTTTGGGTTTCTGTTAGTAAGAAAAACTTTATACTAGAATGTTATCAAGAGAAATTTAAAATTTATATCTACCTCCCCCGTTTTTTGTAAATATTTTACAAAATTTCTTTTTGCATTGGTGTCTGAAATTAATATCGTCACTTTTTACCTTTTTATATATTGATAGTCAACTCACCCAAATTCAATTGTGGTTCTTGCTTGTTAGCATTAATAACTTCCATATTAGCTATTTAATGAATTTCTATATTGGTTTTTAATAAATTTTGGCGTCAAAATGTACTTTGTATCAAAAACTCCCGCTAAATAATCTTATTTCTTGGAAGAATTATCTGAAATGAAGCTTTTCGCACTATTGTGAATGAATGATTATTACCGGAGCTGCCATATCATTTAATTCTACCATGCATGAGAGTATTTGCAGATGGCAGCCTTGTCACACATGTTTAAATTAATGGAAACGTAAACAAAAACAATGGGTATTAATTAATTAAAGACTTATTAAAATGCAAAAAGCTATTGCAAAATACACACATTTTCGTTAATCAGGTTAAATGCTTTTAAGGAATTAAAATTTTATCTTTCGTTGTCATAAGTAGTGCCACAGTTCTGAAAAGAATGCAGCTAAAACGTATAATTTGTAAAACATTAACGTTGGAAACTTATCTAGTATTATTTGGAATATTGTCTTTTTTAATTTACTTGTACTTGTTAAGGAGTGAGATCGAGAATGGTGGTTGGACTACTGCAGAAACAGCTAGCACAAATCCCCTTTTGCTGTACAGAAATAGAGTACAAACAAAATGTTTGAGTGAAAAAATTGAAAAATCCTCAGATGTCCTGCCTAATTTAACAAACCCCGATGATCCTATAAGCGGATTGGGAGTAGTGAAAAATAAACATGACAAATATATACGTGATATAGGCTATAAACATCATGCCTTTAATGCTTTGGTATCAAATAATATTGGGTTGATACGCCCAATACCTGATACTAGACACAAAGTATGTCCCCGCTCACCTAGCCTACAATCAGAAGCGCTGCCTACAGCTTCCATTATAATGTGTTTCTATAATGAACATAAAATGACTTTATTCCGATCCATAAAAACTATTATAGAGAGGACTCCTACATGGCTTTTGAAAGAAATTATATTGGTGGATGATTTTAGTGATTTGCCCGAGTTGGAATTTCATTTACAGGGTGAATTGCATGCACAATTAGACTATGAAAATCTAAAATATATAAAAAATACACAACGCGAAGGTTTAATAAGATCACGAGTCATTGGTGCTCATGAAGCCAAAGGAGATGTCTTAATATTCTTGGACTCGCACATAGAAGTCAATTTGCACTGGTCGGAACCTTTGCTGCGTTTAATAAAGAGCGAAAATTCTACACTGGCTGTACCTGTGATAGATTTGATAAATGCCGATACATTTCAGTATACATCCAGTCCTTTGGTAAGAGGTGGTTTCAATTGGGGTCTTCATTATAAGTGGGAAAATTTACCGGAAGGGACTTTGAAAAAGGAGGAGGATTTTAAAGGTACTTATATATACATATAACGTTTGCTTTATATACTACGAACACTTAAAATTTTGTTGATTTCGCATTTTCAGGTCCTTTCAAATCTCCAACTATGGCGGGCGGTCTATTTGCCGTTAACCGGCAATATTTCGACTATATAGGCAGCTACGACATGGGCATGGACATATGGGGAGGTGAGAATCTGGAAATATCCTTTCGTGTATGGCAATGTGGTGGCGCTATTAAAATCGTGCCATGTTCACGCGTGGGTCACATCTTTAGAAAAAGAAGGCCTTACAGTTCTCCAGATGGTAGTGACACAATGTTGAAAAACTCCTTACGATTAGCACACGTTTGGATGGATGATTATAAAAAGTATTATCTCAAACTGGAAAAGTCAGCTGCCGGCTTTGACTACGGTGATATAAGTGAACGACAAAGACTTAGGAAGAATCTAAAATGTAAATCATTTCAATGGTATTTGAAGAATGTTTACCCCGAACTCAGGCTACCGGGTGAGGAAAGTATCAAAAATGACAAATCTCCTATTTTTCAACCTTGGCATTCGAGAAAACGCAATTACATATCAACATACATGCTAAGACTTTCGTCCAGCAACTTGTGTGCTTCAGTAGTGGCGCCCAAAGTAAAGGGTTTTTGGAAGAAGGGCAGCTCTTTAGTTTTGCAAAAATGCGAAAAACAGAAAAATCAAATATGGCACGAAACCGATAAGTCTGAAATTATATTGGACCGCCTTCTCTGTATGGAAGCCTCAGGTGATACCCAAGTAGTCGTAAATAAGTGCCACGAAATGTTGGGAGACCAACAGTGGCGCCACACTAAGGCTGAACATAGTCCTATTTATAATATGGCTACCGGTACCTGTTTAAGAGCTGATAAAGCTGAATTAGGAGCTACATTACGCATGGACTTGTGTGCTAAACATGAATCTAGTGCATGGGATATTGTTGTAGTACCTACGTCATAAAACGTTTTAAAAAGGAAAGGTAAAATGGATATTTTGACAAAGACTTTTTATACATAATTTTTGCTATTTAATAATTTATGTTCGTCCAGTTTTTTTATTTATTTATAGATTAAATAATATTTTACTATATGCAAACACATGCATACATATCGTTACTTTAATATAGAAAGGCCCTAACTGATATTTTTTAAATCTTGTTTTTTGTATATTTCGATGGAACATTAAATGTATCGAAAAATGCAAAAATTTCGTTATAAAAAATTATGAGTTAGGACCTACATATATTAAGGTAACGATATGTACATACATACATGTATACAGTTTAAAAAATACTCTATGTTTTTGAATTTCCAAATTAATTTTAAGACAACAAACAGCTAATAAATAATTTCCATTTTGATACTACATATGTATGGAATTATTTGAGATTTAAGGTTTGGTAAGTTTTGTAGCACATGCCATTTATTGTCATTAGGTTTTGAAGAACTAATGATAATTAATGAAAAATTAAAATGTTGATATTTGCAAGTGGCGTTTTTATAGGAGAATGATATTTTTGTCTATTTGATGTTTCAAGGCGATGTCAAACATACAAACATCCGATTTTCTGTACCAATTTCCTGCAAGTGAAAACCGCTCAATATATTTTATTTCTATAACTATCATTTATTTCAACATTTATTTCATACAGTTCTTTGTTTTCTTATCTCTTGTAATTTGTTTAAATATTTATTAATTTTCTTTAAAATATCTTATAAGGGAAAACAAGTTGCAAGTTTTGAAATTTTCTCAAAATAGACAAAAGGACTTGTTTATAAAAAGAAATGAGTTTCTTAAAAAATCATTTTCCTTTGCTTCCCATTAAAATTGTAGAATAGCATTTATTTTAAAAAACGCTACAACATTCCTTATCAGAATTAATATTAATTTTTTTATCTAAAACTCTAAAATTTTTTTAGTTTTTAATTAAATATATTGATATTTGGTTGCTGTCTTGCCGGATTAAAGGCTATTTGTTGCTGTTATTTGAAATGTTACTGTATGAAAGTTTTATTTTTTTTTTTTTAATTTTTAATGTTTTAGCTAAAAAAGTTTTAGTTTCGAGTACTAAGTTGGTTTTTTAATATACATACATATACGTTGTTTTTTTATTACATATTTTTTTTTATAAATTTTATACTTATTTTTAATTCAATATAAACAGATATTTTGTTTATTATAATCGAAAAGAGATATTGGAAAAGTAATATGTAGATACGTATGTATGTATGTATGTGAGATAAAAAATAATATACATTGTAAAAATTAATAAAATATAGCGTAATGTTTACAAAATTTATAGTAAAACAATTATACAAATTTCTATGCATATAAGCACATGTTTAACATGAGCACTGATCTTTATTGTTGGGTGTTTCATTTGTTAATGAAGTTCGTCCGGGTTGAGAGGGGCGATGTTGCACACCCGATTCCGAAGCATTGAGATCTAAACGGCCCTCTTGAATGTTTTGATAGATTTTTCGAGCAGTTTCTAAAAAGGCTTCTTCCACATTTTGACCCCTGCAAGAAAATTGGATTGTAACACATTTCTTTATTTTTTTTTCTTTCATAGCAAATTTTCACTCACGTCATGGCACTTGCTTCCAAAAACATTAAACCATTTTCTTTGGCAAATTCTTCGGCTTCTTCGTAAGTTACTTCTCTTGTACTTTCCAAATCGGATTTATTGCCAATTAAAAAAATTACAGTATTTGGATTGGTTAAGTTGCGTGTGTCCGTTAGCCAGCTGCTAAGATGATTGTACGTTGATCGTCTAGTTATATCGTATACCATAAGAGCACCAGCAGCGCCTCTATAGTAAGAGCGTGTCACAGCCCTAAAACGTTCTTGACCAGCCGTATCCCATATTTGTAATTTGATTTTCTTATCGTCTACTTCAATAATACGAGTGCCAAATTCCACACCAATCGTATGAGGACAATTGGCCATAACTGGGCATTCGAAAGAAAAAACAGTATTTTTTTAATTTCAAAAATTTTGAGAGGAAATAAAAATTAGTCAAAATTTGTCATAATTTTTGTTTTTTGCTAGCTAAATAATGCAGCAAAGAACATAAGATAGTTTGTAATTAAAAAAAATATGAATAGAAAACGCTTAACCGCAAAAAATAAATTTAAGGCCTCATCTTCATAAAGTATAAACCTATCAAGCAAAAATTTGAGGTGCAAATAATGAATTAAATTGCTAATAAACATATGAATAACATACTCCACACTACTTACGCTTGGGCATTTTAAAGCATTATTTTAACATGGAGATGTCATTGGAGGCAAGTACTTACAACCTTGGACTACAAGTAACAATTTATAATAGTTAGATTTAAATATGAACTATCCACCCAGATACTAATTTATTACTTTAAAGTAATGCAGACGGTATGGAGTTTGTATGCAAAAGTAAGTTGTGCTAACTACTAATTTTTGCTGGGTTAGTTTATAAAATCGTTCCGATTAAAATAAAAGTATGTTTAAGCATTATTTTATAAATTAATTTATTTAGAAACTTTTCTTTCAATATTTTAATGCATACTTACATTTCTTTTCGGTGAATTGGTGTAAAATACAAGACTTTCCCACACCCATATCACCAATTATGATGTATTTGAATATGTAATTGTAGTTATATGGCGCCGAAGACATTGTGGGGGGATCTGTTAACATACAAAGTATAAAATTTAATTGATTTAAAAAATATATTAATAAATAAATGCACTTTTTTGGTATACATTTTTCATAAGCAACATCGATGCCATTGTAAAATTTATTATAAAGCACTAAACAGTCTGCAGACATTTTCCTTTTGATTTCTGACAACATTTTAAAGTTTGTAATTTTAAAATAACTATGATACGCTCAAATCAAAAATAAAGTAGGTGAAATTGTTGTTCAAATGGTAGAGCGCAGTTTTAAATTTGCATTTAGACTTTTATTATCAGTAGAAATTGAAATTATATTCAAGTCGTGTGGTTTTTTATAAAAGAAAATGATAAATTTAGACAGGTGTTTCAAGTGAATAATGGTAATGTTATTTATTTACTAACTTTTAAATAAACTATTTTTATTATTTGTAAAATATACTGCTTCAAGAAGAGATACATATGTACATATTGTTAAACGTGTTAAACGTAACAGTTGCCTATTAAAAAAACGGAAGCCATTTACTGTGGACAATAAATACTTAGGTGAAAATATTTAATATTATTAAAATTTGTAATTGATCTTTTGAGAATTTGGTCGGAAAATGTGTAATTATCATATTGAAATTGATTAAACAAGTGTTTTTTAAGGAATTGTTATTCGCATTCAGAGGACTATGGTCGAAACAACTGATACTTCGTCATGTCCAAGTTATCTTCAGGTAGGTAGATATCTCCAGAAACTTTTATTTTGGGGAAAATTAATATTAAAATTCAACATATTTGGGGGACTTAAACGGTAGTCTTAAGTGTCATGTTTTAAAATTTCGAATTATTTGCATGTAACGTATAAAACATATATGTAAATAATACATCGATAATAGCAAAAAGTATCTTGCAACGTAATTTGTTACTTTTACTCAAGCTTGAACACAGTTACTATTGTTATTAAATGTAATTTACATATCGCACTCAATCAACTAGAGGGTATTAACTCGAAATTGTTTAAATTTCACTTTTTGCAAGAAATCAGCTAACAACATCAGTATATACCTATCTATGTGTAAAAATTTCAACGTATTAGGATTACTCTTTCTTCTAGAAAACTACTTTCGAGACCATTTTTGTGATAGTGTAGTGACTACCTTTATAACATCAAAAAGGTATTACTTTGAGTTAATACAAAAGTGGACATAGAAATGTATCGTATATTTTCATAAAAAGAGCCTATACCTACTCATGTTAAAAATAATAAAATTGTTAATGTAACCACAAACATCTCTACTGAAAATTTTAAAATTTGGAGTTAATACTACCCTCTTGTTGATTAAGTGCGATATATGTATGTAACTATTGTTTTTATTAGTTGTTTATTTTTATCTGGCTATCAAAGCTTTTATTTAAAATTTTGTTTATTTGCTTTATCTGATACATAACAATTTTTCTTTAGCATGAAGAATTCTTATGTAGCTTGTTTTTATTTTGGCCAAATGGGTAAATATAACAACCAATATAATAATTTCAGTCACAGAAACAAGCCACTGTACATATGTACATACATCCTTGATAATCTATAATTTCTTTGGGCCTACATTTTACGTATGTAAATCGATATGTATGGATATGTACACTTATCTATGAATGTATGTATATATATATATATGTACATATGTACGTATTTATTCACTAACATCCCTCTAGTCAGCCAAGAACCATATGTCTCTATGTCAACACTCTTTTCTTTAGCGACAATTGCACTAGTTGAAATGTCGACAACTTTCCTTCTATGCGCGAGTAGAGATACGTTAGAGACAGCATTTCTAGTGTATTTCTGGTGATATTGTCAATGAACGCGTCAATAGTTTGTTTTTCTTTTTTATTATGCTATGGAATAATGTTAAAAACATACGTACATATGTATGTATGTATATATGTATGTATTTAAGGTTGTTGCCCAACCCTTATAAAATTGTAGACGAGGGTCACTAAAATGTACTAGTGAGTCCTGAGTTCAAATGTCTCCATATGGTCGATTACATTGGCTGCGGTACACCTATTCAGTTGTACTATTGACAATGTCACTAGTAAATCACTACTATTTTACTACTGACATCGAGCGAGGAAATATCGATATTGTAGACTAGAGCCCCTAAAATTTACTAGTGAATTTTGGTTGCCAATGTCTCCATGTGGTCGCAAAAGAACTACTTAGTCAGTATTGCTACAGTCTAGTGGTGGATTTTCAATGACAAGCTAATGTTAAATGTCAATAGATAATTATATTGGCTGGGGTACACTTGGTCAGTAGTACTACTGACAATGTCACTAGTAAATCACTACAATTTCACTATTCGCATTTTCTGCAGGGATAGTACGCATTCATATACATATGTATGTATGTATGTATGTATGTATATGAGTCGCAAAAGGAAATCGCAAGTCTTTAGAAATGGGAGTGTAGTTGGCGATAGTTTCAAAATTTGTTTATAAATATATTTATGTGCAGATGTATGTAGTATGTATGTATGTATGCATGTTTGTAATCATCGTAATTTAAAGAAAACTACATACATACATACACACGTACATATGTATGTATATTGGCAACATGAATTTTTATGCCATTAATGGGGGTGTAGTCGGGTCGACACAACAGCCAACATGTATGTATATATGTATGTATGTATTTATGAAGGAATATAAACCGAACAGACTTTCCATAGATCTTTATTTTTACCAAAATTGCTGGTTTTTATCTTCATTTTATGCTACACTTTGTTAGGTACAGATAAATCTTGAGCTGCAGACAAATAATTTTTGAGATAATAAACTAATTACGCTGCACGACTTACATTTTTTTTTAAAAATGCATAACTTTTAATTTTTAATATGTATGTAGTATGTCTATTAATCTATCTACAGCTTCCACTCTGTTCGTAGTTTTATGCATATTAAGCCAAGATTTAAAATAAATCCAAAAACAACACTGACAAATAATTGCTATGAATCACAGAAAACGGGTGGTAATGTAATATTTTATTTGCACTTACCTTATATTTAACTAATTCTTGGGAAAATTTAACAAAGAAATATGGGAATTTATACTTTATATTGCTGCTTGCATTAATTTCCCTTTCAAAATGACTGATTGTTTTTCACTATATCAACAAACACACTTGCTTTTAAATATTTCTGGGCTTTATTAATAAAAATGTTTTTAATTAATTTTTTTTATTTTTCGTTTGTGTGTTAAATTTTTATGTACCCGATATATAATTTGCGATTTTTGTAGGATATATAAGTACACTCACTTTTAATATCTACACACAAGTGAAATACGTATTTTTTGTGCTATAAATTGTAATAAAATTTACAAATAGCTAAAGCGATTAATAAACAGTTTTCGAATTTAAGAAAACGAGATTTTTTTGAGATTCTTATTTTTCCTGTTTTTCCAATCTTTTTTTTTTTCTTCAACTTTACTAATTTTCTGTGTAATTTCGAGTATATGGCTCAGAGATGATAAATGAGAAAACTAATTTCGTACCAATTAACTTTTAAGATTGTACTTTTTGGACCCCAATAGTACTAAACTAATTATTTGTTTATTTTAACTTTTTTTGTTCTAATATAACAATATAATATATTATATTTAGAAGATATCGCTCATTTACTCAAACGATAACTCAAACAAAAACTAGTTTGCCAGCACACAAGTTTAAAGTTTTTAATTTACGCACAACTTAATGATTCTGTGGTTAAAATGACGTAGGTACTGATATACATAATACTATGTTTAGACGGTACGTGCTTCGCTCTCTATTCATGCTTCACGCCCCAATCATGACCGAATCCACTTGCTTCGCCATACAAAATTATGCGAGCGAATCAAGTAGATTCAATATGAATCTACTTGCGAAGCACGTAAAATTGGTATCTTCTCTAACTTTTATCGCAGTTAATCGCCACTTTATCTGAACTAGCTATTAAAACAAAATAGGTATATGTGTATGTGTGTGTTTGTAAACAAATAAAAACAAACCAAAAAACATAGATGTGAGTTTAATATAAATAAATTTAATTAAGTTATGAATAATATAAAAAGGAAAAATAAGAAGAAAATATAGAGATGCCTTCAAAAACAAGATTTCGCATGAGTGGAATTTATGTAAAGTATGTATGCTTATGTGTATGCATGTATGTTACGTATGTTTGTGTGAATATACATAAAAAAAATGCCACGCGAACAGTGATGCCAACTTTTTCAGAGCAAAAACCACTGTGTGTTCATAAAAAAGCACTAAATGAAATAAGTACTCGTATATATGTACATATGTATGTATGTACATAAATATATTTTTATTTATTTTTTTATATTTATCTATTTATTTTCAATACAGAGAAACACCTAATTCACACGAAGACTTTTATGAAGTCTATTTTTCGACGTCATTTTTGGTTTGAAAGCGAACGGGGTAGAGAAGAAAGAGGGGTAGAAAAAATGACTCGATTTCTGTTTTCTATGGTTTTTTCATATTTTTCTTTACACAAATTTGTGTTCCTGTTGTTACGTTTTATTATTAATATTCTCATATTGGTGTGTTCTTCGAAGGAAAATTTTATTAATAAAGTACCCTATCGGAAATTCGGTTAACTTTAAACAAACTATTTCACAAATAGTATTGACTGACACTTGGATTACTTTCAATGTAATCAACTGACTATTTTAACATTGCGATGTCCTAGGCGGTAGTCAATTGTCTTACTCTGCACTACTTTCAACTAACTTAAAGTTGACTTTTTTAAATCACCTTGTAGTCTGTAAATTAAAAAAATTTTTCCGGGGTTCGAACATGTATCATCACACGTTACTCAACGCGCTATCACTCGGCTAAGGTACCATCTAAAATAACAACAGCAAAATGTTAATATAAAACTGAAATGAGTTTCAGAGTAGCTGAGAATAAATTTGTTCGCTCTCATCAAATTTGATTACGTACTCAACTTAAGAATTAGTTTTAGGTTTGTTCTGGATGACATTGCAGTTAGCTTTTAGTCAGTCTAAGATAATAATATTAAATTAATTATTTTTGTAGTCAAGCACACATTCTCCGACAGGGTATGTAAATGTATGTATAAGCAATAAAAATCAAAATCAATAAAAAAAATTAGACATGTAAAAATAATCATCGTATGAACGCAAATAATTTTTGGTAGCAACTTCAAAAGGGAATCAGGAAAAATAGACGTCATAAATTTCATCGTCTAAATCCTGTGAAAGCCCACATGGCTAATTATAAATGTATTGAATTTTAAAATTTAAGTTAACTACAATTTTAAATTTACTACATTTCATAGGTTTTTGTAATAATTTCAATTATATCGAGCCATATTTCGATTTTGCTTATAAGTAGAATATGAGTAGGAAAATAATTGAAGTTCATTTGGGAAGACACTCTAATTATGGTGTATTATTTTAACAAAAGATGATCAACGAGAATTATACTCCTCGTTTCAAGAAATGCAGTTTCATCTTTTTCCTCTGGCCATAAAACTGTTTTAATAAAACAATTAGATTTTTAGGTGTTTCGTCTGAATTAATTTTTACATGAACATGGTTCAGTATGTTACATTCTGAACAACATAAGCCTTTTCTTTTTAGACCGTATTTTATATGAATGAAACAATTTGATTTATAAAATCATTATTGTATTTCTAACTTACTTTTAAAATATTTATAAGCGCTAAAAGTCATTTCTACTACAACATTTGAACATGGTAATATTAATAGTCTTGAGAAAATATTGACAGTATTAGAAATGGATTATGATAAGTTGAATTTCTATAATTATAAACTTCAATCCAAAATTGATCAGTTTTGAGCAAATTTTTCCATTTATGTATCCTTAAATTTCTGATACTTCGTTCTATTTCTTCAATTTCACCATCCCAGCAAAAATTACCGCTTCCCAGAAGAGTTTTTGTAAGCCAGCTAGAAGCAATGCATTCAGTTTCCAAAAAGCCGTTCATTTTTTGCTTTACTAATTCGTTTTACAGAAGCAATAATGTGTAGTTTTTATGTACTCAGTGGAAAAGTTAATGGTTTACATTTTTTTTTACTTTTGTCCACTTTGTTAGAGAGCCTTAAGTACTTTTCAGAAGCATTTTTGGAAGCTTTCGTTATCAAGAAAGCAATACATTGCTTCCCTCAGTGTTTAGTAATTAGATTATTGTAATTAAGTTATTTTATAACGTGTATGGTATCCTATGTAATTGCTAGAAATATATTATTTTTTCTCACTATGAAAGATAAAGTTTTTCTTCCTTTGTATTTCACGCAGCTGAATTAACATTCTGCAAAGGAAACTTTGCATGTCTAAAAGGGGTGAAAGCAGATAGTTTTTGAAAGTGAAAATAAAGCCACCACACTTTAACAAATTAATATTTAGTAGATTTGTAAAACGCACTAAAATCAAAGATGAAAAGCACCAAAAAAAGGCACTAATTTCTTTTTAAAGCAACAATTTGAAAAATTCCGCACTGTTATGAATTAAAAAACTCTAAATCTAGTACGAAAAGCACTAAATTGGCACGATGCACACGAAGCACGAATGCGTAGTCTAAACAGCATGATTCATAAACATGATTCAGAGAGCGAAGCAGGTGATTCAACTCGTCGTCTAAACATAGCATAAAGAAAATCGCCAAAAGTTGAATGCGTAAACTTGTATTCTTTGATTCATGATAAGACCCTGGGGTACCAACGTACTTTTAATGTTTGTAATTGTACCGAAAAAAGTACAATTGTACCAACTTTATCATCCCTGATATGGTTGTTTGTCTTTTCAGCAAGTAATCAAAGAAATGTCAAATTCATCTGGCGATAATCGATAACTAGGCGATACAGAAATCACAATAGACTGTATTTATTATTAAAATAAAAACACTATTCACAATAGTAAATGTCACAATAACTGTATATTGAAGAGAAACTCTCTTCTATGCACACACGTGCAATTCCAAATACGCTGGTAGTGTTTACTTTTAAAACTAATATTTTTATTTATTATTATTAATTTATCCAATAAATTAAGAAAAAATAATGTTACAATGTTTGTCAACGAAGTAAATGACGTTAAAATATACAATCTGAGTGCGGGTAAATCGGTGCCAGAAGTAAGTAACAAGTTTTGTAGAAGTTTTGTGGATGAGTTTGCTTATCTATTACTTTTACTAGTGGTTGACCGACCGCCGCAAAAGATCCCAATTGATGAAAAAGGTCGATTCTAGACGCCAAATAGAATTGATTCAAGATTTTGATATGCCTGGCGTTTGTACATCCATACGCATGTCTCCCGACATGCAATACATTTTAGCAACGGGAACCTACAAGCCGCGCGTGAAATGTTTTGAGGTTTCCAATTTATCTATTAAATTTGAGAGATGCTTCGACTCTGAAGTTACTACATTCGAAGTAATAAGTGATGATTATAGTAAAATGGTTTTCTTGCAATGTGACCGCTATGTGGAAATACATGCTGCCCATGGCAGACATTATCGCTTAAGAATACCTCGTTTTGGTAGAGATATGAAATATCACAAACCCTCCTGTGATCTGTTTATAGTGGGCACAACTAAGGTATATACATATATGTTTGCATATGGATGCTTTATAAAAAATTGCAATATTTTATAAATGATTCCTTTGGAATTGTAGGAAATCTATCGCCTAAATTTAGAAAGAGGTCAGTTTTTGCAACCGTTTGAAACGGACGCTTCATGTCTTAACTGCTGTGATGTTAATCCTGAGCATGGTTTATTGCTAGTGGGTTCAAAAGAAGGCACGGTAGAAGCTTGGGATCCTAGAACTAAAAGTAAATGTTCGACTTTGGATGTGGCCATAAAATTGCCAGGTGCTAAAGAATTTCCTTCGTTGTCGGCTGTAAAATATAAAGATGGTCTGCATATGGCAGTGGGTACTAATTCAGGTCACGTTCTTCTGTATGATATCCGTTCTAAAGAGCCACTGTTAATTAAGGATCATCTAAATAAATCGCCCATAAAACGTTTGGCCTTTAACAAAAATCATAATGCGGTTTACTCTATGGATGAGGCTATGCTGAAATTATGGGATGAACAAACGGTAAAAGAAATCTTCTACATTATGTCCACAACTGGACGATAAGTGATTGTTTTGAAAACAATATATCCAACAAAATTGTTTATTTGGTTGTTTTTCCCATAGAAATAATCACTTATGTTTTGTTCAGGAAAATTAAGCATTTAGTTTAACTTCACATAAACTAATTATAACTTCCAGGGAAAACAAATTGCCTATATAGAGTCCACTTCTTCTTTTAATGATTTCTGCACCATACCAGAGACAGGTATGTTCTTTTTGGCCCAAGAGGATGTTAAAATGTTAACTTTTTATGTGCCTGCCATGGGTGCTGCACCCAGCTGGTGTTCGTTCTTAGACAATCTCACTGAGGAAATTGAATCAGAGGTGGTAGAACACATGTATGATGATTATCAATTTGTAACACAAAAGGAACTGGAAGAACTCGGTTTGGAACATTTAATAGGCAGCAATTTGCTAAAAGCGTATATGCATGGGTAAGTAGTGGAAAGCTTTGAAAATGTCAATAGCTAAAATAATGTTTTTTTTTAATTATATAGTTACTTTGTTGATGCTCGTTTGTATAATAAAGCCAAAGCCATTATGGATCCCTTCGCTTTCGAGCGGTTCCGTAAGGAGAAGATTAGACAAGAAATTGAAAGTGAACGCAAACCCCGTTTGCAAATTAATACCAAATTACCTAAAGTTAATCAAGAATTGGCGCTTAAAATTATTGGCGAACAAACGAATCTTCCAGCCAAACAGTCCGCTAAACAAGTGCCCAGTCTATTAGAAGACAATCGTTTTAAGGCGATGTTTGAAAATACTGACTTCAAGATCGATAAAAATGCCGAAGAATATAAGCTATTGACTCCAGTGCTTAATCGTTTAGAAAAATCCAAGTTGAAAGAAATTAAAAAGCGTATAGAAGTAGCCCGAGTCAATGAGCTACACGCAGAGGAGAGTAAACCTCACGAGGAAAGTGATAATGATGATGATTTGTTCGGTTTAGAGAAGAACGATGATGATGGTGAAAGAGACTCTTCTGGCCCCGAATCATCCGATGATGAAGGTATTAAGGAATTCAATAAAGAAATGAAAAAAGCCTACAAAGATGCCAAGAAACAAAGGAAAGAAGATTTCGAAGAATTAAATCAGACGGAGCAAATAAACGAGTTGCAAAACCATAAGGTTTTTAAAAAACCCATAAATAAACCGAAAGACTTTAAGCTAATTTCCTTACAATCAACCGCAGAAATGAGCGCTGTTAAACGTGGCATAATGAAAGTCTCCTTGCAGGAGCGTGTGGCAAAAGTGGAGGAAACTAATGCTAAAGTGCAAACCATAGGGCGCTCTCTAGGCAATCGTCAAATGACTTTTGAAATGAAAAAGCCACCCTCGAAAGAAATGCGCAGACGTGAATATGAAATGAAACAACACCGCGAGGAGCGCAAAAAATTCATAAGGCCCATAAAGTCTTTGAAATTAAAAAAAGTAAATTTTAAGTAAAAAAAAAACAAAAATAGACATTTTATATACATACATAAGTTCTGTTTTTTTTTTGCACGAAAATATTTTATATAAAGTGCAAATAAAGTATTTAAAAAGAAAAACTATTTTAATATTTGTAACATTTGGCTTGATACGCCACAATAAAATTTTTGAAGAGGATTGTAAATATTTACTACTGTAATTATTTTTGTTGAATTTATGTACTTTATCTATCGATTTTTTTCTAAATTGGGGGTATATACCAACATTTTCAAGCATTTCTTTTTTTTACGTTATTCACGCTTTATTACTGAGAACAAGATCCTTAATATTGTGACATAACGCTTTATCAGTTCCACAGACGTCTATAAAATTCTTTTTTCACGTTTTCGAATCGGCTTGCAACTTGGAATGTTATCAGTCATTGTCAAATTCAACATGTTCCATAGTCAATTCTGTAGATGAAATTTAGTGTACAAAAAATAGCCATTGGGCGTCCAAAAATTATATAAAAATTACACGAAGTGCTCATTTTCTCTTCATAAATTTCTTTTCGATGTTTTTCATCTTCCAATCTTTGTCCCTAAATTCAACAAAAACATTGAAATGCAAAAACTCACTTCTAAATCGCAAACTAATTGGAAAATATGTAGCTTAAATCTTTTGAGTGAATGTTGGGATAGTTATAATCAATAGGAAAAACACATAGAACATTTTGTTTTTTTAATTCGAGTGGCTTATGATGTTATTACAATAAGTCCTCCTTCATGTAAAAATTTGTTTGATTTTAATTTGTTTCTTTACATTGCACCATATGATTTCAGAATTGATGGTTGTCAACTTCACACTCTTCTTGTAACAAACAGATGTAATTACGAAATCTATGTTTACAAGTAATTTACAACAATTTTAAGTCATCAAGTAGTATGTACATACATAAGTAAACTATTTTGCAATAATTTAGTTATAAACATAAAACAAACTCCATTCTTTGGTCAGCTTTTCGTCTTTCATATTAAACAAGTTATTAAAAATGATGTGAACGATTAGGAAGGATATCAATTATTGGACAAAATTGAAATGTTAAAATTGGACCGCCATAAAAAGTAAGTATGTATGTATGTATTAAAAGGAAATAATAGTTTATGAATATCTAGATATGTATGTACGTAGTAGAAGTCAAATAAAGTAACTTTTTGTATATCAATGTCATACATACAAATGTGCATTATTGGCCCTTGGATTTTATGTACAGAATTACACTACCGACTACATGAATAGAATTTAAAAATGTTGGGCTAATAACAGACATGAATTATTTATAATTTGTATAATTGGTCAAGCGAAAAATGTGTTTCAAAACTGAAAATTAGTTTTCAAAGTATTACAGACTGATGTTTACGTAAGTCTTCACTGAAAAGAGTGGAATTAAAAACATACTTACATATAAATTCTGATGAGGAAAGTACGGTCTCCAAAAATCAGAACATGTACAAAACGTTTCGTTCTTAACAATCGAACTATTATTAAAAATAATATTTCCTTAAAAGAGCATCATTTCAAATTTAAAAAACGTACATTTATAATAAATTCTATTAATTTCAGATCTGACCCTCAGGTGTGTGAAAATTTGTGTGAACAAATTGATGAAATAGATATAAAAACTACCAATAATAATTCTGTAAACTGCTTTGCAAAATTGCCATCAGAAATTCTCTACAATATATTCGAATTATGTCCGCTGCGCGATCAACTGGTATTGGCGAAAGTTTGCAAATTATTTCGCCAAATTATACGTGACATTTGCCAAAGAAACTATAAATATTTTAATTACAATTATTTAACATTTAAATACTCACTGCAGCTACAAAACTATGAAATATCAGAGTTATGCTATTTGTGCGGCAAAGCGGTGGAACGAGCACGTTTTAGTACCTTTTTCAATATGGATCTCTTAAAACATATTGAATGGAGTGGCATGCGCACAAATCCCATGGAAAACTTGAAATATTTCATAAACGACAATTTTAAACAAAATGTTAAATATTTTAAAAATCTCAAAGAACTGGAGGTTCAAGGAAAGTTTATACAAGATCAAACCATCTTGGAATTGGCTAAGCATTGCAGTAAATTGAAAACTTTACGTTTAATGGATGGCGACAATCGCTGGTTGTGGGGAGAACATTTGCAGGACTTAGAGAGCATAGAGAATTTGGAATTGAAATCTTGCCGCAATTTGGACCCCAATTACTTAATAGCAGTGTGCCAGAAAAGACAGTTGAAATCTTTAAATATAGTAGAATGTGAACATTTGAAGGATATACCCAAGATAATAAAGTTGTGTGACCACTGGCGTAATTTAGAAACTTTAAGATTAACAGCCTTTAGCCAAGATAAAAAGCTACTAAAATCTATTATAAATCTACCCGCTTTAAAGACTTTACAATTTTATTGGATAAATTTTATGCCTTTAAATTTCGAAGAAAACTTTTTCTACGAATTAAATACGAATCAAAGTAAATCTTTGCAATTGAAATTCATAAAATTTGAAAATGATCGTTATTATATAGAAGATGAGTCCTTGCAACAATGGTCACCCGAAAAATATGCCATAATGAGAGAAAATGTTTGCATAAATGGTCAAGCGTGGCACTGGCCTGCAGATGTATTCGATAAAATTTGCATAAATTTTGAAAGTTTTAAAAATTTGCATACACTCTCTTTCCACTATTGTCGCCTGTTGGATTATGAGCAAATGAAACATTTGAGCTTGATTAATGAAAAACTGGAACTGATAAAAATCTACGGTTGCCCCAAGAAAGAGGATGAGCAATTTAAAAAGCTCTGGCTGCAGGATGAAGTATCTGCTAAATGTCAATTGAGTTTTGAAAGTTTTCTGTCATTAAAGGAAGTAATGGTAAGTAGAATTCACTGCTAGAGAATGTTCGAAAGCTTTAATACATACATACATATGTACATATATAATTTTAATTTCAGAGTCTCTACGAAGAGGCCAATTCAAGGCAGTTTTCTTCGTTTTATCGTCGTGAACCCGTTTTGCGCAGCATAGAGTGTCAGTTTTATTAGAAGATACTTATTTTTAAATATATAGACTTACTTAAAAAAAAATTAATTTTATACTGTATTAAGTTCACTAATAATAAAAAAAGTATATCAATAATAAGTTCAGCCACAATACGAGTTTATTATTCGTGTATTCGTGTATGTTTATTCATTTATACAAGAAGCCGTTTAAAATTCGGCACTCTAGTGCCACTTTGGCCAGCTATGGTTTAGAGCTCATGGGAATTTATTCTGACTATTTCTGAGCTGCCCAAAGTAGCACCAGAGTGCCGAACATCAATCGGATTCTTATACATTTCTCTCGTGTTTCTCTCGGTGGCCAGCTCTGGGGGTCTACTCTGTAATTCGAAAAGAAAGGAAATGCTTTCGAATTTATATGTTATAAGGATACAAATTCGAAACAATTTCGTTCGTTTCGAGTTACACAGTAGACACCCTGGGCTATTTCTATGATGATGTTTGTGTGGCATAGTCGGCCAAAAAGTGGCACCAGAGTGCCGAACTTTAATCGGCTGCTTATATAAATGAATGCACATACACGAATACATTTCTTTCAGTGGCCAGAAGCACTGTATGGATATATGTATGTCAGAGCTGGCCGCCGAGAGAAATGTATTAACGTATGTGCATTCATTTGTATAAGAAGCCGATTGATGTTCGGCAGTCTGGTGCTACTTTGGGCAGCTCAGATATATATATGTATATATCTACATCAAACTGTTCAATATTGCATCAGAGTGCGGAACATCAATCGGTTTCTTATACAAATGAATACACTCGCTAGTACATTTCTCTCGTGTTTCTCTCAATGCCCAGCTCTGATCTACATATGTATGCATGTGTGGGTGTGTCTGTACCCATCAAACAAAATGCTCCGAATTCGTATGTAATCCTTTCATAACTTGAGAATAGCTTTCAAATTTACAGCATTCTGAAGACATTGATCAAGTCACTTAGATTTCCTGGTCTAATGAAGCAATTCGATCCAATAGATTATTTATTTATAAATTTTTTATAAATTTTCTTTTTTTTAAATAAATTTTAAACAACTAAACCGATCGAATTCAAAAATCTTAAACTCAAAAAATAATGTCGACTGCTGCATTCATTAAAATCGATTAATTCGTTCGAGAGATATCGTTAAATAAAAATAAACTGTTGAAGAATTTTTCTACGCTTTGAACTTGAAATGACTAAAAACTAGAGATCGACCGAAGGCGTTTTTTTTTGGCCGAAGCCGAAGCCGAACTTCGGCTAAAATCCTAAACTTCGGCTAAAAACGAAGCCGAATGTTTTAAATTTTAAAAATGATACTTGTTTTATATGAATTAAGAAAAAAGTTTGCTTTTTTGATATCACTGAAATAGCTGTAATATCTATTGGATACATAACAAGAAAAATAAAACTATTTTGCAATTTCTAGATTGCTTTTTCATATGATCACTCACAAGAACGTCCAAGTAAAAGAAAATAGAAAGCAACAGGGTTGTATTTCAAAGCAACCCTTTCAAAACGTTAAACACAACAGAAATTGTCGGCGAGCAACGACCAAAAATAATGTTATTTTTCAAGCTTGGAATGAAAAATATTCGGCTTCGGCTAATCGGCCGATTTTTGCCGTAGGCCGAATGTTGGCCGATTTCCAATTTTTGGCCGAAGGCTGAAGCCGATTAATCGGTCGAACTCTACTAAAAACTAATTTTTGAAAGCGAAAGAAAATTTCTTTAGAATGTTTATATTATGCAGTCCTTATATTTATTATAGGCATTATTCAGAAAAAGTATTTTTGATTTATAAACGGATTATAAAACAGTTTTATATACAAAAGTTTTTATGAATAAGGTTGTGTACATACAAACATATAATTATATTATATACAAACAGTATTTTGTGGATTTTTGAATTCCAATTAATAAGTACATTTTAATATTCTCTTCATTAAAGGCTTTATAAAGGGATTTTAAAACAAATTTTCATACAAAAATTTTCTTGTTAAGACTTTATAAAGCTTAATAATTTTTGTAAATAAGGCTGATAAAATTTAAATTAACTACCTGTTTCTATTAAAAAAAATTCTTTCGAGTATTTAAGCAAGTCTTGTAATCGGTGTCCATTTCTGCTAACTATTATGTACCACTTTATTATATGTTTTCTTCGAATTTTTTATTTTTATTTAATGCTACAATCGAGCCCACTGTGTTTGCATACAACACAATTTGCGCTTTTTCCCAACAAAGCTGCACTTAACAAAAGCTTTGCAAACAGCCGGTTTTTTTCTTTGAAACAAAAATTAAAGCTGTGCACACAAAACATAAACGATCTAAATTTTATAAATATAATTAAAATAATGAGAAATTTGTATGTATAAATAAACGCTCAGACCAAAAGACAAGCTTAGTTTTGTTAAAGTTTTGTCCAAAGATTGTCAAAAAAAAAAGGTAAATGAAAGACAATTAAAACCAAATATAAAAGTTACTAAATAATTAAAAAAAAAAATTAACATAATTTAATAAATTCTGAAAAAAAAGTTTGGATAACAATATACATATGTATAATTAATAAAGTGCTTAAAATTTAAATAAATTTTGTTTAATTACTCGTGTGTTATTTTTCCTGCTCACTGAAGTCTAACGACACAAATTTTGTTGCCATTAAAATTTAGGAATTTACATATAATTGTTTTATTGTTTTTGAATCAACAAAAAAAAACTTTATTACAAAAAAAAAAATATTGTAAATTAAATTTGAATTGCTACACTCCTTGAAAAGTCAATAACTTTGGAAATTTAACAATGGGAAAAGCAATGTAAATACCGATTGGTAAAGCATTTTTTTTTTGTAAAAAGAAACCAAGTAAAACTTCAAGGATAAATGTGTGCAAACATTTTATTTATGGAGATTTTATTTTGCAAAAAAATGCAATAGTTTTATTTTATTTCTTCAGCTGAAAAACCTACTTAGCGCTCCTCATGGCCAAAAAACAAACTTTCACTTCCCAACTTATCCCAGCGGCTATACCAGCCACTGCTCCTAATAGAAATATTTAAATATTTAAGTCCTAGGAGGTGCAGACGGAGATCCTTCAGAGCGGGACAAAAGCAGAGAAGATGCGAGATACTTTCCTCCTCTTCCTCATCATTCCAACTGAAGTAGTCATTATAAGGGAAACCCATACGTTTAGCATGGGTTCCGAAAGCGCAGTGACCGGTCGCAGTGGCCACGAGATTCCTCAAGTGCTTCCTAGCGAAGTTCATGAGGTGTTTCCTTCTGCCAGAGTGTTCTCGCTTATTGCGCCATGTGTCTTGAGCTAATTCAAGATAGGCAACATCGAAGCGTCTCCAGCAGGATGAGAGTGGGAGATCACAGAGATTATCGATATCGATAGTTTAGTAACCTTACCTTAACCTCTGTGATTCAACTGGAAACTAAAAGAATTAAATTTTATATAATTTTGACATAATAATATAAAATATAATATAATATCAGTCGTTAAGCAGCTCTGGGTTGGAGAACATCTCCCGCATCATCGTAATTATTTTTTAAGTGCGTTCAGGCTTGTGTGTTATGTTTGGCCTTCGAGAGTTTTTCGTCTCGCTCGCACTGGTTGACTGATCTGCCACGGATAACCGTATAATATTGCGGTTTTTTTGTGGAATTTCTTTAACAACCACGTTGCTACTTCCTATGTGAAGGCATAGGTCGTGTACAGTCAGTCACAAGACTTTTTAAACTATTGTTAATAACATCTTGGGCATATGGTTACTCCGCCCATATTTGTGCAACACCATATGCAAATTTACTTTGTATAGTATGTTAAACAAATAAATAGTAAATAAATAATATAATATATGTACATATGTGATTTTCATGAATAACAGCTCATGTCCAAAAATCAAATTTTTTTCAGTAAAAACAAAAAAATTATTTTTGGAGCTTATTTAAAAAAAGGCAAAGGTTGCACATGCTTCTATATTTAAAAAAAAATTCTTAGACCTTTTTAAAAAGCATTTAAAGGTACAACAATTTCACATCATCATAGATATGTATGTTCCCATCGATCCTGTAAGGGGCATAGATATGGCCTGCATAAATTGGTTGAATGTGTTCGTATCGTGTGCCATAGCTTTCACTTCATTCCAGGTCTTACTCATGTAAGGTTATTTCCACTCTTTGGCATTTCTTTTGATGCTGAGGGAGGGTGTAGCCAATCCAGCACCATTCTCACTTTTATTTCGCTGACTATAGGGTGTTGATTGCAATGCTCTAATCTCCAATAGCCTGACCAGAAGATTCTCAAAATTGTCCAAAGACATTGATTTATAAAGACTTGAGTCTTATGTTTTTTACATTGCACTTCGAATTACAAACTAGGAAGTTTTCTTACAGAAAATTATTTGCAAAAGTAAATTAATCTTCAATGATTATTAAACAATTTTATATTTTGTATGCTAATTAAGCCAGTAAAAATTATAGTGAGAAGAATTTCAAAATTATAAATTCAATTAATTTAAATTTTTTTTGTTTGCCCAACATCTGCAAACAGATTGCACAAAATCTTAGAAATACATATTTATGAAGTCTACAATTTTCAACTAAAATCTAGTCACGCAAGATTTTGGGTGCAGGCAACCTTTAAACCAAATTTTAAAGCTTTTTTGGAAACTTAATTTTTAACTACTTATTTGCTAATGATTTGTTTAGTTCTTTGTTTTTATTTTTATTTTTTTTTCTTTGGTATTGGTATTAAAATTTAACAAGTTTTCTGATCATTTTAGTGCAGGATCTTAAACACATGATATACATATATACATACATATGTATGTACATATATGTATGTACATAATAAAAAATAATAAAAAAAACTTTTGTGATTTATTATTTGTTTGAAAATGTATGTATATAGTATGTATTATATATCAGGTACATACATACATATGTACATATATATTTATGTACAATTTTCAAAGACAGATTTTGAATATGTATAAAACAACACACGGTGTTTTAGTAGCAGATACAAAGCTAGACAAATTATGTATTCAGAAAAATGATTATCAATCATTAAAGCAAGGTTAACATGGAAGTGAATAATATTAAAAATGGCTTTGTGTTTTAGGCCATACTTAGTAGATATACATGATTCTTGTTCTCTGCTGCTGCCCAAACAAATACTTAATAGTCAAGGGAAAAAATCACTTAAATATACATATACATATATAAGTATTTCCCATCGTGCGTGACCTTCATAAAAAAAATTATTTTAATGAATAACTTAATATTATTAAAAACATTTTACTAACTACTTACAGACAATAAAACACAAAAATATTCTATTTGAAGTTCAGAGGTCTAATCGTCGCTTTTGATAACGAGCTATTTCTTTAGCTTGAGATTACGGCATTCGCCATCTAACAATATAATAATAATATTGTTCGATATCGAATGCGAATGTGATCGAATCAGCTTGTTATCGAAAGTGACAATTAAACCCAAATATTTCTAATTATTTTTCAGAACACATAATAAATAAGGTTTCGGTATTAAGGAATTACGTAATTGATTTCCAGACTTTTCAATTCTATTCTAGAAATTTTTTTTATTAATTTCGAACGTCAAATTTGGTTTATAAACATATCGTTTTCGGTTATGAGCTATATTTAGTTTTCACTTGAATTGTAGAGCCTGTCCCACGATGTCGATAACGTTCGCCTTGTAGCACAGTTACATTGGAAACAACCAGTGTTGTCAGATTTTTTCCGACATATTTCGCCAAATTGGTTTTAAAGATCGCCAAAAGTCGCCAAAATTAATTTTATGTAGTTTTTCTTGATATAGTATATTTGATAACAAATTTATTTTTACATAACACTTTTTTTAATATAAATTTTTATAAAATAATCGTATAAAAATTTATCAAAAAATCGCCAAAAGTTGAAATAAAATTGCCAAAAATTATTTCTTGTAAATTTTTCTCATCCAAATGCAATCCGTTTTAATTACTAAAATCAATACATATATGGAAAATCATCAAAATCAAATTATTTTAATTTCTGGCAGACGAGTTGTGGTAGGATTTATTTTTGAAACAACAAAGTAATTTTTCTGAATTAAAAAAATTTTGAAGTACAATCGCCAATAAACTTATTTATCGCCAGAAAAATCGCCATGTTCGCCAAATCAAAAATTTTGACCCCAAACTAGTTGAAAAATCACCACGTTTGGCGAGAAATCGCCTATCTGACAACCCTGAAAACAACAAAATCTTAATTTTTTTTAAGAGTGCGACAAGTCGAAAGCTGTCGACATAGTGGGACAGGCTTTTAATTTGTGTAATTAGTTTTCATATGGTACACATATGTATATCAAAATGTTTCGTAAGTCCCGGTTCACCCGGTTGGTAGCTTTAACTGATTCTGACATACAAATTGACTAGATCAATTCCATAAATTTATCGATTAAAATTTACCGAAAATTTTATTTAAACAGGCTGTTCCCAAGATATAGACACCAGTCCCTGTGCCTTCCCCCATTTTTGATCCGTCTACTCTCATATAGCCTATCGGATTTGACCTTATAGTCACTATGCGGAATTACCATTAAAGGCGTTCTACTAAAATCGATTTCAGCGACCTTATAGTCCGTGAACACAGGGATTACGGATTCCTAATCTCCCAAAACCGATCTCATTTAAGATTGATGTGTGACCTGTTGTTCCTGCCCTCACCAAACCTGTTTTTACGAGTCTAAGGAGACTTCTAGTCGCCGTTCCCACCACAAAGTCCTCTATAGGAAGTAGAATAATGACGTCCAAGGCAGCCTGAGGTGTGCTCCTCTGAGCACCTGTGATGCCCATCGAGGCACATCTCTGAACCTTAGCTAGTACTCTCCTGTGACTTTCCGTCCTCAATGCCTCCCACCATACCACACAACCATAGGAAATAACCGGCCTGACAACCGATGTGTAAATCCAGTTTACTACCTTCGGTTGCAGACCCCAGTTCCTTCCAATGGAAGGTAACATTTTACTTGTACATATGTATGTATTTCCGAATTTTCGGGGTGTTTACAGTTTAGGGCGTTTTAAACGGAAAGGAATAGTAAACTCAAGTCGCTCAAACTGGCTTTCACATATGTACATACATACATTACATACTTCACGTCATATAATAACTGTAATTTCAATATGTATGCATACATGTACATACGTGCATACATACATACATACATACATATGTATGTATGTATATATAGATAATACGAGTATTTATCTTGATTCTCAAATGAACTGTAATTTTTAATTCACATTAAATAACTCATAAAAAATTTAAAACAAAAAAATCCTATTAACTTCCTATAAGGAAATATACATACATATGTATGTATGTATGTAGCTTACAAAATCATCAACAAACAAACAAGTAAAATATAAAAAGTTGTTTGAACTATTATTCTTATTAATTATAGACATTTTCTACTCAATTATGTTTTAAATTACATACTGAACAAATTACGATACATAAACTTAAATGTTGACAATTATGTACGTATGTATGTCGAAAAAAATTATACTGGTTTAATTAACAGAAAACGTGTGTGTAAAACAGAATTAATTAACAGACCATCAAACGTGACTTTCTGTTTTTTTTTTTTTTTTATTTAAAACCAGTCTCCATATACATACATATGTATGTACATACATAATTTAAAGTTTCCAATGAACTAATGACTGTTAACATTAATTAAAACGAAACTTTTCTAAAAAATAACAAGAACACAAGTTAATAAAAACAGTAGATTGTTTTTTTTTTTGGCATCTGAATAATGGTATGGTTATCTTTGTTGGCGAAACAAGATCCACAAATGTAATTCAAATGTCATTCTTAATTTTTTTGTATTTTTTTTTCTTTAAATGATAAAAATCTAGTTTTCGTGTAAAAGTTAACAATAAATAACCTTGATTATTTTATTAGCTTTGGAAGTTGTCATTTATGTTAAAAAAAATAAATGCTTATATCAGATATATGTAAGTATGTACATATGTATGTATGTACATATGGGCTAGTAGACACAGTGGGAACAAAAATTTAAATTAGAATTTTTTTAAATTTATAATAAGAATAATTCTCTCAGAAATATGTAGTAACAAGTTTGTTTTAAATTTTTCTTGAAAATTTTCCAATTAGTTACCTGTATATTTATCTAGCCAAAATTATTAAAATAAATTATGATTATTGTAAGAGGACAGAATTATTTCCCTGAGTATTAATTTAAAATCTAATTGCTTTAAGCATAATAAATACTTTTGTTTTGTAGAAAACAAATTATTAAAACAAATATTGTATGAAAAATTCATTTTAAAACCTTTTATAAGTCCAAAAGAAAATATGAATAATGCAGTAATTCTGTATTAAGATATAATCAGACCAAAAAGTAAATAACAAAATCAGCTAAGCACAATAATTTGTATTATTTTTCCCCAGCTAGTTTAATTTGAAAAAAGCTAGAGCTTATTTATAATAAATTTAAAAAATAGGATTGGTAGTTTTTTGTTAAAATCAGCTTACTGATTGAGATTAATTGTATGATGATGATGTTGATGTTTTGAAAGCTCTGCATTTTTATGACTTTCTATAACATTTTTGGGCATTATACTTTTAAAACTTGACTATAAAAATCGTTTCTTCCCAGCTTAATTACTATTCACATATTACGTAACGCTACAGCAGAGAAGGGTTGAGAATTTGTTACGGTTTAGAATATTAAAAAAAAAAACTTTACCAAGGGCTGGGAAGGTGTGGGGTGTATAAAAACTAAGAAAATGGCGTTACATAATATGTGAGCAGCCTCTTGCTCAAGCAATAAATTAGTTTAATTCAGAAAACTTATTTATTGCTGTAATAACAACCAAATCAGCTTTAATTCAGCAAAATGTAAGCTAAAAAAATAATTTTAAGCAAGCAGAAATATGCAAATATTCGAGTTGGATAGAAAATTTATAGATTTATAAAATTCGGCAATGAAATTAAGTAAAGAAATATAATAGTAGAAGGACCATTCTGTTGCCTCCCCCTAGAAATAAAATAACTAATAAAATGGCTACTAACTAAATACAGCTTCATTGACACCAGAGTCTCTGCAACAGTGCATTATTAGAAACGTGCAAAAAAGCAGAGTTGTAAAATAATGAAGCTTTCCTCTATTTCTTCCTACACCACCTGTCTTCTCTGTCACTATCCCTTGCCTAAAGAAGTTAACACCTAGTAATAGCAGTAGGAATTCATTGCCTGAATTTTACTTCTCTTTAAAAAAATACCTGTAATTATACATATTTATACATACATATATACATATTTTTTAATTTTAATTTTTCTTCTCTTCTTTAGATATTCACATTAATTAATAAAAATATTTCATTCAATAAGAATTGAAATTACTGAACTCAAGCCTGATTAAGAAATTATTTCTGTTTAAAATTCATTACGGTTCAATTAAATCTAAAAATGTCTCATATATATTTTAATTTAATTTTCAACTCGAATTTTACTCCCTTTGGCTTCACTGTCTTTCCATTTAAGTATTTTATTTATGTTTGATATAAAAAGTCAGTCCAACTGATTTATATGACAAATCAAATTTTTCTTTAAAGTTTTGTTTTTTAAGCCAGGGGATTCATTACAAACATAAAATTCAAACTAATTTTTTAAGAACTAAACACGCAACCAGTTAACCAACGACCGACCACTGGTAACAATTAGAAATAAATTTAGTTTTTTTTTTCAATAATTAATATCATGCATGCATTTGCTGTCGATATTACATATTTACATGCATATACATACATACATATGTAAATATGTATGTATGTATGTTAATGACTTGATAGTCAAATATAAAAACTTGTTTCTTAATTAATTTAAAATAAATATAGGTACATATTTATTTAAGTAATATGTAACTAATTGCTATTTCCATAAATATTTGAATTTATTGTTTTATTCTTTGCAGCCGACAAACATGTTTCGTATTGTGATTATTGCCTTGTGTTTGGCTGTTCCTGTATTGAGTAATTCGGCTGGTGCACCAGAAGCTATTTGTAAGAATGGTCTCACACCTGAACATCATTTTGAGCCCGAATCTAGTCCAGTACCCTATAGTTTTTCCGGTGGCAATGCAGTTAAGGCTGGTGATAAGATCGGTTTGGTTTTGGGTGGTGGTGAATTTTTAGGTTTTGCCTTACAAGCTCGCGATTCTGGAGACCGTCCAGTAGGTACTTTCAAGGTCGTTGAGGCCAATAAGTCACAACTTTTGAAATGCTCAGCAGATGGGGTCAGTTAAAAAAAATTGCAAATAAAAATATTTGTATTAATTTCTTAAACTTCTTTTCAGGACACTATAACCCATGTCCAATTGAACAAGAAGCCTATTAACAGCGTTGAGTTCCAATGGGTTGCTCCTGCCAACTATAAAGGTGCTGTTAAATTTGTCGGTACTGTTGCTAAGAATGGTGGCACCTATTGGATCCGTAAAGTCGTCAAAGAAGTAACTGTACAATAATTGTATTATCATCTATTTGTATAATTTTATTTTTAAGAACACTAGCCCAACAATGTATTTTTTTTTTCTTCTTCCGAAATTTGTGTGCTGAATTTTTAATAAACTTTTTTATGCTAAGCTTTGGCAGTACAAAATTTAAAGATTTTTTTTTCGTATATTGCAGGCCATCCCTGAAATATTCCGCTTAGATAAAGATTTTGTTCAAATTTGCGGCATCCGTTATATTTTTTTAAGTCTATAAAAATCAGTGAATATCTAAAATCCATTTGATGATTTGGTTACAGTTTCCCTATTGTTTTCGCTGTGATGTCCGTCTGTCCGTCACAGGCTGTTTTCTCGAGAACCGCCTGCAATTTTTACAGAATATGTAAAACTGTGGCTGCTACAACAGCAAATAATGGGTGATTTTTTTAGACTGTCACAACGTTGAGTTGGAATCAGTGCTTTATTTGAGCACCCATTTAACAGCTGGGGCCCGTTTCTCAAAAACTACAACAACATTTGTAAAAGTGTTGTTTGTTTTGCGTGTATTTTACTTGTAGGTGTGTAATTTGTATTTTTGAGAAAAGGGTGTTTTTTCGTCTCGTCTCTCTCTCATACAAACTAATCAGCTTAGCAATAAGACTTGCATAGTGTAAACTAGGACTAAAAGATGGCAAATTCTTAAAATTTTCAAAAACAATAAAACTAAAAAAATCCGAAAATAAAAAAATCGCCAAAAACCGAAGAAAATCACTAAAACTAAAATAAATTCCCAAAACTAAAAAAAAATCGGCACAAAGCCAAAATTAAAAAAAGAAAAAATTAAAAATCTCGCCAAAAACCGAAACAAAGTTTACCGGGTAATTTAAATTTTTAAAACAATGTCTACATCAGGTAAGATATTCGAAAATAAAGGGTAAAGTTCATATAGTATTACATACATACATATGTAGTGGCCGTACAGAATCCTTCGTCTGCGACTCATAGTCAGTCGCACTTTTTTTATTGAATTTACTCATTTTTAATTTGTGGTAATTTTTCATTTACTATAAAATTTCCCCCACAAAAGTAAACAAAATTGATTCCAATTTATTATGTAATTGTTTTCAATAGAAAATTTTGGAACCCCCTTTCTGTTTTGGTTGTGGCTATTGTTCATGCAACCTTTTTTTTAACAACATATATAATACTCTACAGATTATTAAGAAGTTTTATGCTATAACATGATAAAAAAAATTGCTAAATATCATAAACTTTTAATCACTCTGGCTTATCAAAACTATACGAAGCATTTTTATTTTTGTTATCACTAAAAACTTTCACGTTTAACAAAAAACTTTCCTATCATATGTATAATAAATTTAAATAAGCATATACATAATTAAAATTCACTATAAATAAAAGCCCAAGAAAAAACACATTAAAAAAGTTTTAGCTTAATACATTTATTATTTTTCATTGTAACTATAGTATACACTAAAATTTAAAAAAAAAATCAAAATTAAAGGGTGTTCTATCAGTTAATGGTATTTTGACTATTACTTTTCACAACTTGCTATATCTTGGAAACCGTAAGAGGCAAACTCTTGAAATTTTAAAAAGCACTAAAACTAAAAAAGCCCAAAATTATAAAATCGCTAAACCGAAAAAAATCGTCGAAAACTGAAAAAAATTGCGAAAATTAAAAAAAGAGCCAAACTAAAAAAAACACTAAAACTAAAAAAACCCAAAATTATAAAATCGCCAAACCGAAAAAATCGCCAAATTGAAAAAAATCGCCAAAATGAAAGAAAAAGCTTAAGAAAAAAAATGGCTAAGACTAAAATATATCGAAAAAACCGCTAAAAACCAAAAAAAAAAGCCAAACCGAAAAAATCGCCAAAACGAAAAAAATGCCAGAAACCGACAAAAATCCCAAAGCCGAAAAAATGCCAAAATTTGTATCTAGTGACCGTACGGAACCCTTCGTGTGTCACACTTTACTGAATTTATTTTTTTTAGCTATACGAGCTTTTAGCAGGAAATCGTCAAAAGATATTGGTAGCCCGAACTGGCCAATATGCACGATTCGTAGTAAGACTTACTAGTTGGCTTGCCAATGCGCTTACGTGCTAAAACCTATCCTTGATCGCCCCCACCACCATACCATTCGACAGGTATTTGAATATAATCTTCTTAATTTTTTTCATTTCGAATGACTAATTAGAATCTTTAACGGTTTAAAGTTGAGCGCAGTAATTTTTTTTTTAATTTTAAATTTTTACTTTTTTTTTTAATACTCCAGTCGTATCATATCGAGCCTTATTTTCGATTTTATCGTAAGCGACATATTATCGAAATATATATGTATGTATAAAAAAATTTAAGAATTCGAAATTTAAAATTAATTGTATACAAAACTGTAGAAGAAAATGTATGGCAAACATGATTCCAAATTTTTGAACACCAACATTTTTTTCGTTTTTTGCTTACTTCAGTTTTTATTTAAAGTTGCTTTTACTAAAAAGTATTAATTTTAAAGTCATACTCGTATCATAGAGTATCAACTTGTCTCCCATATATTTTTTTTACTAGTAATCAATACATCTGTCCGATTTAAATGACTACATATTAAAGTTCATTACAATAGCGAAGATTGTTGTTTTGTTTTATTACCTTTACTTAATAATTATTGCAATCACTATATGAATGTGAAAACCCCCATTTCGGCCTAATCAAGTTACTATCTCTATTTTTTTTAAGAATCCACAAACCAGCAATAAAATATTTTATATTGTACAAAGTTTCTTATAAATTAGAGATGATGGCAAAGATTATTTTATTATTGCAAGATCATTTCAAGTGTTGAGCACGTAAATAATAATATGCTTCGTTTTATTTTAATTGCTGTGTGTTTGGCAGCTCCAGTCTTCACTCATCCTGTTGGAGCTCCAAAAGCAGTTTGTTCAAATAATCTCACACCCGGCCATCATGCTGAGGGGAAAACATCCGATCCACCATACTACTTTTCAGGAAAGGATTCCGTAAAATCAGGCGAAAAAATTACCATTACTTTGAGTGGCGATGACTTTTTGGGATACGTTTTGCAAGCTCGCGATGCCAAAGAAGAACCTGTAGGTACTTTCAAAATTGTAGAAGCTAACAAATCTCAACTTTTAACCTGTTCGGCTGAAGGGGTAAGGTCAATCTCAAGCTAATGTTGCGATCAAAATGTTAATAAAATTTTTTTATTCGAACAGGATACCTTAACCCACGTTCAGTTGGATAAAAAACCTATTACCAGTGTAGAGTTCGAATGGTTGGCTCCGGCCGATTACAAAGGCAATGTGAAATTTGTTGCCACAATAGTCAAGAATTATGCCACCTTCTGGGTACGCAAGGTAACAAAGAATGTTACTGTGGAATAAACTATTTGGGTATCAAACGTAAATGTTTTAAATTTAAATAAATAAAAAAAATTGCATAATGGGATTCTTCGTGAATTCATCACTGCGCTGCAAATGGAAATTTAAATGTCCTAAAGTGCTTCGTTGAAGTAGGTAATGCTCAAATATATATCAAATATGAGATACAAACATGGCTACTATTACAAAAAAAATTATCAGCGAACTTGTGTTGCATTTAAAATTAAAGTTTGTTCGTGTGATGCATTTCCGAACAGGCCCAGTATGTTAATGAATCGATTCCAACACAAAAAATTCAATTACATTACCTAATTTTCATCAGAAATGAGTTTTACTTTTCTATGATATATTAAATATCAGCAAAATTTCCTATTACATGCATATCGTTACTTTAATATAGAAAGGCTCCAACTCATTATTTTTTTGAAATCGAGTTTTTTGTATATTTCGATAGAACATCTAATGTATCGATGTTCTATATTAAGGTAACGATATATTTTATTCAAAAGCAATTGATTAATTGATCAAATCGTTGGAAAATCCATAGATTTTGGAAGTTATATACATATGTATGTATGTACATAGAAAAAAAAATTTTTATTTCGACATAAGTTTTACTAAATTTAAAATGAAAGTTTTTTCATCCATTCATATTTATATCAGTACCCCATATAAAATTACATTGGCACTGATTATTGAGGGGTTAGCTAGTTTCTATGCGCATATTTCACTGTTGCTAAAAATATTAAACCTTCATCTAAAAAATTTGTTGTTTCTTAAGCGATTTTTTTGGATTTTAGGTGATGATATGGAAGTTTGTTTTATAAACCATAAATAAAATAATAATTGAACTTTAATTATTTTCAGTCGTATTCTTTTAAACAAATCAATAAATTAAACATTAAGGTAACGAGAAAAATACAATTTACAAAATTTGTTTTAACTTACTTTTCCAGTCTAGTACGTATGGCCTGAATGTAGCCATTACGATAGTAGAACTCCTCTTTGTCATGTGCATACCACTGCCTTAGTGGACGCAGATCATGGAATGGGTTTTTAAGGGCCTTACAGATGCGATCAATGTGTACTTTTAGACGTTGTTTGACAGCAGCATTTTGTAAAGCCGCAAAATCAAATTGTGATTCTTGTTCCGTAAATGAAGTAAACACAATTGGCGTATCAAATGTGTATAAAATTTCTGCAAGTCCGGCAAACCAAGTGTCTTTGGTATTGACATTTTTGCATACAAAATCCAGAGTTTCCAAACTGTTTAAATTTGTTATGCTTGGCGACATATTATAACATTGTGAAAATTCCGAGAAACCACAATTAAAAGCCACTATTAAAGATGGACTAACTTTAAAATATTTACAGTAATCTTGAAAAAGACACTTATGTACTTGGAACTTAACCAAACGTTCCGATCCCTTATAGAAAAAACATTTTAAAATTTTTAACTTATTAAAATCTTTTAATACAGGACTTACCAAGAAAAAGAATTTCAGTTCCTTATGGGAGGGTTCTACTATTTCGGGTCCTATAAAATCCAATACAAGTTCGGTAATTTTAGGATTTTGTAAAAAGAAGATCTTGCAATGAACTTCGCGGAACCATAAAATGGCCTCAACACTGGCTCCCAAAATGAAAATATTAAATTTTTGAAAATGTAGTTTATGGAAATTTAAGAGTTCGATTGCATAACAAATAGTCATAATACAACTAAAGTCAGCTGCCCACGAAAATGTTTGGTAGCTTTTTATGTTTTGACAGGGATTTAAAGGTAGTTTAAAAGAAAACACTTTTTCTATACATTTTTCCAAGTTCATTGTGTGCAATTCATCAACTCGGCTATTAAACTGCATGCAAATTTCCTCCTGTATGGACAATACTTTATAAGGACAATAGTATATTTGTAACAGTTTACAAATATTATCATGCTCTCTTTTGTGCAACTCTCTATGATCTTCCGTACAATATGCCTGGCTGTAGCAGTTAATACAAGTAACTTTTAAATTTTTAAATTTATAGCATTGCCCACAAAAAGGAGGGAAAGAACTTAGTTCTTCTTCTTGATAATCCAAACTTCTGCCCAAGGCATTTTTTATTAAATATTTTAGCTGTATAATAGCTCTTTCTATATGCAGCCTATTTTGTGGTACTCCGGTGATATAAAAAGGATGAGATACATTTAGATTCTGCTTTATTTTCTGTACGGATTGACAAAATTGCCGATGTATTGGCCAATCGAGTTTTTGGTGTTGAGTATTGCAATATTTCACCAATTGGCAGCCACTGCAGACTAATAAATGTTTCAGTGTTTTGCTCACCGGTATTTGATTATGATCTTGTTGGTTATTTTGAAACAATAAACAAATGTTACAAGCAAGAGGCGAACACAAGTCATTGGACATATTATCTAGTTAAAAAGTATTGAATACTATATTTTATTGAAAATTAAATGGAAGTAATTTACCTTTATTTGCTGTTCATCTGTATTTAAAATAATAACAAGCAACTTAACTAAACAAGATACAACTTTAGTTTGCTTACAAACGATTGTGAATGGCTTTTTATAGGGTTCTCATAAAGCGCATTACTCACGGTTAAAATGCATTACCTGCATTTTAATTATATTACGTCGGTTCCAAATACATTATGTCTGCAGCAAACCAGAAACCAGCCGACGATTAGTGAAATTTTGTTTGTGGCTAACACCGACGATGTTTGAAGCAAGAACTAAATTGTTTGGTTTTCGCACATTCATGTATGCAACATAATGACAAGATAAACTACTAAAAGCAGTGGGTTATACAAAGAACTGTCAAATTCTATACGTAAAAAGTTTTGTTAACTTAATTATTATTTTTCGAACTGTATTTGTTTCTATATTCTTATGAATTGAACAGGCTAATGTTCGTATCGCTTTTTAAGCCAAATTACATGTGATAATTATTAATGAACAAATAACATCAAAGTTAGTTGTAAATATTCTGACAACAAACATAGTTGAACGGAACAGTTTTTGTATGTAGTTTGACAATTGCGTTGCAATTAGTTTGTAACAAGATGCTATTAATTTGTTGTGCAATACATGCACGTGTATGCTGAATTCTTCATGCACACGTCTACCATGCTTGTGTTATGCATTTCGACCGTGAAACTGCGCTTAAAGCCTGATACTCTGTTCACAATTTCGTGCGAAATTCTGTCAAACTACATATAAAAGTATTTGGTATGAAATATTTGCGAAATAAATTCGCAAGAGTAGTACTCTGTTCTTGGTGTGAAAAACACGGAAAATCATGTCTTTCCATCAAAATTAATCTGGCATCATTTTAGTTTAGCTGCGAAACAACATAAGCAGTACTTTTTTCGCACGGAATTTTAACAATGTTGCATACTTTCAAGCAATAAAAGCGAGAAATTTATTAAAAAAACCGCGAGTTGGGCTACATTTAGTACATGTCAAATTTTTCACGCGAAATAACGAATGGCACTGAAAATTTTTCAGAACTTCGAACAGAGTACCATGCTTAAGAAAGATTTAATGCGGAGGTCAAACGTATGGTACAAGAAAAAACTCGTCCAAAATCAACGATAATTCTTTAATAGTCTGGGAGCTCAGTTATGGCTAACAGCTGTTATTAACTTACTATTGTGAATGTAGCCAAATTAGTTTTATTTTCCGACTTCCTTGAGTATAAAAAATATACATATGATTTAAAAAACTTTTATAATATAATGTGGCGTAATGTGCTAACAGCTTTTGAAAGATCTTTAACTTCTAAACAGCTCCTTCACAAAAATAGCCCTATACGATTATACATTAACATTCAACAAAAAAGATTGTTAGTATGCTCTGGTGTGCCAAGAAATGATAACACCGTGCGTGATACTACACACGGAGCAAGTGATACTGATGCCGAGTACATTGTACCTTATAAGTCTGAATTGGAAAAGTGTGCCAGTGGCAGAATATTATTAGAGGCCTTGCGTAGCAGATTTTGTCTTGACGAGGAAGAAGAACAACGCATTGTGACCCATGATGTAGTATTGAAAAGTTACCGCGAGAAGTCTCTAATAAATACGATTGAAATATTGTGCTTGGAAGGTGTCACAAAAGAGAAGTTCGTTGAATATCCTTGGCTAATCACATTAGATAAAAGTAAGTTTCTTTGTTTTATAATTAATGGATTTATTGTAAAAATTTAAAACTTTAGAAAGATTGGAGGAGAAGATAACATTGTTGAAATCTCTCAATGGTTTTCGAGATATCAACGATTTTGTACCGTTTTTACGTTTGCAGCTTCCCAGATTGCGGAGATTAGTGTCCTCTTTAAATAGGGAAGCCAATCAGTTGGAACACGATAACAGAGTTTATTTCATAGCAGAACAACTTAATGTATTACCATGCATAGTCACAAAGTATTTGGCAAATCGTTTGTTTGTTTTAGAAATGCCATTGGAAATGTTTAGAACAAATCTTCAGAATATGATCAACTATAATGTAGAGCCAATGAATATTTTGAAAGATTTGTGGGGTTTCCGTTATGCACCGCATGCAGTTGAGCAACGCTTGAAAAGAGCTAAACATGCCAAAAAGGACAAAATAATGCCCTGGATGGTTAGATGTCCTGAACCCATATTACAAAAGTATATACAAAACTAAACAAAAATAAAGAAAGTTGATAACTAATAATGTAATTGCAGATCCTTGCAGCTTTCTTTGGATGAATTACAAATTTTAGGTGACAAGACAATTGCTGAGTATATAGGAGAACGTTTGGGTTTTAGTGTCGAGGAAGCTCAAGCTATTATGGATAAACATCCACAGGTAAACACGGTGAGAGTAACTAAAATCAAAGAAGTTTTGGACTACCTTTTAGATGAAGCTAAATTCACACGCTATGAAATCGCTCAGGTACCAAGAGTATTATGTCACAGTTTAGATACCACCAAACAACGCATTGAAGAACTTAAAAGGTATGGTTGTCGTCCATCTAGTTTGGTCATAGTTTGCCGTAGTCGAAGGGAATATGAAAAATTCCTTAACCATTGGCAGCAAAACTCTAAGTTAAATAATAATCTTCACGACGAAGCACCAAATGTGGAGGTAGAAAAATAGTAATTTTTTAGATTAAATAAAATAAAAAGTTTTTCATTTATACATATGTACATATCGTCAAATAGAATGAAATTACCTAGTTCTTTGTTAATGTTTCGGTAAGTAGCAAGTATTGTATGGACACTAATAGAGTAAGATAAAACACAGCGTACTGCCAATGCCCATGACACGTTGCTTTACCAGATGCTCAGCAGTGACAAAAAAAAAAACTATTGATACTGTAAAAATGTCACAAGTATGTAACATAACAAAAATTAAAAATTTTAAGAACCCCCGATGTCCAGACCAAACGGCTAGATCGATTTTTCAAGTATAAGCGAGAATATATGTATATGTAGATCCAGTAAAGACATAAAGATGCTACAGAGTATATCTAGAAATGATTGGAACACTCGATCAAGTCACCTTTCAAACAGAAAATACTAAATCAAAATCTGTCCGGCCGTTTGGTCTGTACGTGGACTTGGTACAGACACACACTACAAACCTATAACACCCCTTTTTCCGGGGTTTAAAAACAGGCATAACGATATTTGTTATTATTGTTCAAGAAGACTGTTGCAAAAGAAATTTTTGCGGTCGATTGAGATTTTTTCAGTGTACACTACCTAATTTATGAGCGAAAAAAACACATTTCGATAATTTTGAGTTGTGACTTTTTATGATTTAGTGTGCGATATGTATTTAAACACTGCAATTCTGGTTTTATTGTTGCAAGTAACTTAATTTGCTATTAGAATTACTTTTTTTAGTTCCAAGTTTTTTTTGTATAATTGATATGTATGGTTTTAATACATTTGCAGAATGATCAGGGGGTCTACTCTGTAATTCGAAACGAAAGAAAATGCTTTCGAATTAGTATGATTATAACATATAAATTCGAAAGCATTTTCTTTCTTACAGAGTAGACCCCCAGGCTTTATTGCAGGTAATCAATTGCTCCAAATCATGATATTAACGGCAACATATGATAAACCTGGGGTCTACTCTGTAACTCGAAACGAAAGGAAATGCTCTCGAATTTACATGTTCTAAGCATACAAATTCGAAAGCAATTTCTTTCGTTTCGAATTACACAGTAGATCTCCCGCTTACTATAAAACAGTTTGAGAAGCATCCTTTACATTTACTACCGTAGCAATTAATTCACAATAACCAAGTGAAAAATCCGCGGTTAACATAAATATAACAGTAGGTTGGGAAATAATCAACTATGACTTTGTGATAAAACATTTATTTGATTTTTTGTTTATTTAATTTTATATATGTATATAAATTTGTCCATTCATTTAAAATTATAGCTTCTTATTTACGTAAGTATAACTAACATCAATTGATTATTTAATAACATCAATATAACACAATTTTATTCTCAACAAACATCCAGTATCAAGTTTTAACGATTTAATTTGGGTATTTCAAATAATTTTGGAAGAAAAATAATATCATATTAATTTTAATTTAATAAAAAATAAAATTATATTTACTTCACTTAAACGAACACAAATAGGAACTAATACGGTGAACTAGAAAAATTGTGAACGAAAACTAAAAATTCAATTAAAAAATAATATATAGTGTAAAATGCATCTAAACATTAACAGCCTTCTGCATAAAGAAAAACTGGCTTGAAGTTAGCATAAGTGAAGAAATTGAACTAGGTGTTAACAATTTGACATTAAATATCGGCGCATAATGTAGCTTTAACTCAACTAGGTGTTAACAATTTGACATTAAATATCGGCACATAATGTAGTTTTAACTCACGATTACATCCTAGCATGATTTTTAATATAAAATTGTATAGCAAAACTCGCTAAGAAAATGTTACATTTTGCCAGTTTTTCGTTATGCATAAGTTTGTAGTAATACTTTATGACTTACTTAAAATTATGCATATGCATATGCCTTTAAAATATTTTTATGACATTCTTTTTATCTGTATGCGTGTAAATATTTCCTTCTGTACTTAAACTAAATTTGTGCTTATACATAATTTTTTCCTTTAAAACCATTTTAGCTGAGGCCTTCAATAAACAAGCTCTTTAATTTCATTTTATAGTATAGGCTTATACTGTACTCTTTGGTTTTGAATAAAATCAGTTTATAATAACATATAAATATTGTTTCCTTATATAAATGTATGTATATACTTAAAGCATATACCTATAGTTAAAATAAAAATAGACATTGTACTTTATTAACTGCACCTTCCCTTACTGCCAAAAAAAATCTCCTTAAGTTAAATATTTTTTATATAATTATATTTTCTTAATCTTAAACTGACTGTTTTCTTTAATCTCTTAGAGCTTTACGTCTCTCCCAAGCTACTTGCATGGACCAAATACTTAGTGGTCTCATATATCCAATGGAACGATAGCGTTTTTCACCATAAAAAGCCTCTGGAGTTTCAAAGTTCATGCCGCATTTCTCCGAAATAGTTTCATAAAGCCCGCCAGCTGTTTTAAAACCTTCTTCAAACATACCCTCCTGTATCATGGTGGCAGCTAATGCGAATGTTACACCCGTCCATACTTCCTCAGCCTGAATATTGCTACTGTCCACATGACCAGGTTTTTCAGGATCTACATTGGCTATAAAGCCATTAGCAGCACCAATACTACCCCCATGGAATCCCATGACATTATTTTCATAGATCCGCTTTAAAGCTGAGCGCACATTTTCCTTGGGATATATCTATAATCCCAAAGTAGAAAAAGTTTAATTTTAGCTCTGCCTTTTGGTATTATGCAGTTTCAATTTACCTCATAATCGAAACCACAGGTTTTCATGTACCAATGACCACACAACTGATCAGCCATTATGGTATCTTTATGACTGATGGAGGTATCGAAACGATAATAGCTGCCATTCCATAGTTTTTCCTCTAACGAATGCTTGCCTTTCTCCAATATATCCTGATAGCGTAAACAATCCTTGGGTTGATCTAATATATTAGACATAACAGACATACTTTGCAGAGCTGCCAACCAAAGACCTGCACAATAGGAGCTAATGCAATTTAAATTTAGTTTCTTTTTAGTATGCACATACATATTTTCATTTTATTTGTATTATCTACCTGGGTCCCTCCATTACCCAAGAATCATAAGTTTGATCGGGCATTTTGGTATTCTCAATAAGACCGTCATTGTCTCTATCATATTCAATGGCTCTATCCATAACGGCCTTGCAAGAAGGATACATGGCCTTTAAGTAGGTCAAGGCGTCCATCAAATATACTTTACCATTGGTTTCATTAATATACATGGAGGCCGATTTACGATTTTCTACAAATGAAAAGATTTCAATTATGTAAATGAAATAACCAGATTCATTGCTTACGAGTAAAATCACTCATCTTACCTTTCTTATCATCTGCCGAATTTTTTCGCTTGTTATCCTGGCTGTACATTTCATACAAACTGTCCTTATCAATAAATTCAATAGAGCTAAATTTACTAGCATTATCCGCTTGAGCCTGAGCCATTTCATTCAAAACATAATAGTCTCTGTATACTTGCAGTACAAATTTTGTATTCAAATCCTTCCAATCGTTGACATCGTGGATATTGTAACAATTAATCAAGGTAAAAGGTTCCTCATCCGGATCACCCAAGTCATGTGGTACACAATTTTTTACCTTACGCGGCATAATCTTGCCATCGTAAAGCATTTTACGAGTATCGCTAAGACTAGCGCCAATGGCATCTTTGAAATCGTATTGTAAGCTTACCTGCAATTTATATACATATTTAAAAAAAAAATTGTTTTGTTTTACTCGTATTAGTTTGCTTGTTTAACCTGCAAATTAGGCCACAAATGGGCTATGGCTGGTGAGGCATAGAAGTGTACATCGTAGGTATTATACATGCGATATTCATGGCCCTCCAAATAGCCAAAACGACCATAGGCAAGCCTGCAAGTGCAATATGTGCAAATAAAGGAATTTGCAAACTCATTTTGTGCTATAATTTCACATATGTACATACCTCGGATCATTGTTATCCAACTCTCGTCCCAAGGAGGAATCGCACAATAGCCACAAAGATCCCCCATCAGATATATAATAAAGTTGATTGAAAATTGCACTCTTATACCAATCGGGTAGTCCGCTAAGAATCGAAAAAGAATTTGAAATTTGAAATGTTCTCGCAAACAAACCAGCTTTTTAAGCTTACTCATCATTTAATATAGGTTTTTGCCAATTATCTATAGCTTTCTCCCAACTGGAGTAGTGCTTTAAAGCATAGTCACAAATTTTGGGCCCCGAATCACCACAAGCATTAAAATATTTGGTATAATAACGCGTATGAGCTTTAAGCTTTTTAGGAAAGTGAACAATGGGCATGTCCCAGGCCAATACAAATTCTAATTCATGACAAGTTTTAGGCTTGACAGAAACACGAGCACATAAAGCTACACCCAAATCTTTGGCTAAATAATAGAGATCAACTCAGTGTTTATATTTGAGAAAGATTTTAAACCTACAACTTACACTTAAGAGTTTCATCAGCATTTGCCTCATTTAGTTCACCTTGATCTTTTAATTGCTGCCACAACTGTTCTCCCGTACTACTGGGATCAAATTGCAGACATCTGGTGATTTTAATTTCCGGTACAATGCGACAAGCCAAATTATAACTGCAGGGCATCTCAGCTATATTTTGATTAATAGTTACACCTCTGGCATTGCCCTCTGAAAAAAGTTCAGAGGAAACAGTCGCCTCCGCATCTTGTTTCTTGCTGCCTGTGCCATTTTTGAAGGTAAATGTTATAGAGACCGTTCTATCCTCTTCGCATACATTCTCGACCGACCACACAAACACTGCACAAGGCAACGAAGAGTCCTTGTAGTCGTGCGGTATAACTGGCGATATTTGGCGGCATACCAAACGCACACCATATTCAGAGAGATCATATTCTGTCCAAGCTCTGGGATATAAGCCAGTATAAAAGCATTTGGCCTCATCTAATTGGGATTGCCAAGTAGCCAAGGGCTGCTTAGCACGATTGTTACTGCAATTGGGTAAATGACATTTGACATGGAAGTTATTTAGTCTTAAGTTTATTCAAAATATAATATGTGTTACAACAAAAATAATGGAGGAGAATAATTTTTATAATTTTCACACCAAAGCCAATACATAATTTTATTTACGTGTACAATATTAGGCCAGTTTTCCATTAGATACGAGTAATTCAGAGATGTGGTCCAATTAGTCCGATAGTTTTAAAATTTTATTTGCAAATGTTACATAATATTTGTGTGGCAGGACAAAGTGTTTTGTGTGCGTATTTTACAATTAAACGAAAAAGAAAAATAAAATAAGAAAAATATGCATAAATAAATTAGAGATTTTAAGTAATAGGTTTGTGTCTTTACTATGTATGTATGTATATGTAGTTTATACACCAACCATTTATGAAATTAATTAAAAACCGTTATTACGAGGTAACGTGGCGTTATGATTTAGTTAAGCAAATTACATATGCATGATAAAGGCTTTAGGTTAGTTTGCTTCCGTTTTAACATTTATTATATGGCGGACACACTGTAGACGTGGAATTTTCAGTGGGATAATAATTTTAGACATGCCAGCGATGGGTTGGTTAATTAATGCATTATAAATGTGTTGAGTTTATACACGTTTTCCTAAATAAATAAATACAAAATAGTATGGTACATTAAATCATTGAGTGCTATAGAAAGATTTTAAAAACTTTCTAAACTTTTTCAAGAATTTGGTTGTAAGTCTTCTGATATGGAAATATAGCCAATTCACACACCTTTTTAAGCAGACCGTAGCTAATTGACTCATCTTTTATATAAATAGGTTGTACACCCAGGGAAAAAACAGCTTAAAATCAATAAAAAACCATATTGAATTAATAAGAAACATTAACGAAAGTCTAGTCATGTTGAAATTTCTTATTTCAATATGGAAAAATATTCATTTACAATATTAATTTATTAATTTTATTTATTTTCATAAAGCATTTACATCAGCACAAAGTCTAGCATATTTTGATTAGAATCTATTTGAAAATCTATACCGTTTACACGAGCTTTTTGTGACATTTATCAAGATTTGTTTTATCCAAAACAAAACCCATCAATTTATTTGTTTCCAAAACTACAACCAAACAACTGCATTGTAGCCAATTCACATACTTTTTTAAGCAGACCGTAGCTAATTCACTCACCTCTTGTTGTACAGGGTAGTAAAGAAAAAATAAAAACATTAGATTTTTATTAGATTTCCTACAAATCTACTGAATAATTAGATTTCGTTTTGTATCGGAAATCTGGCAAAAAGCAGCTTGATTTAGCTCGAAATCTCGAAAGTACTAGATTTCGAGACAGTGTAAATGCACCATTAAATATTTTAATACAGTTTTCTGTTAGATTTAAAATTATTGAATTAATGTGACGCGTTCTTGTTTTTAAGTTGCAGCTTTTCCCTGAGTGTATGTAAAATAAAAATATTAAATTTTGAGTAGATTTCATGCAAATCTACTGACAAATTAGATTTCGTTTTGTAAGGGGTATCTAGTAAAAAGCAGTTAGATTTAGCTCATAAGTACTAGATTTCGAGACAATGTAAATGCCCCATTAAAGAATCACAACTGCGAATTTTTTCCGTCCATAGACAAGACAAGGTTAGGGCATATCCTTGCTCCAAAGCAGCATAAAACATTGAAATATGTTTATGGGAAAAAATCTACATACAAAGATAAATTTTTTTTTGGGTTATCGTTTGCTTAGAGTGTATAAATGTTAACTCACTTCAGCCAAATTTTCCGAGAGAGACAAAATACTTTTAACATTCCCTAGGCATAGCTTAAGAAACTGGCATAATACATTATGTTTTTTCGGCAAACGAGTTTCAAATTAAAATAAATATTTTACCCAGTCGATGCGACGTCTCTTTCTCTTTCGAACGGCATTAAAGTGTCATATTTTATAGAAAGTGGATTTAGCAGGTTTACACTATAATGGGAATGAAAATGTAGAAGTAATTTTACTGGTTCTGTTGGACCTGGCTATATAACTTAAAAAGAAGACAATTATAGACATCTTAGTAGAACAAACAGGATCAATTATTTTGGATTCTGCATTGAAATTTTAAATGTACGTGAAGGCTGCATCTACCAGGTTTTAAGTATTTAAGCTGAGTCCAATAATTGGACAATGTTCTAGTTGCTTTGGAAATAAATTCAATAGATCTTTATGAAGAATATTTTCGTAAAATATTGTCACCCTCTATAACTCCCTTTTTCGATAGATTTATACAGGGTGGGGTAAATATAGTCAGCCGATCGGAAGATGCTATAATTTTTGCATATAGAGGTCAATGTCAGCTCTGCTTTGACACTTTGTGGAGTAAACAGATACAAAATATACATACGCCAATAATATATGAATCGCGGAATAATTGTTTAAATTTTTTGTGACAACTTTTCATCGAAAATTGTCATGAGCGATCATCCCTATTTTTATCTCTGTGGATACGTTAATAAACATAATTATCGCTTCAGGGCCACCGAAAATCCGCGTATAACATTCGAAGAGCCATTACATCCGCTCAAAGTTACTGTGTGGTATGTTGGGCATTATTTTTCAAAAAACTCCACGCCCAAACGACTATTGTGAATGGCGAGCATAACAGAGCCAAGCTCAATAACTTTCTCTTTGCTTGAGTGGACGAATAAGGACTAGAGAAGATGTGGTTCCAACAGGACGGAGCAATGACGCATACTGTTGACTATTTTCCCCCCACCCTGCATAAAAGAGCTGAACATATTCTACACCTAAAAAATTAAAAAGTTTTATTGTTGCCTATGGCAATTCGTCATAATAATGTGCGAAAAGAAGGAAGGATAACTTCAAGTGAACACTGAAGATGGCAAAAAGCCGAAATCGGTATGTTTATAAAGCAAATTTGATATTGGATGGCGGAAAATCGTTCCAAACTAATTCCAAACTTCAACTCACCTTTTATAAGAGTTTCAGAATCAAAGTTTCAGAGCTTCAATACATGTATATTTTTTATTTCTTAAGCCGAAATCAGTTCTTAGAACCTTATTATATTCTCTTTTGTAGTATAGTGTAATTCTAGTCTTTTAAATTAAATCAATCTCTTCCAAAATTATTCTAATTGCACATCAGCATCAGCATTTGAGTTGTTCGGACAATGAACAACTCAATGGAGTTAAGGAATATGATAGGGAGATGAACTCCACAAGGCTTATGGCAACACAAAACAAGTATAACAGCCAGTCAGCTCATTAAATTATAAAAAATAATTACAAAAAATAAAAATGAAAATCATGCAAAGATTAGTCACGAAATAAAAAAATATACAGACATAAAAATGAAATAATTTACATAAGATCAACAGAGATAAATGTAACATATAGTATGTATAACGCTACCTTAATATAGAAAGGCCCTAACTTATTATTTTTTTGAAATCGCGTTTTTTTGTATACATATTTCGATAGAAGAACATCTAATGTATCGAAAAATCTCGAAAAAAACACGATTTCAAATAAATAATGAGTTAGGGTCTTTTTATATTAAGGTAACGATATACAGGTATGGAAATAATGTGGTACAGCGACCGCACAGAATTGTGTTGCAAACGACAATAGGACCGAGTTCACACTGGGAAATTTTTGTTGAGCAACTTTTTATTTCATGGTTGTGAGAGAAAAATATGATGGTTCTCATCTTAATTATCTTCAGCTTTATCTCCCATAACTACAAAAGTTGTGGAACAAAAATTGCAGTGTGTGAACCAGAGAATGACAATGAGTACTCAAAAATAAAAACATATATATGTATAAGTAAAAAGTTCTAATTTTAGCAACTGCTCATAATCCTAATTGTAGCGTAAACATTTTGTACGCTCACATATTTTCTCTCGAGCAACTATGACTAAAACCGATTCCAACATACTCGTAGAAGAGCATCTCTACTTCGTTTATGCGAAAAACCAAAATAGGCTACAACTAAAAATAAAAAGGCACATCCGTATCCGCATTGACGCTCTCTCATACTTATATTCGGAGTACGCTTATACTCAGGCTATGGATATTTAATCGGACAAAAAAATATACGCATGATACTCGGGTTATTTATTCATAATTCGCCCTCGTGTACATATATTTGTGTAAATGAAATGGAATGAAAAATGCGCCCGAGTGTGTGTGGCTGTTTGAAAACATGCTTTATGTGTGTGTAAATAAAATAGCCCTGTATATACGAATGTGTAGTTAATTTATAGTCAGAGTATATTTATACTCAGGCGTATGATTCTAGCTCATATAGTCTATAAAATTTTAGTTGTGGTTTGTGCAGCGTAATTTAAAAAATGTGTATAAACATACATAGTTGTTGGATGTTTATAGTTATACGTATTCGGTTTAAAATTAAAGCGTGTGTTTGCGTATTTCTTATTTTTAGCCGCACGCATTCATAGTTGTTTGACGAGCAATACTCCAAGAGTACTTAAAACGATACTTTTGTCATTCCCTGCTGTGAACTCGCTCTAAAGAAAATCAATCTTCCATCAATGCCGAACTTAAAATACCATAGCACACAAATGTGAATAGTAACAGGCATAAACTGTACAAGCAACAAAGTTTACAAACATAAAAGCTTAAAGTGAACAAACAGGTTGTTTCCCTATTTATGTACATACCTGGCATTTGATTTCGATAGTAGACTTTGGAAAATGGTTTCATCTTTTTGATTTTTAATGGTCACTATAAATTGATTGGCTTGCACAGTGTTGTATTCATAAATGCCTGGGCGCATTTGGAAACGACAAAATTCTCCAGCATAGCCACGTCCGATGGTGCCACTACCAATCCCGCCCAATGGAACACCATACATTTGCTTGCCATGTTCCATATAATAATAGTCCATGTAACAGCGTCTGCCTTCGCGCGAAACTTTCCAATAGTAGGCAGCATATCTGCAATAAACAAAAATAGATAGAAAAGAGAAAAATGAAAGTATGGTTTTAAATAACACAAACAACATGTGAGGAACGCACATATTTCAACTACTTTTTTTTTCTATTTGCGAAAGTCTTTATAAACCATGATGTCATGTTGCATTCAACAAATTGTTTATGTTTAATGCCTACTTGTTCTTTGCACATAAAAAAGTCTGGAGTCTCTTTTATGCTACAAGCAGTATTATATTTCATTACATAAATATGAATACATACATATATACATATAAACATATCTCTGACATCTGACACACATGAGAATTCCTGGTAGTAAAAGTGCTTGTGGTAGGTTGGGTTTTTTTATCATGGTTTTTCTTGGTTTTGATTTGATTTCAAAGGTCAACAATAATGCTTCAAAGTCAAGAGCACACACACTCACTGCTTGTGGCCAACGTTATTTAGTTATGGCGTTTAAAAAGGGAAATTATTTTCATTTAATATTAACCCTTAATAGCCTACTGGTTCCTCCAGGAACCAACCAAAAAAAATCACAACTTTGTTCAACAGTTCTTTGTTTTACTTAACGATGTGACTTTTAAATTGTTTTTGCTTCAACCGTTATCATTTACGCTCATCGCCACTTGAATTTACGCTCAATTAGTAGGTGGATGTTCAGTAGTGCGTGACAACAGCGACGAGAAGGTATTTGTGCGAAATTGTGTTTATTGCAAAAAAAGTTTTTGTGCTAAATTCTCCGAAATCGTTACGGAAAAAAATATTTTTGTAATCGTTGTATTGTTTAAAAAAGGCTGTAAGTATTTGGAGTAAAGGTAATGTTTTTTTTTCGAATTCATTGGTTGGTTCTTTGAAGAACCACCAGGCTCCGAGAGTTTAAACTTAACAATTTCTATGTGTGCTTGTATGGTGGCATTTTTTTGTGCTATTTTAGTAAATTTTTTTGGATATGGGGCGTAGACTTCGTGATTTTCGAACACACGAGGAACTTTCTGAGTATGTTAACTCAATTGCGTGGTCAGATAGCGAAGATGATGTTGATTTTTCCAGTGATGATTCGGAACTCGACCCAGATTTCGACTTTGAAGCTGCTTTTAGAAATGAAAGGCGAACTGAAAATGAAGAGGGAGATGAAGTAATTGAAGCAGCAGATGCTGAGAACATTGAAAATGATGCAGCAGATGATGTGGCTGATGTAGAAATCGGTAATAATGTTGCCAGCAGTCCTCATATTGGGTAAAGAAAATGGACAAATCGTTTATTTTACCAAATGTGTGATATGGCCATAATAAACGCCTGGATTTTGTACAAGCGACATCATGCAGCGACTAATCCAACAGATCCAAAGATGATATTGCATGGATTTGTATCGGAAGTTGCTCATTGCTTGACAAAATCTGGTACTGCAATGAGATTGGAAAAGGTCAACCAAGTAATCTTGAGACTGAAATTGTTGCAAAACGTCAGCGTCCAATGTCTGCTTCTATACAACCGCATGATATACGTTTGGATAATGTCGGCCACTTTCCCGAATTTGTAAAAGAATGCAAACCCCGATGCAAAAATCCGAATAAAATTTCGATGCCAAATATGTAATGTACATTTATGTTAATCATCAGAAAAAAATTGCTTTGCTAACTTTCATCAAGTCTAAATGTTATTTCTGACAGCTTTATATTATTATTAGTGCATTTTTCTTAATATATTGTTATTTGCTTGAATAAAACTTGTTTATTTTTGTTTAAAAAACATTGTGTGCTTCAATGTATGTATATGCACTATATGTGTTAAAATTTTGAAATCCGGGTGCCTGCTGGTTCCTCCAGAAACCAACCAGATATTTTTCAAAAATTTCAGGTAAATACCACTTACGAAGAAAGTTGTAGAATAAAAGTTGTGTAGAATTGCAATTTTATAACATTAATTTTTTCCAGCCAAAAAAAAAATCAGGCTATTAAGGGTTAAAAGCGAAACAATTTAAGCGACCCACATATATACATACATGTGTAAAGTAAAAAAATGTACGAGTAAATATCCGGTAAACTTTTTTAGTTTTTTTTTTGTTTGGCACTTTTGTTTCGTTCTTGGAACTTTTTTCGGTTTTTGGCGTTTTTTTTTTTAGTTTTGGCGTTTTTTTTTAGTTTTGGCGTTTTTTTGGTTTTGTCGTTTTTTCGGTTATGGCGATTTGTTTTAGCTTTAGCCATTTTTTTAGGGTTTTAGCGATTTTTCGTTTTGACGATTTTTTTATTTTGAGATTTTTTTTTAGTTTTAGCGTTTTTGAAAATTTGAAGAGTTTGCCTCTTACGATTTCCAAGATAAAGCCAATGCCAAAGTTACATAGTCAAAATAACATAACGTCGGGTGGTTACTTGTTTGCCGCACAGTATATTAAAAATATATTATTACTGCGGCAAATCAATAACCATTAACTGATTGAATACCCTTTAATTTTTATTTTTTTAAAATTTCAGTGTCAAGTGTCTATATAAAATTTTCTGTATATTATGGTTGGGATTTCCACATGATTCGTTGCTTGCTTTAGAACACCCTTTAATTTTTGTTTTATAAAGAGAAGTAATACTAAGGCAATGAATGCGTACTACTATTACTAGATGTTACCTTCTTTAGGAAAGGAATAGTGATAGAGAAGACAGGTGGTGAAGGAATAGCTAGAGAAGAGCTTCATTATTTTACAACTCCGCTTGTTGCACTTTGATAGTAATGCAGTGTTGCAGCGCCTCTGGTGTCAATGAGGCGTATTAAATTTTCAAAGCTGTGTTTAGTTAGTAGCCAGTTTATTGGTTATTTTACTTCGCCAATGATTTTGTTACACAATACCGCCGAAGGAGGGCGCTCTGATGTTACATTAGGATTAGTATCCGCTGAAGCCGGTGTAGTTCAGTGGCAAGTGTCTATGCCTGCATCACTTGAACTTTCTTACTACTATTGATACAAAGGGACACTAATGCGCATCAGAAAAATTTGTGGTGTTGTTATTTAAAGACTGTTAACCAGGACTTTAGGTTTTGTAGTCAACGTGCTAACTGCTTCAGCCAACGCCACCCATCCTGTAATATGCTGTTGAAGCGCCCAAAGTTTTACATATTCTTTGAAAATTTCAGGTCTGTAGTTCTTACGTTTCTCGAGAAAACACCCTGTAACGGACAAACGGACATCGTAGCAAATACAAAAGTGCTCCTTTCCACCTTTCGTGAACGGAACTCTCATAAATTAAACACCTTTTAGAATCATTTCCTTGTCTTGTATGGAAAAAGTTGTACTCTCCTGTTACCAGGATATTTTTTGGCATACTTGGAAAATACATATGATACGTGCGTATGAATGAAACGAATTAAGTGCATTAATTTTTTTTCAACAAGAAAAACTCTTTAATAATTAATATACTTACATAATGTGTCAAAAAAGTATTAAAAATGTGGCAAATTTTTTATGAGCCTAACAATCAATTATTTTCTTTTTATCAAAAATAATTAATTATAGCTATTAAAGTTACAATAAGTTAATGACGAACTAATCAATATTGTCTAATCATTCAATCATTGATAAATATACTTCATATTTGAGTTTCTTATTAAAGCGCAGATTATTTGGCGTCACGTAAATAATATACAGTCACTACTAAAACTGAGTACTCACTAATTTGTTTTGACTTTAATCAATAGTTTAATAAAGTTCTGTTTGCTATAATAAAAACTAATTACTGATTTTTATTTATTGAACAAATGTCGCAAAAAATAGTTTCAGAAAATGTTTAACAAATGAGAGAACTAAAACAGTGTTGAAATTCAGCACCAAAAAGTTAGTGTTCAGTAAGTTTTTTGTTTTTCTAAATTACATAAGTGAAAAATGGAAAACCAATACTTTGTTTAGGATTCTTAGTTTTTAGGGTTCCGTACACCAAAGGTGAAAAGGACCCTACGATGTCCGTCAGTCGTCTGTCACAATTTTGTGTTACATCAGCTATAATTTTATGCCATTCTTCCCGCAGAGAACAACTAAAATCATCCACGCACTTATTCTTATTCACTTTACTAACACATGTTTTTTTTTTGGAACATGACCATCGTATCCGGCATCGTATAACACATTGCGATGTGAGGTTACTGCTGAAATTTAGACCGATCTATGTCATAAAGTCTCATAAAGAGTTTGTCACTTTGGCCCCTTTTTAGGGTTCCGCACACCAAAGGTGAAATGGAACCCTATTGTTTTCGCTACGCTGTCCGTCTGTCCGTCCGTCCGTCATAGGGTATTTTCTCGAGAACCGTAAGAGCTACGGACCTGAAATTTGGACACAGTGTGTAGACCCTTGGCCGCTACAACAACAAATACATGAGAGTTGTAAATTAAAGGGTGTGCCAAAACGAGCAACGAAAAATGGTAAAATCCCATGTAATATACATAATTGTATGTATATGCACTTGAAATTTGTAAAGTTAGTGTATTTTTATACAGACTACAACAATTAACACTAAGATTTAAAAAATTTTAATTAAAGGGTGTACCATCAGTTAATGTAATTTCGACTATGTAATTTTGATAACTTGCTGTATCTTGGAAACGGTAAGAGCAAACTTCTTGAAATTTTCAAAACCGGTAAAACAAAAAAATCTCAAAATTATAAAATTGCCAAACCGAAAAAAAATCGCCAAAATCAAAAAAAAAAAATCGCCAAAACGAAAAAAAGCACCAAATTAAAAAAAATTTCTAAATCGAAAATAAATCGCAAAAAACCGGAAAAATCACCAAAATGAAAAAGTCGCCAAAATGAAAAAAAAAATCGCCAAAATTAAAAAATCGCCAAAATTAAAAAAATCGCCAAAATGAAAAAAAAAATTGCCAAAATGAAAAAAAATCGCCAAAATTAAAAAAATCGCCAAAATGAAAAAAAACGCCAAAATTAAAAAAAAATCGCCAAAATTTAAAAAATCGCCAAAACGAGAAAAAAGTGAAAAATAATCAAAAAAAATTATTTCAGCTGAAAAAACGTAAAAAACACTGTATTAAAAAAGTGCTCAAAGCCCAACGTACGGAACCCTTCGTGCGCGAGTCAAAGTCGCACTTTACTGAATTTATTAATTATTGCAAGAAGTGAATTCATGTTTAACGCTTTCTTCAATCCGAATAAATTCGTAATTTTCGAAATGATGAAAATTAACATCCAAAAAAGCTTTAAAATCAAGCAACATGCAGCGGTCCATCACCAATTTAAATTAAATATTTTTTTTAACCCTAGAATCAGAAACCATGCATTGGTTCGATTCATTTATTTAAACTCCCGCACAAACATATGATCTCCAATGATATGCTAATGTAAAATATTTTACATGCAGTTCGACATCCCTTGAACTAGTGATTCCACAACGTGATTTTTGTCATATTTTTTTTTTGTGCTGATATAATACATACATATAATATAATATATAATATATGATATAATACATACATATATGTACATACATACATATATGTAATGGCGTCATATATGGCTTGTTGCAACTTATTTTCAACATCCACCAGCATCCTTTGTTATGGAAAACTTTTAAAAAACTCTTCTACATTTTAATACACTTTCCATTCCCCTGTTCCATTAACTCAATGAACATTTGTTTGCGTACACCTTTAACACATCACAATAATTGTTAACAAATGCATAGAACACGCCTTAACTCCTCTTGTTGCATGACCGAATACTAAAAGTTGTTATTTAATGTTTCAAAAGTTTACTCAAAGTACAAGCCAGGGATGGATACTTTCATAAAACATTAAATAAATATATCGCTGGTCTCAAGTAGAAAGTCCCTAACTCGTACTTTTTAAGAAATTGAGTTTTCACTGATTCCAATACATTTCACACAAATACACCTCTCGTCATAAAAACTTATTGCAATAGGGTGAAAAATAAGGCTTTTACAAGCAGTTGCACAAAAAAATTTACATGTTGAATATTACAGTTTCTATTATGTTCTTACCTTCTTAGGTCCTTTCTACTTGATACCAACGATATAAAATTTAAATAAAAGGACCACCAGGGATATTCCGAATTATTTCATGTTAACTACTGGTGTGCGATAAAGAACATTGACAGGTTTGTAGCGGTTTATAGTTTAATTTTATTTAAGAAGCTACTTATGCTTTAAAGCAGCTACTACGTCCCAGCCATATGGGCAACGTGCCAACTTTTATAAAGAGCTTTTTATACTTTCACACCGACGAGAGTACAACATCAACAACAGCAACAACAACAACACCACAGACACCAATGCTTGCTCTTAGTTTGCAAAGAAACAAGAACAAATTTAAGAGCTTTCAAAGCTTTAAAGAAACATCAATAAAAAAAATGTTATATTTGATTTAAGGAGCTATTGCTTAGCACACAGTGAACTATTTAATTGATTCAAGTCATGATACAATAATACAGGTAGCCGCGAATCTACAACAAATGTACAATAAATAAAACAACAGTAATTTTCATTGCTGTTTTGCGATGACAACTGTCAAAAAACCAAGAGAAAACAAGAGACATGTACTTGCATTTTATCTTGGCTTAGCAAAGCTTGTTTGCATTAGTACAGCTTTGGTAGCCACTAAGCGCGTGTATTGGTAAAACATAAACAACATTTGGCAGATCACATCACGAAACAAGCAAAACAGCTGGCGCTTCGAGGTTACCTGTATTATTGTATCATGATTCAAGTTTTACTCTTATTCTTTTTAACCGACTTCAAAAAAAGGAGGAGGTTAACAATTCATCTCTTTTTTTTTTTTTTTGGGTGTTATTTCATAACTCGGTACATTTTAGACTGATTGTAAAACTTTTTCTTTTGTTTAAGACGTTATAGCTTCCCATTTGTCCCATTGTAAAAAACGTGGGCGAAGACACGCCCACAATTTTTATTTTATGATAGTCTAGTTATTTGATTGCTGCGAAACCTATAAAACACCTTTGGTTCTTGTAGTTACACAATTTCAAAGTTGAAAAATTGGACGGGGTTGCGCCCATTAAAATCTATTATAATATTTCACGCGGTTCTACTTAAACGATTTCAACGAAACTTACCACATACCTTTAGCTCTAAAGTAGACACAATCCTCCATTTACAAAAAATGGGCGGAGTCACACCTATTAAAATTTAATATTTTAATTTAAGTGGTTCTACCTTAAAGATTTTTACAAGACTTAACACGCACCCTGAGCTCTGAAAAACACACAATCTTACGTTTAAAAAATGGGCGGAAACACGCCCATTAAAATTTAGTTTTATATTATATTTATTTATCTTCTTCTATCAGGTCTTTGCATTGAAGTCGGTTTTTTTTTGGCAGAAATAATTATTTATAAATCATCCAATACTGATAGGAAAAAAAACTTTTTAAATATACTGGCATGTAAATTAAGTACTCTGCTGGCATTTTACAAATTTATTTATTTTTTACCTTACGTTTGTTTTCAACAAACCGGATACTACGAGTATTATTAAAATACTAATTATGTGCTGACAAAATAACTTCATTTCCTAAATAATCCACACATGGATTCAATTCAACTTTCATATGAAATTTATACGAATACTGTGACATGGCTAACATTTTAAAAGTTCTATTTTCCATTTCTGCAGCAACACCCTTTTAGCTTTATATTTTAAGGACTTTTTTATATTTTCTGCAGGTTTTGTAGAGTGTTTATTTATCAAGATATTTATTGTAAAGGTGTGTAGCTAACAATTGAGATATAAAAAAAATCAAAGTATTCACAAATAGAAGCTTATAATTGAAAGCAAAATCAAGTGATTTGTTTTCGTTATTTAAGCTGAAATACAAATGTTACAAACCAAGAATATAGAAACGAATCAGCTGGCTGATGTAAGCCTGAAGGAGCTTTATCTAGAAAAAAATTAATGTTAACTCCTCAAAATACAAATCTTCCATCATTATCGTTTGCATGACATCTTACACCGTTAAACACATCACATCCGGTATATGGCAACATTCCTTCCCAAATCAAATTTTAATGAATGAAAAGAAAGTTCTAAAATTGCAAATTGCAAGTGAAGTGTCGATACAAGTCGATTGCAAGTCACAAAATAATATCAAGTCATTAAATAACATTTTATAGGGGGTTATTTAATATTTTTGCACACAGAAAAAAATACCAATGTAAAATCACCAAAAAAAATCAAACATTTTTATTACAAATCATATTAAATTTATAAGAAATAATATGTTGTGTAACGGTCTATCCCACGATGTCACCAGAAATCGTTCGAGCGAATACTTATATAGAAAACAACAATAAATTTTCTAATGTTATTGTTGTTTACAATACATTGTTCAAGGCGAATTCACATCAGGTGAACTCAATTCAAGGCGAATTCATATTATGTGACCTTATTGCTACAACAATACAACAATACTAAAATCATCATGCAGCAATTCGTCTGGCTTTAAAAAACCCCATCTGTCAAAAACAGCTGACTAAAATACCAATACATACATACATACATATTCATAAAATACATACACTTTTCACTTTAAATGTAAACAAGCATTAGATAAAAGAAGAGATTTTGACAGTCGGGGTTTAAAGCAGTTCAATTAGTCTTCGAACACCTGATAATCATCTGGACTGTTAAGGTCACCTGTTATCAATTCGCTGCTAATTTCTCTCTCTAATCAAAGCAAAACGTTCTGAAATATTTTCTGAAAGCAGGAAATTTTACACTAACAACTATACAAGGCGAATATGCAGAGTTGCAAATCAATTCACCTTGGCACTGTTGCGCTCAGTTGTGTGTCTTGTTGTTATTTGTTTTGTTTGTCGTATTGTGTAAACAGCCGACAAACTTCGCATTACCAGCGAAAACTTTCTGCTAGTAGCTAGCATGTAGTGTACAAATCTTGTAGTCGGAGAGTCGCGGGAAGCACAGAATATTAACCAGACTCCTCACAACCAGCGTGACCGTTTGACCGACTAAAGTGGCAAATTGCCACTTTTTCGATATATCGGTTCCATTTTTCCACTTTTTCGACCTCCTTGCCACTTTTTTTCTTACTTTTTTAGGGTGAATTATATAAAAATACATTAAAAATAAAAAGTTTAGTGTAGTTTTCTCGTTTTTTTTTTTAATTTTGCCCCTTTTTGTTATAAATCCCCTATTTCGTGCCACTTTTTGAAAAATGTCATCGGTCACCCTGCTCACAACTGAGTTAAGCGAAATCGTCGTATCAGCTGATGGATAAATGGCAAAATATTCTATCGAATTTTGTCCACAAATTACCAACTTTGGCTAGGATTTTGGCACAGTATCACTTTTATTCCACTTTGCGCCAAATCCTGCCAAGAAATTTTATTTTTGATAAATGCTAAATTTTAGAAATGTCAAAACCGTATACTTGGTGCTATAGAGAGATATATAGAAAAAGTTCAAAATGTTGCTATCTCTATCGCAACATTTATACGGTTGAATTCGCCTGAATTCGCCCGTGCCGTATCTAATTGTTAGTCTATGGCAGGAAGGTGCAGCGGTAAGCGCTTTGACTACCACGCGATACAAATGTTTTTCTGATGCATTTGTCAGTATACACAATTAAGTAAGTTAAATAATTAATAAAATAAAATGACTGCCTTAAATTAAATTCATGATGTTTCAACGTGAAAAAACGTTTATTCAACTTGTTTGATTGTGTTATCAAAGTATCAAATTCACATTGTTTCAACTTGAAATAACTTTGATTTAACGTGACTCTTCATTTTATTTGCTTATTTCAAAAGTAAACATTTTCTTTGAAGATTACTGTAAATCATGTCGAATTAACATGAAACATATTTGAAGCAAAAATCTTTGCTAAAAATGTTAAATTAATTATTTTTTTCGTAGATTTTAATATGAAATTTTTCTGTGTGTAGAGATTGAGAGTTCAATTTTCGCCAAACACTCTGCTTTATTTCACTATAAGAAAAACATTGTAAGTAGAAGTTACTGGAGAAATGATATAATATGGGATATGACATATTGGAGGGGGGGGGGGGCAAAGATTCCGGAACTTCGGAATTGATATTCTGAATTTGATGTTGATTTAAAAAGTTAACAAAAAATTTATAATGATTCAAAGCAGTTTTGCGATAATTGAACTTTTGTTCAAAAATTTAATTAATTAAAAAGTTTAATTGACATAATTAAATATTTAATAGATTTTTTTCAATTAAAGATTTTGATTGGAGAAATCTTATTTTCTGTGAGTTGAATCCAGATCCAAAATTTTGTATGCTTTTGGCATGAAAATTTATTAAGGTTTTCTTGGAGGCAAATACATTTATTAAGACCCAAAATTGCATCAAGTTGGGTAGTACCCTTCGAAGGAAAAAGTCTAGTTCAATTTCGACTGTTGTTGAAACAGATGTGATAAACAAAAATTCTCACTTTATTGTACGCCAGTTGTTCTTATTATTCAATTGAATTTTTTTTTGCAATTGTTTTACAACACAAAAAGAAATTCTCTTCAATGGAAAAAGAAAGTCATTGAAAAGTTGTTGAACTGACTTCCTGCTACATATGTATGTATGTACATACGTGTATGCACTACTCTACGAGAAAAGGTTAAAAAACTTATTTTAAACTTCCCCTGCAGTCAGACTGTGGCCAAATGTCTCTATGTCAACACTAAATTTCTAGTAGTAGGTACATTGTCTACAATTTCTTTTCTATTCGTCAGTATAAAAGAAAGAGAGACAACAAATGTGGTCTATTTCTGGTGGCTTTTGCAACAACTTGTCAATATTCATATAATTGTATGTACGTAAGGTATAGAAATGTACCACTAAATGTCTGGTTGGTATGTCTCCATGTTCCCATAAGAACTATGTATTCACTACCTAGTCAATTGTTTTAGTGTTACTAGTAGATTTTCAATGACAAGCACATGCTAAATGTCTATAGCACAAAGTATTGTATGGGGATTAATTAGAGAGTAGTACTGGTGACAAAGTCAAAAGCGACTCAGTACATTTTCACCATCGACATTTCCTTCAGGGTCATAAGGCTTTTTCGTTACACACACATACATATTTATATTCATTACAATTTCAAGCATATTAAGCAAATATTTACAATTCCCTTATGCTCGATAGATGAATGCTCGAGCAGGGACACAAAACATATAAACATACTGTAACGCTCATTTACTACAATAATGTACTAACTCAAAATAAATAAAAGTTTACCAGTAAGCGCGTCTACATTTAATGGAAAATTAAAATTTTATTTTCCTTTCAAGAGTTGGGCATACAAGATATTTTCATGAAATTTTTACACAATATAAATAAAGATACGATAAGGATTATTTCTGTATGATTAACTAAAAACTAGGGATGTAACGAATGTTCGCATTCGCTTTCGCATTCGCAAATAATTCGCTTACTTTTGCTATTTGCATTCGCTTTTGCATTCGCTAAAATGTGTTCGAATATTTCAAGCGAATACTAAAGACAAAAAAAAAATGTTGTATTTCTTTTACGAAAATAGTTTACGATTTTAAATTTAAAGACGAAAATTATTTTAAGCCAGCATGAAAAAGATACATGTAAAGCAATAATATTTTAGCGGAAAACTTTTCTATCAATAAGTTCTCATAAGTATCAAAATGAAACCCAAATCCAGCGGTGTTTGGAAATATTTTTCATTTTGAAAAAGAATAAACAGTGTTTGATTTGCGCGAAAATATTTTCTGCTTAAGACAAATTTAAAATACAAACAATATTAACTAGTCCTTGTTTGTTATAAATTCCACGCGAAACAAGTGCCACTCATATTATATCTCATGAAAACTTAAAATGTTGAAGATATATTTCATATCTTTTTTTCCCAAAATAACAGAGTACTAATACTGGAAGATTTTTTCAGCAAAAATTCATTCCAAGTTTTCTTCATATGTATTTGACAGCATTTCACATGAAATGTTGAACAGAGTACCAGGATTTAGGGCTAAAGTACGAATGGGTGGATTGCCTAACATTGTGTAAACTTATTTTTAATTATTATATATACTCTTATATAAATATATTTGCATGTGATATTTTAACGAATTGTAATATTTGCATTCGCTTTCGCATTCGCATTCGCTTTCGCAAAAATTAAAATGTATTATTCGCTTTCGCATTCGCATTCGCTAAACTGGTATTCGTTACTTCCCTACTAAAACCCCCCAATTTTTTTTTTTAGTTATGACGTTGTTGTAGTAAATGAGCGATATGCTTGTGTGTAATTATATCTTCATCATTTTTCGTTTGGCTATTTATTTTTAGTTTTCTTAAAGTTTCATGGATAATATCTTTTTTTAAATTCTATTTATTTATTTTTTAGTTCTTTTGCTTCAGCATTACAAATCACACCATTTATGTCCATACAAAAAGTAAATTTTATGCTTAGAGAATGTCTTTACATGTGTCGTTTTAGAGTTTTATTTTTTTTAGTAGTATGTACTCTGTTCAACATCTAAAAAAAATAATAGAAGCTAAATATAACTAGTTGGTTTGAAATATATACATATAGATACAGTGGAGGCTCGAAAAAGTTAAGTCATAGAAAAGTTAAGTATATGGAAAAGTTAAGCAGCTTTTATTCACCATTGGTGACTCCAAAAAGTTAAGTCATTCTCAACTTTTCTGAGACAATTGTTTTATATATAGTTTTTTTTTCTTTCTAAGATGATCTCAACTTTTGTATGTAAATCCTCAATACATATTTATATATATAGTGAGTCATATACACCTGTATACATGCAAAAATAAAACCGTTACCGTTATATATATTTTTTTTGTGAATTTTATATGCATAATGTAGTTGCTCTCATCAGTTGGTTGTAAAAGAAATTAGTCGTAGAATATAATTCTAATTGACAATTAAAAAATAAATTGACAATGTACAAATACACATATAACCTCTTCAATTTTTCATACTACGGAAAAGTTAAGATTTCGGAAAAGTTCATCACCCCCAAAACAAACTACTTAACTTTTTTGAGCCTCCACTGTATGTAAGTGAGTTTGAGCGAGTTATACTTGTGTGGTAGCTGCATTTAAGTTTTATTAGCATAACACGCAGACGTGCATAAGGAAATATAGTGCAAGAGTTCATTGTAACTTTAAATATTTAACACAATATTTAAGGATGTAATAATAATAGAGATTAAGATTTCGTTTGTGGTGGCATTTGCTTGAGTAGATACTGAATATTTCAGTATTGAACATTTTATCTTATGCTTTTTTTTCAAATCAAAGATATGTAAATTATAAAATTTATTAATTTCTTCATACTGTCCTTACTAAATACATACGTATTTATGTATCCTTATCCTTATCCTTAATAATATTAAATATAAATGTGAAAGTGAGTTTTTTTTTGTTTGTTTGTTTGTGACGCTTTCACGTCCAAACCGCTAAACCGATTTTAAAAATTCTTTCACCATTGGAAAGCTTTACTACCAGCGTCAAATATAGGATATTTTTATCCGGTTCGGAAGCGGGTTTTTTATATTTGGCACGGATTTCTTCCGAGAAAACACATTTTTGGGATGGTGAGAGTAATTTTAGGGTTTGATTGCTTAACCTGTTTTGGACCGGTTTGTATGTATCTTTTAAACACGCGAACATTGTTGAATTTTGTATTAAAACTTTAACATCGATCATTTTGTTTCTGGAAAGATTAAAAATTTCTTCAGAGATATTTTGTTAATGATACTTATGTACTTCAAAAATATTTAAGAAATTTATTATTTGTCACATTGTCATAAGTTTATTTTAATTAAAATTTATATTTATTTATTGTCTAAATATATTTCGTTGGTGCTTTGCTAAATCGTCGGTAAACTTCAACCACATATTTTGAACAAAAAAAAACATTGAATTTACTTTTGATATTTTAAAATATATCATTAATTTTTAGATAAATTTTTGCTATCGGTAATTTTCTATAGATTCGTCGAGCCCTATTTTCGCTTTAATCGTAAGCGACAAAAATTAAAGTTAAAAAGTTTTTTTTTATATTATTAAAATTTGTTTTACATACGTAAATTTTCGTTTACGATAAAATTTTACAGAATGTATTTGAAAAGTTGTCAAAATTTTTTCCATTTTTGTAATTCAAAACTATGGGTAGGACCATACAATTTTAATTTCAATAAAAAAAGTTGATTTTTTAGTACATGTCGCTTACGATAAAATCGAAAATAAGGCTCGATATGTGTATTTTAGTTCAAAGCATTAATTTTTTTATATGTATATTTTTCTTCGATAATTTATATAATAATGTTTCGATATATAAAAAAAAGTTTAATAAACCAATTTCCATACACAATTCGTTTCGCAAACCTTTTGTAAACCAAAATAATTTTTTTCGAATATATATACATATGTACATACATATGTATATATATTTTATATAGAAGAATTATTGATACATTTTTCATAGAAAAACATTTACTATCGAAAAGTGACTTTTCTATAGAAAAATTCTACGATCGCTAATTATTGTTACAAAATATTATATTATTAAAAATATTATAATTATTAATAATAATATTAATTATGTTTCTTAAAAAGAATTATTGATATCTTTCTCGTAAAAAAGATTACAATTGCTTTCGAAAATGTTCTATCGAAAAGCTACTTTTCTGAGGAGAACGTGCATGCTCGCTAGTTTTTTTTAAAGAGAAGAAGAAACATTATATTATATCGAGCCTTTTTTCGATTTTACCGTAAGCGACATGTTATCGAAATTATACTTTTTTATTGAAATTAAAATTTTATAGTTTAGAATTATCAAAATGCCAAAACTGTTGATAACTTTTAAAATAAAAAATAAATAAAAAATTATCTTAAGGGACAATTTATAATCATTTTTGTCGCTTAGGATTAACTCGAAAATAAGGCTCGGTATACAACATTTCTCTATCAACAATTTTTTTTCTAAGTTTTTATCGATATCTTTTTAAAAATTTTTCTATTAGTAAAAATATTTTAAAATAAAACTCGTTTTTATTTTTTATCATTCTTTTGTATCTTAAGCATTTTCAAGACGACATCCACTTAATATTAAAAGCAATAAATCGGATAAAACCTCTCAGTATTTTTTTAACAAAATGCTGTATAATAACTACTTAATTATTTTTAAAGGGCTATGAATTGCATTTCTGTGGCTATTTAGTATAAACGTTTGTGCTACACACATGTTCAACAAGCAGCAGCTTCTTATCAGAACTATTGTTCTAGTTTCCCATGTGCTTCATGAAATAAATACAAAAAGCAAATTGGAATAATACAAAAAAAAAATTAACTAAGCTAAACCTTCATACTTATATACATATCGCTTATTTACTTAAACAACGTCATAACTCAAAAAATGGGATTTTTTTTTAATATTAATGCAGAATTATTCCTCATATTGTGTAAAAATTTCATAAAAATATCTTGTGTACGCAACCGTTGAGAGAAAACTGAATTTTTCATTTTCCGTTAAGTTGTGTGTCATTGGAAAACTTTAAAGTCAAAGGTGAAATGGAACCCTATTGTTTTCGCTACAATGTCCGCTTTTCCATCTGTCCGCCACATTTTGTTTTCTGGAGAAACATAAAAGCTACGGACCTGAAATTTTTAAAGAATATGTAAAACTTTAGCCACTACAATAGTTAAAAATTAAAGGGTGTTCTAAAGCGAGCAACGAAAAATTTTGAAATCTTAATGTAATATACAGACAATTGTATATAGACACTTGATATGCAGACTACACCAATTAACACTGAAAAAAAAACACAATCAAAGGGTATTCTATAAGTTAATGTAATTTTGACAGTAATTTTGACAGCTTGCTGTATCTTGAAAACCGTAAGAGGCAAACTCTTGAAATTTTCAAAAACGCTTAAACTAAAAAATTCCAAAATTATAAAATCGCTAAACCGAAAAAATAGCCAAAAATCGACAAAACGTCAAAAAGGGCCAGATAAAAAAAATCTCTAAAACTAAAATAAATAACCAAAAAACCAAAATATTCGCCAAAATGAAATTGAAATCGCCAAACCGAAAAAATCGCCGAAAACCGAAAAAATCACCAAAACGAAAAAAAGTGCCAAACTAAAAAAAATCTCTAAAACTAAAATAAATCACCAAAGACCCGAAATAATCACCAAAATAAAAAAAATTGCCAAACGGGAAAAACGCCAAAACTAACTAAACGACAAAAACCGAAAAAAGAGCTTCAAAAATAAAAAAAGCGACACAAATAAAAAATCGCGAAAAAAAATTTAAATGAGTACATCAGGTAAGATTTTCGATTATATAGGCTAAAGTTGGTACATAAGTGTGGGAGTCAAGGTCGAACTTTACTGAATTTATTGACTTATGACGTTGTTTTAGTAAATGAGCGATATGTTTGTATGTGATCTTCAATAACAATATAAAAAAAATATATTATACTCTTGTACATAAATTATATTAAATTTTAATAATTAAAATGGTTTTAATAATTAAAACCATAGGGAAAGGAATTGCAGAGAACATGAAACTATGTCCCCAATCTTCTCACCTATTGCACCCATAAACTGAAGAATTGCTTGGATACACATACGTATCGAGCTTTTGCTGCAATAAAGTCAAAATTCAAACATTAATTCTGCATTATTAACTCAACAATTAGGTTTTTTGAGTTATGGCCCTATTGCAGCAAATGTTCGATATGTACATATGTGCATTGTGATATTATTCATTTATATTATATTTGAATTGCAGTTGTTATTGAAATTGCACTATTAATCAGATAACGTGTAAAGAACTGAATTAAAATTTAATGTTAAAATAAAATTACTACTATAACTAAGGGAAATCTGATAATACTCTTGTCAAAAGCCTTTAGTTATAACAAATAGTACCAGTGTGAACGTCACACTTATATTAGTAAACTAATAAATTTCATAGCGTGTTATGTATGCAAGTAACTATCGTCACTTTCTTGCAATATAACTCAAAAAACTACTTTTGTGGAAAAGGTCTACTCTGTAATTCGAATGCATTTTGTTTCGTTTCGAATTACAGAGTAGACCCCGCAGGTTTTAGAAGAAGACATTAAAATATTTTCTTTTTTCAAGAGGTGCGTGCCCAAGACTTTTATATGCAATTTTTACACAGGATTCTATATGATATAAGGATTTAAAAAAAAAAACGCATTTTTTGAGATGTGTCTATGTTGCAATAAAGGAGGGTTATGTAAATATGTGAGTTAAATTCTTTATGCACACATTTTACACTTTTTGATAACATTATTATATTTGATTTGATATTTGGTAAATAGAAAATATATCTATTTATAAATCAATGTGATATTAATTAATGTGACTCATTACACTGGTTTACAAATTTTTAATTTGGAAAAATACCAAGAACGCCATATGCCTAGATGAGTTAACTCGGACCTCCTGAACAGAAAAAACGCTGTAATTTTTTTTTTCTAAGTACCGTTTTTTAGATAACGGTACTTTTGAGTTTTTCGGTGTATGGTCCCACTCAAACCCTTGTGGAGCCCAACCCAAAAGTCCGATCGAGATATATGGCATATCGTTGAAAAGGTAATTGAATGCCTTTTCCGTCAATATGCGTCAAATTTCTATCTGAAAAGAAATGGTTGAGTTATGGCACCTCAAAGTTCAAAATTTGCCTATTTTTTACGTTTTTTTCAAAATTTTTAAATTTTGTTTCGTTTTTTTTCTCCGTTATAGTAAAGATGTGGAACGTTTTATTTTTTTACCAAATAGTTTATTTAGTTACAAGCATTTTAAGCGTAATTTGAAGAAAAATGGATGAAAAATAAAGTTTTTATTAAGGATTTTGTGGAACGACAATATTTTCATTTTCATTACTCACACACTATATTCGGCGTCCATCAGTTTTAACGTATTTACAAATATTGTGAAAAAGTTGCTAAAAGACAGTCTTGCCATGAATTACCTTAAACAAAAATTTCCGAGAGCCACAGCGAGAAAAATTGAAGCTGGTATATTTGATGAACCTCAAATTCGGGCTCTGTAGGGTGACCAAGCATTTATTGAGTGTTTAGGTCCAGCTTATTTGGAGGCATGGGAAGCATTCCAGGACATCGTTCACAACTTTTTGGAAAACTACAGAAGTCCTGATTACGCTGAGAAGATCGATACATTACTGCGAAAATTCAATGCTATTGGTAAGCGTTGAGTGAAAGCATGTACATATATCAAAAAGGCCGTTATCATTTAAAAATTTATTCTTTTTAACTCTTAGGTTCAAATATGACACCTAAATTACACTTCTTATTCAGTCATTTGGATATTTTCCCCACGAACTTGGGCTCCGAAAGTGATGAACAAGGTGAAAGATTTCACCAAGAAATGGAAGAAATCGAGAGACGTTATAAAGGCTGGTGGGATGAACAAATGATGGCAGACTATTGTTGGTTCCTCATTCGCGAAGATACATCCGAAAAAAAAAACGCAAAAGTTCAAGTCGCTCGTCATTTTAATTTAAATTTTCTGAATTCATGCCGAATATAATGTGTGAGTAATGAAAATTAAAATATTGTCGTTCCACAAAATCCTTAATAAAAACTTTATTTTTCATCCATTTTTCTTCAAATTACGCTTAAAATGCTTGTAACTAAATAAACTATTTGGTAAAAAAATAAAACGTTCCAGATCTTTACTATAACGGAGAAAAAAAAACGAAACAAAATTTAAAAATTTTGAAAAAAACTTAAAAAATAGGCAAATTTTGAACTTTGAGGTGCCATAACTCAACCATTTCTTTTCAGATAGAAATTTGCAGCATATTGACGGAAAAGGCATTCAATTACCTTTTCAACGATATGCCATTTATCTCGATCGGACTTTTGGGTTGGGCTCCACAAGGGTTTGAGTGGGACCATACACCGAAAAACACAAAAGTACCGTTATCTAAAAAACGGTACTTAGAAAAAAAAAATTACAGCGTTTTTTCTGTTCAGAAGGTCCCAATTAACTCATCTAGGCATATGGCGTTCTTGGTATTTTTTGGCTGTAAACCAGTGTTATTATACAGAAGTATCGGACTATACATATGTCCCAATTTGTGTTGCAACCCAAATGTTTTCTTATCTCTCTTTCCTTTCTTATCAGCAATATGATGAAGTAAACCAAACCATCTGCCAAATAAAACTTGTTAGAATACTTAATGCTTTTACATACGATTTATTGGGCTTATATCGATAATATAATAACTAGAAGGGCAGCAAATCATTTTAAACATTTCTTAAATTTGATTTAATACATAAAGTTAATCTAATCACAATGAACACAACTGGGTCTCCGAGTGGAGGTGCGTTATGGCACCACCCTTCCTAACCTAAAGTTAATCCAACATTCGTTTCTTTATATTAACATTTCTTCGATCGTAAGGGGGAGTTTACACTTTTTTATTTTTTTAACTATAGTATCTGTGAATACCTTTAATCCTTTAAGCTTTTCTAAGCAACTTTTTATATTTTACATCTGTTTTTTTTTTTTTGTCTTATATACATAAACCGAAAAAATCCTTATGGCCATTGCACTCACTAAGAAGCAATAATCCAAATATAAAGCGCTGAAAGGTAGGTCAGGTATTTTTGTTTTGCCCGGTCATTGACTAGAGCAGTAATACTTTATTTTCTTAAAAAAGCAAAAAGTTGCAACGTTATTTATATAAATGACACCTTGATGGATTTTTAATACTTAATCTTATACACCAGCACTAAGAGCTTTAGTTAGCAATGTGTGTTGAGGAAGCCTGCAAGGCGAGAGAAAAGCTATTAAAAATATCGATTTATTTGGTTAGAAAATGTTTACACTGTGTCGTAGATGTATTTTTTTCTATAAAACTAAACTTGAACATGCAAAGTTGTGGTTGTAATAAAATCTACACATAAGCACGTACATACATAAGTACCCCGTCGGAAAATCACTAGTAGACTACAAAAATAATCAACTTATATATATGTAACTTTTCTTAGACTAACTAAAAGCTGACTACAATGTCATCCAGAACTGATCCAAAATCAATTCTTAAGTTGATTACGTAATCGGATTTGGTGAGAGCAAACATATTTACTCTGAGCTACTTTGAAACTCATTTAAATTTTTTATTAACATTTTGCTGTTATTATTTTAGCAAAAGAAGTGATGAAAAAGAAGAAGGAAAAGCACCACAACTACTCACACGAAGCACTTCAAACTTCAAGCAAAAAGTGTGATACATATCACTCATTTCCTCAAAGAACGTCATAACTCAAAAAACCAGTTTGCCAGAAAACGAGTTGGAAGTTTTCATTTTTGCTCTAAAAAGTTGAGTAAACAAGATATTTGTATGTTCTTCAATACGAAGAACGATATGAGGATAATTCTGCATTACTAACATTACGAAAATGAAATTTTCGAGTTATAAAGTTCTTTGAGTAAATGAGCGATATGTAGTTTGCATCCCGGCAGCATTTTTTTTTAAATTTACTGACTACCATGTGACTTCAATAAAGTCAACTTTAAGCTAGTTGAAAAGTAGAGCAGAGTGGGACAGCGCAATGTTAAAATAGTTAGTTTGTTCCATTTGAAAGTAATCCAAGTGTCAGTCAACCTAGTTGCGAAATAATAAGCTTAAAGTTAATTTAAAGTTAACTTAGTTTCCAACAGGGTATGTACAAACACATACACAGGCATAAAAAGGGCAGGATTTCTAGTGATATGTTATCCCTCTCCTTGTTTATGAAGAGCTTGAAATTTTTACTGGAATTTATTGAAAATAATGCGACACCAACAATATAAACTATTGAGCCTAACTAATGAAATTTCAGTTGAAGAGGCCATACAATACCCTACTTCCAAATCATTGATGTATTAGTATGTATGTACATATGTATGTATGTGCATAGTTCATTCAAAGATAATTGCACACATTAAGAACAAAATAAACTTAACTAGAACTTTATAAACAGAATTAATTGTATAATACATGCTTTTTAAATTAAATTTGAAATTCAAATGTAAAGATCTAAAAAAAAAATAAGATTTTTCTTTTCGTTTAAGCCACTAATGGCTAATGTAGGGACAAGGCTTCATAAGCCAACTACATACTATATAATTCTCTTCGACATTTGTTTTTTTTTTCTTCAGCGAACATGGTCAGGCTGGCGACATACATATTTGGATAGGGAACAAAGAAAAAAAACACACTTTCATGGCGTCAACAGTTTTATATATACATATCTTATAACTCTACAACTTCCTTAATAAAAAGTAAAGTTGTGCGCATGCCGTGATTTTGTTTGGCGGTATCGTGATTTATTAAAAACTATTCACACGTGGAAGCGTGAACGAATTTTGAAAGTAAACTAGTGAACGGTCATAAAATTAATATTAGTAGGGTCATTTATCTTTTCAACTTTAGATAGGTATTCTCAGAGAAAGTAATCTAATACCGCCAAATCGAGCGGATGAAGTGGGAAGTGGCTACCTGTCTATTTTATTTCCTAAAATGGCACCTGTCTGCTTCCTATTAATTAAAATTAGGGTTTTATTAAGAGGGCTTAAAGTTTATTGTTTTTACCACTACGTCCGTAAAAACAGACATATTTATGTATGTATGTGTGCATGTATGCCTGTCAAGGAGAAGCAGAGTGATTATTTGTCGGCGGCATAATTTTATGAGTATCTGCTTCGAATGTATACATATGGTCCCAAAATAACAACACCAGTAGTGTAGACAGGGTTACTAAGATGTTCTATGTAGTGAGTCTCTTTTTTTCAATGTCTACATATAGCCCATAAAGAACTAATTAGGCAATAGGACCAAGGGCCGCGTTTCACTATCCTACACAATTGGGACACTTTTAAGAAAATACAAACTGATACGAGTATGATGGAGTTGATGAAAATTTTCATGCGATTGTGTATTAATTTGTGTTATAATTCGTCAGTGGTGACACAGTTAGTAGTGAATCAGTACTGTTTTACTATTGACGATTTCTACATGGTATGTAAGTATGCACTAGTACATATGTATGTATATATCGTTAGCTGAAATTAATGGCCTCTCCCACGATATCGACAACGTTCGACTTGTCGACATCGTTGGACAGGCCCTAAAATTACATACGTAAACACCCCTTATTAATTTTATAAAACAGAGCAAAACAAACTAAAAAAAATTATTCAAGTGACTGAAATAAGAATTTCATTATTTTAATTTTTAATTCGGCTAATTGTTGCGATAAATAATTGAGTAAAAATTCGGAACAAATCGGGTTTAGGTTCTCCTCTCAAAAATAAACAAAAATTAAATAAATAAGACAAAAAAATTAATAGAAGAAAAATTACGGCGAGTCCTAGTTTACGAGTTATGGGCATTCAAAGCAGTCGATAGTGGTATTATTTAAAAGCTCTTAAGAAGATCTTTAAGAATTAAGAATAACTCGGAAACTAAAGCTCAACGCCAATTTTTTTACTTAATATTTTCTTTTTATTTTTTAATTAATTTAATTGTAGTTAATTTTCTATGGGACAGGATAATATTTATTCAGTTTTAAGAGGTTGAGACCCGATTTAAGCCAAAAATTAGATTTTGAATTTTTTGCTAGTTACGTGGTTTTGCATTTCAGCAGACGATATAAGTATACCTATAAATATTTTCCATTTTCTTTTATAATGGTAGGTTCGATTTTATGTTTTGTTGTGCTATTTTTATTAAATTTTGTTTTACTATTTCCCTTTTCTCAAACTTTTTAAGTCTCACAATATTGAAAAAAAAAAATGTGAAAGTTGGTTTTGAGATTTTGTAAAGAAAGTAAATTTAGTACATACCTATTTGATTCATAAAAATTTCAAATGAATTGAAATTATGTAAATTTTTATTTCATTAATGATAACTATGCATTATTTTGGATAGTAAGCTCAGCTTTGATATCAATATGATTCTATTTCGAATCGCATAATTCTTATTTTACGCAAGATTTTTTCCACTAACACTTACCTTACTTTTATTTTACCTCATACCTAAATACTTATGGCCTAGAAGTGTTTTCTCGCACGACTTCTAGGAACTTTAATTGGCTTTTTTTTGCATTTGCAATGTGATAGTGCGGTTTGTTTAGAAATCAAGGAAACGTGCTCAAATGTTTTAAGGGTTTTAAGCTTTTCTCGTGTTCTTATTGGCTTTATTATAAAACTATGCGAACTTGTCGGCATCTTCAACTTTATGAATTATTTATTTTTATTAGTTCTATTAAAGGCCCACATATTATTATCCCTAGAATTTCTTATATTGTTTCAAATAAATTGTTCCTTGTAAGAATTGCTAGGTGCCGGAAAATCAGTTGCCTTATGAATTATGAATCTTTTCACATTACTCGGGCATTTTAGCGGCAAGAGTGTTTAGTTAGTTTCATCCTACTTTTATTTGCACCTATCCCAGAGTTTTTAATATACCAACAATCTTTTCAAACCAAGAATGTTTTTTTTTAGCTTCACACTATTATTTACACACGTATGCATGTACATGCACTTACTCACCATACATATACATATATACATACGTATATGTACAGGTATGTACATATGTACGTAAATACTCATTTATGTACATAAACAATGAATACAAAATCACCAACTGGTTTCAGGTAAAAATTAGTCAGAATAACAAAATATTCACATTGTCGTGATAAAATGCAGCAATAAAATCTTTCCCCTTCGCTACATACATATGTATATATGCATGTACACATGTTTGTTTGTATGTAAATATTGCAAAAGCACTGAATTTAAGTGGAATCCCGGAACTTACCTGCAAGCCAATGGAACCAACGGCAATGATTGCCTAATGGATGGCCGCAAATTCTGATTGCGTTTTTCTGGCCAAACATGATCGAATTTAAGTTTAAGACCGTACTGTGGTATGGACGTAACTTCATTATGTTGCAATTCTTCGTAATTAGCACTGACTGAATCCATTTTTATTATTAATAAATTTATTTAGCACAAACAATTATTGAATTCACTTTTTGTTGTTTTTTTCTATTACTTCTGTGTGCCAAACAAGTTGCAATTTTCTTTTTTTTTTCTTTCTGGATACAGATTTATTTATTTTCTTTTCACACAATAACTGAAACTAAGCATAAATTTTTAGCTTTTCAACAATTTTACTTGTTTTTTATATACACACTTATGTACATATACATACATAATATTTATATCAAGAAGAATTAATTTTTATACACCTTAATTAGATATAATTTTATTATTCTTGGCATTAACCAGCAACTTCTTTCTATCTTTTCCCCAAAATTTACCGTTTAGTCTCACAAACACGAAGCTACTGAAGGTATTTTGTTGTTTCCATGAGTATTTAGTGGGGCTCTCTGTTGGGGTTTAAAAAAGTGTAGCAAAACAATAACAAAATAAAGAGAAAGTGTAATTTATTAAGCAGCTGTTTAGTAAGGAGAATTCTCTCACAGTTGAAAATGCACTGGCAATAATAAAAGTAGAGGGGTGATGCCACCCTGTTTAAATTATTTAATTATAACTTAATAATCATTTGATTGTAGGTATGACACCATACCATATATAATAAAATGTATGCACATTCGAAAAACAACTTCTAGCAATGCATTGGGAAAGATAAGTCAAGTATGTCATATAAAAATATGTTCATTGTATTCTCCAATTAAAAAAGCATTCAGTGGCAACTCTATACACGTCATGTTTTTTTAAAACTTTTGGCGTATTTGCTGGAAATGAAAAATCCAACGCCTCTCTAACTATTAAAAGGAAATTAATAGTATTAGCGGTCAAACATTTATATGCTGTTAAAACTGTTTAAATTTAAATGTGTAAAACCTTGGAAAGACATGCATAGTACAATATTTGTGTTTTATATGCTTAAATTATTATTATTATATGAATATATAAGTTTTTTTGTATGCTATTTTTATGCATTTTTTTTAATAATTTATTCAGTAACTTAACTCTTCAACTTTTAACGATTCATATTTTATTTTCTTAAAGCAAGGATTAGGATTAGTCTAATACTTATTTAAAGTATCTTTTAAAAGTTTAACACTTAAGTGCTTTGACTTAATTTTATTTTATCAAAATTATGCCATCAATAAGTTATTGAATTTTTTGGATTGACCTTTTGATTGGTAGGCTTTGTTATTCTTATTAACATTTTTTCACTTCTCTCACATAATCTATATGCATATCGGTGATAAATACCTTCTTCATCCATCTATCATGTTTTGTTTTTTTTTTAATAAACTGTCAATTTTAGATCTGAAAACATCATAGCATCAGCCAAATAGCGCGGAATATTTCCTGCATTTGAAGTTAACAATGCAACTAAGCAAACTACAAAACATCAACAGCTAAACGAAAACACAAAAAGACAAAAACAGCATGCCGTTCCAACTGTAAAACATCAATGAACATTGAAGCCAATTTAAAAAGTTTATGCAAATTCTGATTCTGCAGCCGCAAGTTTTAATATTTTTTTTTATTTTTTGCCAAAATAATCCTTAAAAAACACATCGTAACCACAAATAGTGAGTCAAAATGTCAATTATCTCCAAAGCAAAATAACACGGAACATGTAACCATGCAACTGAAAGACCAAAAAGTAAAGAACAAAAATTACTTTTTATGACTTTTTCTCTTCTTTCAACTTCTTTTTTGTTTTGACCACACTTATCAATAGGTAGACATTGAATTTAGCCGAAAATAACTGATCATGTTACAATTACCATAAACAGAAGGTGATGTGGTGATATTGGAGAAGGAGTTACTGCTAACGATAAAATTGAGAAAGTAACACCAAGCTCACAGACTCGTTTGTAACATGGCCATGAAGATGGTTGGCGAAGAATTTCTACCAACTACCGCTAATCTGGAAAGAAGTTTTTGAAAAGAAAACACATACAACAAAAATCCATACAAATATGTATCTGGTTTTGGTTGAATTTAGTTAAGAGTCGCAGTCTTACTTTTAGATGCTATTCATGTAGTTTATTTTTAGTTCGATTCCTTGCTTGCCTAAGTGTATACACGACCAATAATATGCCAAAGCAAATTATGTAAATTGGCTGGGAATTCACAGTAGTTTTAACAAACAAGACAATTTGTAAGTTCACAACAGAATGATAAGAATCTAAACAATGTTTTAAGTTTTTTTGGTTCATTTTCGCTGTCAGTATAAGAAAATATTTTTTGCAAAAAGTGGTGGCAAATAAACTGAAACTAAATTTGGTAATACAATTTATGATACCATAGAAATGGTGACAATTGATGGCAGACCATTGTTAAAGATTTTGGAGTATAATTTGTCAAAAGGCTTACCAGTCAGCTTTAAATAGCTGTGGAATAATAAATAGTTGACGCCTTATCCTTACGTCACAAAAGCGCTTAAATCAGGCCAGCTTTTGGACTTAAGCTTGGATCTATCTGACTTACAGTATCGTGTTACAATTTTGCATGATTTTTATAAAATTTGGATGATCAATTAGAGATTTTTAGGTGATGTTCCATGAAGCTATAATTAGTAGCTGGCAACAGCAATACATCGTCGGTTGGTTTCTGGTTTGCTGCACAGTATATACAAAATACATTATGTCTGCAGCAAACCAGAAACCAACCGACGACATGTCAAGTAAAAAAAAAATAAAGCTTCAATGATTTGATGGATGATTTTTTGAACAGATTACTTTTGGATCTCTAAGTTATACGGATCGAACTATGATTTTCGGGATAATGGAAATTATTTCTCGTATCATTGGCGCAAGCATTCAAAGATTTAAATTGTGATTTAAATCGTAATTTAATCTCATCGATATGATCTTGATAATTGTGACTTGTGCAGCATCATTTATAATAAACACTGTTGTAAATATTTAGTACACAGTGTGTATTCGGGTGTAATGTAATTTGACTGGTGGCTTAGTAAGCGGAGTAGGGAATATTCAATGTTAATGCAGATAGTTGATCTTGTAATAACACTTTTTGTACTTGTGCAACAAATGGAAGCCCCCTTGTCTTTTAGCCTTCAAAATCTCAATAATGAAAAAGGTTAAGAAATCTGCATATTGAGCTTTAAGGTTAGTGATGTGTGTATTTTAATTGCAGATATATTTAATTGGATATAATTTTTTCCTTTCCTCTGTTTTGAAGTTAAACGGATTGAAATGAATTTGTTCAGAAAACGCATTTTATCAAAAATTGTCTGGTCACGTTATGCATTAATTACATATTCTTGTTGTTGTTGCTTCTTTTCCCATGCATTTTTGTCAATAAGACAACAACAACAAAAACATCTATTGCCAATAGTGCCAATTTCTCATTATTCTACGATTTATTTTAAATTTGAGCGTTTTTAAACACCTTTATCAATGTAAACCAGCTCTTTTTATGCTGTTTGGCAGATAGACAACATCGTTTTCCTAATCGCGAATTTCACACGTTGTGGCATAATTTTGATAGATAAAAAGATTTATTAATTTCAATTGTGAAAGTGCTTAGATAAAACATAATTAGTTTAAAAAAATTTACCACCCACATATGGACATCCATATGTAAGTTATTAACAGTATATACAGTGTTTTAAAATTATTCTGTCCGGCCGGCATTTTATCATGTTAATTTGCTGGTACATACATACATACAGATGTGCATGGTTACACACTTGCATACAATGTATCATACATACATACATACATACATATCAGAGCTGGCCACGGATAGAAATATATTCGCGTCATTTGTGTAAGACGCCGATTGATGTTCGGCACCATGGTGCTACTTTGGGCAGCTCAGATGTAAATATTTACATAATATTGTATATAGTGTGTACAGGTGCGTATCCATACATATTTAAGGGATTCAAACGAAAATCATTTTTGTTTGAAAGTAAAATAAAAAGCAAAAAAAATTACATTTAAATAATTTAAAACATGCATCCGTATTGCATATCGTTAGCCAAAATGCAAAAAGGTGTAACTAACAAAAATATATGTAATTTTGCAGGAGAAACAAAAAACTAAACAAAAAACTGAACAAACGTGTAGTTAAGTCACCTTGTTATTTGTTAATAAAAATGTCATTTTTGTTTGCAGAAGTGTAATATTTTGTCAAGACATGTAGTTTAATGGCTTTTATAATAATCAATCAAAAACTCGATTTTGATTTTTTTTGTTATTTACGCCTTTTAGCTGACGATATGTGACCTTAATTATGAAAGTGGTGTAAGGACTAATAAATCAGTCAATGATTATTTGTATTTTATTTTTAAATCTTATTTAAACACAAAAATTTGTTTCTCACTGCACAATTAAATCAAACTTAAACAGCCAACACTGTAGATTTAAGTGTTGTTTAAATTTTACAAACACACCATATGTTTTGTGCATGTGTGTGTTTTTTGAAGGTACGTACATGAACATCATGTGGTCGTATTAAAGTGAATTTCGTTTAATTTTCGCAAATGTACAACAAATGTAACACATATTTTCAAATCATGAAATATATAAATAGAAAAATGCATTCTGATGCTCTTTTTGTATCATAAAATGTGTTTTTTGCTATTTCACTTTTCTGCAAATTGATAAATCAACTTTCTTGTTTATATTGAACAGCTGTTTTTTGGAAAGCTTTCCATAATATTGTAGTGCTACCGTACTTTCAACTTAATTTGATAATAACTTTAATTAACTACTGAAAAAATGAAAGTGTATTTAAACACATTTTAATTTTTAATGAAAATTAACTCAAACTATATTTAAACATTCACTGATTTATTAGCTATAAGTCATATAGGTATTTCTTTGGTGGAAATATTTATGTAGTTGATTATATATGAACAAATTAAAAAATATTTATTAAATTTAAATTATGCAAAATTTTAATTTAAAGTTGTTGTAGTCTCGATTTATATAAATTTATTTAATCTATATATAACTAGGCAAGTGAAAAAAGTTAAGAACCATTTTAACTGACTTAAACTCAACGTATTCGCTTGATTTTTTTTTGTTAGATAGATTGACAATAGGAGCAGTGCAGAATGTATTTTTTCTTCTACATTTTTGTGTCTAAGATAGTTAAAAACAGTTAAGAATATTAGCCAATCATAAAGCCATGATCTCTCTTTCTCTCTTAATTTGCAAAAAAAAAAATTACAACAATTTGGCTTGGCAACTCCATAAACACTCAGAAGAAAAAACGTATTTTATTTGTTCATTCTATTCTTATTTCCATCTTTCTATATACTTAAACGATTATTGCTGAAACTAATAAAATTTGGATATTTAAATAACGAGTGGTACTGTATTATTTTTCTTTAGATACTTAAAAATAATATATTTTTTTAATTATTAATAACTTTGATTAAAGTTAAATTCACCTACAGCACAAAGTAAGTTTTTTATTTTTGGTTTATTTTGTGTGCGTTTTGTTTTTGTTCATTGTTTTCATTATTTTTCTGTGCTTTAAATTACTGAACATACTGGAATGTTGGAATATGATGGAATGTTGGAATATGATGGAATGTTTATATTATTAGGCTAGCCTATTCGTACATACATATGGGGTCTTTCTCAAAGAATAGGGAATAGAAACTTTTTTTGTAACAAACGTTTTAATGGGGAGTCTAACCCCCTTATGCAAAAACGATTGTTAAAATTAAAGTTGGTTTAATAAACGAATTTTGTATGGCAAAACCGGTTTTAAAGCATGCTTTAACTTTAACAATCGTTTTTGCATAAGAGCATAAAACTTTAGAGAAAAAGCGTTCAATGAAAAAATAAAGGAATATTTTTGTTGTGGGCAATAATAATGAATATGAAGTGAAAACACTAGGAGCAAATATCTAATTACATTTAGTTCAAAAAGTGAACAACTTTTTTTTTTAATAGTTTGCTTAAAATCTATTCTTATTTATGCCGATAAATGAAATTTTAAATTCGTATTTAGTAGTTAAGAAAGTGGTTTAAGAGAGTGGTTTACCCTGGAGTCTATACATATGTATATTTGAATATAGTTTTTAAATTGTGTTTTAAATTCATCAAACTTTAAATATTTTCATTCTATTCTCCACCTCTGTGCGTTAATGGTTGATTTTCAACCACTGGGCGAACACTAGTATTTATTAAATGTTTATTGAAGTTTTTTTTAAAGATTTATTAAATGCCATTTTGGATTATTACTTATGACTTTAATGCAGTTAGCCGACGAAAATCGGTTCTTAAATAATCTGTCTTAATAGGAATGTTAATAAGCTTGCGATATTTCCGATAATTACATAAGTATATTCTACTTCTATACAATCACTAATAGGAGCGAGCTTTATTTAAGTATAAACATTAATTTGTACAACTGTAATTAAACATTTATGCAGCTGTTGATGTATTGGAAACACCTTTTTTTAGCTGCTCCCATTTAAGAGCTTCAAATCTTTCGCCTTTGTTAAATATGTATGTACTATTATTAAGTCTTTTAAATACCATAATTATAAAGGAAAACAAAAACTTATCTTTAAAACTAATTTAATAGTAACAGTTTAAGAAACATTAACTAGGTATATACAATCTTTATCTTTTGTGTTCCTAAGCATTCGTATTAAAGTGCAATTGTAGCAGCAGCCAGGGGCTTAAACATGTTTTTTTCTCTAGTTTTTTCTTCTTTAAGTTTTCAAGCGGGTTTCTTTTATTTTATTTTTTTGTGATAGCTTTGTTTCAAGATAAAATAATGTTAAACTTTATTAATTTTTTACGAGCTTAATATTATGTAATTGATATTGATGTACACTTTCCAAACACAAAAAATCAAATAGAAGACAGTCAGTCATTCTCACCATATTCATGATCTTGATTACACACACAGTTTCTATTTTTTTTTGGAAATAGTGTTCATAGTTTTATGTGGAGCACATCAGTTTGGCCATCATACATACTCTGACTTAGGGATGGGCAAAAAATATCGATATATCGAAATATCGATATTTGAGAAAATAAATATCGATATATATCGCCGATATTTCAAAAACCGATATATGGATACATCGATTGTTATTTATGAGTATCGGGTTTCGATACTTCTAAGAACTATAGCTGTTTTTTTACTACGATATTGGCATCACTACTAGCGATGCGAAGAAAAAAAGATGAGAAATTTCATAATAACAGCCCATACGCATCTATAAGGTGACCCACTAAGACAGGTGACATTTATTTGTTAACTTAGCTAATGCCAAATTTGGATTGTGTCGGTATAAGCCTAAAGGCAGAATTAGTTTTTATTTTCTGTTCTGTTACGAATCAGCTGACTCTTTTTGGTTTATATAGATCTTATACAAGCCGCTAGTAAGTAATTGTAAGTGGCAACATAAATAAAATAAAAACGTTAAGAAATAAACTATAATTGTGCTTTAAGAATTTAAAAAAATTTAATTTTTACGAGAAAAACATAAACACTATATTGAAACATAACAATGGACGATACAAAACTCATCAATTTAGTGTAAAACTGTGACCGTTCTTGTCAGAAACAGCTAATTTATTACAGAAGAAGTAACTATTAAAATTTAGAAATAGAACGGCACAGCACAGAACAGCAACATAAAATAAAGACTAATGAAGCCTTGCTTAAACTCTTTTTGGCGGTATATATTTTAGATTTGGAATATTTTGGCAACATATGTATGCAAAAATATCGATATATCGAAATATCGATGTTTTAAAAATATATATATCGATACTGTTCAAAAATATCGATACGATATATATCGATACATTTTTTTCATTTGCCCATCCCTACTCTGACTTGTAAGACTTTTTATTTATCCTTGGGGATTTTCTATTTGGTGCCTGTGAAATGTGCATTTATAGGGTGGCTTACAATATGCTGTTTTTTTTTGTCTACGTGCAATTTTCTGTAGAAAATCATAGATAATATTAGTAAATAGAAATAGCTTCACTAAAAATACTACAGACATGGCAATTTTTTACTGGATTGTGTGCACTGCACTGAATGAAAAAGCAAAAAAAAAACATTGGCAAAGTAGCAATCTTCTTAATTTACTACAAACTCTAAAAGTCCTTGTTTTGCAATACACTCTTCATGTGTGATAAGTGCTATACAGGCCTATTCGGAATAAAAATTCCCCACACGTTTTTACATCTTCCTTGTTCGCTTCTTTTTTTAAAATCAGTTGCAAACTTTCAGGTAAAATAAAGCAACAACTGACCTCGAAAATTAGAAATTCCCTCTCAATTTTTATTTAAAAAAAATATTTTCGGTAAAATAATTCCCTGGGAATTATTATCCGAGGAAATTAAATTTATTTTTAATTTACTTTGAATGTTTTTTTCCACCGCATTTATACCACGCCTATTAGGAATACAAATTCCCTGAAAGGGAAATTCTCTCAATTTTTATTTAAAAAATAATAATTGCGGAAAAAAATAATTCCCTAGGATTTATTATCCGGAAAAAGGAAATTTTTTTAAATTACTTGGAATGTTTTTTTACACCAAATTTATACCACGCCTATTAGGAATAAAAATTCCCCGGAAGTTTTTTTAAAATCAGTTGCAAACTTTCAGGGAAAATAAAGCAACAACCGACTTCGAAAATTCGAAATTCTCTTTCACTTTTTATTTCATGATTGTTTCGAAAAAAAAAATTCCAGGGAATTATCCGGAGAAAGGAGATTTTTTTAAATTACTTTAATGTTTTTATTTCCACAGAATTTATACCACGCAATTTTACATAAAATTGAGTGTCGTACTTCGACTTCGACGATTTTGTACTAGATTAGTGAAAAAATGTATTGCGTCCTTTCTTATATCACAAAGGATTTGTTTTTTTTTTGGCGAAAGAGAAGAGAAATTGACGTAATATTTGTACAGACCACTGTTCATAATTTTCTTGCAAAATTTTGAGTTGACCCCCTTTAGAGGAATAAGTAAAATATTAAGCAAATTAAATAAGTAAAGATATAATTTAAGCTGCTAAAAAACTCTACAACAATTTAACATAAACAAAAGTTATGCTTGCATGTATTCCAAAGTTGAGTGGGCTGTTAATTATGTTCGCTGTTCCATTACTCCTCTTTTATCTGGTTTTACTTACAATTCGGAGGTGTGTGTTCCACCACACATACTTTCTTCGACTTCTCAACACCAACTAACTTAATAATGAAATAGTTTATAGTTAATATGTTCCTTGTTCTTGTTGTTTTTTTTTCGTGTTAGTAAATCTAACATATTCAGTAGAATAGTCATTATGTGGCAATTGACTTTTAAATGCAGGCACATGTCTTGCATATTTAAGTGGGTTAAATTGTTTACAGCAGCAGTTTACAGTGCAAAACTCTCAAGCTTAATTTGAATGAGTGAAAGAATGAATGAGTGGATGTATGAATGACGATTCAATGTTTTTGTTATTTGTATGCTCTTCCATGGCTTATTTTAAATGACAGTTTATAACAATTAAGTTGTCAGAACACGGAGTAAAAACGTGGTATGCAAAAAAGGAAGTATGTAGTTGAACTCCGCTTCTATATACATACATACATAAATACTTAGTGTAAACATGTTTAAAAAAATTCACTATTTATGTAGTCATATTTGAACGTGTTAAAAATTTATTATTCTTGTGAATTACTTTTCGAAACACAATAAAAATAAAAAAGGAAATGATGGTTTAAAATTTTGAGGCTCGACTTTATAATTTAAATACATAAGTGTTTATAATCATAAATTAATTAAAATAAATACACTTTAATAAAATACAATTCTGAGAACTGCCACAATAGTTGTGACTTCACCTCACGTGATTTAACTTTCAATTATCTTACATTTACATGTACAAAATTCTTCTTCCGTTCAGCCGACGAAAGTAAACAAAATATCAACTTTCAGCCTATCGTCATATGAAATAAAAAAGGCATACGTTACATTTAAAGTATTTTACAGGAGAAGCAAAAAATACAAATTGCCGGGGTCGTACTTAGTTAAAAATATTGGATTAATTTTGATACCAAGCCCGGTGTGCATGTATAACAAACTCAAAAAAGAATTAAATTTATGTTAGCATACTATGAATATAAAAAGATTGAATGCAGAGACAATTTTTTTTGGAACTAATTTCAAATTTAATTCCAAAGAGTCTATAATTAAAACTGCTGAGTTTAAAAATTAGACCTCAACTATTTACTGTGTGGATTATACAAACGTTGTTGGTTATTGCTTATTGCTATTCTATACTTTCTTCTTTCACTTTTGGCTATTCTTAAATACGTTAGAGATGTACATAAGTACTAAAAAACATATGTTTCGAAGATGCGCAACAAAAAACATATATTTTTGGGTTGTGAATTGAGCAGTTATAAGTTTTAGTGTATTAAGTTCTCAATAGTCTTTTGACTAATAAGTAATTCGATATTCAATGTCAGGGGTCTAGTCGTCGCTTTCAATAACGAGCTGATACGATCACGTTTTTTCAGTTTTGATTTAACAGTACTGTAATGTTAAATCAACATGAATTCAAGTTATTTTAACATAAAAGAAAGTTATTTCTTTTAAGATTTCTGTAAATCATGTTAAATTAATATAAAACATATATGTATATCAAAATGAGGAGATGTGAAATAAGGCCCAAAGAAATAACGCCCAAATAAGAAATTAAATAGCCCCAATAAAATAAAACCCAAAAAAATAAATAAGGCCCAAGAGAAGATTTATAAGAAACATCCAATATAAATGAAATAAAGCCCAATTGAAAAAGCCCACATGAAACCAAATTCAAGATGAAATAAGGCTAAAAAAAAATTAAATAGTTCCCAATTTGAAATTCCTTAATTTTAATTGGGCCTTATTTCATATTCTTATTTGGGCGTTATTTCCTTGGGGTTTATTTCACTGCGCCGCAAAAAAATTGCTGAAAAAAAAATTTTAAATTAACGTTGTTTTCGTAGATTGTAATATGAAGATTTTCTGCATGCACTTAAGCAAAAAAAAAGTTGCTGATGTATGTACGTAATATATTCTGACGTCGTGATACACAACACACGTGCATGGTGTCCATATTTAATTAGGTAAATCACCAAAAGCTCGACCATGTCTGCCTTAAGTCAATCAACTACTTGGTGTCCATCTTTAATTATTGTAAGAGCATTTTCTAAATCATCGCTTTTGAAACGCCTCAAAAATACTTCCCTCCTTAGTTTTTAGTACAACTCTCAAAATCTTTTCCTAGTTTTGTTATAAAACTCTTCATCCATTATTCCCATTTCCTTAATACTGACCATAAATCACTCTCAAAAATTTACATAATTTATACAAATAAGAAAATAATCATAAAATAAAATTCAATATAAATAAATATAAAGCCTCACATCCAGTCACTCGTATAATAGTTTAATTAAATCTTTTTAATTAACATAACTTACGAGTATAATATTATTGCATAGACTTTCATAACAAAATATCTCTTTGTACAACAACTTTTTAATATTTTTTTTTTTTTTGTTCAATATAACCAACAATAAACAGCCAGTCAGCCGGTCAGTCAGTCCTGGCCCGTAGTTCATAAATATGTCTCTTATTTCATCTTCAAGTAAATTGATATTTATGAATAAGCATGAGTAATTAACACTTGAGGGCAAACTATGTATGTACGTAAAAATACTTATTTGAAATGTCTTTATATGATATTGGCATAATTAAAAAAAATCTATTGCAAAAAAAGAAAAAAAAAACAAAACTTCAAAGCCTACAAAGTTTAGCAGTGCAGTCAGCAATGAAACATATTCATCTACTGCAGATGCTGTTGAAGACATTGTTTGTTTGGCTAGTGAAGTGACTTTCTGATTTCCTTAAAGTCGAAGAGACTGATGCGTATGTAATAAGTTTTGGAGTGAAAAATGTAATCAAATGAATAAAAACTCTTAAGCATCATATTATCATGGACTTTTAGTCTTAAAGATCTTTTTTTTAATTTAAATTTGAAAAATATATGTATGTACGTGCTAGTACATTTACCACGACAAATAAACGGCCAGTTATACTTCAATGTGAAGCAAACTTTAATAAATATTTTGGGGAACGTATGCCATCATTTAATAAAAGGTGAACTTGTCGCAAACAGCAACTTAATATTTACTTTGAATCATAGTTTATTACTCGCAATAAAGCTCTTACAAAGATTGGGTTCACACACGGCAATTTTAGTTGAACAACTTTTCATGAGCGAAAGATGAAAATATTATGGCTCTCCTCTTCATTATCTTCTCCTCTCTCTTCCTTAAACTCTCAAAGTTTTTCAACTAAAATTGGCGTGTGTAAATCCAGTCTGATATAGCGAGCTGTGGCCAAGTGCTGGCAATGTACTGACAAAAGAAATTTGCCAGCACAAGGTATGTTTGTTAGACGATTGTCTATGAAAAAGTTTATCTGAAATGTAAAAAAATGTTCAGTTCACACGGTTGTCACAGGCAAAAATTGTCGGGGGGGTTATTATGTAATCCGAATCGAACGGAAATGTGTTCGAATTGCAATGTTAATAACATACAAATTCGAACAGTTTTCGTTTCGAATCGAATAACATAATAACCCCAGGATCTATTGTTAGGCATTGAAAGCCTCAAAGCACTTGATAAAAATTGTGAATTATCAATAGTCTGTTGCAGCGTGACCGTTTGACCGACTAAAGTGCAAATTGCCACTTTTTCGACTGCCTTGCCACTTTTTTGACTGTATTGCCACAATATTGTAATGTCAAACTAAACAAATTCGGCGGAGTTTGAAACCAGTATTACCATATAAAATACTGGTTTTAAATTCTTAAAGCCGAGGCACATAGAATCCGCAATGCGTTAAACTTCGCTTTTTTTAACTGACATTAACGCAACGACGCAGAAGGTTGGCTGAGTACTTTCTGGATGGAAGCATTTGAACAGCTTCAATAGGTTGGTTCTCCATTTTATTTATTAAATTCAACATTTTTTTATTTATTTCGTTTATTTATTTTGCTTTATTTTATTTTTACTGCTACAAAACCAAACAACCTAAATCAGAACATACCAAAAAATCCAACCAATATCTGTCAAACTACTCAATGTATGCAAAAAGTTATAGGTTAGGTTAGGAAGGGTGGTGCTATACCGCACCCATTTGGTTCCATTGTGATTCCCTTCTATTGCCCATTAGAATTAATTAAGTTAAAAGTTGACCAATTTTTGCACTTTGCGTTGAGGGACACGTACTGAATGTAACAGACCTTTTAAGAAACCACGTATTTCAACTTAGCTGTCAGTTGAAAAATGTGAAGTTTAAAGTATAACGGATTCTATATGCACCGGCCTTTAAAGTATCTATACTTTATTTTGACTATAGGGCTTTGGACACGATCACGATGTTACCATGCTTGATGGCCCATCAAGCATTCATTTTGATTTTGATTTTGTGCTGGTCGTTTGGCTAAAAAATTTTATAAAATGTCTCTAAATAAAGAAATGTTAATAACAATAATGTATTTTTTTGTATTTTTTGTATTAGTAACTTTTCCGTTTTCTCTTAAATTGCGATTTCTTTTACAACTGTTCACAATGAAAACATAATTACATATAATGAAAATTTGTTCGTGCTTGATGGGTTAACACATGCACGTATATAAAAACTGACAGCAAGCATGCCAAAAATCAAAATTTTTTGATTTTCCATCAAGCATCGTTGGTGTCACACATACTAACAAATTTTCACTCATACTATAACCAATCTCATCAAGCATTTTGACCGTGTCTAGACGCCTTATGAGTATGCGCAGCTGTGTTTTATATCGTTGCCTGCTCAAAAATGAAAATTTTAAGATGGCACAATGTTGCCACATTAAAATTTTAAGATACTTATTGTGAATTCCCTAAAATTGTCATTTTACACGGTTGTGACTATCACTTGGTATTGTTCCCAACAGTATGGCGAAAAATTTATATGTTATTCGAAAAAATTATTATTATATTTATACTATAACGAGCAGATCTTAAATATTTTTCAGCACATTCTTTCCCCGCCTGAAAAGGAAGAGTCATATTTTCGTTTCTGCATATGTGAGCATACATAAGTCTTCCATCAAAGTTATGCTCGTTGCATTGCTGTTACTTTTACAACACTTTGGCAATGGCTTGATAGACATTTTCTTGATTGCAGTTAATTTTCTATGCAAATTATAATATTTTATATTTGGTTTTAAATTATACAGCATGCTTGCCACTCTTAAAGAGTCTTTGCAACAGCATATAACAGCATTCAAAAGCAGTGAGTGAATGGACGGCGTAATGCCACTCGTAAGATGAAAAATAAACGGCTTAATTTGCAATAGAATTTAATTAAAGGGTAGTAAATAGGCCATATTTCAAATGGTTGCATGAAAAACATGCATAAATAAATACATACACACATAATTGGACAACCTATACACATAAAAAGAAATTTGGCAACACTTTGTTTAAAATTTATTGATGCTCCACTAGAATTTATTTTAGTACTCAAACGTGAAACAATTCTCTAATTAGCATAAAACTTAAAAAAGGAAAATAATTGTATACCTTGACCTTTCCATCACATTCTTGTAAACCCTCTTACCACTGAAACTACTTAACATTCTACCGGCCTATTGATTCGAGACGTTTAAATTTGTTTTTAAGCAGAAATTTGTTAATCATTCAAAGTGTGTTCAAATAAGCCGCTCACTCACTCCACTCACCGTCTCCTTTTTAAGTGAACCACATTGATCATAAAAAAACTTCACCTAAACAAATACAAATTAGTAAAACTGAGTTGTTGTTCCACCTTTTTTGGTCAGAACAAGAGCACGTTCAATGCATTGCATTGCGACTGAGAGAAGGTGCGTGTGAAAACACTTGTTGTCTTCTACCTTTCAGCGAGGTGCTTTGTTGTAATATCTTCTATTATTATTATTATTCTTACACAAAGACCACCCTGGGTGCATATAATTTTCGTAACATAAATTATACTTAGCCTTTGCTGCAGGGTTTCTATTCTGGTTTGTAGTATGTAATTTCAATGGAAAACTTCTTGTAAATTGTTGGAAACTTTTAGAGATTGAAAATCATATAAAAAAGTGATGAGAGCGTGATTGATTTTCTACTTAATCACTTAGACGTGCCATACCATATTGTCATAGCCGATACACTGGCTAAAGGGGGAATTCAATTGCCAGTAGAGGAAACGGTGCATGTCCGGAAACCAATTCAACATCTGAAAGGGGTCATAGAATCTAAGATGAATGAAAAATCTGAGAAATTTTGGCGTGTGACGAAAACTTGCAAAACTTCTAAAATCATGTAGAGCTCCTATGATCCCAAATCGACTAAATTCCTTTTATCACCAACTAGCAGCAACTGTAGATCTCTACTGTGGGTATTAACTGGACGGCTTCGTATGATGACAAAATGGGACAAATACTTGACGCTACATGGAGGAAATGTAAGGAACCCGGTGTAATTGAGACAGTAGAAAATCTAACTGTGTCTCTGTCCAGATCTAAGTGGCAATAGATATAACTGTCTTGGTGCTCACACTTTTCGGAGTCTTGAACTTGTATTAGGAGTTGACCCGTGTAGACTGCTAAGGTTTGTTAAATCTGTGTGGAAGTCATTCGATACAGACACCACGGGTTTCTTGGTCATCTGCTTGTATCGCTAAGGACCAATTCTGGATATGCGAGGTTTTTGACCACCTAGGTTAACCTAACCTAGCCTTTCAACAAATATTTTCTGACTTATTGTATCTAAATAACGCTTTATCTGCAACGGCCCGAAATAGGTGGTATAGTGAGCCCACAGGAAGAACATTGTGGCCATTTATAAAAAAAGGACCTTAATGTCACCTAGATTCCCGTGAACAAAGGTAAATAGTAGCTGTCACTGTCCTTTTAGTAACCATGCTAAAATGATGCGAATCCCATATAATGACTATTATTCAGGATGCCTATATATAGAGAAGGAGGAGTCAATAACTTATCTCCTACGCATCTCTAAGAAGGTGGGTTTTCAGTAAGCCGTTCGGAACTATCAACGGTTGACCTTAAAGACCGGCTTTCCTTTATCCTAAAGCTGCTAGAATTTCTAGCATGCCCATAAGCAGACCTTCTAAGCTTTACTCTCATTATTATGTTCTATAGCATGTCTCCTCCTCTTACTCTCTTCATCATTCTTACGCTCTCTCTCACATAGGGTGCACAATGAGAACTAACTGAATGGCCCCAAGCGACCTAACCTAACATAGCCTTTGCGTCCTCTTAGATGCATATCTATGCTATTAAAATTGGTTCGGTAGTGTCGGAGAGGCAGGAATTGCTGTCCTGCTCCCTTATTGCTACTGGTTTTAAATATACATAAAACGTGTGTGTCCGCTTGGACAAAAGAGCATCTTTGTCTTGAATTTCATTAAAACCGGTTGGAAAGTTTCGGAGAGGAAGAAATTGCCCCTGCCCTTTCTTGGTCCCAGCTTTAGGAAAACATGAAGCCTGTGTGTTCTTTTAGATTCTTTTTAGATCTTTTAAATTTAATCAAAACCGGTTGGCCCGCTTAGCCGATAAGGAGCAACAAACAAACCGCGTTTCTATTGCATTCGGATAAGCGAAGCACGAGTCACGTACTCACGTTAATGGAGTTATATGTAACTCTGGCTTCAACAGATCTCTCTGAGACTTACAGCCTGTTGCCATGAAATAAGTCCCAAATGGAAAACTCCAAATTAAATAACTCCCAATGATTTTTCCATACGAAATTGGAACTTATTTCATTTAAAAATAAGAGTCAATGAATTGGGAATTATTTAATTTTTTTTGGGAGTTATTTCATATGAAATAAATTTCAACGAAAAATCTGTTGGGACTTATTTCATTGGGAATTATTTCATATGTATCTCGATTGGGAATTATTTCATTTTTGCTGGGAGTTATTTCATTTATCTTTTACTATTGCTTTTTTCAATGTTATTGTCATTTTATAACACTTATTTAATTTTTCCTTTTTAATGAAAGGATATTTAATTTTTATTGCGGCCCGTTTCATTTGGCCTTATTTAATATTTTGGGAAATATTAAATTTGTTTGGGACTTATTTCATTTTTAATGAAATAAGTTCCAATTATTGAGAGTTATTTAATTTGAACAATTGGAAGTTATTTAATTTTTAATGATTAGGACTTATTTAATTTTCGTTGGTAGTTATTTAATTGGGAGTTACTTCATTTGGGTCGTGCGGCGACCTTCTTTAGGATTATCCCTATTATTTTTTTTAACCAACCCTGTGGTAAAGCGAACAGAATACTTGGAAGTAAGTAAGTGTTACTGGTTTGGTAAATTACGTTCCAGTAGTGATTAGTGATTTTTGAATCACTGTATATATCACTATATTATATCTACCACAGACGCCCCCGTGATTCATGTGATTCACCTGAGCATCACATGTTCATCTCTTGAAAATAGTAAATATCAGTTTTCCCACTTTTTACTTTTTCTTATGTATTTTTAAGCAAACAATATGACTTAATTGCTGTATGGTGGGACGAAATGATTATTAAAAGTGGAAACTCATGTAAAAGCCACAAAGGTTGAGTCTGTTTTAAAGAAAACAATTAGTTAAATAAGCGTTTTTTATTCATCATTTACTTGAAACATATTAAAATGTAAATTTTTTGGTTAATTTGAGTTTTTGATTTTTTTATATTAATTTTTCAATTTATAGATGTACTTTAAAATTTCTTCAATGATTCCTCACATTGGGAAAAATACTTTTAAATTTTTTTAAAATAGTTGAATAAACCCTAAAATTGGAGCAAGCATAAAAGTTGTCTAAACATGGAAAAATCACTTTGAAGGTGCGACCATTTTGGGAGCGACAGTATTGCAGCGAAAATTGACAATATTTTTAGAATACTTATCGCAGTGGAACTGCATTGATGCTACACTTCGCTGCAAAATTTTCTCTTAGTTCCCACTTAGATAATGAAGTCCCCTATTATCGTTATCTACTCAACTCAATTTGGTTGTTTGAGAGTCAAGCCAACTTATATATAATGAACGTTTGAGTTTGTGGGGAGGTCTTGCGCCCTAAAATGTTCAAGTATTGTGATTGACAATACTAAAAAATAATTGGGTTGTGTGGAAGTTGGGTTGACTCTCAGACGAAAAAAACAGAGCTGAATGAGAAACGCAATAGGGGAAGACATTTATTTTTCTTGTAGGCAGCCCTACTTTGTTTCTCGAAAAGAGAAATAGTAATAGAATAGAAGGGGATGCACAAATTCATGTGAAAGTTTTTGTACAATATTTTGTCAAAAAGTGTGACACTCAAGAATACACATATTCGTTTTGTTTATTATGTATTTGCATCTTTAGAAGTGTTATAGGGATATTATATAATATTATAAACCATATTTGTTTCGCCATTTAATGCTTTTTGAATTACATAATTGCTAATAGTACATACTGTTTAACAACATGTTACACATCTCTTGGCAAGCTTGCATCTCTTTTTTTATATGCATTTTAATACCCTTATAATTAACCTGGATCTAGTCGTTTACTCCTATTAGTGGTAAAACGATCTTTAATGTTGTATTTAAATCGTAATTCCCACCAGCAACACTCACATTCGTTGTAATAACAGCAATACTTGTACTGTAACAAATCATGGTTGCTTGTTGCTCCTCAGCAACAAGCAACGTTTTTGCTTGCTTCATGCCACAAAAACTGCCGCTGGCTGTTTGAATTACAAATACAATATCTTAAATGCATAAAGAAGTAAATGTATTCACTACTCACTCGTACGAGACAAACGAATAGTTTTACAAACACACGCTCACACTCACACTCACACTAGCACTCACTCCTTTTTCGCAATGCAACAGCCCATAAACAAAATCTTGTCAATGGATATCTGAACGTGTGGTTGAATTAAATTTTATTTTATGTTCTTGTTGTTGCTGTTATTACTTTTCCCATTAAAACAATTTTTCCCCCATTTTCTGAGATTTTCTGCTGTTTAATGGTTTAAGGTCATTAGTAGCAAAATCCCTCGAACCAGTTTCGGAATGATTTTCTTTGGTAACTATTTTATTTTATTTTATTTTATTTTTTACCTGCTTGAAATTTGTTTATGCTTGATCTATAGTCTTCGTTGTTTTTTGCTGGCCTTTGTATTTTTGTTAAAAAAATTTTATGGCATGTTGAACATAAAATAATGACACTTAATGCTGCCGGCAGACTTTGTCCCTTTTGCCTTCACAAACCTCTTTTGTTGCCAGTATTTTTATTTTCATTTTTTGGCATAATGGTGTAACTGATGAACATGTTGGTGATGTAAAAAAATTAAATTGGAAGAAGGTGTTAAACTGTTTACCATAAAATTGCATAAAGGTTATGGAGTTTAATTGCGGGGTTACAGAATTGCAGTTAAAGTTAAACGATCAATTTAAAAGCCATAAATAAATACAATCTGAGAAAAAAAAAGACTTTCTCTATGCGATCAGGGAAATTATTATTGCAAGCTTAGTGTGTTACCAAGAGGTCCTAAAGAGAGTTTCATAAAGTACTAGTGTTCGCCCAGTGGTTGAAAATCAACCATTAACGCACAGAGGTGGAGAATAGAATGAAAATATTTAAAGTTTGATGAATTTAAAACACAATTTAAAAACTATATTCAAATATACATATGTATAGACTCCAGGGTAAACCACTCTCTTAAACCACTTTCTTAACTACTAAATACGAATTTAAAATTTCATTTATCGGCATAAATAAGAATAGATTTTAAGCAAACTATTTAAAAAAAAAGTTGTTCACTTTTTGAACTAAATGTAATTAGATATTTGCTCCTAGTGTTTTCACTTCATATTCATTATTATTGCCCACAACAAAAATATTCCTTTATTTTTTCATTGAACGCTTTTTCTCTAAAGTTTTAGACTCCCCATTAAAACGTTTGTTACAAAAAAAGTTTCTATTCCCTATTCTTTGAGAAAGACCCCATATGTATGTACGAATAGGCTAGCCTAATAATATAAACATTCCATCATATTCCAACATTCCATCATATTCCAACATTCCAGTATGTTCAGTAATTTAAAGCACAGAAAAATAATGAAAACAATGAACAAAAACAAAACGCACACAAAATAAACCAAAAATAAAAAACTTACTTTGTGCTGTAGGTGAATTTAACTTTAATCAAAGTTATTAATAATTAAAAAAATATATTATTTTTAAGTATCTAAAGAAAAATAATACAGTACCACTCGTTATTTAAATATCCAAATTTTATTAGTTTCAGCAATAATCGTTTAAGTCCATAGAAAGATGGAAATAAGAATAGAATGAACAAATAAAATACGTTTTTTCTTCTGAGTGTTTATGGAGTTGCCAAGCCAAATTGTTGTAATTTTTTTTTTTTGCAAATTAAGAGAGAAAGAGAGATCATGGCTTTATGATTGGCTAATATTCTTAACTGTTTTTAACTATCTTAGACACAAAAATGTAGAAGAAAAAATACATTCTGCACTGCTCCTATTGTCAATCTATCTAACAAAAAAAAAATCAAGTCAGTTAAAATGGTTCTTAACTTTTTTCACTTGCCTATTTATATATAGATTTGGAAATATCCATATCGAAAAAATATTTTGTAAGAAGTAATTTTTAGGAAAAAGTGCTATTGAGTACATAAGTTTATTAAAAGAAACTTTTTGAACGAAAGCACTTATTAAAAAAATAACTGTGGTTCGTCCCTTTATGAAAAAATAAATTTTGTAATTACCTTTATACACGATAAAAATGCTTAACAAACATGTCTATAGTGTGAGTGAACGTTTTTTTTAGTATGTGTGACACCGATGACGCTTAATGGGAAAATAAAAAAAAAAAAATTATTTTTGCCATGCTTGCTGTCACATGTGACTGCGTGTATAGGGTAATCCTCAAGCCCGAACCAATTTTTTTTATAATTATATAAGAGTTAATATAAAAATCACAGTACATACATATTTAGTTAACTAATGAAGGTGGTTTAACCAATGAAATTGATAAGAAAAAAAGCGTAAGTTAAACCAAGGGCGTTAGTTAACTATATAAGTGTGAACTTGGACCTCAAAGATATTTTTATACTTTTTACGAAACCAACAAAATCAAACTAAATATTGGTGGGTCAACAATCATAGAAAATTTTTTTGCATTTCCTCAGTAAAAAGTACATTAAAAAAAACTCTCATCGTCAGTTGGTTATTGGTTTGCGGTACAGTATATTCGAAATACATTATTAGGTTCTTTCTTATCAAAAAAAGTAGATTTCATAAAAAAGTCTATAATTAAAAAGCGTATGGCCATTTCCACAGGAATGTCAACTTTTTGTAGCGTTCAACACCAATCAAATATGCTTATTTTTTTTCAAAGAAACCGTAACTTTTTTTTAGTTCTTTATATATTTGTGTAGGCCGTCGGCAGATCTACGTTAGGTAAAATTTTAAGAAAAATGGAGTCACGTTTTTCAGAAATACAAGGTTAATTGCTTGCTGTCGCACGCGACAAAAAAGTGTAATTTTTCGGAGAAATGCCCATATTTTCAGAAAAAGTAGATTTTTAGAAAAAGTAACTTTTCATGAAAAAGTGATTCTTTTTTGAAAAAGCACCTTTTTGCCTTTAAGAATAAAGTGCCACTTTAGAAAATAATACTTCCTTAACAAAAATTGCCTCAAAAAACTAATTTAAAAATTGGTTTCTGCAGAAAACAATAACTTTTAAGGAAAATAAATTTTTTGTAGAAAACTATTTATATAAAAAAAATATATTAAAAAAAAAAGGATATTCAGCAAAAAGTACAATAAAAAAACTATCATCGTATGGTATGTATAATAAAAAAGTACTTTGTATAGCATATTTTTTAGAAAAAAAACAGGTTCTTATCAAAAAAAAATTTTATAAAAAAATTTGTAATTAAAAAGCAGAAAAAGTAACTTTTTATGAAAACTGACTTTTCATGAAAAAGTATTTTTTTTAGAAAAGTATGTTTTTAACTTTTAATAAAAAAAGTACCACTCTAGCAAACAATACAATACAAAAGTATCTCAAAAATATTCCTTTAAAAATTTGTGTTTTCAAAAAACAAACAGTAACTTTTAAGGAAAATAATTTATTTCTAGAAACTATTTATTTAAAAAAATTATAGGTCTTATTGTGTAAAACACAACACTAAGCGTTGACAAATTTTATATGGGCAAAATTTAAAAAATTTCAAAAACAAAATACATATGTAAAAAATTTGTCAACGCTGGGCGTTGCGTTTTATAAAATAACGCACTATATCTTTATAAAAGAAAAAGTAAATTAAAAAAAAATTCTGATTTTTTAATATTTTATAAAAAGTACCACCATAGAAAACAATCGGCCCTGTTCTGTGAACCGAGTCGATTTGAAATTTCTCGGTTTCAGAAAACTAACTCCGATAATAGAAATATTTTTTGAAAACGAGTATATTACTCGGATTCGGTTTACAGAACAGGGCAGAATACCTTCCCTGCAGGAAATGGAACTGACACAAGACTAGGCACGTGACCGATCCCCAAGTGATAGGGACCAGTCCGAGTTCTAACACTTCCTATGAAGTGAACCAGTCACTTTTCCATGGGGATGGCCTAGGATGGGATTAATTGATACTTTGTATGAACCTTGTGACTCATCACTGAACTATCTTATAGGGACCTATTCCGTGTACAATATAAAATATATATAAATGTCATTCCGACATTTATGTAACTCGCAATCTTGAACTTTTTTTATTATTTTTATTTATTTACAGTACCAGTTAAGCTTAGGTTAATATCTAAGCATAGTTACGAGACTTGGCAGTCTATTTATATTAATGCATTGTTTAACAGTGAACAGTTGTCCCAGCGAAGTCTTTCTTATATATGCACAAAAAAATATTCGTAATACATAATTCATGCCCCAGCGGAGTGTTTCTTATATAGACATACTCAACCAAAAAAATATTCGTAGTACATATAATATATATTATTCGTAATAGTATCCTATTGAACTATGGATGAAGTTATGGAAGTGAACGAACAAAAGTGTGTTCAGGTAACATTTACCCTATGAAGAGAGATAGAGCGAGAGAGAGAGTTGTTCCTCAACATTCACAAGTGAAAAAATACCTTGGTATACACCTTGATCGACGGCTTACAATTCCAGTTTGTGCTTGTATAGATTTATAACCCTTGACACAAACTTTGACCTCAAACAGACCTGTATTAGTGTCCTAACAGAGCTCTGTTAAGATATAATTCATTTCGAAAAGACTTTTGCAATAAATGAGGCAACCGAGACGGAAAAAGTAATGCAAATTTATTGACAAGGTGTTCCTCCTCCTCTTTTATTATTGCTCATGAACCTATTTTTGAATTTGAACTGGATATCCGACCCTGTTCTGCAAACCGATCGATTTGAAACCGCACGATTTTAGAAAACTAACTCCGACAATAGAAATATTTTATTAGATTTTTTTTAATTTTTTTTATATAAAAGGTATTCATTTCAGTTTTTTTCTGTTGGAAAAATGGAAAAATGTAATTTTTCTTACAACAAACACAGGTAAAAAAATTCACCAAAAGTTGAGTTTATAAATTCAACTTTTGGTGGAATTTTTTTACCTGTGTTTGTTGTAAGAAAAATTACATTTTTCCATTTTTCCAATAGAAAAAAACTGAAATGAATACCTTTATAGATTCCCAAATACCATATTGGAAAGAAAATTATTTTGTGTATGATTTTAAACACGTCTGCAGGACCATTATTAATTTTTTGAAAACCAGAAATTTACTCGGATTCGGTTTACAGAACAGGGCCGATTGCCAAGTTTTTAACTTGGCATTTTCTACGTCAATGTGGGCGGATAATATTGGTCATTGATTCATGTCCAAGTGGTCCTCTAAAAACGTGCATATTCAGAATTTCTTGAAGTTCGAGTTTTCAGGAGTTCTTCAAAAAACTTTAAATTTGCCCTACCTACATGTATTAACATTTTCTCATGTTAGAAACTGTGAAAACTGTGTATCTCAAATACATACCGCTTTTTCATATTTATTTTTAAATCCCGCTTTTTGAGGATATATGTATTCTTCAAAGTTCCGCTTTTTGATGGGCCATGTTCCGCTTTTTGCCACATCTGGCCACGTTAGCTATGGGGCACTGCTTCAGCTTCCAATGTAGAGAAAATCCAACGAAAAAAATATATATTTATACTATTTGATAGGTCCTGAATTCAGCCACATCAAACATGTTCAGTGCCGTTTACTAAGATTCCCAATTCAAGAAAAAGGTGAATATGTAACCATTTACACGATATGTCATCTTTTCACCATACACTACTCCCTATTTTTGTTAAAAACTCCCATTTTCTCAAGTCATAGGATGAGTACGCTTGGTTCAATTGTCACCGAATTTTCTGCAGGGTTTTTAACAAAAAGTACCTCAAAAAATTTGTTTCTTTAAAAAACACTATTTTTTTAAATAAAATTACTTATTTTTTAGAAAACTAGTTATTTTAAAAAATTATCTCTTTATGACAAGCTTTTTTACCTTGTTATGATAAAAGTACATTTTTAGAAAAGTTGTGCTCTTTTAGGAAAAATCAAGTTTTTGTGTAAAAAGAACCTTTTTGGAAAAATTAAATTTTTTTAAAAGTACCTCTTTGGAAAAAGTACTTTTTCGAAAAAGTATCTTTTGGGAAAAAGTACCTTTTTGGAAAAATATTAATAATGGTCCTGCAGACGTGCTTAAAATCATACACGATAATTTTATTTCAGATATGGTATTTTAGAATTTATATAATAGAAAAATTAAAAAAAGTTTAAAAACATATTTCTATTATCGTAGTTAGTTTTCTGAAACCGAGAAATTTCAAATCGATTCGATAATTTTAATTACGAGTATAGTAAATTTAAAATAATCACAATAATAATAATAATAATATTTCTTAATATTTTCTTATTTCAACATACAAACTCATCTCAATTTATTAAAAAAAATTCAATTTCACTTTCATATTTCATAACAAATGTTTTTCTAGCCAACTGCAGCATAATGACTTCTGCTCGAAATAAAAAAGTTATGCATAAAAAAATTTGCATTATTATAAAAAGGAAAAATTTATTAATTTTTAACTCTGCACTCTCTGCCAACAACTGAGATTTCCTAACTATTCATTGTCATGCTCCCATCATCAATTGTGCGATCGTTAATGGGTTTATGTCTTCACTTTCTTTTGAATTCACAAATACTCGTAATACAGAGAGAAAAAAAAAAGAAAAATGTTAAAGCAGAATTTTTAAAGTTCAACTTGTTACACTACTTTTCTTGTAGGCGTTTGCCAACTTTAAATGATTTTATTTATTTATTTATTTTTTGTTTGTTTTGTGCATGAAAATCATTATTCAGAGTCAAAGAAAGCAAGCAGTCAAGAAGAAAGCCACTCAACAGATTCATCTACTACTACGAGTATAATAAATATACAAAACACTCGCGTCATTATAAATTTTTACAAAAATGGCAAAATTGATGAGATTTTTTAGCCATTTTTGGTTTGGAACAAAGTCCCTTTTTAATATTATTATTTTTATTTTTTTTGTGGCTTTTACTCCTGAGCTTGACAGTCAACTGTAAATGGAGGGGAAAAACTTGCTTTTATTATGCCATCCAATACGGGCCCAACAATAATATTGTTTATGGCCAAACTAATGAGCACCTTAAATGGATGCGGTAATGCAACATCTACAAAAAAAAAAAAAAATTGTTATAAAAATTTTTACAAATTCTTTAAATTATTTAAGAACACAAATTTGAAAGGTGGATTTTTTTTTCACTGTTAACACAGAAGCCAAAAAAAAAAAATGATTGCTTTACAGTAAATGACATATTTTACCACTGCAAAGGAAAATGTGTCAAAATTGTAAACATTTGCAAAGACGTGAGCTGAATAAGGGCCTTTACAAATTGCAGTAATTTGGAAAAGCATTTATTTATGTAAAATGTCAAAGAAAGTAAGAATTGAAACAGACTACACATATACATACATACGTACAAGTGAAACCAAAACTGCTTCAAAGTGAAAAGTAATGATGGCAAGAAATCTCGGTAATTTTTAACTTACTTTCAAAGATTATATGTAATTTTCAATAAGAAGCTGATTAAAAATATAAGATGACATTTTAAAAAACACTGACATAAATAAGTTATTGAAAAGCTGCCGCTTTAGCCGAATGTCGTTGCGTAACATTTTTTATTGTAATAAAGATACTTTTCGAAAAAGGTACTTTTCTTCAAGAGTCATATATATATTTATGTATAGTCGGATTAGAGTGTAAACCTGCTAAATCCACTTTTTATAACATATGAAATTTTAGTGCCGTTCGAAAGAGAAAGAGACGCCTCATCGACTTTCTAAAACATTTATTTTAATTTGGAGCTCTATATGTCGAAGAAACTTAATGTATTAGGCTAATTTCTTAAGCTTTTTATAGAAACCGTTAACAGTTTTTTGTCTCTCCTGTAAAAATTGCTGGAAGTGAGTTAGCAGGTTTACACACTGGCGGCCAACAGAGACGCCATTTTGTGGATAGTAAAAAATTAAAAAAAGAGCTGTCTTAGGACACCCGGTTATAGCTATGTTGCTTAGCTATATAAAACAAATTTCATGTCTTAAAAAACAATGCAATAAAATTATTTTTTTATATTTTTAAAACTATTTATTTAATATTCATAAAATTTATTTGTTTTATTATTACATATGTATTTATAAAACAAAATAAATTCGCTGCAAATATTTGCATGTGTGGACATTTCGCATATGTAAACGCAGACTTAAGGCTCAGTTAGCCGACTGTAATGTAATGTAATTGCAACGCAGGAAACAGCTGATCGATATTTTCATATGAAAAGTAGGTTACGTTAAATTGCATCTCTAAAACCATTTGCATTACTTTTCAAATAACAATATCGATCAGCTGTTTCCTACCGTTGCAGTTACATTACGCTATGGCATTTTGTGACATCGCAAGGAAAAATAAAAGTGTGTGCTAGGGGCAACGTTTGCCATTTCCGATATTTTTCTTCGTTGTGTGGCGTTACCTCACAAACTGTTTACGCATCTGATGTAGACAGTTGTGAGCACAAGTGTTGACATTTTGTTACATTAAGTACATACGTACCGAAAGAATTTTAAATGTATGCGGGCATAAAATTTAAAAAGTATGGATAATGAAAAAGAAAGTGGAAAAACAGAGAAGCATGTGAGAAAAATTCAAGCGCCCTGGACGCATGACATGACGACACAGCTAATTCAGCTTGTGAAGTTTCGTGAGGCTGTATGGAATCATCTATCATTGCATGTGCAGACATTTCGGTGGAATTAGGGCTTAATGCGCACGAAATTTTTAAACCTTCCGTAAACTGGAATGCAGAGTATAATAGAATGCTTTCTGTGCCGTTTTTAGATTGTCCTATATTTTTTCTTAATATTTCTAAACACTAGCCAATTGAATAATTTTGCGATTATCCATTTGTATAAATATTAATTGACAAACAATACGAAAAACTAAGTCTCACAATTGCTAAAATAAATGCCACTGAATATCATTATATCAAAATTAGTTCTTGATGTAGACCATACATGTTAAATTCCAATTAGAATTAGCAATTGATGCAATTGGTTTATATTCTCTAATTCATCAAAAAATTAGAATAAGTTCAACTAATTCCCATTAGATAATTGAAATTTTTATTCCAATGGTAAAACTAATTGCAATTAGTTGCCATTAGCAAAAAAAAAATTGGTTTACCTTTACAATTAGAAATCTAATTGAATTCTGCTAATGCAATTAGATATTCAATTAGTTCGAATTAGAATCAATTATTTGAATTCAATAGAAGGTTAATTAGCAATCATTAGCATTATCTAATCATTATTTAACATGTATGATGTAGACAATGTTACTGTATTGCCATTATTTAGGGATCGAACACTTTCCTGTCACAATGACACAACAAAATTTTGTTGTGTCGGAAAACTTAAAAATGACACCACAAAATTACAACAAATGAAATGCCTTAGCACCTCTGTTTTTTAAAGTTCTTATTAGTAAGTCATCTGGCATGTCCTTCTTTACGAACACATACAAAAATTAATCAAATAAATGAAAATATAATTAATTTTATACTGTAATAGCGAATATTATTTTTGTTTCGAAAATCGAAAGAGCATAGCTGTAAAAATTCAAAAATTCGGCAAATTATATCAAAATGGGTATTATTCGACAGCTATTTGAAAATCATCTTTAGGTTTCTCTTATGATTTTTCATTTCGAATCACCATTTAGGATTTTTAGTGGTTTAAAATTGGTCGCAGTTGGTTTTTTGAAATTTTAAAATTTTTATTTGTTACATACATAAGTCTCCGCCGTTATAAATTTCATTAGCCCCATTCACAATCTTGTGCAAATGGTCTTGCATCGTAGCATGTGCAAAATGGTATAGACTATTTATACTCACCACTTAACAATATTTAGTGGTGAGTATCAATATATCATACTATTTTGCACATGCTACGATGAAATACCATTTGCACAAGATTGTGAATCGGGCTATTGTATGCTTTCTATTTTAACAATTACGCACTTGAGTTTAAATCAGTGTTGCCCAAAACGTTGCTCATTATCTGTAACATTGATAGCTGCTATTTTACTAAACGTCCTCGGGTGCTGTTTGGGAAAACTCTGACTTAAATCCTTAAAAAACTGCCGAACACCATGGGTTGTCTACAAATATTTCATTATTTCTTGGTTAACATACAGTTTTGTTGTACTTTACTTATTGATACAAAATCTCACATAAAGGGTGTTTTTTATTGAGGTATAGAACTTTAAGTTGGCATCACTTTTTTAACTGGCGGCCATTTTGTCAGCTGTCAAGTGATTAATATTTAGTTTGGTTTGCCATTTCATCATGAACAGGTTGACAAAAGAACAACGCTTGCAAATCGTGCAAATTTATTTCGAAAATAATGGTTCAGTTCGCGAAGTTTACCGCAAGCTCCGTCCATTTTATGGTCGACATAATCGTCCATCAGAGCAATTAATTCGGTTAACCATGGATCGTTTTCGCACTACGTTTACTCTATGTGATAATACGCATCCGCAGAGACGTCGAACAGTGCGCACCGAAGAAACAATTGCCGCTGTAGAGCAAAGTGTTGAAGAGGACCCGAATGAATCGATTCGCCACCGTGCACAGCAATTGGAGCTTTGTCCATCAACTTTATGGAAGATTTTGAAGATTTTGAATGTGGATGAGTTGTGGTTCCAACAAGACGGCGCTACATGCCACACAGCGCACGTCACAATCGATTTATTGAAGGAAACATTCGATGAGCGCATAATTTCGCGGAATGGACCTGTCAATTGGCCACCAAGATCGTGTGATTTGACACCATTGGATTATTTTCTTTGGGGATATGTGAAGTCGCTCGTCTACGCCAACAAACCAGCAACGTTAGGGGACTTGGAAGACAACATTCGTGGCGTTATTGCCAACATACGGCCCCATATGCTCGAAAAAGTGGTTGAAAATTAGACCTGTAGAATTGGCTTTATTCGAGCCAGCCGCGGCGGCCACATGCCCGAAATCATATTTAAACATTAATGGCATAAAATTATCCTTCCAATAAAGCCAAATTGATGGACATTATTTCAATTCGAAGTTCTATACCTCTAAAAAAACACCCTTTACTTACAATAAAACACAAATAATGTCTGTCTTAATAATTTATGAGACCCTTAAGGCTCTTCCTCTTTGTCTTTGCAACAACCAAGGCCTAGACAATACAAAAAAAAAACGACAACAGAAATATGTATTTTTGCATTATTATTAAAAACTTTTAGACATGGTTGAGTGCGGCAAGACATGTCTTGCACTTACGAGTGTTTGGATATGCCACCTTCACCACCTCAACTCTAGACGTCATGCTTTTGCTATATGCACACTCCAAGTCTGTTTCATTTTGCAATTTTTGCATTACAAAGTGGTTACACAACTAAATGGCATAAGAAAAGTGCGTGCTGCAAATCTATTTGCCAAGAAACTAAAGCAACCATTCATTCCTTTATTACTCAAAAACTTGCCACAGCTACTGTATTCAGGAGGCAACTCCCATACATACAATATGTAAGTATTATGTTCGAATAAGTTCATGTTTTGTTGCTTCACTACCGGTTCTTTTCCCTGTTTGTTTTCTGTTCTATTTTTTTTAATTATTTTGGTGCCTGCTTACAGAAACGACATTTCGAATACATATGTATATAATGCACGTACAATGTGCTACTCGTATCATCCAACTCGAAATGCAAGCACGTTTGCTGGCAGCCTCTTCGGTTGCTTACGCCTACGCAAGCATGTTTACATTGTTGTTAAAAAAAAAATTAAATTCCTTAAGGTTTTCTAGAACAGAATGCATGGATGTACTTGCCACTCGTACAGCATAAAAGAAAATGCACAAGTAGAAACGACATGAGAAATTCTCTAAGGATTACAATTTTTAAATAAACTCTGCTTCCAAATATATTTTTATTAAAATTGCTAAAGCTTTTGTAAACCAAAATACAAGATCATAAACATGTATATATTGTGATTTTGGGTAGTTTAGAATATATCCCTGCTACTAACGTATTATATTCCTGTCCCATACACCTTTTAAGGACAGTGCAGAAATGTTAAAAATTATCCTTATGGAAATCTGTTTTATAAACTTTTTAAATCATGAATAAAGCTACTAATTTGTAATTTGTACTTAGCAGCATTCACCTCACCTCAATTGGTAAGAAATGCCTGTATTGATGTATAATCGTTATCATTAATTTTGTAGAGTGTATCTTAAAGGAGAAAAAGTAAATACTTTCAAGCCTAATGGCTACTGTTTGCGTCACTTAAGTAAAATATCTTTTGTAGGCCTGATGGTCTTACTAGACATTTAAAACAAATTAATTTTAAAAGCTTTGCGATATATTATTGGTTTGTATTCTCTCGAATTGATCTAAAATGTTGTTGCTGGCTTGTTAACAGAATTAATTTAATTGTTCATTTATCACTTCTTTTCGAATTTTATTCTTGCATTTTTGTTTTCTTAGAGAGTTCTAACTAAACCTTTTTGGCCAGCATTAGGATCACAAATTTTTTAAAATCTTTATCTAATACAAGAAATACCGAAGTATATATTTTTGAAATAATGGGCCCAATTACGAGACGATATCGTAGTAGAGTAAAGAACATTACATGATAAAACTGATTCTTATGCAAAGAATACATTTGTAAACTAAAGTTATCTTCTGATACAAAGATCACCGTCTTACACTACCTGCGGCGTCTTATAGTACGACTTCTATGTTATACTAGGGCATATTCGTGATGTGTCTGTCGTCTTCATCTTCAGTCAATTTAATTGGGTCTCGGTCTAGTATTGCAATAAACGATACTGAACAAGTTTGATGTGGCTGGATCTAACACCTATCAAGTTATAAAAATATAATGTTAACTGTTTGGTTTTGATTAGGTTAATGTTGGTACTTTTAGGAAGCCAAATTACATGTGATAATTTTAAGGAACAACATGATGTTTGCTAAGGCTTTCAGACCTTCGGCATACGCAGACCAAATCCTAGAATTTGTTACATTGCGTGTGGTATCAGTTGAAGTTCAGTTTTATATACTCGTAGATATTTTTAAGTGCAAATGGAATATGTGAATTGTTTTGATTCATCGTATTACAATTTGGTAAAGCTTTTTTTTTCTAATGAAAGCTCAAGTTTACCATCTCTAATTTACAACAGTCTTACAATTGTCGTTTGTTCTTTACACTAGGGATGTAACGTATACCAGTTTAGCGAATACGAATGCGAAAACGAATAACACATTTTAGTTTTTGCGAAAGCGAATGCGAATGCGAAAGCGAATGCAAATATTACAATACGTTAAAAAAATCACATGAAAATAAATTTATGTAAGAACATGAAGTTGTGTTGTATACATAGATCTACTTGAGTCTTGAATTCAGCAAATATTTATTCATTTATTAGAAATAAAAGTTTTTAAACTGAAAGATATATGAAATCATATTAAAATAAGTATAGATAATAATTAAAAATAAATTTACAAAATGTTAGGCAATCAACCCATTCGTACTTTGGCCATAAGACCTTGTACTAAGTTCAACATTTCCTGTAAAACGCTACTAAAATACATATCTATTAAGAAAAATTGGAATGAATTGCTCATGAAAAATTTTTCCAGAAGTAGTTTCATCTTGGGAAAAACATATGAAATATATCTTCAACATTTTAAGTTTTCATGCGAAATAATATGAGTGGCACTTGTTTCGCAAAAAATTTACAATAAAGAAGGATCAGTTAATATTTTTGCATTTCAAATTTTTTGAACGAAGTAATGACGTGCTTACCATTTTTCAAAAGTTTTAACAGACTAGTCTTAAGAACAAAATATTTTCGCGCAATTCAAACACAGCCTTTTCTTTTTCAAAAACTGGAAAATATTTCCAATATTTTTGTCTTTAGTATTCGCTTTAAAGATTCGCATACATTTAAGCGAATGCAAATAGCAAAAGTAAGCGAATTATTTGCGAATGCGAAAGCGAATGCGAACATTCGTTACATCCCTACTTTACACTATGCAACAAATGAAGACTTTTAGAAAAAGAAACGGATTGGACAGTATAGTTTCAATAGAGTAGTAAAATCCTATTCTCAGTTTGGCGATTTTGGAGACCAATTTTTTTTTTTAAACCTTTGGATTTCGAAAATCAGTGCGGCCTCAAAAAAGTTTGTCATCAGTTCTTGGCTAACAGCTGATTCTGACTTGCTGATAGCGCTTAACCATACATGAAAATAATGTAGCTAAGAGTCCACTAAATAAAACTCATTAACATTATATGCCAAACAAAATAATAATTTCTTCGAGAAGTTTTTTTGCAAATACAAAACCGATCCACGTAACTAGTCTTGTGTCAGTTCCATTTATCACAAACAATAATACGACCCATAAACTAAAACTTATAATCTTATATTAAAATTACACAGTTGCCTTATTGATTTTTTCAATAAGGTTTTCTTCTTGATTTTAGTAGGTTCCTATATGAGTATGTGTAAAGCATCTTATTGATTTTTTTAATAAGGAAATCTTCTTAATTTTTTATGAGGTGTCTTGTTATTTCATATCTATAAATAGACATAGAGAAAATTTTTTTTGTCATCTTTTTCATTTTTGTATAAGAATGTTTGCACAATAATTTCAATGGTTATTCAGGCTGCTTGTTAGCATATTGGGTAGAGTTTTTGTCTATCAGGTAGAAGTTTGCTGGTTCAATACTTGGTGAGTAAGTTAGTTAAGAATATAACCTAATGTGTATGTATGTATGTATAAATAAATAACATCTACAACATACTACATACATACATACATATGTATATGGTATAGAATTTAAATGAAAATACATAAGTACAGAGAATAAAGACGCAATTTTTTTTTATTGAAAAAATGAATAAGGTAACCGATAAAAACTACAAGAATTCTTCTTGATTTTTTCAAAAAGGTTTTCTGTATGAAATTAATAAGATTTCCTTATTGAAAAAAAAACCATAGAGATTTCTTATTAATTTTGTTATATTTTATGAGGGATTTACTGGGCACTGTTTTCTCTGTGTACGGACACCAATACGTGATAAAAGATAAAAAAAAAGATACGTGTCTCCTAGTTTTGCCCCAAGTCATGCACTTTTTTTATGGCCCCCAAATATTTGGGGCCTCGGTGTCATTTTTGCATTTTTCAGGCTCATATCTTGCAAACCATTCTGAATTTTGATTTACTCTCTGAGGCAAAGTTGTAGCACTTGTCATAAATAACAAAAATTGTGAACATATAAAATCAAAAAAAGTTCATCTTCAAGATCAAAATCGTAAAAAATTAAAAAAAAAATCCGATTTTTTTACCGTTTTTCCTCTGTTCAGGTCCATAGGTAGCAAACCGTTCAAAATTCAAGGAAACAATCAACTACAAAAATGTACCTAAGATCTGAATAAATAACTTTCTAGAACTTTATTTCTTCTGCTATTAACAGTTGGTCATACATTAATAATATATTTTTAATTTTATCTCATGTAATAATTAACATCCTCTTTCTCCTCTTGAAATATGCAAGTAAATGTCATTCTTGGAATTTTTTAAACTCATTTAAACTTATTAATTATAGATATTAACATCAAATTACCATTATCCATTGTGCTACCGAAACAAGTTTCACATATTCTGCAGACTTTTTGCACCAGACTGCCTCTCTGCTGCGTGTCATTGAGTGATAAATTATCAGGCAAAGGAAAAAAAATCAAAAACCTTAATATCACTGCCAGACCGCACCCCACCAGGCTCCGCGACAGACATGATCATAACATAATTTACGTAAACAAGTCCTTTGTACAATTAACAACACAATGATTAAGTGGCTGAATTAAATCCTTACAAAACACTTTATCATCTGTTGTTTAGTGAAATATATTTTTATGAATGGCTTAAGGGGGCATGCAGAGAAGTATAACTTAACGAACACGATTACGACGAGAGGGGGAAGTTGTCGTTGAAACTTGAATTAACAAAAGCTGCTGGCACAATAAACCAATTTTTTTTTGTTTGTTTTGTTGCAGGTAGTGATGTTATATGTTTTCTTTATATTTTGGTTACTGAATATTTAAAATATGCTTATCTGGCCGTTTTTGCAAGAAGAATTGACTTGTACTTCTTTCTCCTCTTAGTTATTTGCAAAAAAAAAGGTCTTTTAAACTATTTTTAAAATTTTTACTACAGTCGAACTTCCATAACTCGAACCTCTCTAACTCGAATTTTCTCTAACTCGAACTAATTTGGTAACTCGAAGTCTCCGTAAGTCGAAGTTTTTTTTTGGGATAATGGTGATTCGAGTTATGGAAATTCGGCTGTATATGTATATTTCGAAAATATTTGTTGATTTTCATAGAACTGTTTAAATATTTTAATAACTTGACTACCGATTACTTACAAAAGTAACCGCTTGTTGATCACTCACTAAACAGTTAAAGTTCAAAAAATAAATAAAGAAGCGCAAAATGTGGTGCAGCAGACATTTTTAGCATTACGAAGCAACAAAAACAAAAATAAAAGATGAAACTTTTAATTTCGTGATGTGTTTGTTGCAAGTTTTGACCTACTAAACGCATTTAAATTACAAACAATTTGTTGTGGCAAGTCACGCAACATTGAGCTGCAATGCTGCAACGATGATCGGCAAATCTATAAAATAAAATCACAATCTCACAGATACGAGTACAACAACAACGTCAACAACAACAACAACAACAACAACAACAGATTTAAGGTGTGTTTCGTAACTGCCAGAAAACAAATTATGGAAACCTTTAACGATTCACGAAACGCGCAAAACGGACTGCAAGAGAGTTTCGTCTTGTTATTTGTAGTTTCGATTATAAAAATTTCAAAAACAAATGATTAATTGAAATGAGTCTATACTTAGAACATGTAATTTAATATTAAGTTTGTTTTATCATTTATTAAAATGCTGCAGAAAATTATTGATACGATTATAAATAAAATTCAATTGAATGTCCGGGAATGGCAAAACAAAAATAAACTTCCCTTTCGTTTTAATCCTGTCTGCGTCTGCTAACTTTTAAATTCTTTTAAATGAAAAATCATATTTAGAAATTTTGTGCTCTTGCATGCACAATCTTCTGAGAATGCTTAAATGTCATGGCAAAATCTTTTGAATTTTTATACAAATATCACTGCAAAGCACTTAGTCTTGGTGTGTCTGTCCCACTAACTATCTGTCAAAGTGAGTGAGTAAGTGTGTTTATACGTAGTTATTTTATCCACTCAAAAAAAAAAAAAAAAGACATTACTATTTTTCTTCTTTCCACCAAACGACTAAAAAACAACTGAAGCAATAGCTGCCGTTCGCACTGCAGTTGAACTTCTAGTTTTTCTTAACAATTAATACTCTGTCTGGGCTTTGGTTTAAGACAAACAACCAACAACCATTTGGAGGTTTTCCATTCGGTCTCTATTTTTTTTTTTATTTAGTTGCAATTGCAAAGTTTATGTAATTTGTGTAATGATGACCAATTATGGAGGCGCAAATGAAAATGTTGTCGTGCTCAGTTTTTTTTTTTAATTTATTTTCGTTTTATCACAGTTTTTGTTTAAAATATATTTCAAGCTTAAAATGTTGACTGAAGATTCGCTTCGCATTATGTTGACATTGTGGTATTTACTAGTTTAATTATAAGATAATTGTTGGTAACGAATTATGTTACTGGAAACTATAAGGATGAATTATTTGTTAAAAAAAATAGTTCTATATAATTTGATTAAGGCGAGAGTTCTTTTTTTTTCATATTAATATTGTTACAAAGAAAGGATTTTGTTATGATTTTCTTGCCGGGTAGTGTCTGAAGTATAAAGGCTCAAGGCTCAGTTACCCGACTGTAATGTAAAGTAACTGCAACAGTAGTAAACAGCTGATCGATATTGTTATGTGAAAAGTAATGCAAATGGTTATAGAGATGGAGTATAAAATAACCTACATTTCATATAAAAATATCGATCAGCTGTTTCCTACGTTACATTACATTACAATAAGTTAACTGAAGTAACTAATGTAAAAGTACAAGCAAATTGGGAACTTTTTATTATTTATTTATTTTTTTATAAAAAGAGAAGTAACACTCAGGCAATGACTGCCTTTTACTCTACTATTACTCGTACTAGGTGTTCCCTTCTTTAGGGAAGGGATAGTGATAGAGAAAACAGATGGTGAAGGATGAGGTAGAGGAAAGTTTCATTCTTTTACAACTCTGCTTTTTGCGCGTTTTTAAAAATACAGTATTGCAGCGCCTCTGGTGTCAATGAGGCGTATTAAATTTTCAAAGCTGTGCTTAGTAGCCATTTTATTGGTTATTTTACTTCCCGATGATTTTGCTGCACAATATCAACGAAGGAAGGCGCACTGATGTTAGGATTAGTATCCGTTGTTATTTAATGACTGTTGGATACCGGGATCGAACCCAGTCTTAAATCTAGCTTAGTGAAGCAGCTCCACATATAAAACAAATTTACTTATATTATATATAATATATAATTAATATATAATTTAATTAAAAAAAACAAGTGTTGTGTACAAAAATCCTTGGCAAGGTATATTTACGGAGTTACGGACCTGCAAAGTCATTAGAAAAATTATTGGAAAAATTACATTCAGATTTTCTTATTATTTAATAATTTCGATAAGCTTTCATATGATACCCATACTAAATCAAACAATTAAACAGAAAATGCCAAAAAAACACCAACAATTTGGAGGTCCGTAACTCCGTAAATATACCTTTAAGAGGGTTTTTTTTATATAACTGTTTTTTTCCTTAGAATTAAATTTTCTGTCACTTAAGATAATTTTTATTTTATTTGCTTCACTAAACTAGATTTGTTCCAAATAAAAGAATGTTGTAAGTAACAATTTTAAAGAAAAAATGCAGTCAAAGGTGGAAATCTGGTTAAAAACGTATTGCTACATAGGAGCCTATTGTCGAGAAATAAGAAAATTTCCCTATTTGAAATTATTTTACATATGATTAACAAGATTTTAAAATCTCCAAATAATAGTTTTGTAAACAATGATTCCATAAAAAATGCGGAAGTACTTTTTTTTTTGTTTGATACCATTTCAAGCAGCTTACAAGCCCCTCTTCACACTGATTGACATTCCAGAAATAAGACAATCATACTTTTAATGTCTTTCAAATATTTTATACAAGAGAAATTCGAGATGAGCAAACACACACTGACATCACTAAAAAACATTTCAATTCAAACGTACGTATGTGCATACAAAGGATCTTCATTAAGATGTCCTTTTTCCAAGAACTGAACAAAATAATTGTAAACCCTTTTCAAAACTCGCACATTTCAAGTGCCTTTTAAAGGAGGTTTATTTAATATTTAAAACTGGTTCATTGAACACACAAGGAAGTTTATTCCTTCCTTTTTTTATTTTTTTGTTTTCTTTTTGGCTGTCGCTGTAGTTTTGTAGTTTATTTTTGGAAGTAATTAGGAAAACAAAAAACCTCCAGATACAATTGTAGTGATGATGGTGGATTAATAATGGTGCCAAAGCGTTTAGTTATGCTGATGACCATTTAAATAAGAACCTAAATTTCACATATAACAAAAAAAAAGAAAACTGAATATGCTAAAATGATTGTGCTTAACAAAAACGGTACTGCATTTTCTAGCAAAGCAAGAAAACATGTGGCACTGAACAACAAAACCGCCTTCGCAAAAGAAATTCTATCAACATGGAGAGAAAAAAGTTTGCTATTCAAGAGTACAATCTTATACTAAAATTCTATGAACATAGACAACAAAGTATAACATCGTATGCAAGAATTATATGAGCAAGGCGAAAAATGTTTGATATTCAAGAATACCATATTTTACTAGAATTCAATGAACGGGGGAAAAAATTTTGCTTTTCAAGAATATCATCTCATACTAGAATTCTATGAACTTTTAAAAAAATTTTGCTATTTAAGAATACTATTCTATGAACGTGAAAGAAAGATTGATATTCAATAATACCATCATACTTGAATGCTATGAGCATGGAAAAAAAGTTCGCCATTCAAGAATTCTATGAATATGAAGAAAAAAGTTTGCTATTCAAGGATACCATGCTATGCTTACATTCATGGACATGAAAAAAAATTTTGCTATTCAAAAATAGCATCGTATCAAGAATAGCATAGTATACTAGAATTCTGTGAGCATTTTGAAAAAAGTTTTTTATTGAAAAGTTCTATGAAACTGGATGAAAGTTTGCTATTTAAAAATAAAAAAAGATTTTGCTATTTAAAAAATGGCATCTGAAATTAAAATACTATGAACATGGCGAAACATTGCTTGCTTTTCTAGAATTATATGAACATAGAGAAAATTGTTTGCTATACAAGAATATCATCTTGTACTAGAATTCTGTGAACATGGAGAAAGAAATTTGCTATTCAAGAATACCATCTTGCACTAGAAATTATATTCTTGCTATTCAAGAATACTGCCATTATATGGACATGGAGAGAAAAAGTTTACTATACATACTAGAATTCTATGGAGAAAAAAGGTTTGCTATTTCAGAATTCTATGAACATGGAAAAATAAGTTTGCTATTAGAAAATATCATCTTATAGTAAAATTCTAGAATTTTGTGAGCATTTTGAAAAAAGTTTGCTATTCCAGAATTCTGTGGACATAGAAAAAAGTTTGCTATTTAAAAATAAAAAAAGATTTTGCTATTCGAGAATACCATCTAAAATTAAAATACTTTGAACATGGAGAAAAATTCTAGAATTCTATGAACATGGAGAAAAAAGTTTACTATACAAGAATATCATCTTATACCAGAATTCTGTACATATGGAGAAACTCATTTGCTATTCAATAATAACATCTTGTACTAGAAGTTCTATGAACAGGGAGAAAAAAATTTGCTATTCAAGAATACCACCATATTCTAGAATTCTATGAACATGGAGAAAAAAGTTTGCTATACAATAATATCATGTTATACCTGAATTCTATGAACATGTAGAACAAAGTCAAGAATACGGTCTATGTAGATTCCAGAAGTTTTTGTGTTGGTATACTGATGGATCCAAAACGGAGGATGGAGTTAGTGTTGGAGTTTTTGGGCCCAACATAAAAACCTCTTTGACTATGGGCAAATGGCCTACGGTATTTCAGGCAGAAATGCAGGCAATCACCAAATATGTTGACATTAATTTAAATAAGGGCATTAGAGGTGCGCATATAGCTGTCTTTTCCGATAGTCAGACAGCTCTTAAGTCTCTCTTCTCCTTTCATGGGAATTTCGTTCCAGGCTAGTTTTAGAGTGCTTTGACTCATTGCAAAAGCTATCCATAAGGAACCAGGTTCCATTTATTGGATACCTGGCCACGGCAGTGATCCAGGGAATGAGGAAGCGGATGAAGTGGCCAAGAGGGCCACTGCTGCTCTTTTTATGGGCCCAGACTGTAACATCTCTGATTAAAGAAGATGACACTTCGATCGCTAAGGAAATGTGGCTGTCTTTTTGTGGTTTAAGGCAGGTCAAAGCTTTTATGCAGCCATCCTTAACCTCAACAGGAATAATTTACGGCTTGTTACTGGATTTCTTTGTTTTCACTTTGGACTGAACTATCCTCTGTGAAAGAGTAACCAAGTTCGTTCACCCTTGTGTAGTTTATGCTTGGAAGATGTCGAGATGACGACACGCATTCTTTGTGAGTGTATCGTATTATGTGACAGTAGAAGTCGTGTTTTTCATTCTGAGTTTCTGTATTCAAATGATATTAGGCGGGCTTCTCCAATATCTGTACTGACTTTCATAAGGAGAGTCATACAGAGATTGATTTAATTTACGAGTAATTTACAGATCTATGGTACAAAAGATCATCAGGTGGCGCAGTGCCGGTCATTGGACCAGATCTTCCCCCTATTCTATTCTACTAGAATTATATGGACATGGAGAAAAAAAGTTTGCTATTCATACCATCTTATATCTACTTGAATTCTATGAAAATAGAAAAATAGTGTTTGCTATTCAAGAATACCGCCTTATACTAAAGCGCTTATGTATTATATAAATACTTCATTTGTATTATTTTTCTCTTATACTAAGAAGAAATTTACCTTATGAAATTATGAGCAAGTAGAACAATTTTCTTGCAACAAATTTTATGAAGAATTATACTGTAAACTCAGTAGCATTGATATTTTATAATATAAAAATTAATTATACCACCAACAGTTCCAGACATTCGACAGCATATATGTACATATTTAGACTAAAGTCTTATACTAATGTACTAAAAATATAAGATGCTAAAGCTAGTGGTTTAAGTTATATCTTTGTCCTTATCACACTGTTCTGTTTTACTTTGTTTTCAAAGTCTTATACTACGACAACTACTTTAATACTAAAATCTGACAGCTGGTTAATGGCCAGACCATGGTGTAATTATACAGGTGACTGGGTAAGGATTTTTTATACAAAAATACGGCAACCATAGCTATGTAAAGAAACGAAGAATGTCAAAAGCATAAAAATAATTGTACTAAAACCAAAACAAAATCGTTTTGTTTTTGACATTCTTCAGCAACAAAGCACATAGAGCAAAAAATTATCAGCTGAAGTAACACTGCCACCTAGTTAGATACACCTTGGGCCAGACTTGGTTCTTATACTCGTTACATTTTTCCTTAGTCATAAAACCATATCTACTCGTATTATACTAAAGTTTTAATATTCTTGGGTAAATTTTCTTAGTGCACTACTGATTCTTCGTCTTCGTCTATTAGCCAACAAGAAAGTTAAATTGCTTGGCAAACTATTTCAATGTTTTTCCCCCAAACATAGTCCGCATACAAAACTCACGAATGGAATTTAAATTATGTCCAATTAAGGCTAAAAAACTGAGAAGAGTTTAAACACCAACATCACCTCCACTTCGATGGCTGCTAATGCGCGCACGACGGGTATTTCTTCATAGAGATACCAAAGCGCCAACAGAAAAGACATTAAAGGCACTTTGTCCATACATACTTATACTCGTATGTGTGTCTTTGTTGCACGAAAATAAGAAAATAAAAATAAATTTTAGAAGTACATAGATACAACAAAGTTAAGTCGGACTTCAAAAAGTTTGTTGTAAATTGATTTAGATCTCATTACTTGTCTAATCCAAAAAGGAGGAAAGTTAGATTTTTTTTTGTTACTTTAAAGAGCGTTTATTTTTGGCGTCGTCAAAAAACCCACTTTTTTGCTGTTCATGATGATGATGACGTCTCAAAATGATGGATTATGCGTTGACAAAAGCTTTTTAAGTTGGTCATTTTAAAGAGAAACTAGTTTAAAACGATTTGTTTGATGGCGCCTGCCTACCAAATATCTACGAAAGTCTTCCAACACTGTTGTTGTTAAAAGTTTGATTTGAGTGTGCTGAGGAGACGTTGATTCTCATAAATGTCACGTGATTGCAAATTTTGTATTCCCCGGGGCTAATTTTATGGTTTTTGTGCCTTATTATTTATATTATTACTATTTTTTTAATTCTTTAAAATACAAGAAAAATCAATTGCCTTGGCTGCTGATTGGGTGGTCGCGCATTGAGCTGGGAACCTCAAGCACTGGAAATTGTTAATTCATTTTATTAGAAAACCAATTGGCTTATTCATAAAGGTGGGTGGGTGTTAGCAACAGAAGCTTTAATTTATATCTCTTAATTAAGTCTTAATCTTTAAAATGCTTTCCAGTCTCAATTTGTGTTATTAAATATGAATTTAAAATTTATATGAAACATTTAAATTAAGCTTAATAGGATTAATAAAATCTCCGGCATGAAAAGTAGTTTTTAATTATATATATAATCTTGAATACATAAAAATATAATCATCATTTCTATGGCTATTTTTATTTTTATTACCCGGCAGTTTTGAGAAGTAAATAGAACGAAATATTTAAGCAAATAATTTGCTTAAAATTCAAGTTATTGCTGTTGTCTCATACTAGTCGTAACATTGGGTCTGTTCGTAAATGCATCACTGCTTTGCATCATACGAGCAAACTGCTGTTTAAAATGCAATACAAGTTTGCTGATAATCTTTTTCAATAGTAGCCATGGTACAAACCACATATTTGACATTTATTTGTGTATTACCTACTTTATGCCGGCCATACACTATACAAGTTCAGTGCTCAAGTCTGGCACTGCGTAAACAAAGCTTGTGACACACACTATACAAGTAAACTGTGCATTTTTTTATTTTAATTCGCCATAATGCTGATGATTATTTGTATATTTCTAGGAACTCCGTCCACAATATTTGTTCTGCGCTCATTTCTTGTTATGAACTTTTAAAAAATCACGAAACAACGGAGCGTTTGCAACACACCACACAAGTCCACTGTACAGTCTTCAAACTTGAGCAAATATCAAAATCATTTTGATATTTACTCAGTCCACTGCGTAAATAGCACAACCACCCCCATACGCTACACAAACGCACTGTACAGTGCCAGACTTGTACAGTGAACTTGTGTAGTGTATGGCCGGCATTAGTGAAGTAATTTAGGTCATTTCAATTTCCATTGCAGGGCAGTGGTGTATTTACGAATAGACCCATTGTCTTAAGACGGCCACACATGTTGCAACCATTGCTACGGTTCGTATGCTAATAAAGTAGTGTGTTTTATCATCTACAAACTATACATATGTATGTATATGTAAAAAATAATAATATCGACAACAGATGTGATCGGATATTATTGAATGTGGTATTACTCATCTTGGTTTCTTTTTCGCAATACCATAGTTTACGCATATATTTGTAAATTTAAAAATTTTGGCCGAATCTTCCATTTTTTGTTCTTTATTTTTCACAAAAAGAAACTTGCGCATATCTTTTTTCACTATACAGCTACTACGAAAATAAAACCTAACGAAAAACTATGTTGTACAACAATCCCCAAAAACCTTGAGATCTTGCTGTACAACATGATAGAAAAATCCAAACTTTAGCATAACTTGGTAAAACCTCTTGAAGTCGTGCGAATGGTTGGTTACATTATACTTTCATTGGACTCGATTACTCTGCTATCAGCAAAAAATCTCAAATAATCTTATACTCACTCTTATACTGTTTACTTTGAAAACTGCCGGGTAGTGTCTTTGTCATATTTTCTTTGTTAGACATAAATATGAAATGATATTCATACACCAGAGCGTGGCTAATTTAAAGCCATCAACATTTAATCGCTTTAAGAAAAAAAAATCAGTTTCATACCAGCAAACTTGTCATGCTAAGACACTTATAATTCTGCCAATTTAATGGCAATAGTAAACACCGGACACTTATTGAAAAAAAATATAGGAGAACATGTATGAGATATGCTTGCCAAGTAAAGATATATAACATTTTTAGCTTTGATAAATTGTTTTTATGAAATACATAGCGAACAAAAAAAAATCACAAAATTTACGCAAAATTGCCAGGGTAAGAAATTTTGCAGGTTCTCAGAACAAAAAGATTGAATCGATTTCGAAAATAGTCAAAAGTAATTTAGTGCATAATTTTGAAGTCGGTTTAATTATTTTAACTTATTTAAAAAAAAATTATTCTAAAATCTGGCAACACTAGTGTTAATTCTGGGATCACAAAATGCGCTGCCTCTTTAGTTATTCACAATTTGTGTCATAACAAGAGCCTGACATATGTGCTAGGTCTCATAGGAAACGATTGAGTATAAGTAATGGAAATATTTTGTTTAAAGGGCGTGGCTCCACCCACTTTTTCAAACGCAAAACTGAGTCCATAAAACAACAATTTCTAAGGTGAAGAAAAATTATCAACATAAAATATAAATTTTAATAGGCGTATCCCTTAAAACAACCCCACCAAAACACGGCTCTACCCTCGTACATAAAAAAAGAAACTTTTCAAATCTGTTAACAAATGACGCAGCTCTAAAGTAAGACCGGTTCAAATACATCACCTTTTTTTTCGACGAACCTTTAATTCAGCTGGTAGAAAAAAAGGGAGACATTTGTATTCCCTTTTCCGTCTGTCTTACAGCTGAATAATAAGTTAATCACCAAAAGTTAACGTGTGTGATCCGGGACGTAGCAAGCATTAAACAAATACAACCAAATCGAGAATTTCGCGGTTTTTTAGATGTCGCTTAGACTGCGTTCGCACACAGCAATTTTAGTTTCTAAACTCTTGTGTTTAAAGAAGTGATTAGTGAGGGAAAGAGAAATGGGAACATAATTGCTTATACTCCCAGCGTGACCGTTTGAGCGACTAAATTGGCAAATTTCCACTTTTTCGACTGCCTTGCCACTTTTTGTCCCCCTTTTTTTTAGAGTGAATAATATAAAAATACATTAAAAATAAAAAGTTTAGTGTAGTTTTCTCGTTTTTTTTTAATCTTGCCCCTTTTTTTTTTGATAAATCCCATATTTTGTCCCACTTTTTTAAAAATGTCATCGGTCAACCTGTATACTCCTTGTGTTTAAATAAGAGTGACGTGAGAGGAGGAGAAAGGGGAACATAACTTATACTCCTTCTACCTTTTTATTTTGTCATTTACAATTTTCGATCCCAGATTGATTAAGCATCTTGCTTGTGTAAAAGTTGTATATCCTTACATTTTTTTTTTGACAATTTTTATTTAATGTTTTTGTTTTCCTAAAGAAAGGCCATAAATCTTAAATGACGTTACCTTATTTCAAACATCTGGCATCCCTTGAGTCAGTCGTCAATATTCTTTTAAGAAACGCTGGTCCATTTAAAGTGCTGAGGTGTGGAGTTGAAACATAAAAACAAGCCGCTCAACACATGTTTTTAATCCAAAATAGCCCAAGTGTTTGTGTCATGCTCTACAGCCATTCTTCATTGATGGTTAATGGCTGTTGTGTGTTGTGTGTTCTAAGCGAGAAGGAAGAGACCCTTTAAGAGCCACAAACAAAAAAACTAAAAATAAAACTAAATAGCCTTAAATGAATTAAAATGAAGCTGAAAATGCATGACAGGATCAATAAAATTACAACAGCAAAACTCCTTGTTTTGTAAAAACAATAAGACACGCTTGAACAAAAAAACTCTTGTGCGGGCGATTGTTGCTGTTGATGAGAAATTCGTAGAATCCGCTTGTAATGTGAAAAGAAGCAAAGGAAACATGCAGACATTTGCGTGCCACAACAAGATTAAGATTACCAGTAAAAATGTGCATATGAATAAAAGTTGTACACTTCTTTTTTAAAGCAACAACGCACATAAACCGGGAAATTTGAGATCAAGAAAAAAAATCCCCAGCAAAAATTATTTGGAAAAGTGAATCATAGTAAAAGATTCTTTCTTTGCTTTAGAAAGATTCTCATTAACCTTCAACTAAATTATCAATTGAAAAAATAGACCGAATTACATCTTCCAATTTTACTTAGAATTTAAATCTATTTATAAAGTCCTTTCCAAAATACTTACATAAGTATTTACAGTGACTCCCTAAAAGGATCGTATTCATTTGCATTAGGTTTTTATTTGAAATTCGTATGATTAATTTGGTAATCTTCAATTCTTTGGGGTTTAGCCTGATTTTTATTATTTTCTTATCTGTTTCACATCTGTATGTGTTAAGTGCAGAGAGAACACGAGGTGAGTTAAAGTGAATTTGAAGAGCACATGTCTTGTTTTTATGTAAATAAAAAGGTAAGTATAATTTTTTTAAAGAGAAAAATGTAAACAAAGCTAAACAGCCGGCGAATACAGGGTGTTCTTCTAAAGGTGTAAAAACATGCACTCAAATAATATGCTGAAGTACAAAATTAAAAAATAAATGGTATTTTACATCGATATTATTATGACGTTGATGCTTGTATAGGATTAAGCTCAATGCTAGCGCTAGGTGGAATATTTCGCGATCTTTCGTGAAAAAGTGTTTAGCAAATTTTTCCTTTAAAAATACATGTTTTCCGTACACACATTTTACACATTTTTTGGAATTGGGATGCTTGCAGTTAAATAAAACACCTCTCGACGAATATACCAGGCGCAGTTTGATGATTCCCTAATCTGGTATTTCCAGATCTTTAGTTTTAAGTCCAACACTGGTTCCGTTAACTGTCGAATTTTATGGAAGTTGAGTCCATTAGTTTGCTTTTGACAGGCGTTGAAAGAGCACAACCTCTTTAATTTGATCGAAAATTAAACAAGTGAATTTCATGTGCTGATTAAAGCTTAAGTTTTACTTCAAAAGTCCATCACCGAAATCAAAGAAGAAAGGCTTGATAAATGCTATGGCGAGTCTGCACTGTAAATTCAAAAACAAGGTGGTTCATTGACTTTCGTTGTAGTGGTATAAGCACAAATGATGCCAAACGATCAGGTCAATCAAAACAGGTCGTCGTGCCAAAAATCGTCGATAAAATTCATGGAACGACCGTAGAATGAAATTACATGAGATGGCTGAAGATGTAGGCATCTCAACTCAGCGAAGACTATAAGCCACTTCAAAGTAGTTTTTAGCAGTGTTCAAAAAGCTGTCTGCCAAACAGCCACAGCACTCAAAAAGAGCTGTTGGCTGATCTGTCAAACAGCCGTTTTCCAACAAATTTGCTGTGGCTGTGGACGCAGCTGTACAAGTTTCAACAGCTCAGACTTTCGTTTTCATTTCGAGGCTTCGGCTGAAGCTGTGAAAAACGAACAGCAGCTGTTTAAATTTATAGAGCTGCAGCTCAGCTTCAGAAGAAAAAATCACAACTTCTTTGAACGTTGGTTTTTAGCAATATTCAGATGCACCAAAGAAATCTGAGAAGGGTCTATGTTATGGTCAAAGTTTCTCAGGCTGTACACGATGTTATTCACTCCAATTACCTTGAAAAGAGAAGAACGATTACCGGCAAATAACTACTACTCAAAGCTTTTGGACCTCATCTAGAGAAGAAAAAATTATTTTTCCATCAAGTCAATGACCCAGTGCATATTTGTGTAGTCACTTTGCAACAATCCTTCAATTGGATAACGAATTGCTACGAGTACTCTATTCAGCATACTCTAAAGATTTCACAACTTGCGATTATTTCCTGTTTCCAAATTTGAAAAATTGGCCGGGTGATAAGAGATTTGGATCAAACAAAGGTCTTAAGAAATCTTGTTATATAGTGAGAACAAAAAAAAAACAGAAAGATGCTGTACTTAATGTGTCAAGCTAAAAGGAAAATATGTTGGGAATGTGAATGAATTATATATTGAAAAAAAAAATTTTTCGATTTCAAGATATCACATGATGTGTTTGGAACATGGTCGTGTATATTTAAGCTGGTTTGAGAAATTTATTCATTTTGTTCGTATGCAAAGGGTCTTCCAACAGGGATCTCAGAACTTTTACAACTGAAAGCGGCCATATTGTTGCAGCTAATTCTGTTAAATTGGCTGTCATTTATTCAATCTGTTTCGCTAAATCACGTGAAAATTATAAAATTTTATTTTTCAAAATGGCTGTTTTATACTTCGTCCATAGGTCGATGTCTACCAACTTTCTTTTGGCCAGAATTAGATAATACGGACACCAACGATAAGTGGTTTCAATAGAACGGTGCTACGTACCAAACGGCTCATGTCATATGCTACATTATGCAAGAGCGATTTGAATGCCTGGTCATCTCATAGTAGGCTGTGTGAATTGAACATTTCGGATTGGCGCTATAATATAACATCGTGCCGCTAGAAGCACAACAAGCAAACGAATAAGAGATTTGAAGGATATCTTTAACACACTTTGTTTTACCTAAATTTAAATATGCCTAAAACCTCAGGAGTTTGTGCTTTCCTAAAACTTAATTTCTTAATTTATTATGTCTTTAAATATAACAAATCAATCGTAAAGCAGTTCTGGCCTGAAGAACAGCTCGCGCGTCATCGTAATTATTTCTTACGAGCGATCAGTGTGTATTTTTTATTAAGTGCAAAGTATTTAATAAGATTTTACTAATAGAGGTCATAAAAAAACTCTAGGAGGGGATCTTGGAAAGTCTTACTTCATATCCGAAGGTATAGGACGTTCGCAGCAACCGAACGAAACTCCAACAGATGGGATAACCTGGATCTATGGCTACGTGCCTTTGCAATTTTTGGTGCCATATGAACACAAAGTTCAACAAAAAAAGATTTACAAATAAGTAAACAAATAAATTTAAGGACAGGAAGCGCTTAATGAAAGACCCTTTATATAATAACAAACATGCAAGTATGCTACAGATAAATTATTAAACATGAAATTTTATTTGCCAACTACATACTTTCGCTTTCACATTCCCATACGCAAAAACTTAAATAATTTTTCGTTTTCGCATTCGCTAAACTAAAATCCTCTAACAAACTATAATAATCGATAAAAATCTGTATATTAAAACGTGCTAATATGGAGTTGCTCTTTATTTTTTTCTTTCTCAAAATCATAAAAATTCTCTTCGTTATGAAGATCTTAAAAAAATGAAAAGTGCATCGTGTGTGTGTGTGTGTGTATGTGTGTGTGTGCAGGCTTTTACTAATGCATTACAAAAACAAACAACAAAGAAACTCACCACGCACTTACTCATACATTCGCAAATGTTCCATTATACACCTCAAATCAGTAATAACGAGCTCTGAATGCAGTTGCGATTAGTTTAACGAGGAGGTGCGTAACGACCGGTTGTGGATACGGAAAAAAGCCAACGAAGAAATAAGAAAACAGAAGTTTTCTTTTTAAAATGCTTAAAAAAATATAAGCGGAAGTGCAATGTGACAAAAAAAAATATGTTTAAAAGAGCATAAAATATATTAGAAAATGTAATTAAAGAAAATTTTATGTTTTTTAAAGAGGATGTGACAAAAATAGTTTGTCTATTTAAAATCTACATACATACATACATATGTATGTATATGTTATACATACATATGTACCTATAAAAAAGAAATTATTTGTATCTAGTGCCAAAATTTTTGGTTTTTAGCACACGTCGCTAAACGTTAAACGCCAAACGCGCCTATTCAAACGCGCCCTTTAAAATTCTATTTAACGCGGTTTTGTTTTACTTATTTGCTAAATTCGTTTTATAAATAAATGTTTGTTTTGTTTTATCATTTTCTTTCTGCCTGCCAAGTGAAAAAGAATAAGAAAACCTTTAGAGTCTGGTGCTCAAATAAAATTAATGCAAGTGCACGTGTTTGTTGCTAAAGCCTTTTTTTATTTTTATCTGTCTGAAATAGGCTGCTTAATTTCTTTAGAAATTGAAGTAAATAAAAGAAAAGTACGCGAGTATATTGTCATGTGCTGTTTGCGGCACAAATTGTAAATTAAAAATAAAAATATTAAAACAAGTGCAGTGCCAAGTAATCAGAGTTTAAACGTATAAAAAAAAGTGAAAAATAAAAAATTCATCTTAAAAAAATCGCAGTGCTCTTGCACCGGAAATCGTTATAAGGAAAAATAAGATTTGAAAAGTTTTTCTAAGAATCATCATATGCGAGTACAAATGTAAGAAAACCAAATAACGAAAAAAAAAAATGTTGACATACAAAGGAAGTTTTTGATTAAAATTGTTGTTTTTGGTGGCGTTGTGTGTTTGTTTTATCTTTTATTTTGAAAAGAAAAGTGAAAGAAGTAAATTTTCATTTCATTTATTTTTGAATTGAGACAAAATAATGAAAAAATGAAGAAACAAAAATCTTCTAGACAAGTTTTTCACACAAAGATTTTTTTAAGAGTATCAAAATTAGAAATAAAACCTGAACCATTAAAAAGCGCATACAGAAAATTTTGAAACTATTAAGAGTTCCTAATCAAACTTTAATTTAACCGTAATTTCAGATGAGGAGTTTTTCGCTAAAAAGTAGGACTCAACCTAATTTTGAACCACCTTATTATTATTTGAAGAGTCTGTATCAGTCGATACATCGATTAGGAGCAGGTCTAAAGATCCAACTAACCCAAATACCAACTGGCATCAGATCGTTGAGCATTTTATGTTTATTTCCCAAGTTCAAAAATATCTGAATATCCCTAATACTAATGAATTTTTATGAATAAACGAAATAGTCTTAACAAAGTGCAACAAAAATTATTGAAATCTTATTCAGCCCAATTATGAATTTACCCCAGAAGTTTTTTCTCTTTTCTATCTATTGTTCCCGGGCAAAAATCTTCTTATTCTGAATAGGCGGGGAAACATCTGGATCAGCTGTTTAATGTTTACAATTTATTCTGCACTAACGCAAGAGTTCAGTAACTGAAATTTAATAAAAATTTCATGTTTTCTTTGCCAATAAGAATATTTGTTAATATACTAAATATCTGTTTATGCTGCAATAAAGAATAAAATTAACCATTCACAAGCATGCGGAATAACTTTCATGTTGAGAAAGTGGAACTAAACCTGAGTCTGGTGCAGCGCAAATGGATTAAATTTCCAATGATTGTATATACAAAGGAAATTGCAAATTTTATAAAGTTTTTCTTGTTATCGGTCTTGATAATATCAGAGGGAAACAAATCATCCATTTACGTATTATGTGAACTTAAAGGATGCTGTAAAAATTTAGTGTTTTAGTATTTTTTCTGAAGGCAGAAGCAGTTCATGGGTTTGAAGTACATGTGCGCAGGGGTTGGCTTAAAATGCCTAAAACAAGAGGGAAATATAACATTCCGGTGTTTGCTTAAACTTATCTTTCTTGTTCTAAATAAATGCTTATGATATATGTATCGTTGATTTACAACATTTAAATTTAAATTTGAGTTTTAAATTTTTGCATTAGTTCCCTTCAAAATTTTTGGAATACCTACTTTTTTCCCCAGGAATTTTTTCTCACGGATTAGGAAAATGGGAAAAGTTCCCGGGGAATTGCTATTCATAATTAGGCTGATAGTTTTCGAACGCCAATTAGATCCAGCCAAAAACCGAGAAAGAAATTAAGTAATTAAATTATGTTTTGAAATTAATTAGTTCAAGTTTTCGTATTCAGGCGATGAGTGTGAAAGAATGGTGAATAATTTGGCGGTTATGTTTGATTTGTTCGAACTTGAAATTTTTTGTGTAGTCTGAGTATGTTTATAATCATGGCTATTTAATCGGACAAAAAAATATACGTACGATAGTCAGGAATTTATTCATCATACGCCACTGTATACATACATACATTTGTATATATAAAATGGAATGAAAAATGTGTGTATGTGTGGGTGTTTGATAACATGCTTTGTGTGTGTGTATGTAAATAAAAAAGCCCTGTATATGCACATGTATAGCCGATTAGTTGTCACAATATTTGTATACTCATGCGTATGATTGTAGCTCGTACACACTATAAATGTTAGTTATAATTGTTTGTGCTGCGTAATTTAAAAAATGTGTATAAACATTGTTGTTGTATGCTTATAGTTATACGTATCTGTACTCATTCATAGTTGTTTGACTGCCAATACTCAAAGAGTACTTAAAACGATACTTTTGTCATTCTTCGTGTTGTGTTTAACTTAAAGCAAATTCTTCATACCTTTAGAAATAAACTCGATTTCAGTATGGAATTATTAACTATAATGATTTCTTCAAATCATGGTTATTATTTGCGCCAACTTATTCAACTGATCAGTTGCAGTATTGCATTTTTGAATAATTTTCCCAATAATACATAAGAATGTCCACGTTATTTGAAATTGATGTGATGATTTTTTCTGTTTTCGTGAAAACTTCACATGGAACACTTTTTAGTCGATTATGAATGACTTCGATACCCTCAAAAGAGCTGACTTAAATTTAAATCGCTTAAAAAGTTTGAGGGTAAATTTTTTATTTCGAAAAAGTTACGAGTTCTTTATCTATATAAAAAAAGAATGACTATGTCTAAAAATCGTTACCCCAAAAAATCTTTAAATTTCTTTTAATAAAACAATAAAACTTCTTTATACATATTTAAAAAATTACAGGCAACTTTTTCGGTGAAAAAAATTTCTTACTCAGTAACTGCAAAATATTTATAGGAACCGATCATTTCTGCTTAATGTACAATAAGTTTTGAACTTTTTTTTCTATACAACTTAAACATCTCAATTGTCTTTCCTTTTGCTGCAGGTACGACTTAACATTAAAGACCAACATCAACATGATTTAAAACGCTAAGAGTAAAAAAAAGAGGAATCCTTTTTTTCAAAATCCACATTGGAAAAACAGCTGCAAATACATAAAAAAAAATGTTCTCGCCATTAACAAAAACAAAACAAAAACCTTTAAGGGCCTTTAACCAACCCTTTAACCTACAGCTAAGTCTGATGAGTATCACATGTAGTCTCCTTGTACTCAGCTGGCAGGCAACACCCTCACATACCAAAGATTTAATGCATCAACGTGTACGACAGCAACAGCAACAGCAACAATATTATCGCCAACCAGTAGATTTGCTGCGGCATTACGGCTTAAAAGCAAGCGTAAATAATGCCACAACACACTATCAAGATTTCGAAACGAGTGTGGTATCGTGGACGGGCGCCAAATTAACAAACTCACCGGTCACACTCTTATCGCCGCAATCAGCTCAGACAGAAATGTTTCACCAAAGGCTGGAGCATTTGAAACAAGATGAACAAGAATTTCAAAGGCAAGAAGAAAAACTGCCTCAAAATCAGCCTCATCGCCATCAATTCGGCAACAAGAGACGCAAAACTAAAAGTGGTTTATTGATTGAAAGCAATATTGAAATGGATTATTCCGAATTGCCACAATCGTCTATGACAACAAGTAAAGAGTACGAGGCCGAAGCACTGGCCGCCACATCAACAACAACATTCAATAAGCAAGAGCGCAAGCGTAATAGACAACAAATGCAGCGCAGGCGTAATGGCCGCAATGGCTTGGGATCAGGTGTAGGTGGAGGAGGAGGAGGAGGAGGAGGAGGTGGTGATGGTACTGCTGCTGCTGTGGGACTCGGTGGCGGTCAACGTCAGAAATTACAACGCAACGGTAAGTTTCCGTTTTAAGTCATAAAATAAATTGTTTGTAAAAAGGTTTTTTTTTGCTAACTGGAATTTGTAAAGATTGTTTTTGTTCCTGCTTTAATGTTTCTTATACTTTTTTGTTTGTTTGACAAATATGGTGTTGTTACTGAGGAGAGTTACAGTAGAATTAGTTTCCTGCTTAAACAAAAACAAAAAAAAAAAAAACAAATCGATTGTCGTCTATTCCAGTCCAAAGCATCCATCCATCCATCGATCCATCCATATGAACCAGCAGCCATATACGGTTTCGCTAGCAGATCAGCTTTCAATGTTACTTTTTAAAACGGGCAGACAAACTGTGTTTTTTCTTCTTCTTAAGATGATCATCATGGTCATTGTCTTCATTATCAGCATACAAACATGGTTTGTTGCAAATATTTTGCAGTTAAGAAGCATCTTATTGCATGATCAATTGTCTTTCTAGTTATTAGAAAACATTGAACCATGTTGCACAGAAAGGCATAAGTTTGTATGGTCTATAAGCTTGAAAATATATATATGTTTCTACGTAAACACAAGTTTATAAATATGTTTGTATGAACATCTATTTTATATTTTTGCTATATTTAGTTTAAAAGCAAGCAAACATAGACATCTCTGCTGTTGGGTTGAAAGACCTTATCTCGCTTATTGCCATAATGATCACACACACACAAACACTAACTTGCTGATCATCTTTCCTACGATGAGAAAGTTTTCAGTTTTTTCTTTCACTCAATAATGACAAGAATTTTCTATTTTATTTCAACTTAAAATTATGTCTAGATAAATAATAATGGTCACTAGAAATTTATGTGCGAGTTTCCTTTAAGTCTATGAGAATTTGTTGTTTGTTGCTACCACAGGATGGCGGAGATTTTGTTTTATGATTACCAAATTAAGAAATTCCTGCTGCAATTAATTTTGGAAATAAAATTAGATTTCAGTGCTTTTTGGTAGATCCTTACAATAAAAAAAGCGCAAGGTATTTTCACTACAGTTTGTGAAGAAATTTTTTGCAAAAATTTATTTATAAAAAAATTAAAAAAAAAATAAGGTTTTTATGTGAATTCATAATTTACATTATTATATTTTACCTAAAATTTATAGAATTATTTCTTTGAAATATTGTTGAAAATCTCTTAGAAAATTCCAAGTATTTAAAATTGCAATCATGTGCAATGGCAGGCAGTATACCCAAGGTACATTAAATTTAGGTACTCGCAACCTGCAACTCTGCGCGGGTTGCGGGGCCGGGAAATAGTTGCTGATAAGTCAGCAACAATTCGTGCCATAACCGCCAAAACAGCTTAAGCGACATAGTTTTCGATCTTAATTTTTTGACGAAAATCAATTGCTGACGATCGTAGATAATCGGTTTCCGAAAAAAAAGAAGTTCAAAATATATGTCACTTAAGCTTTTTTTTTGGTGGTTATGGCTCGAATCGGCGCCTTGGAGGCCAAAATTGTTGGTGTTTTCGTGACAATGCTCGAAAAAGTGGCTCAGAATTAGACCCCAAGAACGCGCTTCCTCATCGCAGCTGTAATGAATGGCCAAATTTCCAAATTTTAAATCATGTACATATTTATCTATCAAAAAAAATCTGTTTTCATTAAAGTTAAATTGTTTGTGTTATTTTTTACAATTTAAAGTTCTATCGGTCTTAAAAGAATATGTACTTTGAAAAATCATACCTTATTACATATGTGAGATAAATTTATTATTATTCTTATTTCATTTTAAAATTCTAAAGTTTCAGACCTTCGCTCTGAACAAAAAAACTTTTCGAAACATTAAATTGTAATATAAAAAAAAGTTGTTACATTTACGAGTTCGTTTTAAGAATGTCACTTAAAGAAAAGACTGTATTATGTTTAAAACTGCTTTAAATTTCCAAAGAAAATCTTGCTAACAGACTGGCATTCGTTCTTTCATGCATATGAGTACGAATGTGGAAGAAAGGAAACATGATTCTGTGTTAATTGCCCATTTTTGAAAGTATTTGTTGCAACAACTATTACAAAGGCATTGTGTTTTTATACACACAGTTTGTCAAGTAAGTGTTTGCATGAAAAAAAAAACAAAATGGGAACTACCCATTGATTACATAAAAAGTACAGACAGATTTTACTGCAAAAAAAAACAAGTTGATATTTGAAGTCCATGGAGCAGATGCCTCAAAATACACATACTCTGACCCTTGCATTTGAAAGCACATACAATTTGTTTTTGTTTCTTTGCAAAGTAAGCAGCAAGCATTGTTATCGCGGAGACCTGATTGGCTGTTGTGGTCTCGTCGATGTGAAAGTACAGATGTTTTGTGTAAGCTCGCACGCTGTGAATATAGCTTGGACGTAGCTGCCATAGATATCTCAGTCATAAAAATATCACATTTATCAGCACGTACTGCATTAAAATTCACAAGACATTCTATAGTAAATCAAATAATTTTTTTTCTTATGATGATGATGCCATGCTGAACATTGAACATTGAACAAAAATAAATTTTTTAGTTCTTAGGCTTTCTTGCTTCGTCTTATTTAACTGGATGTAAGTGCAGGTTTTGCTATCAATGATGAAAATAAGACTAAGCAGCTCCTCCTAGCTTTGGAAGAAATTCAGTAGCTCTTCCGAAGTCGAATCCCTGCAGAAGGTTGTGTGATAGATAGATAAATATCGGAACTTCTAATTATTCCTCTTAACTTTCTTTCTTTCTTAGCGTTTTCTGAAAAAAGTGATTTTTTTTTATATAACGTCATTATTTTTGACTATTCCTTCCTAATAAATATTTCGAGTCTTACTGAACAAATAATTTATATCTTTCCCTTTGAAAGTGCCCTATTTTGTGAAAAGAAAATGCCATTGATATCAAGAATTTCTTAGTAATGTAGGCCATGAATCGCCGCCCTCAGGGCGAATTTGGAATTTTAGCAGAAATGTAATAAAAATACAATTTATTGTTTGTGTTATAAGATTTTGCCTCCGTCGAAGGCAACGTGCAACATGCAACCAGATGAAAATCGCAAAAAGTAAAAAAAGAAACCAAAATGTCCGGTATCGAAAGTTATGTTTTACATACTTTACATATTCATACCCCCAACAGCACACTTTGTTTGTCTATCTATTAATTTACGAAATTTGAAAGGAAACTTTCACTAGGGCAATTTTAATACCAACATCGATTGAAAAAGCTGCCCTATATCTTTTTTTTTCATTAAGCAAATATTTCCTTGACAAACTGTATTGTTCTTACTTGCATTCGTGTTGCATTATGCCATGTTGTTTGATGAAGTTGCTGTTGTTGTTATTGTTATTCCTTTTCACAAAAGACAAAAGAAAAATTTTCAACAACAAACCTTAAGTTGCCAACAAATAATAAGATGAAAAAAAAGAAGGCTGGCAATGCTTTTTTATTTTATTTTTATTTTTTTGTTGCTGTAACTTTATTCATGTAACAAATACAAAATAAATGAGTGTTTGTATTTTATTATTATTTTGTTTTTGTACATCTTGCCAAACAATAGGGCGGTTACTTATAAGATGCGATCCCATTCTATTCTTTTTTATGGCACTGTGAATGCAAGTCCGTGTGTGTTTGCTTGTGTGTGTGTCCGTCTGGCGGCCTATTGAAAGATAATGAAGGTTCATAAATATGGACACGCGCTAATAACAACACATGTTTGTTTGCTGGTGCTGCAGCATTGAAAAAATTACAATAATTTTTTATGCCTGTACACTTAATGGGTAAAAGGATAAGCAGCTGAAGCTATTGTTAAAAGTATACAAAATAAGTGAAACAAATTCCTTAAATGTCTTTATTAGTTTCAGGAAATGATGGTAGGGAATATGTGAGAGAAAAAAAGAGATTAAAAAAAAACATTTAGGGTAGTCATACAAAAGTTTAACCAACTGAAGTGAAAATTTTCGATTACAATTGCTGGGAATTTTTTTTTATTAAACAAGATTTGTGGCTTGAAAATGTTTGTAATAAATTCTATTTTTTCTTTTACTCTATCAACAATTTATCAACATTTTATTTTGTATTAAATTTCATTTAATTTCTTCAATTTAATGAAAAGGCATTAAATAAAAGTTTAACTCCAACTTCTCTGCCAACATGACAACTTTACACATGTAATAAACAACACAATCAACTTGTTAATTGGCGTTTGACACCAGATGAAAAGATAAATATCTCTCTGAGCATTTCACTGCTATTGCTTGTTTGTCTTCTTTATTTGCAAGAAATATCTGGCTGAAAGTTTTTAGGAAACAATTTTTTTTTCTATTTAGAAAATCTAAACTGAACTGAAAGATCTTAGACGAATGATAAGTACGAAGATGATGGCAAAACAAAAAAAGAAATTTTAAATATTAATTAATGTTTATGTGATGATAATAAAATTAAAAAATAATTTCTTGTGATTGTTATAAATTTTGGGGCTCTAGTAAGGGAAATGTGTGGCAAAGTGTCCATTAAAAGCTGATTTTGGGAATTTCTCTCCCTGCTGTTTTTGAAGTCTTCAGATAATCGTTACTAAGTTTTCGATTTAATGAGTTTTTAATATTTCAGATATTGAAAAGCGTTCAATAACTTAAATGTTTTAATGGTTTTCGTTTGACACCATTTATAGAAAGATTTGTATATTTATTTATGTGCTTGCATCGTAGCATATGCAAGACCATTTGTACAAGATTGTGAATTGGGCAAATGTTTGCTTTAGAGTTATTTACAAACTTTGCAATACTATTGAAAAGTGCGAAGTTGTCAACCGCAATAATAATGTTTACAGGCTGGTTTCTTTTATAGATGTTAAACTTTAGAATCTAAAGTCATTCTATTTACATATATAAGAAAAACCCAAGTTTGCTTGTTTGACATTCACCCCCTCATACAAAAAAATTTATTTGTATTTCAAATGAGCTTTAGTGAAGATTTGCATTGAAATTTTGCTTTAACGCGCACTTCAAGCTCAAGTTATTTTTTTTTCATAAGGGGAATATTCTGTAATGTATTAAGAATTTTCGCTTATTTTGCTGGTTAAGCACCGTTCATATCCTTTCCGTTCCTGCTTAAGGAACTCATTCATCTGATAAATGAAATTAATCGATGTTGCAAATAATCAAATGATTTATATATAAATGAAACTTCTTTTATGCATTAATAATTACTCGTACATAAGTACACTAGTTTGCCATTTAAAAGTTCACATGTAAATTTTTCATGCCTATTTGTATGTCACAAATCAAAATTTGTTACAAAATACCTCCAAAGGAAATACATATGTTGCAAATAAATGTTGTTCTCATGTCAGAGTTACACATTACTTACAGATGAGCAGAGTGTGTGTGTGTTTCAGTTTAACGCATAACTGTCAATGTCAAAATGTAATGTTGTTAGCTGTCATCATAAAAATCAAACATTAGATTGCAACATTTGTTGTTTACATTGGCTTTTGACAGACATAAAAGTTATTTCTCTAGATCTGAAAGAGCAGATAGCAATAATCATACACACACATGTACAAAAAGGAAAAGAAATAAATGCTAATTGTAGTAGATAGTAAAACAAGGAGGAGTTAGTTAAAACATAAAATAAACAAGAAAACTACAGCTTATGGTAAAATAAAATAATAAAAAAATGTGGAAGAAACATTTTATATATTAAGTTAAAAAGCCAGGCATAGGAGGGCGATCCCAAAATTATGCATAAGGGAGGAACTATCTGGCCACCGCCAACTGAAGTGCAATGAATTCCTGAATAGAAAGATACTAGTGCAGCTAGCAGCTAGAAAGTGTAGGAATTTAGTACTTACATCTGGTACTACGGGAATCTGAACGATACGAAGACTTTGTCCAGGACTAGCTAATGATGAGAAATCTTCGGCTATCGATCAGGTTTTTGCTGTGATTTAAACCAAAGCCTTGAGAAGAGGCATATTAATTTATTGATTATTATCATAATCTAATTATCATATCTATTTGTCTTTCCTGAGGTCTAGAAAATAGTATGAGCCTGTCAACAGAATACAGTTGTTTTCGACAAAGGCAATACAAGCCCAAAATTTTTGGTATTACATGGACACAACGTAGGTGTTGAAGACTGGAATAAGGGTGATTGTCTCTTGGAGCAGTGTCGTGTTGCTACTTAACGTTGCCCAGTGAAAAGAGAGCACACATAAAATTAGGCCTTAAAGAGAGCGCCCATTAGATATGGCCGTTGTGCCCGATTCTAACGGTAATCGTTTCCATATCTTCCTAAAATTGTGTATTAGCTCCGTCTAAGGATATTTGTGGTCCGCATGCTGCTTTGAAAAATTATGCCCTTTTACAGAAATTTCATTTGTCTAAGCATGCTTTTCAATCCTTGGCATCAAATTACCTTGTTGTCCAACTGATCAGCTGTTTCACAAAATGGCGAGACTTATTTTACACTCATGATCAAAAATTTGCTTGCGTACAAATTATACATAATTCTTTCCGCCAAAAAAACCGACTTCAATGCAAAGAAGATAAGAAGAAGTACGTGAAATATAAAATTAAATATTAATGGGCGTGTCTCCGCCCATTTTTTAAATGCAAGATTGTGTGTTTTTCAGAGCTCAGGGTGAGTTTCAAGTCTTGCAAAAATCGGTAAAGTAGATCCACTTAAAATAAAATATTAAATTTTAATGGGCGTGACTCCTCCCATTATTATTGAATGGAGGATTGTGTCGATTTTAGAGCTCAAGGTGCGTGGTAAGTTTCGTAAAAATCGGTTGAGTACTACCGCCTGAAATATTATAATAAATTTTGTAAATTAAATTAAATTTTTGTAATTTAAATTTGTAATTACAAGAACCAAAGAATATCATAAAATTAAATTAAAAAATTGTGGGCTTGTCCCCGCCCACTTTTTACAATGAGAAGCTATACCCTCTCAGACAACAAAAAAACTTTTACAATCGGTCTAAAATGTAGCGAGTTATGAAGTAGCACCCGCAAAAAAAATAGAGACGAATTGGTAACCTCCTCCTTTTTTTGAAGTCGGTTAAAAATACAGAACCACTATAGTTGCGCTACTTTTTTGTTTTCTAATGGAGGGTGTTACTACGGCTCTTCCCCTCAGCCGTTCTTCATGCGCAAAGGTAAAAATATGGTAAATATGATTTTTTTTCTCATTTAATTCTCAGACTGTTTTCGTATAGGTATGCACTTATGCACATATCAAATTAAAGTTTCCAAGCATTTTACCTTAAATATTTTCATTAAAAACAAAAACTCGAAAATTAAGCCTGATAAACTTTTTATTATCAGTTTTATTTAACATTTTTATTGACTGAAGAAATAAACAAACAAAAAAAATCAATATAAACAAGTTTTTATTCGCCAAACATTGAAGATGCCACAAGCAACACCAGCCACAGTCAACATCAATGAAGTTCAAATATCATAAAGAAAAGAGTAAATAATGACAATAAAAATAAACCCAAAGTAAACAAATACGAGTAGAAAATAAAAAACAAGCTCCTCTTTATTTTGTTTACATTCCAACATTATCGAAGAATTCGTCGTCATCGTTGCATTCATTATTTTAAGCGTTGAAGTGTAAATGATGACCACGATTATCGTTATGATGATAAAAAAACACAATATTTTCTGAAGCCCATATTGATAAGCTTTACAAGTTACTAAACAAATGAATTCCTCCTGCGCAGCAATTACTCATTATTCACTTGTTGATGAAGCTCACGAAACACTTGGAATCAAATTTCTTGTTTGACTGCGTGCTTGTCTGTTTTTTTTCACTCCCTTCCAGTGTTTCCATAGTTAGGGCTAATTCTAAGAGTGCCTTGAAAGTTCAGGAGTTGAAGTGTTTTGTGAATGTTTTTGTTCAATTGTTGGCAAGATTCCAGATTTTGTTTTTATAAAAGCAGACATGGATTTGAAAAGATAACAAGGCTTGTACAGAGAAAACAAAATTATTTTTTTCATCTTTGGGAATTTTGTTCTCACAGTTGGTTGCTGTACAAATGAAGAAATTGAGAAGAAGGAGAATTTTCAATAGAGCATGATATTAAAAAAAAAGAAAAATAGAAAACCATAGGGGACCGCAGAAGTAAATATGTATGTATTTAAAGGCCTATAACTAGTGCGCAGCAAAAATTACGTTTTTTTTTCGAGCATTTTCATAAGGGAGACAAGCCTGGTAAAAAAAGACAATCCCAAGAAGTCATGAGAATGTAGAATTTGCGATTCGAAAGTACATATCGATGGCTTAATATAAGAACGGCGGAACTCAAATTTTCGATATTTAATAGGAGAAGCAAAAAACTGAAGAAAAACTAAAGCATTTACATGCAGAAATAATTTTTTAAGTGTCCATTAATCCTAGATTTTTAACTGCAACGTACTAAGGTCTTCAAAAAGGATGCAATTATACGTTATCTCCCAGAAAACGTTAAAAACGGGATTTCGAACAAAATTGAGATACGCCCTTTTTATATTAAGCCATTTTTTTTTTTCAAAAAAAAAATAATATACATACACATATTAATTAATTTAGCGATACAAAGCGATACGAACTTTAGCCTGATCAAATCATAAATATTTAAATCATATTCATTTATACATATAATGATAAATAAGAGAAAATTGATTATGATAGAACAATGAAAGATTTCATTTATAGAATGTAAGTTTCCAGTTTATTGATGAAAATCTTCATTACCTTAATGAAATACATTAAATGAAAGCGTTTGCTTGTCTGAATGACTCTAGCCTGCAGTATAAACCAATGACCCCAGTTATCATTATTAACTAGACGGTAGTTTAAATTATAGTTTGAAATGTGGGCTAGATTATAGCCTTAACGACAGACAGAACTACAAAATAATTCGCAGCACCTCTCTCTTTTGTTTGTTTTCACTTTATTCAATGTTTGAAGGCCGCTGCTGCCCTTCAACATTAATGATGCAACTGTGCTGTTGCATCTTAAATATCAACAAAACAGCCTGCAGCAGACCATGACAATTTCAAAACATTTCAAAAGTTTAGACGTTCTTATTTCAAACATTTCATTGACAACTCAAACTGAAACCAGAAAATAGAAAAAAAAAATAAAAACAACTTTCTTGGTCATTTGAAAAATCTTGGAAAAAATAACCAATAAAACAACAATAAATTAAAGCTAAAGAATTTTACAGCAGACAAAAAAAAAGATAAAAGTAAGTAAAAGTAAGTTACATAAAACGTTTTTAATGATCTTGATAAAAATTATGGACTGTTTGTTATGCCAGAATTGAAAAAAAAAACGATCAATGATTGGCAGTTTATACATTTTTAATTAGAGCTTACAACTTTTTTAATGAAAACAATTTTGAAACATAATATTATAGATAAAAAAAATTTATAAACTGTATTTTATTAAAAATACGAATAATTGCAAGCATGACAAACTTTAGGCTTAAAGAGATTTTATCAAATCTTTTGTGTGTTTCGTGGTATTACGTGTTTAATGAGAGCACTTGTTTAAAATACTTATGTATCTCTTTTAAACAGCTAATATCCTTTTGATGTCTTTAATGATTAATAGATGGCAATATGTATGATTTTCCCCAAAGACGACAAATGACATCATTTAATGATTTTGGTTGTTTCTTTTTGTGACGCTTCGAATTTTGCTTTTCCCATGTTTAATATCAACATCATCATTTATTTTACACCCCAACTTTTTCCTTTTTGATTTTTAATTAATGACTGCGTCTGGTTGAATAAACAGACATAAATTTATTTCGGCTGTGCAACAGCGAAAGCAAAAAAAAAAAACGCAAAACAACGACTGAGTGAGTGCCCAGGAACTCCCAATGAAGTTTTTAAACATTTTAGTTATACATAAAAATTATACCAAATTAGGGAAAATAAGGGGAGGGGGAGTCTAGAAGGAACTTGATTTTAAAAATATACTACATATTTATTTATTTATTTGATTTTATTTCGATTCTGTAGAAAAATCATTTTTTTTTAATTCAAATTGCTGCCAAAACAACCAGTAAAAAATTCTTAGTCCATAAAAAAATCAAGTAAACACCTGCTTGATGTACAAGTTTTGAGAATATATATTTTTTTCATTTGCCTTTTTATAAAGGCAAATAAAAACATAAGACTGGCCCCTATTTAAGCAAAATATATTTCTATGAAAATTCGGTGTATCCAAAAACTCGGTACATATCACGGCATTCGCTTTTGAACAAAATTTTGATACATAGTTTGCAATTTTATTTCATATCAAATGTTTGTCATCTGACAGCATATTTTAATTTAAACATTTCAAAACAAGATTTGTTTTTGTGAACTTGTGCATATTCACCCCTATGGTGAATATATTTCCCCTCGAAATATTTCCCTTTTCCCTAAAGTTGAAAACGCGCATGTTTCCACGTGAAAAAACTCACATGTTCGAAAAAAATATGGCATCACCGATTTTTATTTCCGTTTGTTTTCCCCCAAAATTGTACGTTTTTTCACCAACGTTTCTTGTTGTTTTTTAAAATAGTTTTTAATTGTTTGATTTTAAAAGGACTGGAAATCCATGAATTTATTTGCTTTCTTTTTTGGGTTCCTTACACCGGACCGGAAATTTTCTCAGAATATATAAAATTTTGGCCGCTACAACAACAAATATATGTCAGTTAAAAATTAAAGGGTGTTCTAAGGCGAGCAATGAAGTTAGTGTATTTTTCTGCACACTGCGCCATTTAACACTGAAATTTAAAGAACCAAAATTAAAGGGTACTCGACCAGTCAATGTAATTTTGCCAACTTGTTGTGTCTTGGAAACCGAAAAAGGCAAAACTTTTGAAATTTTAAAAATAAGCGCCAAAAGTTGAAAAAACCGCTGAAACTACAATAAATCGCCAAAACTAAAAAAATCCCTAAAATTAAAATGATTAGCAAATGAATTCAGTAAAGTGCGGCTTTGACTCGCGCACGAAGGGTTCCGTACGTTGGGCTTTGAGCATTTTTTTAATGGTGTTTTTTCGTTTTTTCAGCTGAAATAATTGTTTTTTGTTTTTTTCGATTTTTCTCGTTTTGGCAATTTTTTTAATTTTGGCGATTTTTTTTTATTTTGGAGATTTTTTCATTTTGGCGATTTTTTTCATTTTGGCGATTTTTTCATTTTGGCGATTTTTTTCATTTTGGCGTTTTTTTCATTTTGGCGACTTTTTTTTCATTTTGGTGATTTTTCCGGTTTTTCGCAATTTATTTTCGATTTAGAAATTTTTTTAATTTGGTGCTTTTTTTCGTTTTGGCGATTTTTTTTATTTTGGCGATTTTTTTTCGGTTTGGCGATTTTATAATTTTGGAATTTTTTTGTTTTACCGTTTTTGAAAATTTCAAGAAGTTTGCTCTTACGGTTTTCAAGATACAGCAAGTTATCAAAATTACATAGTCAAAATTACATTTACTGATGGTACACGCTCTAATTAAATTTTTTTAAATTTTAGTGTTAATTGTTGTTGTCTGAGGGTGGCGTTGGCTGAAGTAGTTAGCACGTTGACTACAAAACCAAAGGTCCTGGGTTCAATCCCTGTATCCGACAGTCGTTAAATAACAACACCACGCATTTTTCTGATGTGCATTAGTGTCCCTTTGTGTCAGTTGTTGTAGGAAAGTTCAAGTGATGAAGGCATAGTCACTGGTCACTGAACTATACCGACTTCAGCAGATACTAATCCTTATGTAAAATCAGAGCGCCCTCCTTCGTTGTGTAGCAAAATCATAGGCGAAGTAAAATAATCAATAAAATGGCTACAAGACACAGCTTCAAAAAAAAAAATTAATACGCCTCATTTAACATCAGAGAGGTTCAACACTGCATTATTAAAAACGTGCGAAAAAGCAGAGTTGTAAAAGAATGAAGCTTTCCTCTATCTCTTCCTTAACCACCTGTCTTCTCTCTCACTATCCCTTTCCTAAAGAAGGTAGCACCTAGTAATAGTAGTAGGCATTAATTGCCTGAGTGTTACTTCTATTTAAAAAAAAAAAAAAAAAAAATACACTAACTTTACAAATTTCAAGTGCATATACATACATACAATTGTATGTATGTATATTACATGGGATTTTAGCATTTTTCGTTCCTCGTTTTGGAACTCTCTTGTATTTGTTGTTGTAGCGGCCAAGGGTCTACACACTCTGTCCAAATTTCAGGTCCGTAGCTCAGACGGACAGTGTAGCGAAAACAATAATAGGGTTTCTTTTCACCTTTGGTATACAAAACCCTAAAAACCGAAAAAATCGCTAAAAACGAAAAGAAAAGCCAGGGCTAAAAAAATCGCTAAGATTAACAAAAAAAGCCAAAAACAAAAAAAGCTCAAAAACAAACAAAAAATCGCCATAAACCGAAAAAAACTTATCGTGTATATACTTAAAATTAAAAAAAAATTCTACATCATCTTACCTGATTCGATTATATAGGCTAAAGTTCGTATAGTAGTATTACACATTGGCAATTTCACAAAATATCACGTACGATGTCACGCACGTTGACCAATCAATTAAATTTGTATTTAAGATCAATGCGGTTAGATTTTTCCTTATATTTTTACCACAGGTAGAGTTACTTACGCTGCTCAAAAGTACATATAGATCAGCTACGTCCAAACACACATATGTACAGTGATATTTGTATTTGAGGTAAACAGCTTAGAAAGCTCTTAAATTTGTTCTTGTTTCTTTGCAAAGTGAGAGCAAGCATTGGTGTCTGCTGTGATGTTGTTGTGGATGTTGTAGTCTCGTCGGTGTGAAAGCACAAAATGCTCTTCATAAATGTTTGCACATTGTGCATATGGATATAGATATAAAGAAAATTTTGAATTTTATCTGAAATACAAGCTTAATTCTGTGGAATTGCCCATATGTGACAGCGCATAGAGAAAGGGATAAAAAAATCTGTTTTCACTTTTTTTTTGATGTGGACAACATCTGAGCATCGAATGAGACCGATCCCATGCCCCAAAAGTGTACCCTCCCAGAGATATGCGCGTTTTATGAAATTGAAGTCGACGATTCTAAGGTTATGTGGAAAAATGTTCGTACTAACAGAGTGATATTCACGATTTAAAAGAATTATAAATGAGTATTTATTATAATTCACAATTAATAATTTCAGAAAATAAACCTGGATTCGAAAAAACGCGATCAAAATTGATATCGAACTCATGGAAACAGCGCGCTAGGTAGAAAACAGTAAAAATCAACTACACAAAACAAGAGGTAGGGACGATCTACGCGCGTTTTCAAGGTTGACTAACACGTTTCTGGCGTCAGGAGATGTGTCGCTTTCAAATGAGACCAATACCAGCACGCTCAGTGATGGTACACCAAAGATACACGTATTTAAATCTTTAAAATGGCTCTCCTGAACAAAACCGGTTTTTACCCTTGGGTCCCTTTCTATTTTACGCGTCACATATGTAGTGTCCTACGAAACCCTTCTTGTGCGAGTCAAAGTTGAACCTTACTGATTTTTTTTCCTATGATAAAACTGTTCTTAAGCTCCACCACGCACTGAACTTGCACTGTTTTTAAATATTCTACTTTATTTAAGACAGCCGGCCATAACTTTTTTTCTTGATCTTTTGAAGTTATTTCCATATAAAATTTCTTAAATTGAAATAACAAAAATATCAAATGACCGCCGATTAACGGCGTATCTCTACTATGAGCTGGTTTAATATATTGCATTTAGTGGAACCTTATTCAGAACAAAAACAAATTTTTTTTTTGAAACAGCTGCTTTCAAATGATTTTAGTTGAGAAACACATCTGTTGGAAGTAAAATTAAAACCGAAATGAAAATTTACATATTTTTATTTTTTTTTGTTCTTTTCGCCTGACAATTAAACGTTAAAACAATCAATTTGTCATTAGAGATTTCGTTCGAAATATATGTACAATAAAAAATGTATGTATGAAAAATACATTTCTAAAAACATTCTGTGAATTTTTCTAAAATCGTGACCAATAAAAATTAAATACTATCAATAAATTTCAAATCATGTTAAGATATCGAAACAACATTTTTCTTTTAGATTCGTTAGCAAATGAATGAATTTTTCAACGGACAATGGAAACTCTTATACAAATGCTCTAGTCTAGTCTTGCATCTAATTGACTGTTAAAGAAAAAACAAAATAAGAATCAATTTGTTTTGCCCCAGAGTTAAAACAACAAAAGCTTCCCTTTTGTAGTAAATTTTTGAAAAAATCTACATAAAAATACCAAAAAAAAGTTGTAGTAATTTATTTATTCTTGTTGGTCTTTTGTGTTTATTTTGAATTTTTTTCTTTAAATTCGTATGAATCAACAACTTTATTTATTTATTTTTTTTTTATTTTGTTAATGTTTAAGGCACAATGTTTCTTTTCTATTCACTAGTGTGCATTTGCATCTTAAAGTCATTCATTATTAATGCAACTGCATACAATTCTGAATGCAACATGTCATAAAATTAAATTTTATGTTGTAGGGAAGGAAGATTGTTTTGTTGATGTTGGGTTTGTTTTTTTGGTCAAATTGTTTAAACAAATCTTTGATGTTTTAATTTAATGTGTTTTTTTTTCTTAACTTAGAGATGAATATAAAATTATCTGAATTAATAAATTATTGGACAGCTTTTTTTTCGTTAAAAATTTGCTTTTGAAACATGAACTTCTTTAAAATTAAATTCATGTAATGCAAGTGAATTTTTAAGAGAAGTAAATTTTAATAAAATTTGATTTATTAAATTAAAAAATTTGTGACCACTTTCTTAGGTCTTTGCTCTTATTGGCTCCTTGCTTTCGAAACCACAGTTTCTACTTTCGAAACTACAGTTCTGTTCCTCTAATATATTTATTTTAAATATCTTACTAGGTAATAATTCAGGTACAAACATAAAATAAATTTGTTATAGTTTTATTTACAAACTGTTATACATGAATATAAAAATGTTTAAGAGCTTAAACGTATAATTTTCTTTCGGAAATGTTTTAGTCCGAAATATCAAATTTGAAAATTGCCGCTAAGATTTCTATGTTTTTCCAACTTTTTTGAAAACTGTTATATTCAAAAAGTGTTATACAAACTGTTAAAATGTATGCTAAATCCTTTAAATGAATTTTTAATGTAAACAAAACTAAAACCCGGTCAACATTTTATAAGTGTTATACTTAGTATCTGTTATACTCATAAAATTCCACTTTTAAGCAATTATCTACCGGAAATGCTATTTTTGGCCAACAATTTGAAATTTTCCTCTAACATTTTTATGCTTTTTCACAACTATTTATAAATACTCAAAAAGTGTTATACAAACTGTTATAACAAATGCTAAGGCACTTAATGCGTTTTTCAAATAAAAAATAAAATGGTATACAAATTTTGTAAGTGTTATACTCAGTAACTGTTATACTCATAAAACTCCAATTTCAAGCAATTACGAGTATCTAACGGAAATGAAACTAGTGCCTGCACCATATTTGGCAATAATTTAAAACTTTCCGCTAAAATGTTTATGCTTTTTCCATGAAAACTGTTATACTCAAAATGTGCTATACAAACTGTAATAAGAAATGCTAAAGGCAATTAATGCGTTTTTAATATAAAAACTAAAAAGCGATAACGATTTTATAAGTCTTATACTTAGTAACTTTTATACCCATAAAACTAAATTTTTAAGCAATCAACTAATGGAAATAACAAATTTTTCCACCCCGTATTTGCCAACCAACAATTTGAAACTTTCCTCTAAAATTTTTACGCTTTTTCCAACTTTTTATAAAAATTGTTATACACAAAAAGTGTTATACAAACTGTTATAAGAAATGCTAAAGACAATTAATAAGTTGTTAATATAAACAAAAACGTCATTTTTAGGCTTCTTCCAACTTTTTATACAAACTGTTATACTCAAAAAATGTTATACAAACTGTTATAATAAATGCTAAAGCCAATCAATAAGGTTTTATTATAAAAAAAACTAAAAAGCAATACAAATGTTGTAAGTGTTATACTCAGTAACTGTTATACTCATAAAATTCCATTTTAAAACAATTATCTCATGGAAATGAAATTTTTTGCCACCCTCTTTATGCCAAAAACGTTGCAATTTATTTATTAAGATTAAATAATTGTGATATTATAAATTTATGTGAACTCCAAGCCAGTTTTTGCAGTACTTTTCCTTGTGTTTTTCCTTTATTTGTCGTTATTTTTGTATCTCATAAATCGTGATAATTATCATTTTTTATTATATTCTCTTTTTATTTAACTTGACTTGAATGCTTATGGTTTTCGTTTATTCCTGCCTGTAAATAAAAATGTTCTTGTACCGACAAATATTGAGTGTCTTATAAGCGTAAAGTTGGGGTCGAAGTTGTGCTTGGCTGCCTGGTGTTGTTGTTTGTTTTTTCAAAGAATTTTGAGTAGTTTTTCCTAATGGCGCAGTATAAAAATCGTGATTGCTGTTTGACACTTCTTATTAAATTATTATTTTTGCTTACAAATTTTTTGGGTTAAATATTCCGGCAAAGTAAAATATTTTGAATATTAAATAGTAAATACAAAAAAAAATATTTGTAAAAGAATAAAAAAAATTACTAATGGCCTGTTTGTTTAACGATGTCGGGTGTATAGGTTTGTTCGACAAAAAATAAATAAAAAATTTTACTTTTTTCTTGTTTGGCAGTTCTCAATGGTTTAATGCAACAAGTTCTTGTAATTAAAGCGTTTAATTTAAAATGTAAAAATGTCACCTCCAAAACTTAATAGTTTTAATAGTATTTTTTATTATTTTTTATATTTAACACTTAATTTTGCCAATTAATTTATTAAAGTTTGCGGTGGCATTAATTGCCTCGATATCAAGTGGCATTTTTTATTGCCAGCAATTCAATTTTGCCAAATAAATTGTAGTGTAAAGCATAAAAAATTGTTATTAATCAAATACGAAAATAACAATAATGGACAATGAAAAGGAAACCACACACAGAAATTGAAAGCGATTGTAACAAAGATATGACCAAATGGGCAGTTTTACACCTGCATGACTGATAATTTAAAATTTACTAGATATTGGTAGAAAAAAAGTTTATAAATTCAAGCATGTACAACTATTAATGAGTACAAGAGATTTAATTAATCTTTTAATAATATAGAATACTTAAAGTATTACGCCGGTATTCATAAACAATTATTAAACTTAAGGTTGGCTTCAAGCACGAATTTTTTATTTAAAAAAACGGGTTTGAAAAATGCTTTAACTTTAGCAATCTTTTATAAATACTGGCGTTTGGCTTTATGCTCAATATTCTGATTAGTTTTAATTTTATTAAGCCAACAACTCTGATTAAAGAATCAAACAAAATGTTCTGATTTTACGAGGATGGATGAATAAGTCAGTGACGTATTATTGAATTTGGGGCCTCTTAAATGAAAGGGCATCACTGCATTTGTTAGTTGACATCTGTCAGCATTTGAACAGCTGCATCGTTTAGGTTGTGCTTGACAGACAGTGATTCGAGAAGAAAATGGACAAACGTGAATTTTGTGTGCGATTTAAGCATTATTTTTTGGAAAAAACACCATCAATCAAACCAAGGCTAAATTTCTTAATTAAAAAAAATTAAATGTACTGTACTGAAACTCGGAAGATGCCCAACATTCTGGACGACCAGTTGAGATTTCTACACCGAATCAATTGATCACGATGTGGTGTTGGCCGATTTAAAGTGAGAGAGATTGAGGAAGCCATAGGCATCTTTATTTGCTCAGTGGTTTCAGTTTTGAATGATCACTTGGGTATGAGAAAGCTTTCCGCAAGATGGGTGGCGCGTTTGCTCACAATCGAACAGCGACGAGTTCTTGTTTCGTTTTATAGCTGTGGACCATTACGAAACATCAGAGACCAAACAGAAGTCAAAACAGTGGGTTGGTTTCTCGGGATGAATCGGTGCCAAAGACGGCCAAAATGAGCTTGTCAGCCATTCAAAAAGTCACAGACTTATGGACCTGCCCTCATATTTTGTAGAAACATTTATTATAGAAAATTATTTTCATAAGAATATTCGGGCCTGTTCTGTAAACCGATCGATTTCAAACCTCACGATTTTAGAAAACTAACTCAATTTTTCAATATTTTTATAATATAGATTCCCAAATATCATATCTTAAAGAATATTATCGTGTATGATTTTAAACACGTCCGCCGGACCATTATGAATTTTTTGAAAACGAGAAATTTACTCGGATTCGGTTTACAGAACAGGGCCGATTAAGGGCTAATAAATCAGTCAAAGCTTAAACGCTGGTTTAGTTAAATTAAACTAAAATTTATATGTAGTTTAAACTCAACACTAATAAATTAGTGAACCATACCTTATGTGTAATTTAAAAAATAATATTGTGGCAGCACTAGAATAAATGTCAAAAAGCAGCTGTTTTGCAGCAGGCTATCAAGTCCTTGCACAATCAAAAAGGGAGAAGAGTTTAAAAATTTTAATTAAAGGTCGCCAAATTTTACTGAGAAAGGAACTATATTAATGCTTGCCGCAGTAGAATAGTATAAAAGAATAATAGAGTGTAAGAAAACAAGTCGAACAAGATCTGAAGAAAAAGTAGAGGCTGGGAAAAAAACGTATGGTCTGTAAGTAACAAAACCTGGCCTATACAGGCTAGTTTAAACGCCCAACTTTATGCGTTTACAGATGGTTTAAATGGTGTATTAATTTATAGCTTTGCTAGTTTAAACACATTTTAAACCAAAAATAGGGATTAACTTGCACTGATTTATTAGCCCTAACAATATGATAATTTATCAAGGCGATTTCACACCAGCTGATCTCGATTTGCAACTCTGCATAAAATGCATGTAAAGGGTGGGCAGATTTTTGGTTAGGAAGTAAATTGACTTTTCTCTTCTTTCTCTTTCGTTTTTTTTTTTGAAAAATTAAGCTTTATTGATACCAATGTAAAGTAGAAATATGGGGACTAATAATGGAATATGATGGCGGGCAAATGTCCACCTCTAGCACGTCGGCATAAGTCCGCCCTTTTCATAAAATTTTTAACCACATTATGCAACAAACCTTCGCTTATCTCGCCAATGTAGCGCAGACTTTTTTCTGGTTTGTTCATGTAAACCCGGTGTTTCAAATTAAAATTTACAAATTTTGCAATTATTAAAATTCTTTGTTCAAGAGTGTAGCGTTACATTTTTAAAATTTCCTAACTTTTTTACTAAATAAATGTCAAAGGATGACAGCTCGATTCTTGATATTTCACAAATTTCATATTTCAAATTCTTTGTTTAAGAGTGTAGCGTTCCATAGTTAAAATTTTAGCCGATGGCCTAAAGTATTAATACTTTTGACGAAAATGCCTCCCTGATCTGATTTCTGTTTAAAAATTTCAAAACACAAGAACAACTCAACATGCCAGAGTTGCATTTTCCACAAAAGTATTAATACTTGTATTATAGTCTGAAATGGCCTTTAGTAGCTAGTGCTGCTACCCCTCTTATATTGTTATTGTATTTATCTATAATATCAATATTAATAAATAAATAAATAATAAATAGTTAAAATTTCCCAACTTTTTACTAAATAAATGTCAAAGGATGACAGCTCGATTCTTGACATTTCATCATTTGACAGCCAATTTACTTCCTAACCTCAAATTTGCCCACCCTTTATACATATATTTTAGTGCAAAAATTGCTGCAGTCAGAAAATTGACAGAAGAAAAATTAACAGCTGATCACCATTTCCTGAATCAAAATTATTTATTTTATTCATTAAACACTCAACTTGGAAAAAGCTATTGATTATTATTATATTTGGTCAAATATATTTATTTGAAAATCCTTTAATTTAATTATATCTTTTGCAACATTTTCCAAAAGGAGTGTCTGGTTCTTGATAAAGAGAAAAAAGGAATGCAACTTTACGTGCTTAAAATTAATGACAATAAAAGCAGCAGACATTTATTTTGCACAAATAACTTGGCAAATATTTTGCAGTCAGCTTGTCTTTGATTTGTTTGTTCTTTTAGAGAGACAAATTAAGTGGAATTGATTTGCTTTAAAGAAAACTCTGATCACCATGGTGATGATTCACATTAAGGTAAAAATATCCTAGACAACTTGTCGTTGTCATAGTCCGCAGAGAAATGAGTTTGAGACAATGAAGTGAAGAATGCACTGCTGAAGAACTTTGAGACGTTGGTGATAGATGGATGGATGGATGAATCAATACAAAAGAAAGAAACATTATTTGATTTTAAAAAGACCTCCTCACTAACTTGTTAGGGAAAGCAAAAAAAAACCACAACAATCATCCGTACACGCGAAGAAAAGATATGGTTGTAAAATGGTTGAGAAAACAATATTATGTTCTATGAAACAAATATTTGGTCGTTGAAAACTAGTTATTGTTATTTTAAACATTAATTTCGTTACGATAAAAACAGTAATGTTTGAATTTAATAATAACATTATTATATTCATAGAAAGTGCGATATGGTTAGAGTTTAACAATATAGTTTTGTTAAAAATTTATGACTACAATATAATTTGTATTATTATGTAAAAATAATATGATGTAAATAACAATATAATGTTATTCAAAACTATACTATGTTAAGTTTTTAAAAAAACATTTTTCATGAACATCTTCTGTCAGTTCAGTTTTTCGTTTAAAATCTATCGGCAGTGCACGCGTGGTGTTATATAAATAAAAAAAAAGTATAAACAAAAGGGTAGATAAATAAAAATATTATGTACACTTGTATGTATGTATATCTTTTTTTACAGATATGTCTGTATTTCGTGTATACACATATACTTATGTAAGTATACATTTCTATAAATACATACATACATTTTCTTTCAACAATATTAATTTATTTTTATTTCGGATTTACCGCACAGCTGTCTAAACGAAAGATTTGCCAATAAATATATGATTAAGAAACAAAACATTATTATTACATAAAATAATACTATGGTCATATTTAACAATATTATTATAATATTAGAACATGGTATGATAAGTCTCAATTATATTTTAGTCACATTTAGCAATAGTATTGTCCTATTTACAATAATAAGATTAGGTATAACAAAGTTAATTGTTTTTGTAGATAATATTATTATTAACTCTGAAAATAATATTATTTAAACTTTGCTTTTCCATTGACAATAATATAATTTGACTGCAACCATATAGTTCAATCATAGTATGTTGCTGTTTGATTACGGTTACCTCAACCATATTTTTTCTTTGCGTGTAGAAGCAGTTTAGTTAAAAATAAATTTCTAAAGAAAATAATTTTCTGCTTTGACAATTTTGTTATTAAAAATTAATTTTAATCCTCAAAAGACTATGGGAGTTGCTGATGCTGCTAAACTTATTCCTATAACTGATTTATAAGTTATTTATCAAGTAAACCATCTAATTATTGAGGCTTTTGTGCAAATCGCCCACAAGTTGCTGCTTGTTTTTTTTTTCGGTGGCCATAACTCGATCATCTTAGTGAAATTCCTTGTTCATGTCTGTTGTATTATGTTGTATGTTTTGGCCATGTTTATTATTACCATATTTTAAACGCCACCATCACATGCATTCATTCATTCACTCACTCCCTCTTCGTACGCTGCAGCCATAAATATTTTTCCATATGTAAATATTCTTATTGTTGTCTGTTTAACATTTAATGTACCGCTGCTGCTGACTCCGAAATGGTGCTGATGGTGTCAAGAAATAAAAAATAAACGAAAAAAAAAATTAAAATTAATTCGCGCCACTTTCAAAAGTTTAATATTTCCACAACTTGTGCGCGACTTGAGTCACTCGCTGTGGCAAAAGTGGCGGTGGTGACATTTAACGCAGACTGTCAACCCGATTGCGTTACGTTATACTTCCAATTATGGCAGCTGAAAAACTTGTGCGTGCATCTTGAAAAGGCGATAAGCAAAACTGCAACTCATAACATAGCGGCCACAAATGCAATCTGTTTGCAACAAATTATATGTCGATGTTATTTATTTATTTATTTTTTTTTTTCAAAGTAGTTTGTCTTTTTTTTTAAATTTCTGCAGAAAAGAACAAGCAATTAATAAAATGCAGAAAAATTTAAATAATTAAAAAAAAATATAAAATAACAACCATATGTTTGAAATTACCAATTGCTCACCTTTTAGAAAAACTTATTAAATATGTAAATAGAAATTAATGGTATTGTTATACCTGAAAAAAAAAACATTTCTTGTATCTCATAGTAAAAAAAACTCTTATTCTTCATAATATCTTCACTAGAAATTAATTTAATTGACAGTAGCTTTTATATTTTTCTTTGATATTTCTTCAAAATTGTATTTATGGCTCGCTAATGGAAGGCAACCTAACTTTAGTTGCGTTGCCAGTTGCCAAAGTAATATTACGCTTGGCAACTGACAAGTAAACATATCACGCGTTAATTCTTCGTCGAGTATCGCGCGTTTGAAAACTTTAGCTTAAGAAAAATGGCAGGTTAGACAACACGCTGTCGATATGTATTTCCTTGCTGCTCATGGAACTTGTCCGTAAACTTCAACCTAAAAAAATTTCTTTTAACATTTTTTCATGTAATTTTGATACTTCTTCTTTTCTAGTTCTCACTAAGTTATTCTTTCCTATGGATTTTTGTAATCTGAATTGCTTTATTAAGACAAAAAACCTCCTGTATTCCAAAAATATCCCATAGAAACCATAAAATTATCAATATGGATTCTGTTTTATGTTATAAAACGATAATTTTTAAAATAAAAAAAAGCAGTAGGTAAAAATAAACGAGTCGTAAAAAAATTAACAAATAAAATTTTATTATATAGAAACTCCCATTATAATTTATTATTTGTAAAGAAATCCTACTTAGAATTTTTTAATACCTCAAACGTGTCATTAAAGTTTAGTGTCGGAACTATTTTACTTGAAAATTTGTGGTTGAAAAACACTTTTACGATGCAGCTTTTTTTATTGATATGTTAAAAGTCAGTAAGTTAAAATTATTATAAAAAAAATTATTGTTCATAGAGGTTTGTTTAAAAATAATACAGAGAATCTACGGAGTATAAACATTTTTTAATCGTTTTGATAATATTTAAAGAAACCTCCAAGCATTAATAAAATAATTAAACCTTATACGCAATGAATTCTTAAGGCTCAGTTAGCCGACTGTAATGTAATGTAACTGCAACGTGAGCAACAGCTGATCGATGTTTTTATATGAGAAGTAGGCTACGTTACACTACATCTCTATAACCATTTTCATTACTTTTCACATAACAATATCGATCAGCTGTTTCCTACTGTTGCAGTTATTTTACATTACAGTCGGCTAACTAAGCCTTTATGAGTTTTATTTTTTCTCTACGATAATCTTAAAGGTTCAATCAGTCGTTCCATACCATATTGCCATAGCCACAACCATTGCCATAACCATAAATATATTTGACTCACCTATTAAGGTACAATCAGAGCCATAGAAAACTGCCGTACGAACCAAACTAATGGGCAACACTGTATTTGATTATAAGTGACTCGCCATAACTCTCACCATGTAAACCAATTGAATTTTGGTTTGGTTATGGCTATGGCATTATGTCTATGTCATGTCTAATTTAAGCTTTAGTACTGAAATAACCATAAACAGCTGTTTATGTTTTAATTTGTTTATTCATTTCAAAAGTGCAACAAAAAAGATGTCTAACCAGTAAAAAACAGCTGTTTATGGTTTTCATGCTTATTGTTATGGCGATGGCGTTATGGCGATTCTCCCATAATCGAATGCAGTGTTGCCCATTGCTTTAGTTCGAATAGCTGTTTTGTATGGTTATGGTTATGACATCTTTAACTGAACCTTAAACAGAAAACTTTTAGTAATTTAAATATAACACAAACAAAATATATAAAGATTGTTTAATTGTCATTTAAAAAATATTTTACTTCATAGTATTTATACTGTTGGCATTAAAACTTTTACCCACATATTTATAAAAACATTAAATAAGTTTGAAATCCCTTTTAAGAAAATTTTGTATGAAAAATTTTAAAAAAAATCCATTTGAAACTAATTTTAAATTTTATGAATATGGGGGTTAAACTCTTTAATATATTTAACAAAGCCTGGTATAAAATTTTGTCCAAATAATTTATTTTTAATATGTTATATAAAATGATGGATATGGCTTTGCAATATTTGTTTGGTTGGCCATTCGCAATAATTCGCGCTTTAATTTCCTCATTTTATATGCCAATCTTTGGAACGGTTTCTAGAAATTTAGGTTATTTATAATAAATGAAGCACATGCCATAATTTCTTTTATGCAGAAGACGGCACAGTGGGGCAAAAACAAAAAAATCAGCCATTATTTTGTAGTCAAATGAATTATTAAAAAAAAATAAAATTTATTTTTTTGTTATCAAAAAAGTAATTGCATAATTTGAAATATTTTTATTACCAACCAAATGTATTTTGTGGAAGCTGCATACAACCCTGTTCTGATTATTTAGCATTTAATGTCGTTTTTTTTTCTTGTTTCTGTTCAATTTAATGTCTCTGGTTCTACAGTAAATTGCTGGAACGAGACCACAAATGTGGCATAAATCTGTAAACACTAAAAAACATTAATGCACATTTAAATTAAGGCCTGCCACATGGTTTTTATGTGAGATGTTTCTATTTCTTTTTTCTATTTAGCAACTATATAAAGTTTGTGTGTTTCAAAACGGCTCCACATTGAAAACTCCCCAGAGTCAAGTAAACAAAACTAATCGATTGAGAAAAATGGAAAAGATCAGTGTAAACAATTTAATGAAAGTTAATGCAACAGATAAACTCGCATTGGGATGCAGATACGTAGATAGATACTCGTACATTGGCGCACGTACAACAAGTATCTGTAACTATTTTTAAGTCAATGGAGTAAACATTTCGAAATGAGTTTTGTTTCTATTGGTGTTTTTGTGTTTTTTTTTTTTGTTAAACAAAAATTAAATCATAAATCTTTAACTAGACTAACCACATGAAGTTTAAACAAAAACAACACAATCGGAGGTCTTTTATTTGAAGATAAAACGTTTAATTTTCAAAACTTTATTTTTTTTTTAATTTCAAGTGGAAGCTCCAAAAATATTTTATCATTGAAAAAAATCTCTCTTCGTGCGCGCAGCAATTCATTAAAAAATCGTTTATGTACTCGTATAAAGATAAATAAATAAATAAAATATATTTTATTATTTTTTTTTATTTTCACAACTTAATTAGTCTCTTTTCCCCCATTTTACAATTCACTGGGCCGCAAATTGCATCTTTTTTTTTTTTTGTTGTTGAACTCCTCTGCGGGCAAGAAGGCTGAATTCAATACCCGCTTTGAGCAGCAGGCAGACAGACAATTTTGCTTTTGCTGGGAGACACAGTTGTTAAAACAAGCAAAAGTAGTTTGTGCCTAAAAGGAAAAAAATAAAAAATTATATAAACAACCAAAATATTTTTCCATGTGTGTTTGTTTGGCTGTTAAAGTGGCAGCCAGCAAGCACTTGTCGCTGGGTTCAAAATTGGCCAACAACGTTGTCAACATTTTCACTACAAGCTCACAGCTGAAATAATAATAAAAAAAAGCCAACGAAATTATTAATAAAAAATATTTGTCAACGTTTTGTTTGTATCCACCAAAAACATAAAACTTTTAATTTAATTGGTAGCAATATTTTTAGAGACATTTAAGATTGTTGATATTTGATAAACTCAATTGCGGTAAATGTCTCACGATTATTATATAAAAAAAAATTTTTAAAAAAATTTTTAGATCTGTTATCAAAGAGACGGATGAAGAATGTTTTTATTTCTTCAAATGTTCAGGGATATTGAGTTTTGAGCTTAAATAAATATTTTTATTAACGCCTTAACACAAAAAAAAAGTATAATTTTTTATTGCAAGCCTTGGTAATTTAAAAAAAAATTATAACTTTAAACGAGATCTTGATTTCAAGCAAGATTTAGTAGATTATAAGAGTTTTACGTTATCATCGACATATTCCGGTTCCGGGCATAGAAAATAATTAATGATCAATAGCGCAGTCCATTCACCGTACTAAAGCAAATTTTCCCGTTTTTTTTTTTGCCAAAAATAAAAAAAACTTGTAAAGTATTTTTTCATTTGGACTTACAACAAAATGTCTGCTATCATTATATCATTATATTGTTCTCTAGGACAATCAACTATCTTCCGAATTTGAAATATTTCAGGTGCAAATATGTATTTTAACATTTAAAAAAACCCAATTTTCTAGGTAACTGGTGTGAAATCGCTGCTTTCGATAACGAGCTGATTCGATCACGTTTTTTCAGTTTGAGATTATGGCATTCGAACCGTATTATTATATCATTAGGTAGCGAATGCCATAACGTGATCGATTGAGCTCGTTATCGAAAGCGGCGATTATCATCATTAAAATAATTTTTTTTAGTTCCTGTTTAAAACAAAACTAAATTAAAAGTTCTAATAACAAAAATTAAAATTTTAAAAACCCCCTAGAAAAGATGTGATATATTCTAAACGGCTAGACCAATTTTCTTCAAACATAGCTAAGAACCATCTCGATCAAGTCACCTTTCAAACAGAAAAACCTTGATCAAAATCTGTCCAGCCGTTTGGTCTGTACGTGGACACGGACAGACACACAGATACACAGACACACACTACAAACTTATAACACCCCTCTTTTTGGTCGGTGGTTAAAAAAGGAGCTTTTAAAAATTGTCAGGCGTGAGAGTGCGTGAGCGTGAATGAAAAAGATATTTTATTTTTTCTTTAGTATAAAAAGAATAACGAAAAAAAATCACTCTTTTTTAAAATTTTTCCACAATTTTGATTTACTGCCAACTTATCACGTGTTTTGTGTGTGAATTCAAATAACGATTGAGTGTAGTTAAAGTTATCATAATAAAAATTTTATGTTTCGGAAAATGAAAAAAATGGAAAATTATCTTAAAGATGAGTATATGTATGTACAGTGGGATCTCTCTTCAGCGGACACTGAAGGGACCATTGAAATGTGTCCTTACAAGGGGACTGTCCGGTCAAGAGAAAACTAAACATTTAAATGGAGCGCTGCCGGTACCTGTCAAAAGTGTCCGTCTAAAGGGGGTGTCCGCCTATAGGAAGTGTCCGTTAAGGGAGATTCCACTGTATTATTAATTTCAGTCAAAAATTGTCACGTGTGAGAAGACGTGAGCATGAGTGATACAATTTTTTATCTCAAAGAGTAAGTGGTACAAATTTAAATGACGTTAAGAGGAAGGCTTTCGAAGTTTGATTGCAAAAAATTCTTTCAAATCAGTCTACCTGTTTGGCTGCAATTAATTATGGCCAAAATGGGTAAAATTTCCTATAGTGCACCGTAGCAGTCGATCCAGACACATTTTCGAAAAAGTGTGCTCCAATTACGCCGACAAACCAAAAACCGCAACAAACAGCCACAGTTTGAGGATGAAGAGAGTTTTCATCAATAATTCTCTGGTTTTCTAGCGCTAAACGGGACAATTCTGCTTGTTAACGTAGTCACCGAGGTGAAAATGGTACTCACCACTCAAAATTATTTTTCAATGAAATTCTGGATCAGTTTGAGATGCATTCTATTTTAATATTACTCATGAAAATCATCAAAAATAAAAATATTTAATTTATTGTAAATGTTTTCTACATAAATTTCTTTATTTTTCTTCAATTGCAATACTTCTTGTGCCTTAAATTTTTTTTCTTATGCATTAAACACATTCACCACAGCAAGCTACCGACTACCAAATGTCAAGGATGAGAACGATTCTTTTGAAGACAGCAAGGCAACAGCGCGACAGGTTGTTGTCTATGCTGATTTTGTCGTTGTACTCCAATTAAACTAATTTCTATTTCTTTGGCTACAATGAGCAAATGCAGTGTTGCCAGTATAATACAAAATTTTGAGAACAATTTACAGCTATGTCAAAACATATTCACCACAGCAGACTACATGAACACATGACTTCAAATGTCGCTAGATGCATTTGTCACCTTGCAGCCACAACTTAATCAGCATGGACAACAACCTGCCGCCTTGTTGCCTTGCTGTAGTCAAAATAATCATTCTTATATAAACATGTGTATTATATCCTTGATATTTTGAAGTCGGTAGTTTGCTGTGGTGAATGCGTTTAATGCTTTAGTTTTATCATTATTAAGAATACCAGTATATGGAACAAACCGCAAAAGCTGAAGGTACTTTCGATTATAAGACTTTTTATTAAAATATTTTATTGAATACAATTAGTTTCGCATATTATGCTGTTTATTTTGCAAAACCGTTTCCTGTTATAACACTTTATTTTAAAGTGATAACTTTCTTATAATTTCTCCCGCTTGACCGAGGAGTGGTCATGGGAGTTCGCTCTGGGTAAAAATGCATACATAAATAAAAAGCTATCATTGCAATTTGCCTAAAGAAAGTATTAAAAACTTCATTTATGCAACAATAATGAAGCATAATTAATCAATAACATCAACAGCAACAACATCAAACATTTAAAGGAAAAACAAACGCAAAAACTTGCCTTGCAACTGAACAACCTAAACAAACATGCAATTTCGGTGAAAAAAATATAATTGTGAACCTCTGCCTAGTGCAGTTGGTTGTTAAGTTTGTTGAATCGTTGCACAGTAGTGGGCTGGGGGTGTTGTTAATACCATTTTACGCTCGCTTTCAATTGTTTGTTTCATATACATGCATACATACGAGTGCGATCATCAGCCGTACGCAGCTTCGAGTATGAATATCGGCAGCAATATACTTTGCACTTAATTGCAGCGAAGCATCTACGATAAAACTAATATGCCTTGTCTCTCCACATGACTGACTGCTGCATCAACGAGCACGTCCGCACTCACACAGACACGTATTGTATGTTTGAGAGCTTGGTGTATCGTTGAGATTTATTATTCAGTTTGACGGTGGAAAATTAGTAAAAATTTTGCACATTTTCAAACCAAAAATAGGAAAAATATTTGCACAAAACCAACTTGTAACAAAAAAAAAAAAATCATAAATATGCCAAAGGAGGAGCTCAAACTAAACAGAATGTAATATTTATGTAATTGATTGGCTGAGCAAGAGGGGCTAAAAAGCATGTTAAATTGAATGGATTTTTAAATATATAATTTAAACTTGCATGAACACGAGAGGAAGGAAAAAAATTGATATTTAGGTTACACAAGGAGATAATTTAGAACTTAAACGTTTTCCCATTGCTTCTTGAAGATATCAATGGATTGCGGATAACAATTTGAAATATTTTCCTTATTGAAGGCGCGGCAATGATCAGTCCTCTCACACCTGTAGACTCTAAAGTTTATACTTCAAAGCTTAGAGTATTTACAGTCTATCGTTTAATCATATCTGGCAACGTAGTTCGCCTGAAAAGCTTTGGAGGCTGATTGTGGACTGTGACCTACCAACAAATATTTGATTTCATTTACCTTTATTACGATCATGGAAGTTTATGTTGAACCACTTATGATTTGGTATTTTCTAAGTGCCTTTAAATGTTCGTTACGGCAAATTTAAATTGTACATAAATATCTTAAAAGCTCTTACATGTTTCCTTATTTTGTTTGCCCATTTAATTTTTATTATTAAATTGGCTGTTCAATTTAAATAGATGTCTTTTTTTCTTGCAGACAAAATTTAACAATTGTATGAATACAATACCGTCAATACTTTTAGGTGTTACAAGGCTAATGTGGGGTTAAGTGACCATTGTCTAGAGGTTATAAACAAAATAAACAGCGACAGCACAAAATCAACAACATACAATGAAATTAATCAAAAATAATGGGATGTTGCAAACAAAATGTGATAAAATGTTGAAAAATTGTGGAAAAAAATTCGTGTATTTTGGACATTTTTGTGTGTTTTTGATTAATGACTACCAAAAATGAAACAGAGATGAATTTACTTTGAAGATAATTTTGCTTAAAAAGGGGAAGGTCTGCCAAGCAGCAAATTCACAAGATACGACTTCCAACTGAAATATTTTCCATGCCATAGTAGATGTAGAAATATACGAGTAGTTTGAATTCATTTATTCAGTTTTCGAATTTCGAACATGAAGTCGTGATTTTGGTTAATTTCTTCTACATATTGTATAGAAATAGTTAAATAATTCTCATTTAGCTATTATTTGGGCTATATTTTCTTAAAATATTTACTTTTAAGACTTTTCCAAAAATTCGAAAATAAGTTCGAATTTTCGAAGATCACTTCCAAGTGTTAAATATAACTTGTGCATATACTAAAGCTCCATACAAAGCAAAATTATTTTTGTTTTACTTCATTCTGCTATGTTCGACTTACAAACATTTAAGGAAAATTTCGAATATCTAAAACGGACGTAACAACACTTTTATGTTTTTTACAGGAGAAACAAAAAACATTACAAAATCAATAATAATAAAGTATTCTTGAAAATTTTCTTCGAAGTTTACTTGTCGTATAGATACTTATATGTTTTTAACACATTATTTACGTTCTTTGCAATAAGAAATAGACGCATTCGTAATTACGTCCGTTTGAATTGCTTTAATAAAGTCGTCATTTTTGATCGCAGAGGTCTAAATTTTTGTGTGAACATGTAGTTTGATAATAATCAAAAACTCGATTTCGAATCTTTGTGTAGTTACGTCGGTTTGCATTGAACGTGACAATATGTACATACATATGTTAAATTTAGTTTAGAAACAAGCTATTGAAAACTAAAGCAGATCTTTAATTTTATAAGTACATTTATTACACATTTTTTTCCTTTAGTTAATGTAAAACTTGATGCAAATTTCAAACTTAGAGCATAGTTTTAATGTTCGAAACACTCACCTCAGTTAAAAACGTCACGAAAAATTAAAATTTCATTTTATTTTTAATAGTAAGCACACACAGGAGTATTTTCTAAAATTCGAACTTAAGTTCGAATTTTCGAAGATGAACTAAAAATGTAAAATTTAAATTTTTAAATCACAACAATTATATTTTAGTGCTCAAAGTTTAAATATTTAGTAATATTTAGAAATATTTTCGAAATATATTTAGAGAGAATACGTTCCCTACATATTTTACTTGCACCACTGGATTGTCTCACGTTCGTTTGGCCTTAGATCTTCATGTTTTTGTGCAAATAATCCTTTGAGAGGTTTTGTAAGCAGGTCTTATTATATCATGCATACTAAGAGGGAAAGAAGCACTCAATGATTTTTATATCATTTTGACAGGCTGCCAAATTAAGCATAAAAAGAACAGACACATCATGATACTCTTACAGCCAGCAAGCCAGCCATTCATGCAAACCAACAGCCACAAAAATTTTGCAAAAACAAGAGCCGAAATGTGAAGTGTTTTAGAGCTGACGACAACACCCACAGACAGACGACGATGGTGCTCAGGGACAGACACTCATTCATGTATTGCCCGCCACAAAGTAACAAAAGTCAACATTATTATAGTGCCAGACTGGTTCTGAAAATAATGCTTCCTTTTTTTTAATAAAAAAAATAGCGTATCAAAATTTATTTTATTACACTTGTGTTGCCCCCACTGAAATCAGATTCTTTAGGAGTTCATGTTTTGCTAACATTCAGATCAACAACAAGAAAGTATCCACTACAACTCAATTAGTCTTGGTGATTTTTTTTTTTTAATAATTTTTTATTTTAAGTTGCCCTGGCAAAAGTGCATAATATGTAACAGCGTTGTCGTCAGCATAATCAGCGTCCGACACAATGAAAAGGGACACATTTTAAGGGATCGTGGTGCAACCGCTTCTTTTGTAGGAAGCACTTCAGACACCACGCTCGCTCTTTTTAAATGCATTTAATTTTATTTGATGTAGACATTTGTAGTGTTTTTTTTTTAAATTATTTTTGTTGTTGTCTTTTGCTTTTATCATAATTGGATGAATTTAATCATAATTTTAATTTATTATTTTGGCGATGACTACATACAAAAATTAAAATAAAATCTGAGTTAATTAAATTGTTGTTTAATGAAAAAGTCTGTCAAATATGTATGTATGAATGTAATAAAGCAAACTCTAAGGTGGAGATGGATGGAGTTTTGAGAAAACTTTAGCTGCTTCAGGGAGTTGCCGGTTTACTTAAATTTTTTTCTATATTGATGAAAATCCTATTGTGATTGAACTTCAGATTTTAAAACTGGTTTTAGCGTCCAATTAATTTACCAAAAATGTCCCTTGCACTGATATTAAACGAAAAAGTGTTCGACGTTTGAAAATAATTCACTCACACCCCTGAGTGAGGCGGCTTTGCGGTAATTAAAAGCACGCATAGAGTTTATAATTCTTCATAAAGGGTGTTTTTTATAGAGTGACACAATTTTAAATCATAATAAAACAAGGAAATATATTGTTAATATCAATGAAACGGGCTTTATTGGAAAGAAAATTTTATGAAATTAATGTTTAAATATGATTTCTGCCATGTAGCCGCCACGGCTGGCGCGTAGAAGGCGCAATCTGGAACACCAATTTTCAACAACTTCTCGTAGCAGTTGCGGCCGTATTTCACCGATAACTCTTCGAATGTTGATTTCCAGGTGTTCAATTATTTGTGGTTTATCGACGTAGACAATTGACTTAACGTAACCTCAAAGAAAATAGTCCAATGGGGTTAAATAACACGATCTTGGTGGCCAATTAATTGGGCCATTACGTGAAATAATTTTTTCATCAAAAGTTTCTTTGAGTAAATCAATTGTAACGCCCGCTGTGCGGCATGTGGCTCCGTCCTGTTGAAACCACATATCAGCAAGATTAATGTCACGTAATTGAGGTACGAACTAAAAAGCAACAATCAGCTGTTAAATGGCTGCTCAAATAAAGCAGTGATGCCAATTCGAAGTTGTGACACTCTAAAAAAACACCCTTTATATGTAAAGTAATATATACCCTTAAAATATGTTTTTATATTTATATTTTTATACTATACGCGTATTATTGTATTAAATTATATATTCTAAACTGTCCCTCTGATGACTCACAATCTTTTATTAATAAAAAATAACCAAAGCCAACTTACGACAGGCAAGCAGTCTAATATATATTAGACATATTATGACAAATTAACAGCAAGTCAACAAAGTGAAACTCTGCTCTGTACACTTCTAAGCTAAATGCGCAAGACAAACGATAAATAAAATTTTTATGGAATCTTTTTAATTCGAAACGGCAGCATGTAGGCGTGTAGTCACATAAAAAATTGAATCAAATGTGAGCATTTAGGTGTAGGGTAATCAAATCAACTAAAGCCAAGCCGAGTCGAGCCAAGAGTCAAACTGCATAAAGCGAAAAAAATTGTGACGATAAATTGAAAACGAGTGGCGCTTAACATCGATTTGGTACGAATGAATGAGTGGTTGTTAACATGATCAAACAATTTGCCACAAGATGCAAACAAAATCATTCAACAGATTAATTTTTAGTTAAGTTGAGAAAAAAAGTTATAATAAATAAAAATAATTACTGCACATAATTGAAAGTTTTGACTAGATAACTTGAGGCAATTAAACTGAAGTGCAGTGAAGAATTCATCAACTGACTAATTTGAAGCCAGGTTAATGTGCAAGCTAAACTATATTGAGACTTAATTCAGAATTTTCAACAATATCTTAAGAAGGCTGGAGGTTGACAATGAGAATATGCTACTTTCAATCACAAAGTTGCGAAGGTTGTTTACAATCAAAACCTTTTGAAATAAATAATAAATTCAGTAAAGTACGGCTTTGCGTACGGGCACTACATACCTATGTAATACTATACGAACTTTAACCTATATATATATACATATGTATATCGTGTCATAACCGCCAAAAATTCTTAAGCGACATAATTTTCGAACTTAATTTTTTGACCGAAATCGATCATTTCAGATAGTAAATAATCGATTTTAAAAAATGTGTCGGTTAAGATTTTTTGTCGGTTGTGGCTCGATATGCATTCGAATATCTTACCTTATCTAGACATTCTTTAAAAAATTTTTGCTTTGACGTTTTTCTAATTTTAGCGCTTTTTTTTTTAGTTTAAGCGATTTTCTTTGGTTTTGGCGATTTTTTATTTTTAACACTTATATTTAGTTTGAACGATTTTTGTAGTTTTGGCGATTTTTTTTTTTTAATTTTCAGCTACTTTTTACGGTTGTTTTATAGTTTTAGCGATTTTTTTTAGTTTGGCGATTTTTTTAGTTATAGCTTTTTTTCGTCTTGTCGTTTTTTGTTTTTGGCGATTTTTTCTGCTGTTTTTTATTTTAATTGATTTTTTTTTAGTTTTGGCGCTTTTTTCGTTTTAGCAATTTTATTCGGTTTTCGGTGCTATTTGTAGATTTTTGGCGACCTTTTAACTTTTAGTAATTTTTTTTTTTGCATTATAGCGATTTATTTAATTTTTGGTGATATTTTCCATCTAAGCGAGTTTTTTCATTTTGGCGATTTTTCATTTCGAAATTTTTGTAATTTTGGAACGTTTTAGTTTGAAAATTTAAAATGTTTGCCTCTTACGGTTTCCAAGATACAGCACAGTCACATTAACTGAGAGAATACCCTTTAGTTTTGATGTTTCGTTGCTCGCTTTAGAACACCCTTTAACTTTTAATTGTTATATACTTGTTGTTGTAGCAGCCAAAGGTTTGCATATTCTGTGAAAATTTCAGGTCCGTAGCTCTTACGGTTCTCGAGAAAACCGCCTGTGGCAGACAGGCAAACCGACAGACGAACATCGTAGCAAAAAAAAATGGGGTACCTTTTCTCCTTTAGTGTACGGAACCATATAAATGGATTTTTTTAGGGATTTAATAAATAACAAAAATTAAACATTTAAAAAACCCCCATATATCTAGAGAAGATGTTGTATCTCCTAAACGGCTGGACCGAGTTTCTTCAAACATAGCTAAGAACCATCTCGATGAAGTCACCTATTAAACAGAAAAAAACTAAATCAAAAGCGGTCCAGCCGTTTGGTCTGTACGTGAACACGGACAGAGACACAGATACACAGACACACACTACAAACTTATAACACCCCTTTTTTTGGTCGAAGGTTAAAAATACTCCAGGAAAAAAAAAAGCTCGCTTGAAGCTTTTTATCAACAGTTTTTCTCAAAAAGGCCTCTTGGGAATTTAGTAAACGAACAGTTCTCATTTTCATGTACAATATAGTCGCAGCAAGCTACCGACTTCAATATGTCAATCACCCTTATTCCAGTTGGCAACATCCACGTCACGTCAATGCAATACCAAAGAGTTGGGGCCTGAACACTCGCTCCCAAGCACAATTTTTTATTATATTGACAGTCTATTACTGTTCCCTAAGGTCTAGAAAATAGCACGAGCCTGTGAATAGCAGTCAGTGGTTTTCGACAACGGGTAGAGATGCCTAAATTTTTTGGGTATTGTATTGATGTGACGTCGATGTTGACAACTGGAATAAGGGTGAATATAAATGGAACACATATCGCTCATTTACTTCAATAGTGTCTCAACTCAAAAAAACTAGTTTTGCAGAAAACGCATTTTAAGTTTTCAATTTACATACAACTCAATGAAGACATGAAAACATATTCTTCTCTCAGGAGGTGACAGTGCCAGCTATTTATATGAAATATTTACACAAGATAAAATACAAAATGACGAATTATTCTGCATTATTAATTTAAAAAAATGCAGTTTTTTTAGTTATGACACTATTGAAGTAAATTAGCGATATGTTTATATGAGAATTATTATTTTGACAATAGCAAGGCAATACGGCGACAGGTTGTTGTCCATGCTGATTTTGTTGTTGTAGTACAATTAAACAAATTTCTATTTTTGATTGGCAACAATGAGCAAAAATAGTGTTGCCAATATAATTCAAAATGTGGAATGAATTCTTTTATATTATTTAAAAGAAATAACATCTCGAAATTCAAGTAAGGAAATTAAATGATTAATTTTAACCCCTTATTCATAAACATATTTTAAGTTTATAAAAAAAGCTTTATAAAACAAATTTTTTATGGAAAGTTATTTAATAAATCAAAAATATTTTGTATGAATGAGGCGTTTATACTTTATACGAGATACGAGATATTAGTTCATTTTAAAAGAATAATTTTATTTTTGTAAATGTGAAATATTTGCAGGTGGCATCAGTGAAATCATATATTTATACTCGAATATCATGTACTTATGATGCTGTTGCCGTCTCTAAAATAATTAAGTAGCTTGCTACAAGGGGCGACAAATGCAGCTGGCGGCTGCATTGAAGTCGTGTGTTTGTATAGCCTGTTGTGGGGAATGTGTTTAATATAATATGAAGAAAATTTCTCTAAAACTACGATTTTGATACAAAAATTATTGAACAATTTTGGTTGTGGTCTAGACTATAAGACTTAAATTGACAAATTAAGAGATTGCAACTGAACTTGAGCTTCTCTATAAACTTGTCTGAGACACCTTCAGTTTAATGAAGTCCAAATTAATACTTTTACATCCTTGCAAGAGTCCATTATTCAGTAATCAAAAATCCACCTATAGCTAATTTTTCAAATGCTTTATGATTTATTGAACTGCGTAGAGAAAATGCTATTTGCAGATGATGTCAAACGTCCGGCATGGAACGTTTGCATCAATACTTGCAGCCTCTACGACAACAACATACAATATTTACCTGCTAAATAAATAAACAAATAGACAACAAAATACAACAAAACAAACACTTCTTCTAATACTCATAATTGAAATTTCTTAAGAAAATAAAAAAAAGGATTGTACCCGTAGTTGTGTTTAAATAAAACCACAATGGGAAAAATTACTTAAAAAAGAAAAGAAAATTATTTGATGATTTTTTATTAAAGAAAACTAACTATATTGTGTTAAAATTTAAAATGTATTCTTTAAAAAGAAAATTCACGCTATAAATTTGCTCTTTATTTTAATAATTTTAAAATATTCCATTAAAAAATTTATACGAAATTGCCAATTTGTTGCCCAAATTTGTTTCTCATGTCTTAACTTGTTTCGTTTAAAAAAAAATTAAAAAAAAAAAAAATAAATCGTTAATATTAAAAATATCTTTTTTTTTGGCTGCATTAATAATAAATTTACTCTGACCTCCCTCTTAAGGAAAAACAGCCAAAATATTTCGATTGAAAGCGAGTTTTGAAAGAAACGAAACTGGAAACTGAACGATTTCATGATAAATTACAATAAATGGAATTTCGTTTAAATCTTTAAACCAAAATGGTCAATAAATATTTGCAACAAATTTTCCATGTGTGTTGCAAATTGCGGCAAGATTTTGGGTGATTTTTATCGTTGAAAATGTTTAAATACATAAATTTTTATCTCAATTGAAAGATTTGTATCAGAGATACGAAGAAAACAAATGGTTCTTTTATTTTTTTTGGTTAAAAATTAAAGGACAGTGGGTTATAAAATTCGGCTTTGAGTAGAGTACAGTGAGTGGTCTTTGTTGAGGCCAAAAAGTTTTTTTTTATTTTAGTGTTTACTGTTAATGTAGATACATACGAGGGTAGTCTTAAAACTTATATATGAAAGGCCAACTGTCGTCTTGCTAAAGTCTTCGTAACAAAAGCCTCAAACTCTTTTGGAAATACTATTGCAGCTTATTCAAGTAAGCCCAGCAATTTGGCTACTACCCTCGTAATTGTATTGAATGTTTTGAAGCAATGTAGATTATTTGGTGATTTATAGATATTTTTGATTGGAAAAGCCAACCCCACCATAAACAGTGCTTGTGCACGAAAGAAAAAAAAGCGATAAACTTCATCATGGACATCATCGTCATCGTCATCGTCATCTTGGCACAAAGATACTAAGCTATCACAAAACATAGCTTAGGATAGATAAGCTTTATGATATGGTCAGCCATAAAATAAGTCGACTTAATGCACTTAAAAGTCTTTAAAACTCTTTAAGCTGCACACTGTCCGTTCGCTTGTCCCTGGGTATGTATGTATGTCTGGCTGGTGAATTGTGTTGACTTAAGACTGGCCTAAAACTTGTAGCCACTATGTTTTATTTTTTTTTTATTAGTTTTCTTTTTATATTTCGGTTAGTAAGTAAGTGCGCTGCTGCTTGTTGTAAAAAATCAAGATTGACGACTACCATGAGTGCAATTAAAATTATTAGCATGCAAACTGTCACATTTGACAGTTAGTGGCTTAGTTTAACAAATTTATAACATTAGTTTTCAACTAATAGAGTTTCGTTTTACTCATTTTATTATTATTTTTTTGCAAAATTACCAGAAGTTTAAAATTTATATATTTATGCTAAAAATTTAACATTATCTCTAAATTAACTTGTTAATGTTTAAAATCATATAATTCAAACACTCAATTCCGTTCAAATCTTAATTATATTCAATCAACTGTTTTTCTTTTTTAATTCTTTTTGCAGCTTTAAGACTCTTGAATAGCCACAGTGAGACACAAACTTTTGACCAAAGTCCCGCAGCTGTTGGTGGTTTATTTCCGCAACTATTTAATGTGGCTACCAGAGCTTCGATTACGGTTAATGCCACTTGTGGCCAAAGTGGCCGAGAAGAATATTGCAAATTGGTCGATGCTTACCCGCACAAAAAGTGGGCTACTCAGTGTGGCGTTTGCAATGCTCATTCCTCGGATGTGGCCAAGCATAGACCCATTGAGTCTGTGATATCGAATATCAATATGCACGATCAATGGTGGCAATCGCCTACTTTGCAATATGGCAGAAATTATGAATATATAACGATTACCCTCGACTTGAAGCAGGTGAGTTGAAAAATAATATGTAGTGAAGTAGGAAAAGAAATTTTGATGTGTATAAAATAAATTAAATTTGAAAATAATTCGCATATAAGGAATGGTCCTGATTATAACACATATCTACATATAAAGATGTTGCAAGATCAATTTCAGCGCTTGAACTACCGATTCTGGTAGAGGGTACAAAAAAACCACGGCGTTTCGATACGACTAGTTTAGGCTTGAACTTATGATAAAGAAAAGTTGGGGGGGGGGGTGATGTCTCCTCCCATAGAAAACTATCTAATTCTTACATTAGAGCAGCTACGTCCAAGCTATATGCACTATGTGCAACTTTTTATAAAAAGCTTTTAGTACTTTCTCACCGATGAAAGCACAAAGCCAACCAGATCTCGGCGGCAATAATGCTCGCTCTTATTGCGCAAGGAAACAAGAACAAATTTAAGAGCTTTCAAAGCTGTTTACCTCAAATGCAAATATTACAAAGTATGTGTGTTTGGACGTAGCTGCATTAGAGGTATAGGATGTGCTCAGGAGATTTATGTAAAATACTATGAAAAAAATTACTTTTACTTTTTTCGGGCTCTGGCGATTTTTTTAGTTGTGGTGCTTTTTTTAGTTTTGGCGCTGGATTTGTTGTTGTAGCAGCCAAAGTTTTACATATCCTGTGAAAATTTCAGATCCGCACATCTTACTTTTCTCGAGAAAACAGCCTGTGACAGACAGAAAGACAGACAAGCAGAGAGACGGACATCGTTGCGAAAACAATAGGGTTACTTTTCACCTTTGGTGTACGCAATTGATTTTAGAACATACTCGCAAGCGGTGCTAAAACGTCCCTGTATTTTCTGGCTAACACTAACTTACGATCTCTTACACTAAGGCTTTATTGTTGATGGCAATCAAAATTTAGGTGCGTTGCCAGTTGCCAAAATGTTATAACGTATGTCAACTGACAACTAACAGCTGTTACATTTCAGTTTTCAAATTGGCAACCAAAAATCTCTAGTTGCTGCATAATTTTTAAAGGAAAAATCTGGCAAAATTAAAAAAAACTTTCTTTCATCAACAATTTGTATTGAAAACAAGAATAAAATAAGATAAATTGTTTTTATTTTCAATATAAGTAATCGATATCGTGGGACAGACTGTTAAATTTAATGAAATAAATTACTACTTTTTTGGGAAAGCGAAAATGTGCTTTAAAGCTAAAAAAGAAATTGTTAGTTAAAAATTATTTTAAACTATGCCATTTACTCACAGTAGAGGCGGTAATTCTAAAGGATTTAAATTTTCTGTTAAGAGCCATCGAATAGATGTAAAATTTTGTTTTTCTACTAAACTAATTATCTATGTAAGTCATAGTTTACACTATGCAAGTCTTATTGCTAAGCTGATTAGTCTGTTATAAGAGAGAGACGAGGGAAAAATAAACGTTTCTGTTCCCCTCGTCTCTCTCGCCTAACAAACTAATCAGCTTAGCAATAAGACTTGCATAGTGTAAACTAGGACTAATTAACTTCTTAAGCACTTTTACTTAAAAATGTCTTCTTCTTTTTATTTGGGTTGCGTTGCCAGTTTACAAGGCAGCTGAAATTGGGTTGCCATCCATAATCGAGCTATAAATCGAAACAATTGACCTCATTACGACAACTTCAGTAATGATTTGAATAACAATATTTTGATCGTAAAACATTTCAAAAGCTGTTTTACTACAATGCTGTGCAATGTTTTAATTTTATATTCGCTAAAAAAGTTTTACTCACGAGCAAACTTAAAAAAATTCTATAAACAACTTGAATTTTCTGGTAGAAGTTTGCTAACTTCACTGACCACCATCGTACCACCTGCTGTCATTTCAGCTCTCAATTGTTTTTTTTTTCTCTTTAAACAACTTTTCACATAACAATTCCAACCAAACATCATTTCAAAACTATTATTTAAATTGTAGTTTGACTCAAACTCAAACAAAGTCACCAACCAAAATTTAACATACCTTTCAAATTCAATTAAAAACTTACAACAATAACGAAATAATTCAATTAAAAATTAAATTTTTCAACTTCAAGCAAAACGAAAAAAAAATTAAATAAATATTGTCAAATGATTATTTCAGCAACTGAAATGCTATACGACATGTTTGATTTGACCATAAAGTGAGTTAGTTGTACACTGTAAGAGAAGAAAAACAAACCAGAAACAACAGCCTTGTTTTACTCTAGTGTAAGACGAAATGCAGCAAAAAAAATCATATTTTTGAAAAAAATAATTTCATTCCAACAGCTGAAGCTGCCTGCATTCAGATTTAAGGCAACAAATCGTAACAGATTCATGCTGTGATGACTAGTAGCCAATATTGCATGAACATTGTGAATAAAATCGTGATAAAGTCGATAGCAGAAATATAAGATCACAAAAAGTGATGTTAAAGTGCAGCACAAACTAATTGTGACAATTTTAGAGAGCAAAAAAAAAGTATTATTTGAAGACACAAGTTGTAAATAAAAAGTGTAGGGGTATTCACATAACTTTTGTTGGTAGATAATTTGCTTAGAAGGCTTGTCAAGCTTTTTTATTTTAAATATATTTTTATAAAAAGTACTTTTCATGAAAGGTAGTTTTAGTAAAAGGTACTATTAGCAAAAGGTACTTTTGGTAAAATGTACTTTTCATAAAAAGTAATTTTAATAAAAGGTACTTTTCATAAAAGGTACTTTTCAAAAAAGGTACTTTTCATAAAAGAAACTTTACTAAAAATTACTTCTCATTAAAGGTACTTTTACTTACTATTATAGTATCTGTTAAACTGTTTGTAAAGGTACCTTTTATATTTTTTTAAAATTACCTCTTATACTTCTTACAAAAGTACCTTTTATACTTTTTATAAAAGAACCTTTTATACTTTTTATAAAAGTACCTTTTATACTTTTTATAAAAGTACCTTTTATACTTTTTATAAAAGTACCTTTTATACTTTTTATAAAAGTACCTTTTATACTTTTTATAAAAGTACCTTTTATACTTTTTATAAAAGTACTTTTTATACTTTTTATAGAAGTCCCTTTAATACTTTTTATAAAAGTACCTTTTGTACATTTTATTAAAGTACCTATTATACTTTTTATAAAAGTACCTTTTATACTTTTTATAAAAGTACCTTTTATACATTTTATTAAAGTACCTTTTATACTTTTTATATAAAAGTACCTGTTATACTTTTTATAAAAGTACCTTTTGTACAGTTTATAAAGGTACTTTTTATAAAAGTATCTTTTGTACTGTTTATAAAAGTAGCGTTTGTACTGTTTATAAAGGTACGTTTTATACTTTTTGTAGAAGTACCTTTTATGCTGTTTATAAAGGTACCTGTTGCGGGAGTGAGCCCCAGCGCTCAATTTTCACTAGATTGTAAACACCGAATATAAAACTACAGAGTTTAAATTCACTTCAGTTGTATATTTTGATGTTAAAATTCCTGTATAAATTTACAAGTCATAAATAGTATATATGTACATATTTAGATACAATTAAATTTTTATGTACGTACTTTCTTAGTGTGAAAACAAAGCGCAGTAGGTAGGCAATGCAATACGAGTTTTTTGGATAATAAATTTATCGGCTGGTTAATTATTACTTCAATAATTTTTAAAGTTGTAAACAGGTTGATTTCACAAGGACGAATGAATTTATTATACGACTTGGGCCAAAATTAATGCGCGGTTTTGTCGAGAAATTTCTTATCTAACCTTCAAAAGAACAAGTAATTGCGGGTAGTTGGTATCTACTAGATTTAGTAACCGATAAATAAATTGCATCTACACGGTGAATAGATGGTCGGCAGTAGTAACATCTACACGGGAAGTGGTTGGATGTAGGTGGCGATAACAGTACCTTTTATACGTTTTATAAAGAATTCTTTAATACTTTATATAAAAGAAAATTTTATATTTTTTTTAATAGGTTGTTTTTTAAGGCTTTGTCGTAACAATCAGTCGCATTAAAAATTAAAATTCAGAAATTTTACTTAAATCACTTGAATATATATATTATTAATGTTATATTAACGTACATAGTTTGTAAAAAATATTTTTAAGGGATTATTTAAAGAAAAAGTACTTTTTCCCAAACGTAACTTTAGAATTTTTAGAAAGCCACATTTTCGAGGAACATCCTTTTGAGGATATTTTTCATATTATTATTATTATATGCCACAGACTGCGAATATCTCTAATTCTTGTCTCATTTACCAAAAACCAATCACATTTAATTGCATCGACTACATTTCACTTGATGCCATACGAAGAGTATTAAACAAATGTGTACATTTAGTCCAACACTTCTTTTTAAATAAAAATTTAACAAATCTGTATTAATATAAAACAAAGACAGCGTGTTAAAAAAGGAAACTCCATTAATTAATAATTCAATAAACTCAATTTCTGGGCAATTTTGTTTATTTGTTCACACATTGAACACAAAAAAAATATTTTAAAATAAATAAACGTCTATAAATCTGTTGAATACTTTAAAAAAGGAGAGAAGCAAAAAATTAAAACACTTGAAAGATACAGCAGCAGATGTTTTTGTCTGTACGTGCCATGAGCTCTCTATCAAGTAACAAATCTCTCTGAAACACACAATGTGGTCCAAAATTAACAAATTATATCTAAAATGTCTGTCTCTGCAATTGAAATGAAATATACCAAAATTTGTTAAATATTTAAGCTTTTTATACGAGTATGACATGTTTATGGCTTAAAAGCAGAAAGAAAAAAAAATTGGCTTACATTGTTGCCAAATTTATAAAAATTTTATTAGCTCATATTTTTGTAGGGTGTCTTAATTGTTTAGAAGGTGGGCTATTCCAATTGTGTGGGAGTGTTAGGGGTTCTAGTCCCACCCAGGACTCTAACTTCCTTCTACATAATGAGTGGATTTGTTTGCAATTGTAAGGCCAGGTTTACATCTGTGTGTCATGCGCCACACAAACGTAAAAAAAACGTAACCAACTAATTATTAATGAAAAACTGTTTGATTCTGACATGTATTTATTAAGTTAAATAGTTCCATACATAACTAATAGAAAATTCTATAGAATCCAACTGTTTAAATCAATAAATGTCTGAATCAAACAGTTTTTCATTAGTAATTAGTTGGTTACGTTTTTTTTTGGGCAAATGGCACACAAGAAATGCCAGATGTTAACTCAGCCTAATATTATTGTAGTATAATTTGAAATTATAAGAAAGTTTGTTCGATATTAATTTAAATTAAAATTAAATTTTTTTTAAGAAAAACAAAAAATATGTTGCAAAAAATTTAGTCCAATTGGCCAAAAACAATTAATTGAAAAAACTGCATTTTAACGTGGACTTATTGCTTAATGCCCTAATTCAGTAAGAAGATTTAGGACGTTTTTGTTTGAAAATGCTTCTGAGTTCTTGTCTTTGAAGCCTCTAAATTATTTTCTTCAAAAATGGTTGTTGTCTTTGATAATGAAAAATATAAATATTATTGCCATGTTTTTGAAACATAAAAATTCAATTAAAGTATTATACAATAGTTTGAAAAATACATGAAAAATATGTGTTGGATATAATGTTTAGAACAAAATTATAAAGCAAGTACACGAACCTTCTAGCATAGACAATAAATAATAATCGTTTTAAAGAATCACAACTGCTTCTTTTTTTCGTCCATAGACAAGACGATACATTCGTCGAACAGAATTAGGGCTTAAGTGTGCCCAAAATTGGTCACATCTGGCCTTTCCATTTCTTTCTTTAAAATTTTTGTTATTTTTAATTAAGAAAGCTGCTATTTTGTTTATAAAAGGAATAAAAATAAAATAAAATAACACACATGTTGTGTTATTTCTCCAACATTGAGTTGAACACTACTTAAACCAATTGAGAATCTGAAAGAAAAATATTGATTAATAAGAATAATATTAGAAAAATTTTTGTTTAAACATTTTTTCAGACACTTGAATTGTGAACTGACAGTAATAAAATTGATGTTTCAGTTTAATGGCGGTGGCGGCGGCGGTGGCGGTGGCGGTGGCGGTGGTGGTGGCAGTGTTGGCCTTAACAAATTGTTATTGCTTTTCAACGATTGCATTATGATATATAACACACTCCATTTTAGCAGATTATTAGTGCTTTCAACAACTTTTTTTTCCTATACATATAAAGTTTGTTTTGTTTTCTTAATGATCTTTAACATTTTTGGTGGCCAATGAGGTGTTTGACAGGTACAAGATGTTCGAATACCTTGACTTTGTTGAAAAAACTACGAGTATTGCTGCTACTCTGCCATGTTGCTGATAATATTATTGGGGGCAATGTGTTGTTGTTAATTGAACATGTTGTCTAACAACATCTCCAACATATTTGATAGTTTACAAATTTTTTGTTTATTTTTTTTGTACCGACTCTCGTAGTTAATGCATGTAATTTAATTTGTATTTCTGTGTTTGTTTGTTTTTGCCAAAGAAAAACTTTTTTAAGAAATTTGTGTTTGAAAATAATCGAGCAAGTCAATTAGTCAGAGGATTGTGTATTAAGTTACTTTGGAAAGATTATATCACGAAAGACAGGAAACAGATGTCGTGAATAAATAAATAAACTTCCATGCATTTTTGTTTAACAAGGAGACGAGTAGGCTTAGCAGACTTTTTAGTTTTACATTTTTTTAACAAAATGTATTTTTTTTTTTAATTTCATATTTCAATTCTATTTAACCTCAAATAAAACTAGAATATTATACCACATTTACATTACGAAAATGTTCATGAAATATCAAGCCATAACCGCTAAAATAGCTTAAGCGACATATTTTTTTGACTTCTTTATTTTTTTTTGACAAAAATCGACTATTTACGATCGCAAATAATCGATTTTGGTCAAAAAATTAAGTTCGAATATTATGTCGCTTAAGCTATTTTGGTGGTTATGGCACGATATATGTATTCTTTTTACTAATAAAGGGTGTTTTTTTTATAGAGTGACACAATTTTAAATCATAACAAAACAAGGAAATATATTTTTATTATCAATGACACGGTCTTTATTGGAAAGAAAATTTAATGAAATTAATGTTCAAATATGACTTCTGTCATGTGGCCGCCACGTGGATTCTCCAAATGCGACAATTCTGCTTATTTACGTACCCATTCAATCAGAAATAGGCTTCATCGGAAAATGGAAGAAGTGCACGATGAGTTTGACGAATAGAATAATTTTTTTAATTAAAAATTTCACGCGTTGCTCTGGTGTTAGTCGATTCATAATGAAATTTCAAAACAAACTAAACAAAAAGCAACTATCAGCTGTTAAATGGGTGCTCAAATAAAGCAGTGATGCCAACTCAAAGTTGTGGCACTCTAAAAAAAACACCCTTCATTTAATAAATTTTTGATATCTGTGCTTGATCAAGCATTAGAATTCTGATTTCGAATTTAATCGCATTGATTTGAGAAATTATTCATATTAATTTTTTAGAATTTTTTTTAAATATGGGTTATCTGGCACAAGCAGCAACGTGGAGCAAGGCACATTAAATCCAGCTTTACGCATTAGATGCAGCTCCGCACTTTTCACAAAGAAATTGACAAAAAATTAAAAAAAAATCAGCTGATTAATTAAAATAGATAATGCGTGTACCTTTTGATATGCCTTGTTGCAGAGTTTAAGAGGGCATTTACATTTAAGATTTCGTTCCTCCGCCATGAGTCAAGCGACAATAAGTAGACCTTGTAGCACGAACTGAAAATCGAAGTTAAAAATCAATTCTTTCGTATTCTTTTCATCTTGCTTATAGGCGGTGTTGCCAACTGCATTTATTTTCCAATGAGGCGTGGCAAATTATAAAATATTTCATTTAAGGCAGCACTGCATGTCGTGAATGATTAAGGCAGTTAAACATCGACAAAACTCTGCTTCGAAGCACCTTAAGCGTAAATGTGCCAGACTTTTTTAAGGGGCAACAAAAGTAAATGCAATAATTGCAGCAGGAGCAAAACCTTGAATGTAAAAACCGCCCAGCTTCAAGATTGTTTAATAAAAAATTATTTTTTCTGATATTAAGGGGCTAATTTTGTAAAACGCAACGCTTAGCGTTCACAACAATAATTGTGGCTGCATTAAACATATCTTGTATAAGTCTAAATGTCATACTTGAATATAAAAGAATATTAGGTATGTTTTATTCGAACTTTGTATAAATATTCAGAACAAATTAAGGTGTGTATAAACTTATTAAGTAGCTATGCTTAAAAATTAAGTAGTATATGTTTCGAATAAAACATACCTATTGTTACTTATAGATTTTTATAGTATAACGTTTAAAAACTATTTTTTCTCACTTCTAAGAAATCAACTAAATATAATTTTCATGTGTAGTATTTTTATATATTTCTCACTAATTCTCGTCACTCGTATCCATATCATTTGCCTTAAACAAAATTTTTCTACAAATTACACATTTTAAAGCGCCCACTGGCAAATTTACACATTACACTCACTGTCAGTTTAGTTTTCTGCAGCTATTTAAACAATTTTCTACATGAACACATTACAGTTTAAAAAAAAGCAAAATCTTGAGACAACCCCACAGTACAAACAAACAAGCAGGCCATAGACATGAAAATAAACAACAACAAAAGTAAATTACAGCTCATCATCACAACAACAACAACACAACGAAAACTAAAAATGTTTGAAATAAAAATAGAAAATAAACAAACATAAAAATTGTAAAATAAAATTATGCCGGCCGGTAAAAAAATAAATTAAACAAACAAGCAAACAAACAAATTTTTAAAAGTCAGTGTTTTGCCTTTAGTAATGTTGTTGTTGTTGTGTTGTGTTTTTGTCAAAATAACATTTCGAGCACATTGTGTTTTGACAATGGGTCTGCCAGATTGAATTGATGTGATGGCAGCAGAATTTAGATTTTAATTTTTTTTCTGAAAATTAATATTGCGTACATACATACAGACATAAAGCGTATGTCACATTTAACATTTCTTTAAACTTGCTGCGTCACAGCACACTTGTCTTATAGAAATGACGGATATGGCACAGCACACTTTTCTTATAGAAAATTCAGCTGTATCACAGCACACTTTTCTTATAGAAAATTCAGCGGTATCACAGCATACTTTTCTTATAGAAAAGTCAGCTGTATCACAGCACACTTTTCTTATAGAAAATTCACACTTTTTTTTTGAAGAAAATTCGACTGTGTCACAACATTACGTGCAATTGCAGAATGGTGCCGTTTCCTTCTGCTTTTCCTTATTATTTTGCGATGTTTTTGTTTGGCACTTGAGTCAACATGTTGAGTGACATGCTCAAACAACAAACAACTAAGGAGAATCCAAAGAGAAGAAAAACGTGACAAAGAATAGCCAAATATATATTTAAAAATTAAATAATTTATGGAAATGTATGCACTTTCGTAATTAGGGGGCCATGCTATTTAATTGTTGATAGATGTAATTTAACAAGAAAAATTTATAGTAAAGCTCATATATTGAAATATTGATTTTCTATGATTCTTTCACTGTAAGAACATGTTTACGCATAAATATTTTCGATAAAAGCTCGTACGGCCTCGCTTAAACTCTGCGACCCAATATTTTATAGTTACAAACGAAGTAGTAGACTACCCCAGAATAGTGTCCAGGTCGGACTTAGTATTGGTTGGAATGAAAACTTTCATATGAAAATATTGAATAACACAACGGTTACCAATTTTTACATGTTTACAAATTCAAGAGATCGTTTATTGTTAATTAAAAAGAAAAAAACTAAACAACGTGATGCACTGAATCTTAAAACACCAGGCGATTTCATATCAGGGGAATTTGATTTTCAATTCTGCAGAAAATTCATGCTTCATTTCTTTGACACAAGAGAAACTAACAGCTGATCACCTCTTCCTAACACGAGATCAGCTTGTGTGAATGCGCCTTATTAAAACACATGCTTTATAAGGTTGCCAGCTTAATTTTTTTGTGCGACATCTACATTTCAGGTTGGCAATTCCAGGGACCGCGTTCGTATTAGTGTGGCCGTTAGTTGTATGGAGAATTTTTTTTTTTGATTTTTTATATTCTTTCCCCCTAAAACGGGTCAGTTTTATGTAAAATAGTTTACAAACAAATTTCATAGCGATAAGTTGTGTTTTAGGGGGTGCGTCCGCCCTTCACAGCTGTCCCTCAACCCCATTTATTCAATTCTTTTGACTATATATACATATATATATGTATGAAATAATTTAATAGATATAAGCTCTTATTGTACATGCTTAATATAAAAAATTTCCATATAAATATAATTTTGTTACATAAAATTTTTGGTATTTTGTTGTTTATTTTCCTCATTATTTTTTAAAATATTAATTTCAGCAAAAAACTTTCTGTGATACTAATCTTGTTGACTCGAAGAGCTAAAATATTGCCATGTATCATATTCTTGTAAAATTATTTTTTGAAAAGATAGTCATATGCAAAAATTACATTGAAAAATCGGCTTGAATGCCAACTTTGAGGGGCGGACGCACTCCCTAAAACACAACTTATCGATATGAAACTTCGGGGGAACCGATTTGGAGTTACATAAAACTGAACCGATTTGATGGGGGGGGGGATGGGGGGGGGAGAGAATATAAGAAAATATATATTAACGGCCACTCTAATGTACATATGTCGATCATTTGCTGCAAAAGGCTCATAACTCAACAATTTTTTAGCTAATAATACAGAATTAATCGACATAAAGTTTTTATATCATGTATACCCATCTCTGGAGTTTAAAATTATATGTTGTTAATAAATTCATAAATATAAACTTGTTTTCTGTAAAGCAAGTTCTTTTGCGTTATGACGCTCTTGCAGCAAAGGCTCCATATGTATGTTTGTATGTATTTGTTGTTCTGCCTTTGTTTTGATCACTCGCTGTATTAAACGGAATCATAAAATGTGGAAAATGTGCTTAAATAACCTCATAAATGGCAACCGCTTTTTGTTTTCGCATTTAAGTAAGTTTTTGGTCCAAAATTTATTTTAAACATACTGACTGACACACATGCATACACACATACATACATATAAATAAAAAAACTTTTTGACAGCATTTTCAATAACTTGTCAGGCAAAAATTAAAGTAACACACGCACACTCCCATACATATAAATTTGCTTGAGTGATAAATACAACCATGTGGCCGAAAGTCAAAAATAAATAACTAAAAATTTATAAAAGCAACAAAATGACATGTGTAAAATGTCATATGATTGTCAAGAAGCGAAATGTGCAAAAAAGGGGCAACAAAGCCACAACCGCAACAAACACTTTGCATACAAATGAAAAATCAAATGCCACAGATTGAGGGACACGAAGGAAATGAGTCATTAAAGAAAACATGGCTTTTTTTATGAATTCAGTAAGTAAATTTGACCATTAATTTAATGATTTCGACAGCCTGGATTGATTTATGGCAGAAATGATTAAAAATTGCTTATGGTCAAGTGAAATAATTTAAGGAAATTTTCTCAGGTTTCAAGTAATAAATAAATAATGAAGTGAAGATGTTTGAGGTTAATCGAAAAAAAAAATGTTGCCAATCAATTTTGAAATGACAAGTATTTAAATTTCTTCTACAGAAGCAAAAGCAGAGTATTTGATGACACTCAAACTTCCACAACTCCCGTTGTTGTAGACAACTGCCTAATTTAATCACCAAAAAAAAAAATAAATTCAGTAAAGCGCGACTTTGACTCGCGCACGAAGGGTTCCGTACGTTGGGCTTTGAGCATTTTTTTAACACAGCGTTTTTTACGTTTTTTCAGCTGATATAATTTTTTTTCTATATTCTTTTGAATAGAACAGGCTAATGTTCGTAACGCTTTTTAAGCCAAATTACATCTGATAATTATTAATGAACAAATAACATCAAAGTTAGTTGTAAATATTCTGCCAACAACACATAGTTGAACGTTGTTTATTTTTCGCTTTTTCTCGTTTTGGCGATTTTCTTAATTTTGGCGATTTTTGTTCATTTTGGCGATTTTTTTAATTTTGGCGATTTTTTCATTTCGGCGATTTTTTCGATTATTTTCGTTTTAGAAATTTTTTTTAATTTGGTGCTTTTTTTCGTTTTGGTGATTTTTTTTCGTTTTGGCGATTTTTTTTCCAGTTTGGCGATTTTATAATTTTGGGATTTTTTTGTTTTACCGTTTTTGAAAATTTCAAGAAGTTTGCTCTTACGGTTTCCTTTAATTAAAATTTTTTTAAAATTTTAGTGTTAATTGTTGTAGTCTGTATAAAAATACATTAACCTTACAAAATTCAAGTGTATATACATACAATTGTATATATATTACATGATATTTTAACATTTTTCGTTGCTCGTTTTGGAACACCCTTTAATTTCCAACTGTGACAGACGGACAGCGTAGCGAAAACAATAGGGTTTCTTTTCACCTTTCGTGTACGAAACCATAAAAAGAGGTAGAAGTGCTTTGTAGGGGAAGTTTAACTAAAAAAATAATCAAATACTACTGATGTAGGTGGCAACGTTGGTTCGGATATCCGGTATAACCAACTATATGTGCTTAATTTGCTTTGCCAACAATATTTCATAATCTTCTGTATTTCAAAACAATATTTTCTTCACCAAACATTCTCTTATCTTGCAGTAACGTCAATCTGTCAAACGCCCCACAGGCCATGATGTTTTTTTTTTTTTTGATTATTTTGTTTTATTATTGTCATTGTTGTAATATCTTCAATAGATATTTAATATCTCACATTCAGTCAAGCTGCTGTCATGTCAATTAATATTCAAACTTGTTCAAACTAATCCATTCCCTTTGCTAAACACTAGACACTGGCGTCGTTATTCATATTTTTCTAGAGGGCAAGAGCTATTTTTTTTGGTTGTTGTAGAAGCAACTATTGCACTAATTTTTAAAACATTTGGGGGGAAGAAAACAAGCTTGTATTTATTTCAATGCCAAAACTAGAATAGCCTTCCACGTCTTTCAAAACCCCTCTCTCACCTTGATCTCTTCTTGTGCTTGCTTTTGTTTGCTAAAACAAGCTGTCAATTTATATTTTTTACATTAAGTTAAACATTAGTTTAAAATAACAACAACAACAAAAGAAGGCATTTTATTAAAGAAAAATTAAGTTTTTAACTAAACGAAAGAAAACAATTTGTTTATACGGGTATTATTGGTATTGGTAAATGATCATTATTGATCAATAGTAAAGTTTTTTTTTCATTATTATTTCTTTTATTTTGTTTAATAATTCGGCCTGAGGTTTGTTGGATTTTTACGTTTGGGCCAAATATGGTTTTTGGTTAGGAAAATACATATTTTTTGCGGGATAATTGAATCATTAACTATAACCAAATTTGGCCAAGCACAATTCAAGAGATTTAGTAACCGGTAGTTAGTGTTTGAAAATTAAATAACATGTTTTATAAATAAAGTTTTAAGGACAAAAATAGTTTGGAAAGAGGAAAGAAATAAATTCAGAAATTGATTTGTTCAAATGAAAATATTTCTCGCTGACATAAATGGACATGACATGTTAAAAGAAATGTTGTTTAAAAAGTTGCTCTAAAATATTTCTAATATTAAGTAATACTGAATTTACACCATGAACGTTTTTATAAAATCAGTCATGTGGAGAAATCAAATAAACATGTTTCAATTAAATTTTTAATTGTTAATTAAAATCTATAATTAACCTTTAAAATAATATCAATATGACTTAGACCACTTTCATAATTAAGGGTGCATGTGTATATAAATTAACTACAAACATTGCAATTAATTTATTAATTGGATGTTTAAAAGTGTCAACTAATTTTTCAATTAAATCTCAAGAGTGTTTTCAATTAAACTCTTAATTCACATAATGTAGTTTTCAATTAAAACTGATATGTTGAAATTGTACTTAGGTTATACCACGCAAAACGTGGTAGGAAAAAAAATTTGCTTATTATAATATAATAATTATTTAATAAAGCTTACTCCCTGTTTCCACAACACGGAAGGTCGACTTATATAATTTGTAATATATAATTTATAATTTATATAATTTTATAATATAGAAAGCATTTTTTTTAGTGGTTTTCATAAACATTTTCTAGACGAGTCGCCTGCCTGACTTGAGGAATCAGGATATTAAGTTATTTGATTTTTTTAAGGACCTTAAGCTTGGTTAAAATGTCAAATAAATAGTTATAAATAATTTTTTTATTTTTTAATAAAAATTGTTCAACGTCTGAATATATACTGAATACTGAACACTTTGCTCTCCCTATTTATATGTTTAGTATTTATTTTACATTTTCTTTTATTACCTTTATACCTTCTCAGCTTTAACAAAAAACTTTATCTCTGAATAGACTATACTCTTGTTTGCTTTTTGCTGAAGTTTTGGCTTTCTATATCTTATAAAGGCAGTTTTATGGATTTATTGAAATATGTATTAAAAATTTTCGGTCACACCCGCCACAGTAAAAATAATAATAAAATAATAAATATTGGATACTTTCCAGTTATAAAAAGGAAGCGCAATTAATAATATAATAAAATTTCGTAAACCTCCATTTTAATACTCTCGAGCCATTAGTTATAAGAATATTTGGTCACACCCGTCACACTTACATACATATGCTGAAGTGCTATTTTTTCAATTTATTTCAAAAATAGAAAATGGGAATAAAGGAAGAAGCTTAAAGAAAATAAAGAAAAATATGAACTGCATTTAAGGATAGGAAAAGAAGAAATGCTAAGAAAATTATGATGTACAAAAAATTCTTGGAAGAAAAATTATCGAGAAAGAAAATGAACGAGAAAGCAACGAAAAAAAGAATGAAAATAAAAAGATTCGAATACATCTAAAACTAGTAGTTTTAAATCACAGAGTCCATTAAAAAGGCAGTCGCTAAAGCTAAAAGTAACATTCCTTGTAGTCCATCAAAAAGAATTGCATCTTATTAAGCAACTCTTTAAAGAAATTCCTTCAGAGTCTCTCTTTATCTCTCTTCAGATGTCTTTAACAAGCACAATAATAAAAATTACTGCTGGTGGCATTGAACTTTTGTATGAATTTTCGTAGTATGTCACACCTGTCACATAAATAGGTCACACCCGTCACATTGTCGGGAAAATATTTTTTCGAAAATGTTTTCTTTGATTTTATTGATTGTATAAATATCTTTCAGCAAATTACGGCATTCGATATCGTATAAATTTTTATAAAATTTTAGTTGTGTTTGTATGGAAATTTCGATCGATATCGAATGCTGTAGTTTGCTGCCCGATATTTATACAGTCAACAATTTGCTACACTAAAATTATTGTGTGTGCTCTATGGAAGATTTTGCAGAACATATCCTAAAGTTATAATTCTGTAAAAAAACGGAGATGTGCAAGATTACACCCGTCTGAGCCTTCTCATGGGCATTTTGACCACAAATCATGTTGTATCAGCCTCTATCTATTATGAAATATTTTTGAGATTAACCTTTCTTTTTTTTAAATTATACATTTTATATATTTGAGTTATAAGAAAAAATGTGAGTATCATGGTCACACCCGTCACAATTTTATTATTCACCCAACTATTTTTGTTTGTTTTCAATTTAAATTTTTTCTGTATACCTTGCCCACTAAAATTTAGAAAACGTTTCATGCAACAAATTTAATGAACATTTTCATGATACAGTGGAATCTCTATTGAGCGGACACTGAAGGGACCATTGAAATGTGTCCGTACAAGGGAACTGTCCGGTCAAGAGAAAACTAAACATTTAAATGGAGCGCTGCTGGGACCTGTCAAAAGTGTCCGTCTACAGGGGGTGTCCGCCTATAGGAAGTGTCCGTTAAGGGAGATTCCACTGTATATGTAAGTTCGGTGTAAAAGATTGAAGATATAAAGAAAAAATAAATAAGGACACCTAAATATTTTGCTTTAATGCTTAAAAAAAATATTGAAAAAATTTTTTTGTTCACATGGAGCTTGCTTTAATTTAATTTAAACATACATATCATTATCCTATTATAGAAAGGCCCTAACTCAATTTTTTTGAATTCGAAATTTTTGAATTTTTCGATACTTTAGATGTTCTTTTTATCAAAATATACAAAATTTAAAAAAAAAAATAATGAGTTAGATCCTTTATATGTATATTAAAGTAACGATATGTATATTAACCAAATTTGACGTGGAATGACGGAAAATCGTTCCAAAACATAAACAAAATTTCGGACATGAAATTACATTAAGAAACAGCTTGTCTTACCAATTTTTTGTTCCAAGAAGACCACATTTCCTGCCAACTTTTTATTTTATTTTTCAAGTGTTCGTCACTTATTTACGACACAAGAACACAAGTTATTTGTTTAATTGAAAATTGTTTAATTAATTAATTTTTAAATTTATTAACTTGAATGTCAAAAAAGCTCTGTATAATAAACAGCAACAAATACGAGTAGCTTTGTTTTGTCTGCACAACATTCTTTTTAGTTAAACTTGCGAAGAATTAAAATTTCCATTAATTATCTAAATAAATGACCATAATTGAAATTGAAACCGCAAAAATGTGCATTAACAAAACTAATGACTTTGCAAAAATTCTACAAGTCTCAAGCATTTACATTTAAACTAAACGGCCAAACAAGTTGCATTCCACCACCCTCCTTTAAACGACAGCTTTAGTAGACTTTAACAAAGTTGCTTAAGTAAACTACATACATAGATATGTATGTTTGCAATAATGCTGGCGCCATCTGTTGCCAAAGCAGTTTTATAGATTGAAAAGTTGACTAACACACTTTTCTCTCAGTGTATGTGAGTGGCCTTAATAAATACGTAACTTTAACCTTAGATGCAAAAAGATGGAAAGCTTTATCCCAAACTTGAAGTGCGCATGCAACATATTAGCTTGAATATTGACTGCATTTGCTTTGAACTTTTCTCTCTTTGTCTGCCAGGACTCTAAGTGTCACTTTTAACAAGTTTTTGTTTGAAAAAAGGTTTCGTTTGGTCTAAACAAAAAATAGTTTATTTCCCCTGTTGCACTCATTTTTTTAAGCTTTTATTTGATTTCTTGCCACGTTTAACTTTTGATCTCTAGTCATTGATAAATTTCTGTTGATTTTGTGTGTTGATTTTCAATTAAAAGGCGTCAGGTTTGCTTTTATTTTCAGTTTAGTTATCGATATGTTTTCCATTTGTTGTGTTATTTCTAATCTTACATGCACCTCGTCGTCATCGTCGTCATCGTACATGAAGGTTTTGTGAATGTCATGTTTATTTTATGTGTGTTCAGTGTGTTTGGGTGTGAAAAGATTTATGTATGACTTTTGTTCAGTGATTCGTTTGTTTGATGTTGTCAAAGAATTATTAGGAAAACAACGGTTTGATCAAAAACTATTCTTTTTTCTTCTATTGATTTAAAGTATATGAAAAATCGTATTTATTTCCCTGTCAACAGATCAATGAAAAATTAATGGTTTCACTATTTTAATGTTTAATGAATCAATGGAATTGAGAACCTCTTGGGGGTAATGTCAAGGGCGTTGACATTAAAAATTATACAAAAATAAATTTGTTCAAGCAAACATTTTAAGTTATTGTTAAATATTTGTTTTTTAAGAAACAAATAGGAATGCATGTTTTTCTTATTATATGTACATATGTATCTAAATATGTATATAAATATAGTTTTTTAATATATATATATATATATATATATATATACATACATATGTATGTAAGTATATATATTAGACTTTACCTTATTTTCGCAAAGTCACAGTATTTAATGCAGGACCCTCTTAAATTGTTATTGTATAAAAGTTATATAATAATAATTATTTGAAATTGACAATATACAAATCGCCAGCGATATAATATGATTTATGTTATGACATAATAATAATATGCAAAAAATTTCTCACATAAATTTCTGACATAACATAAATAATGTTTGTATTTATGACATGACAATTTCGCGTGTTACATTTAATATTATCGTAACCCTTTTTCATTTAACATATTTCCTGACCAAAGTTAGAGTGTGAATGCAGCTAGTCCTACATATCGTTAACTTAATACGAAACTCATGTTTTTCATAGTTTACAAGGAGGAGGAAAAAACTAAATAAAAAAAGATGCAATATTGATACAAAATTTTTTTAAACGCAATTTTTATTAAAAACACTTTACAAATTTAGTGTTATATTAGTTTTATTAATTTTTTTTTAAGGTGTATCTAGTAATGGTCTATCGAAATATGTAAAAATATCGATTTCGAAAAATTATGAGTTGGGGCCTTTTCATATTAAGTTAACGATATATAGTTTTTACTTGTTATTACAATGCATTTAAAATTATTTCTTTTAATTTATTAAAAACAACTGTGACCAACATTTGTCGTTGTCATTTCCCACATTCATGTCATTATCAAATCTTTACGTAACATAATTTCTCTACCAAAAACTTGTTGCTGAACAGCTTAACAAGAGATTTATTTTAAAAGCAATTAGTTCTGCTTTCAATAAATTTCATTGATAGATATGAATTGCTGCCTTAGAATTGACGGCACTGAGAAATAATTGACACACAGACTCATATTGTTAAAATATTTCAAATATTCTCTAGCACAAATGAACATAAGTAATTATGTACAATGTACATGCAATATGCTTAAACAACAGGGAGTGCGAAAATTTACTGAAAATCATAGTCTCTTAAAACACAAGTGATTATTCATGATTCACGCATATCACGTGAGTGGTGGCTGACCATATTTATATAGAAAAATTCTCCCCGAAAACACAACGAAAATATGTAGTATGAATTTATTCACACGATTCCACTACACATTCACGATAATAGGTGAATAACAAGGGTAATTTTTTTCCATGAAATTTTTATTCCCCCCTTATTCCCCCCGGAAGGAAAAAAATATGTGTCAAGATAAATTAAAATTTAAATAGCAGAGACAAAAACCAAAAATTTTAGCAGAGCAAATTTTGCACTTAAAAGCACACTGTTAATCATTTACCAGTAGTAGTAAAATTGATGAGTATTATTTCGAACGCAAAATTTAGCAATGGGGACTATACTACACTATACTAATGGATAATATGGTCCGAGATATTTAATGAAATTATACCACGCGGATATACTTAAGATATTTGAATAATACAAAAACTCAATCTTAAAAAATTTACTCTTTTGGAAGGACAACTGGTTATTCTGGAAAATAGGAGAATTCTCCATGCATACCACTGTATAGAAATGATGGTCCTGATGATTCTCTAATGAGCATATTTAGTGGCATTTCTGAAATAATTTTGAAACTTTCGAAAAATTAATTTGAAAAAAGTAATTTTTTAGGCAAATTTTCTAGATTTTGCCTCGTAGATAATACATACTTATTAATTTTACTAGTATATACTGTTAAATAATTAACAGTGCGCTGTTAACTGCAAAATGTGCTCTGCTAAAATTTTTGGTTCTTATCTCTGCTATTTAAATTTATCTTCAAACACATGAGAAAATGTTATTGTGAATCTCATAGTTAATTTTCCCACGCTATCAGTCTCTGTGAATGTTAAAAAGGAAAGAAGGAAGAAAAAGCTTAAAACTAACTGCAAACTAGCAAACAAGTTTAAAAAACAACAAGAAAACTACTTACATTGTGCTTCTTTTTTTTATTCCCAACAAAACGTTTGTTAAAAAAAATACACATATTTTTTGGGGGAAAAGTCAAGGAATTAAAAATCGGCGATGCCATATTTTTTTCAATCATCAGAGTTTTTTCACGTGGAAATAATTCACGATTGCATCTTTAGGGAAAAGGGAAATATTTCAAGGGAATAAATATTCATGATAGGGGTGATTAATTCAGTGGGAAAAGTGAAAAAAAATATCCGTGAAAAATATTCACCCTTATGGGGAATAAGTGGCGTACATTTTGTTCACGTGAAATATTCTCCATGAACAAAAAAAAAAATGTTTAACAGAATTATAAAATAGTTGAATAACACAACAACAACGCAAACTTTATTCCGGATACGGATGATTATTCATGATAAGGGCAATCAAAAAGGGGGAAACGTTTCTAGGGAAAAATTATTTATTTTTGAATATGCCAAAGTTCGAATTTAAACTTAAATGCCAGAAATAAATCAGAACGTAAAATGGTGTGTACAGTTTTGGTTTAATACTTATTCATGAATGATATTAAAAAGTCCCACAAAACCAAATTTAGATATAGTATCTTTTGATGGAACGCTTAGAGAAAATGTAATAATTCTTTCAAATGGTAACGAAGCTGAACTCCCGCTGAACTTTGGATATCAGTATTCCTTCAGAAAAGAATAAAAAAAATTAAAATGTCTCTCCTTAAGCTGTTTAAATAATATTTATTTTAATGTATGGCTACTTTTCTCTCCTACTGTAACAGCCAATGCTTCTCAAGTACAATCTGCATATTTTCATAATTTAATTGAGTTTCTTTTTTTAACACGTTTATCTCGGTTAAATTTCAAATCAACTCTGTACACAACACAAAACGGAAAAAATCATTGTAATTGTAATTCATTGAAGGCGCGCGCGATAACATTAAGTAAGACATGACCAGTATTTTTTTTTTAATTTTTTTGATTAAATATTTTACAACATTTTAAGAGATAAGATTTGTGCAAAACATACGGATTCAAAATGTAATCGAGGAAAAAAACATGAGAGTCTTTTCAACAAGATTCGTTGAAATAAAGTTAATTTCAACTGTGGGAAATAAAATATTTATGTGCTAAATTTAAATATGTACAGAGTTCAGTCTTCGGTGAAGATTTTAAAATGCATAAAGAAGAATATGTGTATACATATATATGGAAATATGTGGACGTTTAGTTCCTTTTTTTATATATCGTTACCTTAATATAGAAAGGCCCTAACTCATTATTTTTTCAATAGAAGAACATCTATTTAATGTATACATACAAATGTGCATATACACATAAGTACATATGTACATAAATAAATATTCGATATGATTTAAAGGCTTTTAAATTGACTTTACTCAAGTGATTTTAATTGTGTGCTTTTATTTTAGGTCTACCAAGTCTTCTATGTGATGCTGAAATCGGCCAACTCTCCCCGTCCGGCTTCATGGATTCTCGAGAAATCCTTAGACGGCTTCAGTTATGAGCCCTGGCAGTATTTTGGTCGCTCCGAGCTAGACTGCAGACAGCGCTACAACCTGCCGGCACAAAATGGTAAATATCTTTTTCAAAACGACACTGAAGTCATCTGTACCACTCAGTTTTCCAAGGCCTTACCTCTTGAAAATGGCGAGCTGCATGTGTCACTTTTGAAAAATCGTCCTGGCGCAATGGAGCAAACGCAAGACTTGATGGATTTTATAACGGCGCGTTACATACGCATACGTTTTCAAGGTATGCACTCGACTGCCAACTTGGACAACAGTGTGTATTGGCAATTAGATGCCCATTCGCTGGAGAAACGCAGCTTCTATTCGCTGAAGCAAATACGGGTGAGTGCCCGCCTGGATTGTCATGGTCATGCAGAGAAGACTAAAGAATTGGCCGAGAAATATGAAGGTCAGAAGGAGTTTCCCGGCTTAGAGTCCACCTTGCAATGTGAGTGTCAGCATAATACTTGTAGAAATTATTGTTCCGAATGCTGTCCTTTGTATCAGGATAAACCATTCCTGAACGGTACCATGAGAGAGGCAAATGAATGTGAGATTTGCCAGTGCAATGATCATGCAGTATTTTGTGTTTATGATAGTTTTCTTGAAAAAGGAGTTTGCCAGGATTGTCGCAATAATACAACAGGGAATGAGTGTGAATTTTGTTTAAACGGTTACTTCAGGCCTTTGGGAGCTTTAGCCAATGAACCCTGCCAGCCTTGTGAATGTAGTACGAAAGGTTCTACAGGTCTGTGTCATGCTGAAGGAGGCGCCTGCGTGTGTAGAGAAGGATACGTGGGTGTTAAGTGTGAAGAGTGTGGCAAAGGCTTTTATGGTGAAGAGTGTCGTAAATGTGAATGTGATGCTCGAGGTACTGTGGCTGACAGTCAATGTGCAGGAAACTGTAGTTGCAAATTGAACGTTGAGGGAGAAACTTGTTCTCTGTGTAAAGAGGGTTTTTACGATTTGATATCGGAAAATCCAGAGGGATGTTCCAGCTGCTGGTGTTCTGGCTTGGAGGCAGCCTGCTCAAGCGCTCAATTGTCAGTGTTGGCCTTTGAAACTCTTAATGATTGGAAAATCACCGATATAAGAAGAATACAAACGGCAGTGCCTGCCTTGGATGCGGATACCAATTTTCTGGGCTATGGCATGTATGATTTAACCGATGTTGAAGCCATATATTGGCAGGCTCCTCAAGGTTACTTGGGCAATCGCTTGACTAGTTATGGCTCACGCCTGTGCATACAAGTCAACTGGGTTACCATCAGAGGAGACACTTCAGGCAAACCAACATCTGGACCCAACGTTATATTGTTTGGGAAAAATGGTTTAAAAATAGCTTTTGGCGATGAGGAGTTTACTAGAGGTTCTAGTGCCACTATCAATATAACTCTCGAGCAGACAGGCTGGTATCATATACCAGCTACTATCCAAGACATTAAAACGCGTCTGAGACGTAATGAGTATCATGGATCTCAGGTAACTAGGTCGCAATTCCTATCAGTTTTAAGCAATTTGGATGGTTTGCTGGTAAGAGCGGCATTTCATACCGATCAAGTGGAGACAAATTTGGAAAGGGTGATCATATACAGTGGTGGCTCTGAACTGGGTGAACCAGCTTCAACACATGTGGAACAGTGCGTTTGTCCTTCCGGTTACACTGGGCTTTCGTGTGAGGCTTGCGATTTTGGATATATAAGAGTCTATGAAAACTCCAGTGATCATCATGAGGTGGGGCGCTGTAAACCTTGTCCCTGTAATGGTCATTCGAATTCGTGTGATCTACAGAGTGGTGGCTGTGGAAATTGTATGCACAATACGTATGGTGAGAGGTAAGTGGAATGCAACATTAAATTCAACTAATAGAAATAAATTTGTGTAGTGGTGGTGGTCTTCACTAACTCTGTATACTTACCATCTAAAATCTCAACTTACCTTCCACTTGTGTTTTATTCACCTTGTTCTGCTAGATGTGAGCGTTGCCAGCGTGGTTATTATGGCAATCCCCTGCATGGAACAGCAAACGATTGTAAAGCATGTGCCTGCCCTCTGTTGGCGGAGAGTAATAATTTTTCGCCAAGTTGCCAGTTGAAAACGTATTCTATCATGGACATAAACCCTGTGTATGGTGTGGTGGAAAATACTGAGTACATTTGTACTCAATGTCCGGTTGGCTACACGGGTGACCACTGCGAAATGTGCGATGATGGTTACTTTGGTAATCCAACTGAATTGGGTTCATCGTGCAGGCCCTGCGAATGCGAGGGTGGACCTTGTGATGTATTTACGGGACAGTGTATAGTGTGCGAGTAAGTATAAGGTTGTTTTTTAATATCATTGTAGATTATTTAAAATTTGTATGCCAAAGAAAGCCATGTTGTGTGTATTTTTTTTACTTGCATTAATTTTTTTAAGCTGACTTCGTGTGGAAAAATAATTATAAAGTAATATATTAAAAAAAATTAAAATAATAAATTGAATACATACTAAAATCTCGAAATTAAATTCGATCTTTACTTTTATTTGAAAAAATCCTTTAAATATAAAAACTTTTGAAATAAACGCCGAAAGTTCGACTATAATAAAAATTGGTTTTCTTTTAACTCAGGGCCTGTTCATCTAAATGCGAACGATAGATTCGATCGAATATTTATATTGGAAACGAGAACAAATTTCAGTTTTTTGTTTTTCTTTCTAATTCGCATTTAGATGAACAGGCAATTAAAATCGATTTTCTTTTTTATTTGTTTTATTTTGAAAATTATTATTTTTTTGTTGTAAATTCATAGTTACCCTTATAGCAAATATGAAGCCAAATTGTTTATTTTATGCATGGGATTAAAATATTGATCTTATCAAAATAATGAAATAAAAAAATTAAGTCGTACAATCTCAAAATTAAATTCGATCTTTACTTTTTTTTTAATTTTTTAATAATAAAAATAATTCGAAATGAACTCCGAAAGTTCGACTTTGCTAATAAAAAAAACAGTTTTTCTCTTAACTGTTCGACATGAAATTAATTTTCGTGTTTATTTCATAGCAAATATGATTAAAATCTTGATCTTTTAGATAAACCTTATCAAAATAATGAAATAAAAAATTAGGTCCTAAAACTGCGAAATTAAATTCGATCCTTTCATTTATTTGAAAAAAGTTCCTTAAATATAAAAATGAATTCGGAAATTTGAAATGAACTCTTGGACTACAAGAAGAAATACTTTAGTTTTTCTTTCTAATAAAAAATTGTTTATCTTTAACTGTTGGACTTAAAATATATTTTATTTTTTATGTGGAAAATTCAATATTTTTAAATTTTATTCGCGGGATTGATATTCATATATGAAGAATTTATATTTTTTGTTGGTTAAGCTTGACTTCTTGCTGTAATAATTTATGAGACTTAAGATCGAATAAATATATTTCGGTACTATAGCATACATATAGTTAGCTAAAATGTAAATATGCATAACGAACAAAAAATTCAGAATCGAGTTTTTGATTGATTGTTATGTTAAACTACATGTCTGGACAAAATTTTACACTTCTGCGATAAAACATGGCACTTTTATTAACAAAAAACCAGCGGACTTTGTTTTTTGCACTTTAGCTAACTATATGTACGTATGTATGTATGTATATTAAAATTATATTGAATTAATTTCTTTTTAATTTTACATTCTTTGCTAAAAGGCTATTTTGTTTAAAATTTCGTTTTTTTTATTTTAGTGGCAACACCGAGGGCTGGCACTGTGAACGTTGCAAAATGGGCTACTGGGGTGACCCCTCTGTGGGCTGTGAATCCTGTGATTGCTTCGCCGAGGGCTCTGACAGTTCCGTATGTGACAGTACCGATGGCCAGTGCTTGTGCAAGCCTCGCTATAGTGGTCAAAAGTGTGATGAATGCGCCGAAGGATTTGCTCAAATCGATCTTAAATGTATTCCCTGTTCTTGCGACGAATGGGGTTCGATGGAGCCCGATATTTGCGATCCAGATAACGGCCAGTGCCAGTGTAAGCCAGGAGTGCAGGGTTTTAAATGTGATGAATGTGAAGAAGGCTTTTTCGGCCTAAAAGAAGAATCATATGGTTGTGTTGGTAAGTGAAATTATTTTATTTTAAAAATGATTTTAAATTATTTTATTTATATTTTTTGAATTGTGCTAATGTACAAATGGTTTCAAGAGGAAAATGATCATAATCCATTAAACGATATATTAAATCATTGTGTTCAAATTGTTGGAAATCAGAACAAAATGAACAAAATTGTGCTACAAGCAGCGTATCCAACAACAATACTTTAGTTCTAAATTGTTTTATTTTTTTTTTAGTTCATATATTTTTGTGATTTCCTTGATTTTATTTCAAGTTATTTTGCTTTTTTTAAACATGCGTGTGTATCTTTTTTTACTTATTTACTTTATTGCGTTATTGATCTTTTTCGTCAAGATTAAAAGCAGATGATCGTGTTTTTCTCTCAATAGTCCGTACGTGCAGCAATTGACCTGCTGCACTACAATTTAATGTTAATGGCAGGAAAAGAATTTATGTGAAGAATTCTTTATTTTTTTCACTTTAATTTCTGTATAAATTTTTAAATTTCAAGTGCTTTCTTTTTTTTCGAGGTTGTTTTGTTATATTAAAGGCCAGTAACCAACCAACCACTTGTACTTCATTTAAAATGAAAACAATCTTTTTATAAAAGGTTTATTTAATCATAATGGCTTATAAATTCTTACCTTAATGTATTTTTTTTTCTCCACCCATTTCATTTATGTATGTTGTTTAGTAAAGTTCTGTTTTCTAAATGTATTATTTCATACTCGTACTATGTGTACAAGTTTGAAAAGCAGCTTTTTTTTTCTTTTAAATTTATAATATATTGATGAAAATTAAAAATTTGAACGAAGAAGACAACTTTTAAAAGAAAAAGTTGCTTTTATAGAGAATGTGCTTCAAAAAGAAGCTAATTTTAAAGAAAATTTATTTTTCTTGTTAAATGTGGGTTTTGTGAAAAAGTAGTGTAAAGAAATAGTACCATTATTGAAAAGTGCTTTAAACAAAAATTATTATTACTTGGGTAAAATAATAGAAAATACATATAAAGTTTTCATAAAAATATTTCTTTTAAATATTGCAGCTCTTTCAAACTGTTATTTAAAAAAAAACTATCTGATTGAAAAAGTACCTTTTCAAAAAGTGCCTCGTAAAAATTCGTGTTTTAAAATTATGCAACTTTTCAAAATTTACTTTTTTAAAAGTACTTTCATGCAGTACACTTTGTAAAAAGTATATTTTAGAACAAACGAGTATTAAAAAAAGTACTATTTCGAAAAGGTACTTTTTTAAGAAGTACTTTTAAAAAAAGTACGCCTCAAAACAAGTACGTTTTAGAAAAGCTGTTTGTTAAAAAACTAAATTTTTGGTTATTTAACTTTTGCATAACGTATTTTTTAAAAAAAGGACTTCTTTATAAAAAGTACTTTTCAGAAAAAGGACCCTTTTGAAAAAGTACCTTTTAGAAAAGCTATTTTTTGAAAAGGAACTTTTTGAATATGTTACTTTTACATAAAATATATTGAAAAAAAGTACTTTTTTTTAGAAAAAGTACCCTTTAAAACAAGTGCCTTTGAAATTCTGAAAATTTTTGAAAAAATATATCTTTGAATGTGCAACTTTGAGACAAAGTACATTTAAAAAAAGTACTCTTTGAAAAAGAACGCTTTGTAAAATGTACTTTTCAAAAAGTACCTTTCAAAAAATTCCCTTTATAAAATGTATGCTTTAAAAAAAGTACTTTTTAGAGCCTTTTAGAGAACATACTTTTTGTAAAATTACCCTTTAGAACAAATATCTTATAAAACAAGTATTTATTAGAAAAAATACTTTTCAGACAAGAATCTTATTGAAAAAGTATCCTTTTGAAAATAATTTATTTACCCCTTCATCCTAGTTTACACTACGCAAGTCTTATTGCTAAGCTGATTAGTGTGTTAGGAGAGAGAGAGATAGAGACGATGGGAAGAGAAACGTTTCTCCCTCAAACTAATTAGCTTAGCAATAAGACTTGCCTAGTGTAAACTAGGACTTATTTCCACAACGTGTGCGTTAAAAAATGTATAAGAAAACCACTAATTTTTTTTAATGATTTTCATACAAAGTTTTTTAGACAAGCCGCCTGCTTGGGTTGTAGAAACAGGGATTATTTATTTATTTAATTTTTGATAATTTGTTTTTAGTTTTGAAAATACCTTGAAAAAAATTTAAACAATACGCTAAAAAAATTGTAATAAAGTAGTTGGCCCATACTTTGTGCACTGGATCATTAAAATTACTAAAAGCTCTGAATGACGCTTCTAATGCAAGCCATTATAAGTTTGGGGAAGCTCTTCTAATGTCATCTGAAGACAAAAGTTCAGACTGAAAGCCTTGCTACTTCTCAGAAGAATGGGTATCGTTATTTCATTCTCTTGTAAGCACAGATCTCACAAAGATGAAAGAACCAAGTCATTTCACTACAGATAAAACTAGTTTAAATTTTCATATATGTATTATTTTTGATGGTCTACACTCTTTTCATAAGATCTTGGTCATTAACCATTGTTAACCAAATAGTTGAATGCATTAAGCAGAAGATAACGAGCAGAAGTTATTCTCAATCAAAGAAAATTAAATTAAAGGGATATTTTTTCATTATTACACACAAGTACTAAAAATACATGGAAATAGTTTTGTGCATTTTTTTTCCAACATGAACTATATTTTATGGTCAAATAAGTAACTAGTACAACATTGTTGCATGACATCTGCAAGTATTATGTTGACAATAAAACAAAAGTACATTAAGAAGAAAAAATAAAAATAAAGAATAAACTGAGATATTGTTTCATCACAAAAACTCACTCATGTAAGTCTTAATGAATTTTGCTGGGAAGCGTTCCGATGAAATGTTAAAGATGACACTTTAATGTGACACTCAAATTGCAATTTGATTTGGAAAATATCAAATGTCTTCCAGGCGATGGTAACACAAGACGTTGCAAACAACTTCAAACATGTAACATTTGAAATCTGTAACACTTTCAAAGTAATATAAGCTAAGGAAAACCTAAAAAAAAAAAATTCTTTCTATGACCAACATAAAAGAAAATTTCTTTTATTTATTTCTGTATATTTTAGTTTTAAAATTAATTAAGAAATTTTTATTGTATTTGCACAGTAGTTTAACATCACTAGACCAAAACTTTAATTGTTTGCGTTTTAAGGGCTTAACACAAGCATACAAAAAGAAGAAGAAGAAGAAGAAAAGGCCATGAGGTGTGTGTAACTCTGCCACCAAAAATAGATTTTTAAATGAAGAAAAAAAAAAACATTTTTAAATAAACTTCAAGGCAAACGTGCCTACAAATGCCTTCATTGCCTTAAAAAACAAAAGGTAACAAAATCACTCCACTCAAGTCTACGCACATATGGAACACATTTGCTGTAAAGTCATGCAACTCTTCTGTACCATAAACACATGGGGCAAATTATTCGTATAAAAAAAGAGCCATTATTTTTTTCTTACAAATTTACATTTTTGTCTTACAACGAAATCTGTAACATAAGAAATACATTTTAATTAAAAGTATGAGTTTTATGAAAAGAAAACCATACATTACAATATTGTTTTTTTTTTAAATTCAAATAAATTTCAATTGAAAGAAAAAATTAAATGAATATTTGGTGCAACTAAATATTAAACTTATAATTCGCATTAAACACCGAATAACGCCCGCCAATTTGTAATTCTTTTAAGGTATGTGCACATATATCGCTCGAATTCGCGTCAGCCTGCACCGGCAATAAATTCGCTTTGGCGAGTGCCAAATTCGACCCCTGGTTTTTGAGATCATCATGCAATAAATTTCAGAACACTAATCACTGTATAAATCCGTTTTTTGTCTACAGTTTGATTAAAAATCACTACTGACAGTCATACTTCCTTTTTATTCACAACTGCAAACTATGATTATTTTTTTTAAATATTCAATGAATGAATGATAATAATCAAAATATTCAGTATAATTATCGCGCTAATAAATTCAAAACTCATCTGCAGTTCATTAAAGTCAAACATTTGTTATCAATAAAACAAAAAAAAAAAAAAAACAAAAAACAAAAAACAAATAGAAATTAAAAATAAAACGCCGGCCAAGCAATTCAAGCTAAAACAATTCATTCATTTGTATTCCGCTAACAACTTTAAAGTGGATGTTGTTTTTAATTGTTGTTGTAATAATTACAAAAAATATATACATACATACATGCATATGTATTCATATGTACATTGTAAATATGTATAATTAAAACAATTATGTTTATAATTTCTCAACACTTCATATAAAGATTACAAAACCAAACCATTCACTCGGATATTTATAATTTTAATTCATAAATTATGGTTCCAATATGTTAATGAGATGTTGTACATGGAGCAAAATTTATGTACAGTTAGCGCTCGCATAATATGCAGGACTATCTAGGACTTACACAATTTAATTTTTTTTATTAAATAAATATTTATTAACGCTTATTATTAGTGCTTTAAGATATATTAAACTTAATTGTAACAATTCCCAAAAAAAAAACACCAATTATTAATTTGATCGCACCCGGTCCAAAATACTTGTGTGGCAACACTCTATTCTTGCCAAAGCAATGAATAGCTGTTGTTGTTTTTTACATTTGTTTTCTTTGCATACTTCTTACAACTGTAATTCTAGCTGAAAAAATTCAGCCAATGTTGCAACAATTAAAATAAATTCAGTAAAGTGCGACTTTGACTCGCGCACGAAGGGTTCCGTACGTTGGGCTTTGAGCATTTTTTTAATACAGTATTTTTTTACGTTTTTTCAGCTGAAATAATTTTTTTTTACTATTTTTCGCTTTTTTCTCGTTTTGGCGATTTTTTAAATTTTGGCGATTTTTTTCATTTTGGCGATTTTTTTCATTTTGGCGATTTTTTTCATTTTGGCGATTTTTTTTCATTTTGGCAATTTTTTTCATTTTGGCGATTTTTTTCATTTTGGCTATTTTTTCATTTTGGCGATTTTTTTATTTTGGCGATTTTTTTATTTTGGCGATTTTTCCGGTTTTCCGCGATTTATTTTCGATTTAGAAATTTTTTTTAATTTGGTGCTTTTTTTCGTTTTGGCGATTTTTTTTTTGATTTTGGCGATTTTTTTTCGGTTTGGCGATTTTATAATTTTGAGATTTTTTTGTTTTACCGGTTTTGAAAATTTCAAGTAGTTTGCTCTTACGGTTTCCAAGATACAGCAAGTTATCAAAATTACATAGTCAAAATTACATTAACTGATGGTACACCCTTTAATTAAATTTTTTTAAATTTTAGTGTTAATTGTTGTAGTCTGTATAAAAATACACTAACTTTACAAATTTCAAGTGCATATACATACAATTGTATGTATATTACATGGGATTTTAACATTTTTCGTTGCTCGTTTTGGCACACCCTTTAATTTCCAACTCTCATGTATTTGTTGTTGTAGCGGCCAAGGGTCTACACACTGTGTCCAAATTTCAGGTCCGTAGCTCTTACGGTTCTCGAGAAAATACCCTGTGACGGACAGACGGACGGACGGACAGACGGACAGACGGCCAGACGGACAGCGTAGCGAAAACAATAGGGTTCCATTTTCACACAAGATTTTAAAAATTTTTGAATGTAAAGATTTTTATCGTAAAGCTACCCATAGACAACACAATGTTATTGAGTACTTTATTTGAAAGTGCTATTGATTTTTTGTTTGTTTATCTTTGAGATTGAAATATTCGACTGTTTTTTCGTCATAAAGCTACTCATAGACTACACAATATTATTGAGTACTTTATTGCAAGTGCTATTGCTGTTTTGATTGTTTTTCTTTGAGGAGGAATAAAACCCCTAGGGAATGAAATTTTCGACTTCTTTCGTCATAAACGTATCCATAGACTACACAATATTATTGAGTGATTTATTGCAAGTGCTATTGATGTTTTGATTGTTTTATTTGATTGTTCGACTTCTTTCATCATACAATAATATTGAGTACTTTATTGATTTTTGTTCACAATTTCTTTACATGCGTTAATAATAAAACATAATTTTTTATTTTCGGCAATTTTGTTTTTCTAATGTGGTATACATACTTTCATAATGTGTTTAATTCATTGATGGTAAACACCTTTGATATGCTGTGTTATTATTGCCGATTTGCTCCACAGTGTTCAATAAGTTGCACAATATTTGTAAAAAAAAATATATACGGCTCAACTTTTTGTAAAACATTTGTATGTATGTAAAAGTAAATCAAACCTACACACACATCGTCACCTCAGAATTGGTTTAGCGTATATGCCAAAAAGTCCTACAGGAGAAAAACGATGCTGAAGTTTTCTCAAAAGAATTCTTTTGTATTTTCACCACTGCTTCCGATAATATATGTATGTTTTGAAGAAAAATTTAAATTTTTGTGAAATTTCATGATTGAAGCTAAACGTTAATATTATTTTATTTAAAGTGTTTAGTGCTGCATACACCACTTTTTTTAATTTATTTTCAAAAAGTAGCTTTTTGTGGTCCATACATATGCTTTAAGGCAGTGTATTGAGAAATTTGCTGTTGCGACAAAATTGAATGCTTCGAATTGAGTTTTCTTGCTGTCCAGAGAAATAAATCGATAGGTTAACGCCGACCAATAAGACGCCGCCGTAATCTTTTTAACTATTGATCCGCTTACACAAGAAAAATAAGTAATTGAAATTTATTTAATATAAAAATAAATAAATAAATAATAAATAAAATTAATAAATAAATAAATTAAATGATTTATTTTATACTCAAAACATGCATACGGCCATGTCACAGAGTTCAATTCCATTCGGAATCGTAATTCAATCCACACCATTTTTGAAGGAGATGACGTCTATAAAAGAAAACTAAAATTTTAAATTTGTCAGGTGTGTCCAGACTATGGGAGGCGGTGGTATACTGGGGTATTATCCGGCTAGGGCTTGACATTTTGACGTTCCGATTCTGAACGCAATTGAAGTCTGTGACATGGCCGATAATTAAGATTTTTTATTAGAGCTATGCTCTTTATGTCAGACACAGGAGATAGGACGTAATTTTCGTAACAAAACTAATCGACAATATTACAGTTATAAATTTATTTTTGTTTTGATTTCTTTGTTTACATTTTTTAGTTTTCGTTTTCTTTATTTTTCTCTGTTAGTAAAGAAGGAGATGCCAGATGGCTTTCTGATAAAAACTGCGTTGACATATGCGAAATGTTTTCTCATGCAAATATTTGCGAAGAATATATTTTGTTTTATAAATAATAATAAAATAAATAAATTTTATGAATATTAAATAAATAGTTTAAAAAATAAAAATAATTTTACTGCATTGTTATTTAACACATGAAATTTGTTTTATTAGCTAAGCAGCATAGCTCTAACTAAGTGTCCTCTCTTTTTTTAATTTTAGTGTTTAATAAATTTATATTTTTGAAAATAAGTAACCGGCGGCTGCATCTGGGTGATGATGGTTTTGCTTAACACTCGCCGTTGAGTTTTTCTTACGGCACCTTCTTTTGAAGAATTTGACGCAATCGCTAAACAGTGGCGTGTACAGCAAAACTACTTACTAAACCTTAAAATAGTTGATATGGAGCAAAGTGAATGCTTAATCACCCTTATTTCAGTTGTTGACATCAACGTCACTTTAACACAATATGAAAAAATTGGGGCTTGTTTACTCGCTCTCGAGAATTATTTTGTGCTACTGACAATCTATTTCCTTTCCCCAAGGTCTTGAAAATAGCTTAAAACTGTCAACAGGAGTCAGTTGTTTTCGACAAGGCTACATAAGCTCCAATTTTAAAAATGACGTCGATGTCGATAACTGGAATAAGGGTGAATTTCTCGAAAACTCTAATAAATTTCGTGAAACGCGTTTTTGATCCAGAAAGACGATATTCAAAATATATATACTCCATATCTAACTATTTTTTTTTTAAATGGTCGGTTTCTCAGGCGACGACATGTGTGTTTAAAGTTACGGTCACACTTGGCAAACATTTGCCACAATAAGCGTAACCAATAAAAACTAATGAACTAAGTTTTGAAGCGAACATCTGTGGCGGGCGGGCGTTTTTATGAGAAATTTTCAATAAAATGTAAAATTTTTTTCACTTAACAAGTGATTTATGGGTTTGTATTTCAATTGCATTAAACTAACTAAACCCCAAAACTTCTTCCTAATAGCGCAGACTTCTTATCGACGATTTCTTCATACATAAATGTATGTAGTTCGCCATTAAATTGTTATTTTTATAGTAAGTATAAAGATAATTATCTTAAATTACTGCAAATAATGATAAACCATTCATATTTTTTAATGATTTTGTAACATAAATTATCTCACTAGTTTTTTTTTCTCATAAAAAATGTTTGAACAAAAATCATAATTTAGTCAGCAACTGTTACTTCTACATTACGTATGCATACATATTTAAAGATATTTTTTTTTTCAATTAAGAAAAATACTTAAAATTATATATTTGCAGAAAAAATGAGAGAAAAACAAACAATTTTTGCCATTAACAAAAAAAAAATAAATTTAAAATTTATGAACTGTTAATTTTTATGTGTCACAACTAAAGTGGTCATATTTTGCAATCAAAATAAATGTATTAGTGGGAATGCAGCATAATGGGAAATAAAATATTTAAATGTTGCTTTGCAGTAATACTTGGCAACTATGTATAACATAGTTCCTAAATGCAATCATTAAAGAAAATGTTTATAAAAAGTATACAAACTATTGCAGTTTTTTTTTCTAGAAAAAGGTTAAAATTTTTTACATTTTATTTAAAAAAAGGCAATTTAGCGTTTGTTTTAAGCAAAAATTTACTCTGGTACGGGATGATACAATATATTATATAAACTCTATATTTCTGTGAACCATTTTATTGCAAATTTTCATAGGAAAGTGCAATAAATGTAACATTCCGTTCTAGAAAAAATGCGATATATTGTGAACATAACTGCACAATGTGTGCGGGCTATTCCGTAAATCGCGCGTCTTGAAATCGTCTAATTTCGAGGAAAGAGCTAAAATAAAAAGGTGACTTATTGTAAATTTTTAATTGATTTTAATGTTTTAAATTTTTTGCTATTGTACTGAAGACACTGCTTGTTCGTTTGATAGAATTCTCATTTGTTTTGATAAAAATTTAAATTGATCCATGTTACTCTAGAAGTAGCAGAGATTTTGCGTGTTCGGTAGTGGAACTCCCCTAATTTATTTTATTAAAACTGAACTCAATTTAAAAACCAAATTGGTTTTGAAGCTTTTGTAAAATATTGTTAAAAACGAAAAGCTTTTTTTTTTGATGTTGTACCACTATTTCTTCTAGACAGCCTGGTGCCTTTTTCTTATTATTTGTTTCGCTTTTTTTTTGTTGCCCATTAAATATGAGAAAAAAGTTGCAGTGTAGTCATGAAAAATAACACAACCTACAGTTTTGTATTCCATATTGACCAATTGCCCGTTTGGCTGGCAATTACTACTGTTGTTTAGCAAAACCAGCACCAGCACCAGCACCACCACCACCGCCATCTCTACCATTATCATCGTTAACAGCCTCTCTAGTTTTCCTATAAATTTTCCTTCAAAACGTGGCAAGTACTCGTATTTGAGCTGTTTCACTATGTGATGATTGTACCTCATATGTATTCGATTTCGTTTTAGTTGCATTTAAGAATGCAACTTTTTTGTTGTTGCAAGTCTCTGAAGCTGTACAATCATGTTGACATTTTTTTATGGATATTGGAATGTTGTCTGTCGCAGAAGTTTAAGCCATAAAGTGCTTTGTTTTGTACAAAAAATAAAAATAAAAAAAGGAAAAACAAGAAACACACGCTCTTGGTAATACTTCAAAGGAGTTCTCTTGCTTTAGCTGTTTGTGTTTCATATTTGTTGCAAGTTTATATTTTTTAGCCTTGATTTGAAATCAATGTTTGATTTGTAATAAATGTTTATTTGTTTCTGCTTATTTTTATGGTTTACTTGATGACAAAAAAAAAAAAATGCCATAAATTTTATCTAAAATTAAAAACCACCTGACTTGAATCTTTGTTAGAGTAAGATTGAAAAATGAATTATTTGCGATTTGTTAAGGAGTTGAGAATTTAAGGAATTTTCTTGTTTATTTTTTTTTTATTAAAAATTACATACTTTGATACGAAAATGTGGGCCACTAAGGCGAGGTTTGATAATGATGCCTTGTTATCAAAAGATTTAGAGAGTAAATATAGTCGTAATGATTATTTACTTGTTTAAGGTGTGAAGGGAATATTTGATAAACTGCTGGGAGACATACTTAATTCATGAGTAAATAGAGTTTTTACTTAATCATCTCTATCGTAAATAAAAAGTGAACTTATTCCCCTCGAAGGGAAAAATGCAGTCATTTTTATTGCATCAGTGGTTTGGAAGTACCGCCTTAATGTTATTCGAAAAGAAGAGAGTGCATACACCCGAACTACTGGATACTAATACACTCTCATGATTTAGAGTTTGGATGAAAAGCTTAGCTTTTTCTAAAAGTATCATGGCAACTGTAAAAAAGCAGTTAGTTAGGAGTAGCACGTATATTAATAACACAAGAAAACAATTTAAATTTGATCACAAAAAAGTTTTGTTTTCACGTAAATTTTTAGACAAGGCTTTTAAAAAGCCATAAACTTTAAATTTTTGTAGCGTAGCTCGGTATTTGTTTTGAGGGGAGCACGGTACACTTTGCATACCTTGCCTCTTGTGCTTGAATTCCATAGCCCATTTCTTTAATGAGTTTGAGGAGTTTTCTACTTAAAAAGAAATATTATAATTCTGTGAAAATATTTAATTTTTTTTAAGTTCTTTGCAAAATTTTACTTATAAATTTTTTATGTATGATTTGAACAGGCTTAAAGTTGGTATAGCTTTGTAAGCCAAATTACATGTGATAATTATTAATGAACAAATAACACCAAAGTTAGTTGTAAATAATCTGACTAACACATAGTTGAACGGAACAACTAGCTGTTTTCTCGAAGGTTACTAAACCTTCATCATCAGCGTTGTTTTGTGTTTGGTCCACTGTGTGTTGTGTCAGTTGATGTAGATTTCTGCTTTATATACTCAGCCATCATTGCAAATGGAATATGTGAATTGTTTTGATTCATCTTATTTCAATTTGCTGAAAGCTTTTTTGTAATGAAAGCTCAATTTTAGCATCTCTAAATTTACAACAGTCTTGCCGTTGTCGTTTGTTCTTTACTAATTATGTACATGGTTAGTTGATTTGCTTAGTTTTTTGTTCTACTTAAGACAAACTTTTTTGCTTTGTTTCTATTAAGTATATTTTAGTAATTTTTGCCACTGGCCCATGACTATCAATTTTAGTTAATTTTTAATTATTATTGTTCGAACTTCATTTGTTTTTATATTTATGATTTGAACAGGCTAAAAGTTCGTATAATAATTATTAATGAAGAAATAACACCAAAGTCCAAAGGTCCACACACAGTGGACCAAACACAAAAGAACGCTGATGATGAAGGTTTAGTGGCCTTCGAAAACAGCTAGTTGTTCCGTTCAACTATGTGTTAGTCAGAATATTTACAACTAACTTTGGTGTTATTTGTTCATTAATATTTATCACATGTAATTTGGCTTACAAAGCGATACGAACCTTAGCCTGTTCAAACTATAAATATGGAAACAAATGAAGTACGAACAATAATAATTAAAAATTTATTTAATTTAATTTTTCTCGCTGCGAAAACTTTTCACAATTTGCAGAACCGTGGCATGGAATGGGAAATATTACCTGAAAAATAACTTTCTGCCACGTCTATGCAAAAATTCAATTAAAATGAGTCATTTTGTACGAAATTTGTAAGAAATACATTTTTTTTTATTAATATGACTGCATTTTAATGACCAACTGTCTGGGGAAAAAATCAACGCAACAAACCTAAATGTTGGAAAATGAATACAATTTGTGACATTTACATTTCGTTACAAACGTTAAAACCATTAAAAAATCAAAACGAATGGTAAATTAAGACTAAAGACCACCAAAGACTTCTGAAATTGTAAGGAATTGGATTTGTTTTTGTTTGATTTGAAAAAATTCGAATTGTTAAAAATCTGTTTGAGCTAAAATTTTTTTGTGGTTTTAGTTTTTTTTCTCTTATTTTTTGAATGGACAAATTATTTAAAAGTTAAAAAAAATGCTAAGCACATGTGTTTGGGTCATTCAATTGCATGTGCGAAAAATTTTAACTTAAAAAAAATTCACACAAATGTCAAAATTTATTTTGTTACAGTTAAACAGATATTATTATTAATAAATAATAATTACAAAAAAATAAAACAGTTTTTGCGATAACATTCACATTTAATAAAAATTATAATAAATTATTTCCCCATCGTAGATTTCTGTGTAATTGAAACTTTTATTGGCAAATATTGTCAACTGTGTTTAGATTTTCAAATACATGATTCAAGTTTTAAGGCCATAATTTTTATTAAGTGTTTTTTTTTATATTAAAAAAAAAGAATTGCACCAACCCAAAAGAAAAACCTTTCATATATTTATTCTCTTCTTCACTTCTTGCGGTGTTATCGCCTTGAAAAAATCTCAACCGTTGTTACTGTCTTAACAACATTGGCAATACACAGCTGTCTCTTAACTGTCTTTATTTCTTTTATTCCTGTTTCTCCTAAAAGAATTTTTTTTTGGCTTTTAAGCCAACAAACAGAAAACCATAAATAAGTATATACTCGAGCATAGTTTTTTTTTCGAAGTCTAGCTTTTCGATAGATCAAGCTTTAAACGAAAGTTTAACAGCAGTTTACTATCAAGATTTTATTACAAACATTTTTGTTGGCATTAAACCTCAACACTCTGCCTGCCAGGCGAAGGCAGGCACCAACAAAACACTCCAATGCAAAGAAAATAGCAAATGTTGAAACAACCGAAAAAAATTTCATTCTTAAAAATATAGAAAAAATATAAAAACCACAGATCTGACTAAAGCAGCAGAAAAAAAAACTTTATTAAAAGATTAGAACAGGTTCTAATGTGGCCTCAGGCAAACAAAAGGGTTAACAAATATAAAGTGTAAATAAAGTAATGGAACTATTGAAGAGCGCAATGAAACTTAAGGCGGAATGAAGGCCTCATTCGTTGTTACTTTTCGTTGCCGTTCTATGCCGTTCTATTATGTATAAAATATTTTGTAATTACTTTTTCTGTAAAAAAAATCAGCTGGCAACCTATAGAATTGTATAGAAAATATCACAACAAACTAATACATACACACTTTTGGCTGTCACTTAACGTTGAATTCTATTTTCTACAGATTTGTCCTCAACAGAACAGAATGAAACAAGAAAAACTAACCAGACATACAGATTTTCAACTAAACAGAAACAGAACAGCTGATTCAGAACAGAACAGCACGTACTTACTAAGTTTTTACGTGTTGTTCCGTTCTGAATCAGCTGTTTTGTTTCAGTTCAATTGAAAATCTGTATGTGGGATTTGTTTTTCCCTTTGCGTTCTGTTCTGTTGCGGATACATCTCGTCGGTTGGTTATTGGTTTGCGGCACAGTATATTCAAAATACATTATGTCTGCAGCAAACCAATAACCAACCGACGATCTGTAAAAAATAGAATTCAACGTTAAGTGGCAGCCAAAAGTTTGTATGTATTAGTTTGTTGTGATATTTTGTATATAAGTGTAATCAATTCTATAGGTTGCCAGCTGATTCCTTGCACAGAAAAAGTAATTGCAAAATATTTTATAGAGAAAAGAACGGCAACGAAAAGTAAAAACTAATGACTCCTTTAAGGTTTGCACAAAATATAATCACAATCTTCTGCATATGGTCTTGCCATAGCATGTGCAAAATGCATGCATAATTACTTTTTTTTTGCAAACTTTTCTGAAATCTTAAAACTTAAAAATGTATTCTGCAAATAAAATGTTCTCTAAGCTCAATTCCTATGCTATTAGTTGAAGCTTTTGAGTGGCCTAGACACTATCAAAATGCTTGAAGTCAAATTATGTACATTTGGTAAATGAATGAAATTTGTTCGTGCTTGATGAACAAACGCAAGAAACTCATCAAAAGTGATATCAAACATGTTAAAAATTATTATTTTTTAATTTTTCATCAATCATTATCGTATTGCATATAATAATATAGAAAGGGCCTAATTATTATTTTTTTGAATTCGAATTTTTTTGTATATTACGATAGAAGAACATTTAATGTATCGAAAAATGCAAAAATTTCGATTTGAAAAAAATAATCACCCTTATTCCAGTTGTTGACATCGACGTCACTTTAGCACAATACCAAAAAATTGGGGCCTGTGTACCCGTTTTGAAAACAACTGACTCCTGTTAGCAGGTTTATGCTATTTTCTAGACCTTAGGGAACGGAAATAGATTGTCAGTAGCACAAAATTTTTCTCGAGAGCGAATAAACAATCTCCAATTTTTTGGCATTGTGTTAAAGTGACGTCGATGCCGGCAACTGGAATAAGTGTGAATAATGAGTTTAATGAGTTAGGGCCTTTCTTTATTTAGGTAATGATATACAAACTCCTTTCTTTATTTAGGTAATGATATACAAACTCCTTTTTATAAATATGTACTTCACAAATGTTTGAAGACTAGTAATGTGAAAAATAAAAAAAAACGTAATCAAAAACATTGACTGCAGCCCATATTTCCGGAGTTATTGGTCTTTAAAGTTTAAATCGAAAGTGCAGTTTAGTGAAGATGCTCCAAAAAAAAAGTCAAAATGTCTTTTAAATACATATTCATTTTTTCCTTAAAAGTCTTGTAACATAAAACACATTGAATATCGCGAAAGGCATTATTGATCATAGAATATTTTTCGCATACCACTTCTTTTCTTTCACTGTATCCATAAAGAATTTAATACACCCGCTACGCATGTGTTCTCGTCGCTGTCTCATTGACGACTAAATGAAAGATAATAAGAATATGTGTGATTTTAGCTAACACAATTGTGCTATGAAACTGACATCAATGATTTAAAACAGCTACGTCCAAACACATGTACACTGATATTTGCATTTGAAGTAAACAGCTTTGAAAGCTCTTGTATTTGTTCTTGTTTCTTTGCAAAGTAAGAACAAGCATTGTTGTCTGTTGTGTTGTTGTTGTGGCTATTGTACTCTCGTCGGTGTGAAAGCACAAAAGCTTTTTTTTTTAAAGTTTGCACATTGTGCATATGGCTTGGACGTAGCTAATTTAAAACATAGTTTGAAATTATAGTTTTAAAAATGTGCTTAAAAAAGCTTTTCAATAAAGCTTGCGATTGAGTTTACAAAAAGTATTTATCATACATTCAAATTTTTCAAATGAAATCTTTGTAAAACTTATTAAGGCTTTATAAAGTGTTTTTAAAACAAATTTCATAAAATTTTTTTCATAAAAATCCTTTATAAAGCCTTCATAATTTTTATAAATAAGGCTGAAAGAAATTATTTTAATCAGGAAGAATTACTACTTAATCGGGCTTATGTTCATTATTTTCAATTCGTATTGAATGAAATAATTTTATTAATTAATGTGATTTTCTAAAGAAGAGAATAAAAATTAAACTAGATTTTTAAGCTGGAGGAAATTAGCATTTTTCTGAACAGCCACGCACTTCACCAGCACCCATGTCTCTCTACTTGGGCCGAGCTATTTAACGTGAATTTTTAATGAAATGGAATATGAGAAATGATTATTGTTTTATCTTTGGTAAATACATTTGTATGTATCGCTATTAATTTTTTGTTTTTCCGTATTTTAATTTGCTATTCAGGTAAGCGCGAAGTAATATCACTCTACCCAAGTATGTTTAACTATTATTTTTTTAATGATTTCTTCCTAGTAACTATTGAAACTCCCTGTTAAAGAATATTGTTTATTGTACACACACAAATATTTTTGTATTTTTATTTTAATTGTAATTTTTCTTGTATGATGAAAGTATGAATGTCGGTTTTATGTTTTGTTTTTCTTTTACAGCATAATAATAATTTTTTTTAATATTTTTTTCCATTGGCGGGGTATACAAAATGAACATTTTCGTACAATTTATAGTTCAATAGGTCAACGATGCGTTGAATTTAGTGGGGAGTAAGAGATTTTATTCGGGATTTCTTATGCTGCTCTGAGCCTTAAATGGTTAAATATGTGGAAAATTAAAATTGAGTACAAAGTTTTTTGATATTTTGTTTTTTATCTTCATAGTAATAATTTTATAAATATTGACAATTGCGTTACCAATAGACGAGTTACACGCATCCACACACACACACACACAGACATGATTTTTAGCGGTTCTGGGGTTCTTACTGATTTTGCTTGTTAGAGAGTTCCAATAAACTAAAGGGTGTTTTTTTAGAGGTATAGAACTTCGAATTGAAATAAAACACAAGAAAATCGTTTTAATGTCCATCAATTTGGCTTTATTGGAAGGATAATTTTATGCCATTAATGTTTAAATATGATTTCGGGCATGTGGCCGCCGCGGCTGGCTCGAATAAAGCCAATTCTACAGGTCGAATTTTCAACCACTTTTTCGAGCATATGGGGCCGTAACGTTTCTGGTTTGTTGGCGTAGACGAGCGACTTCACATATCTTGGTGGCCAATTGACAGGTCCATTCCGCGAAATTATGCGCTCATCGAATGTTTCCTTCAATAAATCGATTGTGACGTGCGCTGTGAGGCATGTAGCGCCGTCTTGTTGGAACCACAACTCATCCACATTCAAAATCTTCAAAATCTTCCATAAAGTTGATGGACAAAGCTCCAATTGCTGTGCACGGTGGCGAATCGATTCATTCGGGTCCTCTTCAACACTTTGCTCTACAGCGGCAATTGTTTCTTCGGTGCGCACTGTTCGACGTCTCTGCGGATGCGTATTATCACATAGAGTAAACGTAGTGCGAAAACGATCCATGGTTAACCGAATTAATTGCTCTGATGGACGATTATGTCGACCATAAAATGGACTTAGCTTGCGGTAAACTTCGCGAACTGAACCATTATTTTCGAAATAAACTTGACGGATTTGCAAGCGTTGTTCTTTTGTCAACCTGTTCATGATGAAATGGCAAACCAAACTAAATATTAATCACTTGACAGCTGACAAAATGGCCGCCAGTTAAAAAAGTGATGCCAACTTAAAGTTCTATACCTCAATAAAAAACACCCTTTACAAGTTGTAACGAATTCGAAATACTTTAAGAAGCAGATGCTGCAAAGCAAGACTAAAGTGAAAAGGAATAAGAAAAATTAACCTGCAATGTGATTATTTTTTGCCCGGTTCAAATAGATCTAGAGATACCAGCTCATTTGAAAAAAAAGCTAACTTTTTGCTGCCTTTTGTGGTATGGAGCACCTTAAAGGACTCCCTGCTCCCTCCGCCTGATGCTTATTTTCTGTCTCTTAAATGGTTTTGGTTTGTTCGCAAGTTTGTCAAAAAGATATTTATAGCGCGATAATATTGTTGTACTTTAATTCGTATTCAGTAAAAGATTGTCTGGCTGCAAATATTTGGCCCAAAATGAAAGGTTTTCATTTGGCTAGATTTAAGGAAAAATATGGTTTCAATTACTTTTTACACACACACGCACAAACACACACACATACAAGTATGAACGAAATCATAGATACACAGCTAGATATTTCCGTTATTTTTATTAACAACGTACTTTTGTTGTCTTAAAACAAAGGATTTGTTTTAAGTTCGACTTAAGATAGTGACTTCTTCGTACTGTGGGAATTTATATTTTTTTTTATTGCATTTCTTTATGATCTTTAACTTTCGAATAAACAAATCTCTAAATAATTTTCTTTATTTGAGAAAAATCGTAATAGGAAGATAGCTTGAAAAAAAAACATATTTTTTTTATTCTCTTATGCAAAACACATTTTAGCTATTTGCTACTTGTAGCTGTTCGTTCTAGTTGTAACTTTGCGAGCACAAAGTCGGCCTTACTTTTCATTTACATTTTGTTTGTTGTATTTATGGCGATGTGAAAGAAGACCTTTCATTTATGCTGCACTCGCATTTAAGTTACTTTATTTCTATTGTTAATGCAGTTAAGGGGGCAACAAAACCATCGGGTGATGCGTTTTTTTTTCTTTCTTTACTTTTCTTTTAGCATGTTCTCTTGAAGATTCACGTGACATTGTCACATTAACTTTTTGACTGAAGGAAAACGTCTGTCGCTGTGTACGTGCGTGTGTTTGCGTATGGGAAAACCCCAATAAAGAAATTATATACATACTTTAGAAGAAAATTCTATCTCTTAAAATTCCTTAAATTATAATAAATATTATATTATGTTATGGCAACACTACATAATGTTTTTTCCAAGTCTAATTAGAAACATACAATTTCCGTCCTCTTATTTTCTGAGAAGTCTCAGAAAGCTCTACAAGTAGTGAAAATAAACTGACAAAACAAATTAATTGCAAATAAACTGTCAGCCATGCAATCGTTTGTCACACAAAACTGAATTGCCAACTCGAAAGTTGTGCAAGTCCAAGGCCTACTTATTAGGTCTATGCAACTCTACAAAAACACAGCAATACAAAAAACAACTTTATGTTTAAGTTGTCAGAACCACACACAAACATGAACTAAAGTATATGGTGCAAACAACTTTTGACAGCTTAAACACGAAAACAAAGAATATCATCAGGAGGATTGCATTGACCTAATAAATAGGCCTTGTGCAAGTCTAAACAGTTTATTTTAATATTAACCAAATGAGAATTGCATCATACAGTGTTGCATCTACTTTGAGCTTATTATTTAACCCCAGTAAAAAATTTTGGATGAATGTTGATACCAAGGCGAATTGATACATGGTGGTCTTAATTTGCCACTCTGCGTATTCGCCTTGTATATTTGTTAGTGTAAAATTTCCTGCTGTCAGAATATTTCCTAGCGTTTTGGTTGATTTGATACCAAGCCAGCGTGTTTATATAACAAACTCAAAAAAGAATTAAATTGATGCCATCATATTATGGAATGTGAAGAGATTGAGATTAAATATTTTTCTTTTAAATTTTTTTTTCAGGGGTAAATCACGGCATTCGATACGACTCGTAATTTAAAAATATTTCCATATAAACTCTATTGAAATATGTTTAAATTACGAGTCGTATCGAATGCCGTGATTTGGCACCATAACTAATTTCAAATTTAAATTCTAATAGTATTTAATTAAAACTGCTGAGTTTAAAAATTAAACCACAACTTTTTAGTGTGAATATGGCTTCCTAAGAAGTCGAAAATAGTATTTTATTAGTACCCTCGTAGTATATTTCGAGCAGACAATTTAATTTAATTTTTTCTGTGTGAAATTCTCACATTAGGCCGAAGCAGCCAAAATGTGATAATTTTTAAACGAACAAATCGATCACGGAACATTTAATTACTAGACAAACACAAGCTAGCAGAACGGAACAACGTGCTGTTTCGGTAGGGTGCTATGAGCTTCACCAATAGCGTTCATGTGTTTGAACCAGTGAACGAAAATAAAGAAAACATTACACAGACGTTTTTTGCAAAGATAAAATTTTTAAAATTATATAAATTGTTTTGTACATGAACAAAAATTAAAGCAAATAATTTTCCAACGACACATAACGCACACAAAGCTATTGGCTTTTCACTCATCTGCTTGCTTTGATATGTGATGGCGGTCAAAAACTACCCGACCTGACTTGTAGATGGCGGATGAGATCTAGCTATCACGGATTATTTTCTATTTCTAAACTGAAAAAAATGGCTCGGTAATAAAATATTTCCCAACAATGAAGTGGTGGACTCTGCAGTTAATACAGTTATACAGGGTATCGAAGCTATTGAAAATCGATGGGAAAATAGTATCGAACTAAAGTTGCATGAACAATTTATTATTTGTCAAAAAAGTTGCCAAAACGCTTTATAGATTGATGCTACATCATTGTTTTATATATCATTCTTTCTATAGAAAAATGTTCTACGCAGCAAATTCTATGAAATTTCGTGAAAACATGCATAATGTAAATTAGGGATAATAATAAAAAAAAAAATCGGCGAAAACAATTGAAAACCAATTGCAAGACAGTTGTAAATTAGAGATGGTAAAATCTAGCTTTCATTGCAAAAAAGCTTTCAGCAAATTGTAAATACGATGAATGGAAACAATTTAAAATATCCCATTTGCACTGAAAAATATGTGAATTTGCATCAACTGCATTTACACACAGTGGACCAAACACAAAAAGGCTGATGATGAAGGTGTGGCGGCCTGCCAAAAACTGCATGTTGTTCCGTTCTGCTAGTGTTTGTTTACAATATTTACAATAAACTTTGGTGTTATTTGTTCCTTAAAAATTATCATATGTAATTTGGATTTCTCAAAAATAAAAAGGCCCCTTTCAGATTAGACAAGTTTAATTGCGCAAGTATAATTGTAATTTTTATTTATTTGCTTTTGAACTTGCTTTTATGTTCACATTCAGCAACTTTGTTGAGCAAGTTTAATTTTTTTATGCTCAAATTTTCTTAATTTGTTGACGTTTTGTTTCATTTCTGTATTCATTGTAAATGTGAAAGTGATTTGAAATTTGGTGTATACAATGGAAGTTGAAGAAAAAAAAATTTAGTTAAAGATATACTTGGATATATGTACATAATTGCCAAGTACAAGCAAGTCTGTACTCAAGTCTCGGCAATTCTTTCCCCTTCAAACCGACCTTTCCTCTCACACCCACAAACACAAGACTTGCTCAAGTAAAGTTGCTTAATCTAAAAGGGACCAAACAGCCGAATCAAAACTAAACAAAAAATCAACTAAATTTTATAGTCAATGTTATATTTTCTAGCTGCGTACTTTTTAAAAAAGTAAAATTTGTGCTCATGGCCAGAAAGAAAATGAAACTAAATGGCGCAATCGTTCTCTTAGTGTTTGTTTTTGTTTTGAGCCTGGTACTTTGTTCGAAGTTGTGAAAAATTTTCAGTAACATTAAATATTTCGCGTGAAAAATTTGACACGTAACAAGTGATGCCCATATTACTTTTTCAGAAAAAAATTTTCGAATATATTGGTTTGAAGTAGGCAGCACTGATCGACTTTTGTAAACAAAAAGATCAGCTGTCAATATTTCACGCGAAATAAATGCCAGTCACATTATTTCACAGATGGGAAGAAAATGTTGCCAGATACATTTCATAAATTTTTCACGAGTTGAACAGAGTACAACTTTTCCAACATTATTTCATGAATATTTCATGTAAACTTTTTTTTTTGTATGGAGTACCAGGCTTTACTCACTGCAAATGAGAATAAATTTATTATTTATGCCTAAAAACGCTATATATGTATGTACATATTTTCAATAAAACATTTTTGGCAAATCATTTTATATATTGTACATAATTTTATTTTTCTCATTTGTACTATTTGATAAGATACTACAAACGTTCATTTGATGAATTTTCGCTGCTTGGGAAGTACTTTTTCATTATAATTTTGTTTCTTAAGCATATGTATCTAGTTTTTTTAAATTTTAAAGTATGTACGCATGGAGCTCATACTTGCACACAAATTTGTGTTAAGAAAATGTGTTGCAATTGCATTCAAATTGTCGCTATACGTACATATATACTATGTACATATGTATGTAAGTACAATTACAAAACAACATACTTGTGGAAGCATTTGGAGAACAACACATAAATAACTTAGTAAGATGTCATTTGTACGAGTATGTTAAAGTTGTGTTGTCTTAGATTTTTTGCCTTTCTTCAGCTGTAAGTACGACAACTTGTTGCTAGAAGAAGCAGAAGAAGACGAAGCAAAAGAAGAAGACTTAAAGAAACACATCATTTTGCTCAGGTTACCCAAGAAAAAGGTGCAGTACCCTAGTATTCATTTTACTGTATGTATTTGAAATGAGGATTTTCTTCAATAAATAAATAATTTTCATTAGTTTGCCATAAAATGCTACAGTTCAGTTAGCAACTACGACCGATTTTTTTTTTATAAAAAAAAGCATTGCTTATTTATTGTAGTGTTTTTGGATTTAAATTTCGGATTCAAATCGAAAGCAAATCGCAGTTAAGTCAAACATAAGCTGTCCTGACTGTTACTTTGCATTGAAACTGAATTTTTAATCACTTGTTGTTCTGTCTCTTATATTTATTTTATTTTTTATGAAAAACAATTTTTTCTTGATTTTTCTTTAACATGTGGCATACACCAGCCAGCCACCAGCTTTGTCAAAGTACCAACCAAGTACACTCCTCATTTTGTTTTTATTTATTTTATTTTTTTTATGAGTTATTTTGTTTTTCAAGTTTGTTGCTACAATGAAAACAAATTTTTGTTAAAAATTCTTAGAAAATAACAACATTGCGGAAATATTAGCGGTGGGTCTTTCTTTACATTTCTTTATTTTTTTTTCTTCAAAAATTATACAAGACATGAGAAAAAAAAATTAACAACTTACAACAAACATTTTAATAAAGTCACATAATAAACGTGACTTAATTTTAAAGAAAAATGTTGTTTAGTATTTTTGTTATTTTGTTGTTGTTTTGTTTTGGAGGAAAATTAAAATACCAGCATTTGGTTTTCTAAGAAAATTAAAACAAAGCAGGTGGTTTTGATAAGTCTTTATGTACGAGTATTTAAATTGATTATCTAGTTGAAAATAATTATATAAAATGGCAAAAATATAATTTTGGAATTCATTTTTACTGAAAGTGTTACAATTACCCATTTTTGTGATAATTTTATACAGTTTGTATTAATTTTTTCAGACCATACATAAGATGCAACAAGCGAAGGCAGAATTTAACGAAAGAAAACACCTTTCAAAATAAATGTATTTATAGTCTTATTGTGTCAGGCGTTGGCGATGTAAATCTTGGCGTTTTTGTACTAGATTAAAGGACACTAGTTAATGTTTCCTTGAATCTATTATATATATTATATTTTTAAGGAACAAATAACACGAAAGTAAACATTCTGACAAACACTAGCAGAACGGAACAATTAGTGCCTATTCACATTATGCCTTTTTAGCCTGCCTTCTTTCGACAATTTTCTTTTAAACCCCCTACGAAAAGTCAAGCACATTTACACTAAGACTTTTTTCTTCATGACTTTTTGACGTTTGTATACACTCTTAGTGCTGAGAGTACGAAAAAACAAAGAGAAATGTCAAAAATCCCCTCGAATTTTCATTTCGTGCCTTTTGTTTTACTCCGCATGCTTCTCAACACCTCTCACCTACGAACTCAAAAAGCCTGCCTACACATGCAAGCAGAAAAGCCACAGTGTAAATTGCGTCTTAGCTGTTTTCGATTGTCGCAACACCTTCGTCATCAGCGTTCTTTGTGTTTGGTTCACTGTGTGTGTGGTGTCAGTTGATGTAGATTTCTGCTTTATATATTCAGCCTTCAGTGCAAATGGAATATGTGAATTGGTTTGCTGAAAGCTCATTTGTACTGAAAGCTCAATTTTACCATCTCTAAATTTACAATAGTCTTGCCATTGTCGTTTGTTCTTTAGAAATTTGTTCTTTCAACAAGATGTTTAACTTTGATATATAAAAGATCAAGTATTTTTAAGCGAAATCATTCGCCAAATGACCGCCATTCCTACGCTTTCTTCACATGAAATTTTCCATCACCAATTCCAACATTTGCGGCTATATGTCCTCGATAATTATGGGCCATTGGCATAGCACGTATCTTTCACGTAGCCTCCAAGAATAAAGTCTAAATGAGAGAGAATGACAAAAGTATCGTTTTAAGTAATCTTTTGGTCATCAAACAACTGTGAAAATACCTGAATGACAGCACCTAAAATTTACAGACAATCACACACATGAGTATAAAAATACTCTGACTATTAATCGGCTACAAATGCGTTTATACAGGGTTATTTTATTTACACACACCCATAAAGCATGTTTTCACACACCCACACATGTACCCATACATTTTCCATTCCATCTTATATACATAAATGTATGTATACGGTGGAGAATGATGAATAAATATCCCGGGTATCAGCGTATTTTTTTTGTGCAACTAAATATCCATAGCGTGAGTATAAACATACTCAGTCTGCAAGTCTGAGAGAGTTTATGCATTTGATACGTATGATCATTTTTATTTTTAGTTTAGCCTATTTTAGTTTTTACCATAAACGACGTAAAGATGCTCTTGTATGCTGGAATCGGCTTTAGTCATAGCTGGTTGAGAGAAAATATGTGAGCGTTCAAGTTGTTTTGCGCTTAAGACTATTTCCTTATGTATATTTTTTTGAGTACTCACTGGTATTCTCTGGTGTAAAGGTGTTGAATCATAAGATCTCAGTCATAAACTGTGATTTCGGACGTTGTTGATGGTTGGTAGGCTTGAATTATTGTGGTAACTAAACTTAAGCCTCTATGCAAAATACGGTGTTAAGTTGTTTGTGGAAAGCCCCATTGCAAAGATAGACGAGAAATTGTCAAACCTGTGCCTTGTTTCTGTAAGGAATGTGAGAACTTTTCGAGTCGAAAAAATTGTTATCATCCTGTGAAACACATTGTGAGTAAGAAAAAAACTGTATTTGTTGATATGTTTTGTAAGTTTATATAGGTTTTTATGTGAGTGACCCTGTGTAAAATAGGACAACCAATATAATTATTTAATTTTTCTCGATGCGAGAACTTCTCACAAGTTACAGAAATGGGGTACTGGATTTTCCTCAACACTATGGGCTACAACAGCAATGCTATCAGTTCTGCTTGAACGACTTGCACGATATTAATTGTTCTTTTAACGCCATTGTGTTCGTAAACTATTTTTGTATATTGAGGATTTTTAACAAATTTTAAAAATATAAATGAGCGCTTCATCAGCCTTCATATACACCTTCAAACTCAATATTTCGTCTCCGTTTGAGATATTCAAAGTATAGAATGAATCACGGTATTCAATTTCTTTTAATAAAATCTCTACTATATACTAAACGGTTTTGGAATGAAATGAATTTCCTCTGCTACTAAACACGAAACCCGGGTTTCTCCTTTGTAATTCGAAACGAAAGCAAATGCTTTCGAATTTGTGTGCTATTAAGATATAACTTTAAAAGCATTTTGTTTCGTTTAGAATTTCTTAGTAGACCCTGACAATTCTACGTGCCGTCTGCGTATGTCGGTTTATGTTCAAATATTCAAAAGCAGGCATTTAAGACGCCGAGATGCTTATTACAGCCAGAGTAATATTGTTCGAAGGACCATAAGTAAACAAAGTTTCAAATTTGTGAATTCAATGGTTAATTAACCTCGAGGTTCTATCTTGTGAAAACTATATATGTATATGTGTATTCAAAACATATATTCTGCATTAGAAATTTGTTTATAAAAAACAAGTTTATAATGGTGAATATATTTTGAATAATTTTTTTTACAAGATGACAGCTGCTGGAGGTCATTGTTTTGTGTTTTCTCGTTATAATACTTATTACAAAATAATCAAATCTTTTAAAAGTGGTTGCATAATTAATAATCCACGTCTCATGTTACCCCTTTCTAAAAAAAATAAAAATAGTTATAATGTAATACTAACTGATAGTTTTTATATAAAGTTTCATTTTCATCCAGAGTTGTACACAATTCTCAATATTTCGTTTTGAAAATTTTATTCAAATTTTGTTTCCCATTAATCTTGAGCGACAGATTTTCACACGAAAATTAATGAAATAAGTAGCAGTAATAATAATAATTTACATAAGACAATTATTAACGGGAACGTTATTGATCTTTAGTAAATGGCAGCTTTGTTTAATGGCTTTCATAATACGAACGTTTGTTATGATAATTTGATATTAGCTTTTAGCTTAAAATAAAACGAAACTTTAACGCCAAACACTCTTTAAATCAGTGATATAATTGCTCAAGATAAATACAATGGGATTTTAATGGCAATACGAGTAAATGTCATGAAAAATATCAATATCAGGTTGTCATTTGAATTTTGTTATTGTCTGGGAATTGCCTTTTAAAAGTCTTTGCTGCCAGTCAATAAAATTATTGAAATGAAACGAAAAATTTTTGATAAATATCTGGGACATTTTGAAGTATATAAAATATAATATGACAATGCATTAAACTTTTTTGTAGTCCTTCGAACCCTCACAATGAGTTCGAAGGACTCATTATGTGATACCCTTAAACCAAGCGCGGATTCAAAGGGGTGCTCAGGGCTAGTCCAGCATTTGTTGTTTCGCTACACTGACAGTTAGTTTTCCACTGCCCCGACTGAATTTTGGACTGAAGGCTAGATACGCTTTTCCCCTAAACTACCCGAAGTATGTGATACAGTGAATTAATATTTCCAAAATTGTGTACAGGCATGCCAATGTCAATGTAAATTTAAAAAGTTGTAAACGATAGTGCCTTTCATAAAACTTTCTGTAATTACTTCCATTTACATATTAGCAACAACAACATGTTGCTAAAGCTTACAAAATTCCCAGCAACATTTATTTTTCTTTATACAAGTTGCATCAAACTCAGTAAGTGCTGTTGTTGCTATCAAACTGCTGATAACACAGACTATAAACACAACAAATTCTATTTAAATGAGCTCCCCAACAACATTAAAAAAAAAACATAAAATAAAAAATATGTGGAGTAGCTCCCAAGTGAATAGAAACTTTTGTGGTTCGTTTTTTTTTTGGTTTTGTTGTTGTTGCTTTTTTTACGAGTACTTCACAGCCAGAACAAGTTCTGTGCAAAAACCAACAATAAAAACAAAATAAAACATACGAGGTAAAAAATAATACATTGACTTCAAACCCCAAAAACTTCTTGTTGGCAACTAACTATTGGAGAGCAACAAACAGTTATTCCCACATTAAATGGCCAACTAACAAACAGTTGCAACGAGACAACGCGTGCGAACGGTTCGAAGTCTATTTTCGCTTGGAAGAATTGAAAAGGAGCGCGATGATCACATTTAAAAAAATTCCCTTAATAAAAATATTTTAAACGAAATCACGCTTAAAAATCATTTTTTTGGTTTAAGTGAAGAAAAGATTTTATTTTCTTGAAATTAAATTTCAAGGAAAATGTAAATTTTATGCTTACTAAGCATTTTAATAAAAAATTTTGTGTAATTGTTAAAAAAAATAAAACGACTAATTTATGATCGATTGTTAACGAAATTCCTGCAGAATTATACAAAAAAAAAGAGAAATAAAGGAAAATGAAATGAAATGTGTGCAAAACAAAAATGTTGCTGTTGAAATAAAAGACGACGATGGATTGATTGTCTCGTCATACGGCCAATTGTTAAGAAATAATATGTATTTGTATATATTTTCAATTAAACGCTTTAACGCATGCGCACCTTCTCAGACGGTTTAAGCTGAAACGCAAACGCGCATTTATTTATTTTTTTTTGTATCGCATAAAAACGTGCCTCGTGCAAAATAAACTATTTGAAAACTATTTATTTGTTTTGTGAAGCTCATGCTTATTTTCCTCTGACGCTCCTCCATTGGCGACACATCCTCAATCATTATAATATAAAGTGTTGTTTATTCGTTCGTATAATATTTATTCGTACGCTAGTCCGTTCGATGTCTGCAATCATAGATTTCTTGGATTTCTTAAACATTTCTTCTTCGTCTTCTTCTTCTACTTTGCCTGTTGTTTTTCCTGCTTTCTGAATTCCTAACGACATGATCGACAGCCATGATGTTTATTTTTTATAAAAAATTATATGAATGAAAAGTGCAAATTATAATATGGAAAAAAGTAAAAAATGCTAAAAAAATGCATAAAAATAAAATGAATATATTCAACACCCAGTTTGAATACAAGAAGCAGTGAATTAATCCAGGTTTTAAAAAGTGTTTTTTTTTCTTGCTATACACGAGCAAAATATGATGAAAAATTATTGAAAATTATATCAATCACTTAAATTATATAGAATTTCATGTAAAGAAAAATAAAATATCTATAAGATGGATTGATTAAAAAAAAATAATATGGCTTAAGGAAAAAATTGAAATTAAGAAAAGTGTAAAAAAGTTCAAGTAGAGAGAAAAAAATTCGCGAAAAATTCGTTTTATTTGTAGAATTTTATAAAATAAAAAAAATGTGAATAACAAGCTGTAAGATTTTAAACAAAAGATGTTTTTATGAGAACAAAACAACAAACATCCATTAAAAATTAAAGATGTTTAAAATTGTTAAGAATATTTTGAAGCGTAATTCTCATTATTAATTATGAAAGTGGTCTAAATCAAATGCATTTCTGCTTCGAAATATTAAATAAATATTAAAAATACTTCAAAAAATATTTAACTAATATTAATTAAATTTATATTAATTAATGGAGCCCAGAACAACTCTAAATTAAAATGTTGTATAATATTAAAATCACCCTTATTCTAATTGTCGACATCGACGTCACTTTAACACAATATCAAAAATTGGGACTTGTTTACTCGCTCTCGAGAAAAATTTTATGCTACTGGCAATCTATTTCCGTTCCCTAAGGTCTAGAAAATAGCATAAACCTGCCAACAGGAGTTAGTTCTTTTCGCCAACGGATACACAAGCCTTGATATTTTGGTGTTGTGTTAAAGTGACGTCGATGTCGAAAATTAGAATAGGGGTTAATATTTATTGATTTGCTCAAATGTAATCCACTAAATATTTTGACCAAAGAAATATATGACTTAGATCACTTTTACAGTATATAATTCATTTCTGGTGAAAAGATTAACTGCCTATTTCACAATGTCGAATGAATTCTTTTTTTCGTAGAAATACATTTGAAACAAAAACAAAATTTTAAAATTTGTTTTTGTGTAGAAACTGGATTCTATTGGAGATTGAACAGTTTCTCAAGTAACTTCCATGATTCCATGATAATAATAATATTAATAATAATTGAAAAAATTTCAATTATTATTAAATTATTTGTTCAGCTTGGAGCCTGGTAAAAAATTACAAAAATTTTAATACATCTTCCAGCTCCAAATTACCACCATAATTAATGCTAAGTTCGACTTAGCAATTTTTCGTTTTTACGATAATTAAAAAAAATTAAGGCATTGACAAAAAAGAAGAACTTTATGTGGGCAACGTTGATACAGTGATATTCAGTGATTTCAGTAATATTTTAATGTCACTAATTTTAGAATGTTGTGCACTAATGTATTTTTAAAATGTTTTTGATTTTACTCAAAAAGGATTTGTATTTGATATATTTTTTAATTAAATTTTAATCACTATCACACTTGAAATGTCGCACGTGACAGTTTTTCTATCATGATATTTATATTGTTTTCTCTAGCGCCTTGTACGAAACAATAAACAAGCTACATAAGCAAAAATGTTTTCAAAATAACAAGTATTCAACGTTTTTTTTTTAACATAATAACAACAAACTTAACAAAAATAAGTAGCATATGTAATAAACTAAAACAAATTTAAATGGAAATAGTATCAGGAATATAAAAAAAAAAATTACCATAATAGGCAGTTCTGGCTACTTTTACAGTTTTTGCTTTTTTTGCTATGTTTTGATTTAGGTTTTATTGTTTGGTGGGAGCAAGAATTGAATTAAACAAAATAAATAAACAAAATAAATAAATAAAATAAATAAATAAAATAAATAAAAAAAACTGAAGTTTAATTAATGAAATTCAGAACAAACTTATTGAAGCTGCTCAAATGTGTCCGTCAACAAAGTATTCATTGTGTCAATTTCCTATGTCGGTTGCGTTAATTTCAGTTGAACAAAGCGACGCATAATGTATGAGGTATTTTTTTCTTCTAAATTCGGATTCTAGAACACATGTGCTATTAATTTGTATGTTATTAATTAAAGCTTAAGCAGGTGTATCTAAATATAGTTACGGGACTGGTACTAGAGCATTTATCATCAAAAGGCCGCCCGTGGGCACTTTGTTATGCTCTTTTTTACACATACATTCGTACAAGCATGCAATTTGCCCTCTTTTACATTATATATGTACATATGTATGTATGTGTTTGATTATCATTGTTCTAGAGTGACTTGGTATCCTGATTGGGGGGAACAATTAACATTATATTTATAATATTTGATAGATCTTAGATCCAGCCACATCGACCTTTTTCAGTGACATTACTATACCGAGTAGCAATTAAATTGACTTAAGACCAAGGATCAATTTCTCAATGTCGAAAACGTTCTACAAAAACAAAATTTTAAAACTTGTTTTTGTTTTGAATAAAAGTTTGCGATAACTCGAACTTTGTCGACATCAATAAACCGGCCCTAAGACGACACATCACGAAAACGGTGAATATATGACCATTTACACGATATGTATTTTTTCACCCTACACTGCTCCCTACTTTTGGTAACAGTCCGATTTCCGCAAGTCATATGATGTTTGCATCATTTGTGGCAAAATTTTGCGCAGGGTAATTACATTTCATTCATATGTTATTATTCAAACCTTGGTTATGAGTTTACTAAAGACTGTTAATTTGAGCTTAAAATAATTGCCGAACTAAAACTAAATGATACTTTTTTTTATTTTTTCTTATTGGCTATTTATTTTTTAAAATTATAGATATATTTTGTTAAACTTCTAAAAAGTTTTTTTTATAACCATTTTCCTGTTATCAAAAAAATCTAAATTACTTGAAATTCCGCTCAAAAACTGTTGGTGAGAAACAAAATTTTTGCCACTTTTATCCATCCATCCATCCGCTCTAATATTGAATACAACACAAATGATCCATAAATATTGTAATTTTTTATATTTTAGGCATTTGCTACTTCAAAGTAGAATTTGGCGGCTGAATTGTGTTAATAAATATTAATAAATATTTTATGGCATTAATTTGCAAGCAAAATCTTTGTTTAATTAAAATTGAGCAAATTGAATAGAAAAATTATAGTGAAACCATAAAAAAGCCACAAACAAAAATATTGCTTTGAATTCACGGTTTTAATACTCGTAAATGAAAAGGCAACAAAGTTTATTGAATGAAAAAAAAAAATTAATAAAAAATTAATTTTTTATTATTAACAAAAATTTGTTACTCGGTGTAATTAATTTATCTACTCCTCCTGTCTCATATAAAAATTCTTTTGACATGTAAATTTTCTTTATTTACAATTTGATAGGAACACTTCTTCATTTGTTTTTACGAGTATTTTTTTTTTTCAAATAAAATATTTCTCAAGTTCTTGAACGAATTGTAAATATTTTTTTAAGAATAAGCGTAATTGCTTAAGTTGCTGTTTAAATAAATGGGAGGAAGCAGGTGGAAAAGATTGAAACGTTTTTATTCTAAATAAAAAAAAGAAGAGAGCTTTTGTCTTGCTTTATTTATTTATGAAAAACTTAGCCGGGTGCAAGTTAATTAATCATTCGTTATTTGTTTTTTATACTTTTATTATTATATTTTGCAACAAGTGCAGCTGCTGTCTTGTTTATTTTAGCTTTCCTTTTGTTGCTTTTCAAAATAGAAGGAGAAAAAAATCCAAGGAACTTTTTAAAGATCTGCCAACAGAAAACCTTTCACATTTAATTAAAAGGCGGCAAATCCATTTAAAAAAAGCAGCGATGCCAACTTGGTGCTTTCGGCACTATTTTTATTGCTTTTCGAAGACTCAAAACGCCAAATTTTGAGTGTTAGTGCCAAACTAAGAAAAAGCACTTAAAGGCCGTTTCACACTATAATACAAGTATTAATACTTTTGACGAAAATACATCCCTAATCTAATTTCTGTTTCAAAAATTTCAAAAGACAATAACAACTCAACATGTCAGAATTGCACTTTCCACAAAAGTATTAATACTTGTATTATAGTGTGAAACGGCCTTAAGTAGTGCTTTTAAGAAATTTATGTATGTATGTATGTATTTCTTAAAATGACTTTAATAAAAATTTGGTGTATTTAATTTTTCAGTGTAAATCATAACTTTTTCGCTTAGAAATATTAAACATCATTAAACTTCACTCGTTTGGAGCTTCACTTGTTTTTCACGTTAGTGCTTTGAATCTTTAGATTTCAAAATTACGCTTTCTAGTGCTTTTAATGTGATTTTAGAGCCAAAAAAGTTGGCATCACTGCTGCCAAGTAAATCTTTCTTTCTTTGGTTTTCTCGTTTCACTCTCTGATATTTCTGCCACGGCTTTCGATTTTTTTAACTTGACCCAATTAGTGTGGCCACCAAGAGCATTAAAAAAAGACAGCAATAAAAAAAAGTTTTGAACTTGATTTTAAATGTCAGATTATGGCGCCTCCTGTTGTTTTTGTTGTTTTGCCAAGATTCAAAAAGCAGAACAATTGGCTTGATATCGATCGCTTGATTTTTATGTTTTTGAAATCTAAAAACAACCGTCATTAATTGTTGCGCTAGAGACAGTAAAAATCATTTATTTATTTTGCGTTCATTGTTTTTACATACAAAATATTTTCTAAGAAAAATAACTCTATAAAATTTGCTAGAATTTTTTAATTTTTACACATTTCTAGGCCTCTGTCATTAGATGAGAAATAATAAATGTCAAGTTTTATTAATTTATGGTTTATTAAATAAAAAATGTTCTATGCAAATAAAAACATATAAAAGTTTTACAAGCAAATTCAATTTGATTTCAATAACTTTAACTTGAAAAAAAACTTAAAAAAATTTAAATTTAAATTTAACTTTTAGTGCGAATTCCCAAAATAACCTTAAAATAGTGGACTAAAAATTAAAGTGAAATAAATATATTTACATACATACATATGTATACATTTCAAAACCAAACTAGAACGAAATGTAATTCTTGGAAAAAATATGTACTCGTACTGAAAAAGCTAACCAGTGTTGCCAGTTTTTTTTCTAGAGCTTATCCCAATTTTTGATTTGTCATCCCCAAAATCCCCAAATTGAGTTTTTTTGATTAAAATTTTTTCTTCTGTTAAAAAAGATAAAATTTTTTAATTTTATTTAACAAATAATGACAAAAATAACATATTTATTCAATAAAACTCATTTATATCGATAGCTATTTTTACATTCATATTAATTTAATTTGTACTTATAAAAGTTGTAAAGAAAAAATTACACATAGTTTAATATATGTATGTACAATACATACGCAAGTATAAAAAAATTTTTAACCAAAGTTTACCATTTCAAAAACTTCAGAATCGAAATCTTTTGATTCATCAGCCTCAAACTTTGTTGTACATAGTACTTGTATTAAAAAGCTCTGGAATTTCAGCAGACGGATTAAATTTGTCACAACAAATTGAATTATTTTTAAAGTGCTTAAAACAAGTTACATTGCATATTGTTACGTATTTTTGTCTTGGTAGTGTTCATTATTGGTTAATCTGCCTTGATACTTCTTCTTTATTACAAACAATTCACTATGAATAGTAATACACATTTTTAGACTTGCCAGAGGCATATTTCTTAGTTACCATCATAAAAAGATCCCAAAAAAATCCCCTAAAACGAAATTTTCATCCCCAATCGCGAAAAAAACCCCAGTTTAGGGACAAATCCCCTAAACTGGCAACACTGAAGCTAACAAACCAAAAATTCATTATAATAGTTAAACAAAAGAGAAGCAATTTGTATGTAGTCATAGAAAATTAAATGGCATAGAAAGAACAATAATGACCCTTCAAATTTTTAAACAGAAAACTTACAAAACTTAATGAACTTGAAAGAACACAAGAAATGGTGCTGATCATCAGCATGATCGTGTTAAAAATTAGAGTTTATTTTATTTTATTTTTTATTTTTATTTGTTTTTTTGAAATCATGCGTCTTTGGTTGGGCTCTTAAATATCAAACAAATTCAAAACGTGATGTAATAAATTATACCCAAGTTATTTTTTGCTGCTCTCAATTGGCCGGAAGGTTGTGGCTAATATTGTTGATTCCTTCTTCTATGGGATTTCAAACAGAAATAAAATTTAACTTTTTTAATAATTTTTATTCTTGTGGTCATAAAAAAATATCGTTTTGCGCTTCTCTAACTAATTTTAACTTAATTTAGAGAATGACTTAAATAATAATAATACAAACACGCGCATTAAAATTCCCAACTAAAAGACGTTTTAAAAGTTTTCTTTTGAAATTTGGCGGCAAACATTTTTGTTTAGTTTTTTTTTTAATTTCATATTTTTTGTTGTTTGTCTTAAGCTTTTTTAAAGTTTAGTTTAGAGTGTTCAACACCTAAACATTTGCTCGTGCAATGCGTGTGTGTAGACATTTCGTTGATTTGATAAATGTTTAGTTAAATTTTTTATTATTTTTGGTTTCGTCAATAAAAAATCTCAAATTACACACATGAAAGAAACATTAAATTTATTTATTTCTAAAAACACATTTGTATTGTAAGTCAGAGGAAATTATTTCTTAGTGCATGATTTAATTTTGAGAAAAAAAGTGAAAAATTAAAAAAAAATTGTGTAGGAACCAGAAATCTATTACGAACTATTCTAAACCTATTCCGCTGTGCTAGGCCTGTCCCACGATGTCGACAAAAAACGTTCGATAGTCAACTTTTTTTGAAAACAACAATAAAATATCCGGCCCTGTTCTGTAAAACGAATCCGAGTAAATTTCTAGTTTTCAAAAAATTAATAATGGCCCTGCTGACGATTATTATTATCGTGTATGTTTAAAATCATACACGATAATTTTCTTTCAGATATCGTCGTAATAATGTATTCGTAATATACTGTGCGGCAAACCAGTAACCACCCGACGATATGATATTTGGGAATATACATATATAATAAAAAAATTTTAAAAAATTTAAAAAATATTTCTATTGTCTGAGTTAGTTTTCTAAATTCGTGGGGATTCAAATCGAACAGGGCCGATCAAGATTTGTTTTTTTTTCAATACAAGTAATCGATCGGCCGTTAATTTGCACAAGTTTGCAAGATCTGGTAACTCCGTTATCACATTACTCAGATTCGAGGTTGTTTTTCTGAGCCGATAGAACTTTAAATTGTAAAAATAGCACAAGAAATTAATTTTTTATCCAAAAAATGTTTTAATTCATTTAAATCCTTTGAAAATTATTTCTGGCATATGGACAGCGTCGCGGCTGTTCTTGACGAATCGCATACTGGAAAATCAATTTAGGGCCAATTTATCAAGTATTTCACGTATAATACGAACAATTTTGGCCTCCAAGGCGTTAATGGTTGCTGGTTTATCAGCCCCACAGAAAATAACAAAGAGGTCGCAAATCGCACGACCAATTGCAAGGTCCATTTCTCGAAGCCAACTTATTGCCAAATTAATATTTTTACGCTCACACAAACAAGAAATCATTTATTCATGGCGCAATAATGATCTTCCTTGATCGTTACGTGTAATCTACACAAACCGGAGCATTTTTCTGGATTTAATGGAGTCTGTACGGTCTGATTATAAGTTAACACAAAGAAATATCGTCTAAAAGTTGCGCTAATTGATAACTGATATTCAAAGTAAGTCTGAATAATCTGGTAGCGTAAGCTTTAAACTATTTATGATGATTTGCCAGAGCATTACTGGTCATAAATGTCAAAAAATTAACGCTGTATGACAGTTAACCCTTTCGTAAGTTCTTTTGCAAATTGTTAATTTTTTTTTGCAACTTTGCAGCTTTTGCAAATTGAAAGCTCTTATTTTTTTTTCTTACAGTGATGAAGTCCAATTTGGATGTTATTAAACAAACTAGCGGTATCTGTAGAGAGGCAAATCTGCGAGAGATTCAGCTAGAAAATCTTTGTTTTAAACAAACACAACCTGCGAAGCGATTAGCTTGTCCGCAGAAAACACCTAGGCTCTATGGTGGGAATCGAACCCACAACCTCTGGACTGAGAGGCTAGCATCGCTACTTCTCAGCCACAGGGGCACCCATTTGATTGATGATCTTTATGATAATTGAAATCATTGATTTTTAATACTTTAAATCCATCTTCAGATTAATTAAATATCGAAAAAAAACTAACTTTAATCTCTCATAAAACAGGCTCTTATTATTTTTGGATAGCAGTTCTTAAAGCTACTGGAAGTCATTAAAACGTTTAATAGATTAAATTTTTTATTTAAAATATTAATCGACAATAAGCACATATTTCTTACAGTGTAGACAAATAAAGCTTTCTGTTTGCTTCAGATTTATAAGTATCCGATCTTAAAGAAGCATCAGCCTTTAACTTCTTTAATTATAGAAAATTAATTAATATTTATTTCATACAAAAAAAAAAATCATTCTAATTAGTTATTATTATTCCGTTTATTTTCATGAGCTTCAAACTTGTTGGAATAAGCTTTGTATATTTTTTTAATATATGGCCATGAAGCTTACTTATCTAAAACCATATTATTTCTTTGTTTGATAAAGTTTTAAGAATATTTTTTATAAGCCTAAGACGCGGCAAAATCTCCCTCAACCTGTATTTTTGTTGTAACCTGCATAATATTATATAGAAAGCTCAAGAAAAAAACTTTTAAGTCAATCAGTACTTGTGTGAGATTAAATTTTGTTGTAACATATTAATGTATGTACATACCAGTATAAAAGTCAAATAATTTCTTTATATTTATGTAAATGTATTTCTAGTTTTTAAAAGTGTAATATTCCATTTTAGTCACCTTGTGTCTTGAAATATTTCTTTAATATATTGTTTCCAAATCGTTTCATTTGAAAATTGTCTTAATTGTTTTAAGTGGACTCTTTAATGATTTCGTTTGTTTTTCGATGAAGTTTCAGAAAACACGCTTGATTATAATTTACCCAAAATTAGTTATGCTTGTCATTAAAACCTAAATATGTAAACAAATTTAAATTTTTTTTGGCATCACAAAAAAAAAATAATGACGTAATTATAATACTCAACTGAACTTTGAAAATCAATTAATTTAAGTAAATAATATTTAGAGATTATTTTTAAATAATTGTTTTTTCAAGTACATATTGAATAACTTTTTTTATATAGAATCAGTTTTTCCTTTCATAGATTCTTCTTTTGACTTTAAAGCTTTACAAAAGCTCTTGCGAAATTGGGTAGGAATAGCTTAAAGCTTTCTATACTGTCCGATTAAAGGCTGTAATTCACTATCCTACACAATCGTAGGACTTTTCAGAAAATACAACCGTGGTATGATGGAGTCAAAAGAGTCCTAGTTGTTTTTTTTTGGATTGAGGCGTAAGAATAATTTTAAGCAAGTCTAATCAGCTTTCATTTCAAATTATTTTAAATTTATAAACAGCTAAAGAAGCTTTTATGACATGGAGGAAGATTATTTTGAGCGTAAAAAGGGCGAGGTATTATGAATATGAACTTTGCTAGTTATCGAATGCGATAGTTCTCATGCAGCTGAAAAAACAACCTATTTACAAAAAAATTAAAGATACTCATATGTTTTGAACAAGCTTTTAAATCCAATGACATTTTTTCAAGAAATTCTTTCTAAATGATGTATTATTTATGTATAATGATTGCTTTTACGAATCTTAAATAAAAGTACCTGTTTAATTTCAAAACGATTTAAATAAACCCTAAAGCTTAAGAAATTTTTTCTAGTTTTTGAAAAAACACAATAATGATTAATCATTACCCAAAATAAGGGTCTGCTCATTAATGCATCGCAGTGCAGCATAATATGATTAGACCGATATACTTTTGTAAATCATTTTTTATAGCTATGCTATTTATGGCGCAATACAGGAGTTAGGACGTGATTTCCATAACAAAAATAATCGACACTATTACAATTATAAATTTATTTTTGTTTTGATTTCTTTGTACTTAAAAGCAGAGTACGAAAATAAACGAAACAAATTGTTTGATTGAGCCTTAAACCAGCTAACAGCCGCCACCGGCCTTAAAGAATACATTAATTTAATCGTAGGCCGCTGGAAAATAAAATAATGGGAAATATATGGAAACGTCTTGAAACATTTGCGGCGAATTTGACATCATCATATAATATAATTTTAGTGCATTGTTATTTAAAACATTAAGTTTGTTTTATATAACTAAGTAGAATAGCTATAACCGGGTGTCCTTTTTTATTTAGCGCAGAGTTATATTTCGACCATCTTACAATTTCAATGTTAACAATACATAAATTTTCGAACATGCTGCGAATTATATGCTGCACTTACGGCCTTATTTAAAAAAAAATTAAGGCTTTATAAAGGCTTAATAAGAAAAATTGTGTATGAAAATTTATTTTAAAACCCCTTTATAAAGCCTTAATAACTTTTATATAAATAAGGCCGTTAATTTTTATAAGCTTTTAAAGAACTCATTTGAATGTGATTTCGAAAATATATTGTTATTTCAAAAATGCAGCGAACTTCCAATATTTTTCAGTTAATAATTCGTTAAATACTGTTTTTGTAGCAATTATTTAAAACATTTAAAGAAACCCTTGGGCTTTTTTTCCATCAACCCCATTTTTTTACAAATAAATAATTACTTAATCTCATTTTTCGTCATTGATTCATTGATTAGATATTTTGAAAGCCTCATGAAGTATAATTATAAAATTTAAAACAAACAAACCCGGCAGACTATCACTTTAGATTGCTTTTCGATTAAATTAATTTCCAATTCAAAAATTATCAGCCAGACATGATTGATCTATTACTAAATTATGTTTAATAAAGCAGATATTGAGTCGACAACAAAAAGATTGCTTTGCTTGCTTTTTTTAATGCCACAATTTTTTTATACGATTCCGCACAGAAGCAGTTCAATGTAATATTTTTAATATAGAAAAAAAAGAGAAAATTGTTTTTTACTCTATTAAATGAAAGTTCAAATCAAAAAAACAATTCTTTAATCTTTTTAATCAATGAATTTTTATACAAACCAGTCAGTCTGCGCTAAAAAAGCTCTAAAAGAGAAGGGGTTATTTAAAGAACTGCATGTTAAACATTTAATCGTAATTACAAATAATAATTTGTTGTTTCAAGAAGAAAAAAAAAATAAATAATAATTAAATCTTGTAAGATCTGGCAGAGAAAACAAATGAAGAAGATAAAAAAAAAGAAATTAGAGATAAAACGAATCATGTAGTTTTAGATTGAAGTTTCAAAGACAGAGATTTTTTTTTTTGCAAGTTTTATTTTAAAGATTAAAACATGCACATGCACTTGCACATACGGACAGACCGGCTGGCATTGCAAGTATGGCCATATAAGCAAACCTATGAAGCTTTTGGCTTGACTTCTTTTTATTGCCAGATAAAATAATTTTCTCACACTGTAGGTTTAAAAGGCTTTTCTGCAAAAGTATTAATATTTGCTTATGCACGCTACAGAAAGTTGTAGTGACAGGAGATCAGAAATTAAACTTTCGTTTTACAAAAAAAAAAAAAATTATTTTGAGGTGCGGGCTTTTTAAGTATGTATTGTAGTTTTCGACAGAAGCTTGGTTGGTTGGCAGCCATGTTACTTTTCACCAGCAAGCAATCTACTCATTCGAGTCCTAAACTGTGAAAAAGTCTAGATCAGTGATCTGCATGATTACGAATCAAACGGCGTAATTTTGCATTTTCTAAAATGAATATTGAGATAGCAATTAACATTAAAATAATGAATGATGCTATTGCATGATTCATATCAATGAGACTGTTGTTAATAAATGCATGCCACTGCTTGCAATCTCTATGCATTCATATGATTCACTAAAGCAATGAATCAGTATGATTATTTTTAATACTTCTTAAAACCCCTACTGACAAATATAGTTTTATGTAACATTATAAATTAAAATAGCTAGGCTCATTTTATTTTATAAATTATTTTAATACGAGAAAAACTATTAATTAATATGCCATGTTTTATGAACTTAAGACTTCATCTAGTTAACATACTTTTGTGAGTTATTTGATTGCTATACAAAACAATCAAACAGCAGTAAGAATTTTTATTGATTTTTACTAACAGCACTTAAAAAAGAGAGTGAGTTAATGACAGTCAGTTGTTAGAGAGGCAATACTGCAAGCAATTCAATAGTGCATACTGATGTTAAAAAACAAAACAAAAGCATTGTAATAGCGAGTGGAGACCGAAAGTGAACCAACTCATACAGCTCTCTGGCCTGGATGCAATGGATGCACTCTGTAGGCTCAGGGGCTAAACTTTTATTATATCTGTGAACTCTGTTGTAGTCATTTTAATATAATCATCATTTATAAATATATATAAAATAGTCTGAACAATTCTCAGACAATTTTATAATTTATAATTTTCTGGCCAAGCTAAAGAAATATCGAAAAAATAAAAATTAAAAGAAAGACATTAAGCTTGATAAAAATATATATAAAAATATTATTTGTATTTAATTTGGTTTGTCATTTCGCCAACCTAGGTCCAGTTTAGGAATGATGTATCAAAACAATTCACGTATTACATTTGCTCCACAGTTAGTTTTATTTCAATGAAAAAATATGAGGTTCTCACTGAAAACCCCTTCATTATTTTACAGTCAGAAGCAGTATGTCGTTTTAGGCAATAGAGTTTCAAATTGTTTTTTTAGTTCTAAATAAAATTGACATCTTCGTTCTCTTTAAACTTTTGATTAGAGAAATGAATCGCTAAAAAATTTCTCGTATTCTATTTTCATTGATTAATAAGACATCAATAGCATCCAAGTTTTCGTAAACAGATGTCTTCGGAATACTTCGTATATTCTGGCCTGAAAGAATAAGGGCCATTTTCACAACTTGCCTCTAGTTAAAGGTAAGATTTTGTCTGCCCGATAAATATCTTTGCATTATTACAACTTCTATTTTTTATTGTTATTATTATCAGTAATAGCTATATTTAATGAATATAAAAATAATAAATGAAGGTTTTCCTGCCGTTAGCTAAAGGCAAGTTGTAGAAATGGCCCTAAGCAACATAAACCTCTGGCATACACACCCACGAAATGCCCATCCAGTTGCAGATACGTATACATACGTAAATGGCGCTGGATTGGTCATACTCTTAGAAAGCAACCCGACATTAGCAGAATGGCCATTGACTGGAATCCCCAAGGTCAACGACGTATTGGAAGACTTCCTCATACTTGGAGGAGACAGTTGTATACTGAAATAAGAACCTCAGGACACAGCTGGGGCGAAATAGGGGATGATTGGAAAAACTCTGTTGTGGCCCTAGGTTCCTTCTAGGAATTACTGGATATAATATATAATATATATATTTCCATTGATTGCTTTGCCATTCAAACCATACTTTTGTGGCAAAAAGGAAAAAGTGCTTAAGTCGAGATAAGCTGATTTTGAGTTAATGATACTTCCGTAATCTGCATATTCGAAGGTATCCCTGGTCGAAATCTCCATTAATTTGTGTGATTTTTCAAGAAGTTATAGCACTATGACTTGCGACTTATCTTTTTTGGACCTCTAATCTCATTTGGAATAATAGCTTAATTTAGGTTATACTATAGTTTATATACTCCTGTAAGGAGCATAGGCCCGCAACAAGATTAAATCCAATACACTAGATCCTGTAGGCTTATTCTGAATTGCGATGCGAAAATCAATGCGATGCGTAAATGAAGTGCGATGCGAAAGAAAATTGGTATTCTATACGGCATTCGTAATCGCATTCGAGTTTTATTTTAAATCTTGGCAACGCCGGTCAAAAATAACAACGCTGGCCAGAAATAACAACGCTGGTCTAAAATAAACGTCAAAGTTAAATTTACAAAAGAAAAAGAAATTTGTGATTGTGCTTACAAAGTAACATTAATTTATATAATATTTGTGTAATTTACCAAAAATGGATTCTGTGGCACTATAGTTTGATCACAGAATATGTGTTGTGGTTTGATGATGAAGAGGCGCATGACCAAAATTAATTATGCAAAATATTTCTCTTCCAGGTTTATAAAAATTTTTTGGCTGTGTTTCATCATAAATTCCAGCATTTTTTCAAACTGGTGCGGATTGGTGGTATTTTTGCTTGTTTCCCTGAATAATTTTAACAATTAATTTAAGAATAAATAAAAAAAATTATTATTTTTCACTTACATTTTTGTGCTTTGCGAATGCTGTTTTGCCGTCGAATATATTTTGCGATTTTCGCAACACAGAATACCGACTTGCCACCTTTTCGCATTTTAAATGCGAATAAAAAAAAAAGTACTTTGCGAACATCGTAACACAGAATATGAAGTGTTCGCATTTGCATGTTTTCGACTCTCATTGACTTTCGCATCGCAATACAGAATAAGCCTCCTGTGATAGATTTTTTACTTCATTCCATCGATTTAAGTTCAATTTCGGTTTGTCGTTTCCAAGTTTGTGCTGGGCGTCCTCGTCTTCCGACTGCCTTGTGGATTCCAGTTTATAGCTTGCACTTTTTCTTTATTGCTAGGGATTTGTAAATAAATATGCCTCAATGAATAGATGTTGAATGCAAGTGAATATTCCAGGAGATTTATTTTATTTGCTTACCATTTTTGCTGGAGAATTGAACTCGTTGTACCCTAGAGACGATCAAATAAACTCATCAATCATTTATGTGTATAGTTGTAAAGAGCAATTAAAGTCACCTTTGCCGATGAAAAGCCATTTTAACATCTGTTCTTATGATAGAATTCAACTGTCACATGCTCGTAAAATATTTTGTTCCAAGTAATTACGGTGTCAAGTGTTGTTAACAAGACATTCAATTGCAAGAATAATTTATAAAGAATTTACATTTACAAATTTGTTGCTGATGTAATTTTTCTAAATTAAATTCTGCTAAAAGAGTAAAAGAAAAAAGCAAAAACTTTAAAAAAGACAGAGTAAAAAAAAAGAGTTAAGCAAACAAAGAGTTGTGCATATTTTTTTTTGTTCTAAAAATTTTGTATTAGTTTTAACAATTTAATTTAAAGTGACAATTCCACTTAATTAGTGGCAGTGGCCATTTCTTATCATATTTCATGATCTTTTTCCTTAATATAATTTTTTTTATTAAGTCTTGACCACAAGCACAAGATGTCACAGAGAAAAAAAAAGTTGTCAAAAAGACATTGTAAATTTGCTGTCATAAAGTAGACTTAAATATCAGATTTCGGTGGCTAGCAATAAACCAGCAACATTTTTTTTTTCAATTTGAAGACAAACTTTATTAAAAAAAAAAAGTAATTTTTGTTTCTTTTTGGCTTAAACTCTATAGGCTGAAATGTGTTTTTTTAAGACAGACAACAGCAACGCAAAACAGGAAATAAATTTCTTTTATAACAAATAAAATCTTCGTTTAATCTTAATTTCGTTTTAAAAAATCAGCTTACTTTTGTTTTGAAAACGTTAATTGTGTTGTAGTGTTACACTCGTATCTTTTTGAAACGCATGAACTTTGAAGTGCCCCCTGTTGTTGTTCAACAATAAAGTTGTTTGTTACATGTTTTCATTAGTGTTGTTTACTTTTTCTAGTTTTTCATTGTGGTTTGGGGAAGCATTAACAGCAGTTTTAAGTGCTGCTGATGTTGTTGTTGCTGCAATTCTTTTGAAAATAAACATAATCTTTCTAAAAATGTTTGTTATTTTTGCCATAAACTTAAAAATTTCAAAGGAAATGTTCGCACTCGCTAGTTGTGTGTTGTTTTGGCCAGGTTAAAATAATTAAAGTTGCTAAACAAAACTCTCGAATTGTGTTTTATTTCAATCAAGGGAATAATAAATTTTCGTTAGCGTAAACAAGCGTATTAATTTTGCTATAATAACAAATTTTTTACAAATGATTTTTCACTTTTTTTTTATATCAGGCCCAATGGCCAAGAAATATTTTTATTTTGCTTAGCTTTAGATTTAAAATAATATGTTTTAACACTTCAGAAAATCAGTGCCTTATTCTCAAAAAAAAAAACAAAAGCAATTTGCTTGTCTGTTTAGAAAAATGCCGTTGACCATGACTGAATGAATTTTAACAAAATTTTACAATAAAATTCTTTGGATTACTGGCCACCTTAAGGCGTCCAAAACATTTAAAATTTACGTTTGAATTGATTACCCAAAAAAAAAAAAAAAAAAAAAAAGAAAAATGTTGCAACACTTAATGAGTTTAAAGTATTACAACTCGGAGCCAAAATAAATAAATAATTAAATGAAATTAAATTAAGAAAAAATAAATTATTAAAATTTTCGAAATACACAAGATACATTTTTAAGACAGTAATTGCGTTTTGAAGCATTTTCACAGGGAGTGGTTCATAGAGTTCTGGCTTTAATTCAAAGTTAATACTAGAGTTTCAACGCGGGGCAAAAATCCCGGGAATTATTTTTTTTACAAAACCCGGGAATTTTCGGGAATTTAATATATCCGTTTTTGGAAAAACTTAAAAATACAACTCTGTAACCATGCATAATATAAGCATGGAAGCAGATGGAATAGAGGTTTCCAAGGTGACTCCAACAACTTGAAGCATTACGAAATATTTTCAACCTAAAAAGTCTTTATAGGAAATAGTATCTAGATTGGCAGATGTAAATGGAATATCCATACATGCTATAACTCAAAGCATATGAATTTATTTGCTTTTGTTTTGTTTTTTAAATATTGTTGTTCATGAACTGAACGAATAAAGTTGTTATGTTTTTAATTTGAGTGTTGTAATATTTTTCACAAATTTATATTTTTTATTGAGGTCATCTAATTAAATTCATATGTTTTTGAAAATCCCGGGAATAAAACATTTTACTTCTCGATTCCCGGGAATTGGAAAAGTCTGGGAAATTAGAAACCCTAGTTAATACTCATAAGAGATGTAAGCGTGAGTAGCTTTTCACTCACTATGAAGCAAAAGCACAAAAATTAATTCAAAAGATTCTTAACAATTTTAAAATTTTAAGGGCCTTTTTGTATAAATAAAATTTTATTTCACCTTTAGAAAAAGTTATGCAATAATATGTTAAAATAAAGTGTTTGAAAACCCATAAAATGTAAAGGAATAAAAAAATATTAAAAGAAAAAATGTCCACCAAAATCTCAAGTGAAAAATTACGCGAGAAGGCGTTTCTCAAGCATTTACAAAAACGACGAAAACGAAAAATTCCTCTATTGAGGGGTATTTATCACAATAAAATGTTGAAAATATTAGTGTTACTAGTCTGTATAGTAAATCTGTTCTATCACTTAAATATCATACAAATCACGGTAGAAGCCGCCTCGGCCAAAACATTAACGAAAACCACGTTAGCGCCGAAAAATGTTACCACTTCAACGTTACCAACAACAGTGAAACCATTACAACGCGACACACTAACAAATGTGACCACAATTGAAAGTGGTGAACATTTACGCAATAAAACAATACGACGTAGTATTAATGTAAATAGTAGTTTTAATAATCAAAATGAAATTGTACAAAACAAACCTGCGCATGTTGCGCAAACAACGAAACGTAAGCTAAGACGCAAGCCCCCTGTGGGACGTGCAAATCATACACGAACTGGTCTGGGACCTCTGGGACCAACGCGTTATAAGGGCAAGAGAAGAAAGTATACGAGGCCTACAAACTGGCAGCAACAACAACATCGTCAAAATCATACAATTTTACATAAACCAAAGAATTATACAACCATTAGAACTACCGCTTCCACTTCAATTTCTACATCCACCTCCAGTAATGTTCAACAACATCCCATCTTGACCCAGCAACAACAGCAATTCTCCTACACCAATCGTTCGTATCAGCATCAACATCAATTCCAGCAACAAAGTGTACAAATACCCTCCTCTACCATACGCGTCTCCTCTACCATCGACCATCATCAAATCGTTCCGTCTGGATTTGATAATTCTACTAGATTTTATCCCAGCACAAATATACAACATTACATCGGTGTCAATGCCACAAGTATACATGATATACCGTTTCAGCAGCAAAATGTTGTCATACAGGGCAACACAGATATTGTGTTTTATCGCAATATTGGTCCTGTACCTTGTCCGCCGGGCATACGCTTAGTGCCACATCGTGTTTTAACGGCTACACCTGATCCGCGCATCAATCGACAAAGGGGTAAGCATTTGGGTAAACAAATTATGATATCTAAGAAAAAACAAAAAAATATTTATTTTTGTTAAATTCAGGAATTTTTAGAAAAAAAATTAACATTCCCTTTCATGCATTTTAAGTGTTTGAGTTCGCTAAGATATACAATAGGAAAAAATTGCACAATTCCCAAATATTTTTTTTAAATTCCCCCAAAGGAGATTTTCAAAAATTTTCTAGGAAAAATCTCCTAGAAAAATTTTGAAAATCTCCTTTTCGGGGGAATTTTAAAAAGTATTTTGGGAATCGTGTAATTTTTCCCTATTTTTAAAATGAATAATAATACAGTTCAGCAAAGACAAAAATTACGCGGTTCTGACAATGGCTCCTGGTAGAGAAGACAAAAAATATACCTGTGTCAGCACTTTCAAAGAGCACATCGAAATTTTATTTTAAGTTTCCCCCTTGGGCCTGTTCGTACAGTACATCAAAGCTTCTTACATCTGAGGAGTAGGTTTAATCATTTTGTAAAAAATATTAAAGCAAAAATTTTTTGTAATATTTGCTGTTTGGCGTGTTCTAAAATGTGTAGTAAAACATTTCATTACGCCCTCATCTTTCAATGTGATCTTTCAAAACTATGGCACACGTATATATTTGTATGTCTCCTCTACCAGAGTGCTAGAACACAAGTTATAGATTTGTGACTCGGTTCTTAGAAAATATTTTAAGATCTCGATTTTGTGTGTATTCAGCATCATAATGCATTCTGGCCAAAACTGGTAGAAGCACATCTGTCTGTTTGCATTAAGAGTTTTGCTCCAAATTGCCTCCTTGTCTGCGCTCACTGTCGCTTGACTTATATCGTAGGAACGAATCACTTAGGCGATCTCTAGATTAAATAAAAACTTATTAAAATAAAGAGCAGAGAATGACTGAAGCATTTTTTTAAGTACTCTGACTATTCAAACAACTATGAAAGCGTACAGCTAAACAAAAAAAAGTCATATACAAACACATGCATTAATTTTAAACCGAAAATGTATAACTATAAACATCCAACAACTATGTTTAAACACATTTTTTGTAATAACACTGCACGAACAACTATAACTTAAAGTTATAGACTGCATGAGCTACAATCATAAGCATGAGTATAAAAATACTCCGATTATTAATCGGCTGTACACGATTATATACAGCGCTATTTTATTTTCACACACATAAAGAGCATTTTTCAAATATCCAAAACATATATTTCATTCCATTTTACAATATATATTAATGCAAGTACATATACGGTGGCGAATAATGAATAAATATCCCGAGTATCATGCGTATATTTTTTAGTCCGACTAAATATCCATACTCTGAGTATAAGCATACTTCGATTATAAGTATGACAGCGATTTAATACGCATTTTTTAGTTGTATCGTATTTTAGTTTTTCGCATAAACGAAGTGCAGTTGCTCTTGTATGTTGAAATCGGCGATAGTCATAGTTGCTTGAGAGAAAATATGTCAGCGCACAAATAGTTTGTGCTACAATTATGATTATAAGCAGTTACTAAAATTAAGACTATTTACTTATGTATATTTTTTTAGTACTCATTGTCATTCTTTTTTAAAGAGCGTCTTTATTTTCATTCTTGCAGTTTGTGCTGACAAGTTAACAAGTGGCAATAAATTTTCATATTAGTTGAAACATACATATACAGGGTGTTTTTTTAGATGTATAGAACTTCGAATTGAAATAAAACACAAGAAAATCGTTTTAATGTCCATCAATTTGGCTTTATTGGAAGGATAATTTTATGCCATTAATGTTTAAATATGATTTCGGGCATGTGGCCGCCACGGCTGGCTCGAATAAAGCCAATTCTACAGGTCCAATTTTCAACCACTTTTTCGAGCATATGGGGCCATATGTTGGCAATAACGCCACGAATGTTGGCTTCCAAGTCCCCTAACGTTTCTGGTTTGTTGGCGTAGACGAGCGACTTCACATATCCCCAAAGAAAATAATCCAATGGTGTCAAATCACACGATCTTGGTGGCCAATTGACAGGTCCATTCCGCGAAATTATGCGCTCATCGAATGTTTCCTTCAATAAATCGATTGTGACGTGCGCTGTGTGGCATGTAGCGCCGTCTTGTTGGAACCACAACTCATCCACATTCAAAATCTTCAAAATCTTCCATAAAGTTGATGGACAAAGCTCCAATTGCTGTGCACGGTGGCGAATCGATTCATTCGGGTCCTCTTCAACACTTTGCTCTACAGCGGCAATTGTTTCTTCGGTGCGCACTGTTCGACGTCTCTGCGGATGCGTATTATCACATAGAGTAAACGTAGTGCGAAAACGATCCATGGTTAACTGAATTAATTGCTCTGATGGACGATTATGTCGACCATAAAATGGACGGAGCTTGCGGTAAACTTCGCGAACTGAACCATTATTTTCGAAATAAATTTGCACGATTTGCAAGCGTTGTTCTTTTGTCAACCTGTTCATGATGAAATGGCAAACCAAACTAAATATTAATCACTTGACAGCTGACAAAATGGCCGCCAGTTAAAAAAGTGATGCCAACTTAAAGTTCTATACCTCAATAAAAAACACCCATTATTTAGAGTTTTAGCAGAAAAACTAAATGTAAAACTCATTCTTATTTCACTAAAAACGTTTTAAAGCCTTCCATACATTAGTCACACGTTAAAAAAGCTTTTGTTCTCAATTTTCAAAAATATACTTCCTGACATTAAATTAATAATCGCTGAAAAGCTTTAATTTCCTAACAAATGAACTGCATTTTAATCGTTCGTTTAGCCTTGTTTTTTGCCCTCTCGCCCAATAAGCCGACAGTTTTATGCCTTAAATTTGACAAGTAACAGACGGTCGACTGTCAAACTTAACAGAAAACTGAAACGTATTTTATTTTAAGCAAAAACACATTTCTAAATTAAAAACAAACCATTCCTACGCTTTTATTTCTACTTCAACATTTGACTTTTGCTTTGTAATTTGTCAGTTAATCCCTTGAAAGAAACCAAACGCACACACCCATATTTAAACGTTAACGTTAATCATTTAAAGATCAACTTGTAGAAAAAATAACGGATACATTTTTTTTTCATTAAAAATTCCTAAGCCTTTTTAAAGCAGAAAATGAGAAAAAAATCAATCTATCTATTAATGTGCAATTCAATTGGGGTTTTTACATTTAAAGTTTGGTGTTTCTGGTTTCACATGCTAATTGACGCCTGTTGTCTAGTCAGGTCTAGAGTCTGGTGTCTGTCTGCACTTGTTGAGGTAAATGCACGAGCACCCCTTGCATTTTTTTTCTGCTTAAACAAAAAAAAAAAAAACAAGTGAATGTTTTTTTTCGCTGATTGTCTGTACAAATCGCAGTTAAAAGTTCAATGCTTTTAAAGTAACTAGCCAAATATTCGAACTATTCGTTGGCTTGTTAGAAGTTTTAATAGGTTTCCATTGTTTTCCACAGCTAAAGTTGTGTTTTTTTTGTCTTCATCTGAGTTTGAAAAGCGTTAATTTTATGTTTATTGGTTGGTAATTCAATTTGTACAAAAGTAGTTTTGCGCTTGTGTAGACAGTCGATTGTCAGCTTTTTCGCTAGTCTCAAGGAAGAGTGCAGAGGGCGGGGGGGGGGAGGAAACTTTACTAAATAATGTTTAACCGGTATCATAACAGTTGCATACTTATTGAAAATTGCAAAAGTACGAGCAATATTATTTAATAATTCAAGCAAATTAAATTGTAAATAAGATGTGACCTTTTTAAATAAGATTTAACCTCTTTACCTTTAATTTCTCTCTAAGGGCACATTTTGAAATATATTTAATGGGAACATTCACACATATGCGCCCATAATAATAAAAATACGAGCCTACACGTACTCAACCTTCTCCATCTATCTTCTGCTCTCTAAATATAAGTACAATTCACTGTCCTGTGCAAATGGTCTTGCATCGTAGCATTTGAAATTATATAATATATATAATATATTGATACTCACCACTTAACAATTATTAGTGGTGAGTATCAATATACTATAATATTCTGCACATGCTACGATGCAAGACCATTTGCACAAGATTGTAAATTGGGCTATAGTGTCTGAGAATAAAATTTTTAATGGTGTCAGACAGCACTGCGATTAAAAATGAGTTATAGGCATCCATAGGGGATCCAACATTGGCTAATTAGTCCGCCCGCAATGAACTTACTAAGAGTAGGAACTCAGATAAAAAAAGTGGTGTGGGTCTGAGGAGAAAATCTGGGTAGCTCACCCTTAAATTGATTAAACTAAAATTTAAAAGTTTTCAAGTGATCTTAGCATAAGAAGTGCTGCCTGGTTGGCGACAAAAATGCCGATTTTCCCATTTCTTTCACACAGCATTCTACCCGTATTTCAGCACCGTCGAAAAGAGGATACGCTAGCTGTACCCTCAGATCACTTGAGAAATCTCTAGACCCGAGATCACAGATCATTATTGATCCTTAAGTGTGGACTCTGGTGTCATAATAATTTACTAATTCGATTTTTTTTTATTGCCTTCTGGATGAGAGAAGAACTTTGGAAACTCTATCTATTATACTCCGTTTTCGATAAAATTTAATAAGAGACTTTCATTAGTTTGCCGCCAATCTTGCAGCACTGCTTGTGGATGCAGCCACTAACTGTAGGTTTATAAGTATAATGCCCACTATAGCATTCAAGGCTTCGGAAGAACTCTTACGTATACAGCCGTTATTCCGATCCGGATCCATGAATTCTGTATAGTTGTTCTTCCACATATTTCTTACTTGTAGAGGTTCACCATACTATCAAACTGACGTATCTGGGCGTATAACTGCTGTATACATCCATTTTACCATCTTAGGTGTTAAGTCCTAATTTACACTATGCAAGTCTTATTGCTAATAGAAACGTTTCTTTTCCCCTCGTCTCTCTCTCCTAAAAAACTAACTAGCTTAGCAATAAGACTTGCATAGTGCAAATTAGGACTAAGATCTTATTTGGGTTTATTCCTAGACCACAGTCTGTGGGCCAGTTGCTTACAAAAATTACTTTTAAAAGGAGTTTATTTAAAAAAATGGCTAATGGAAAAAACTGCCTCTTAAAAAGGCTTTAGTACCCTTTTGTAGTCTACGATTCTAGTAAGCGAAGGGTTCCGGGTTCAATTTCTACCACAGCATTTGGGTGTTTCTACACACAAGCCAAAGTAGCTTCGCAGTTTGAATTTATTTTAAAAAAGCATTTTTGCTCACCTGAACAATTTTAATTGGAACTAAATACTGATTGTTGCTAAAGATAAGAATTTATAAATTTTAATGTATTAAACTTGAATTAGCAACTTTTGGTATTTGATTTAATAAAAACACATGTTTTTAATTTAATTTTTTTTTGTAACTATTGCGGACATTTTTTTGTCCTCATTAATGTTTATCATTTTGATAAATCACAAAAATGGTGTCTTAGCTTTTTTGCTCTCAACTTAATATTCATTATCATTTCGCCATAAATCAGTGAAAAAAAATTATACAAGAATTTTCTAAAAATGTTGAAAATAAAACCAATACAGATTGATGAATTATTATTAACAGTTGCATACAACTGGTCTGACCCTGCCTGACCTCTTTGCTCAAATACAAAACAGAGTTGTAATCAGCACCACAATTGTTCGATCATAATGAAGAAGTATTTATAGCAAAATATACAAAGATTTTTTTTTCATACATTTATGTCTTTTTATTTCTTGAAGACACTGAAAACCTATTGAAGTGTTTTCATCATTAATCATTATCAGTTGATGGCAATAAAATTTTATTAGTTTTCTTGTTTTTGAAGAATCCATCCATACACTTAGAATAGAAAATAGTAAATTGTTGTTTATAATAAAATTGGAATTAAGTATAATATTTTTTTTTTGAATTTGCTAAGAACTGAATATGAATATATGAACATGTTCATTAAATGAAGTTTTTAAACAATATATAATTAATTAATTTTTGGTATATTGTACCGCTTTGTGCAAAAGTTGCAGATATTTACTTTTTGTATTTTTTAACCCCCCGTCTAGACTGGTAATAAATTCATTAACATACGAGTATCAATCAAGAACCGCCAAAAAAAGCTTAACCCACAAATTTTTTGGACCTCGTTTTTTACGAAAATCGATTATTTACGATGGCAAACAGTCAATTTTGGTAAAAATACTAAGTACGAAAATTATCTCGCTTAATAGTATGTTTCCACCGACTTTAAATCAAGGAGGTTTAAGTAAATCACTTCAAAGTGTTTCCACCGAGGTTGTGAGTAATTTTTTGTTCGAATTTTCGTATTCAATTCAATTCACGTACTTTATAAGGTGGACGCAGCAGCTATAATGTGAATTTTATTCACATGTAGTTGACATTTAAAATTTATTAAATATTCCTTAATGTCATTTTTTCGAAATTGTCAATCACTATTTTGATGGATGACCCAGGGATGGAGTTTGTAATTTTAAAAGCAACTTAGGGTTGCATATATACATAAATCGAGTTCGAAAAATATTATTTTCGACATTATTTAAAATAAATCAACTAGTACTTTTTAGTGGAAACATACTATAAGCTTTTTGGGCGTCTATGGCAAATGCAAAAATTATGATTGATTTTTCGTTGACAAAATTATTGCGAACATGAAACGTCAAACTCGGTGTTTATTTATTTTAAGCTTTTTTGAACTGCTTTTGACATTTAATTAATATTAGATAAATTAAGAAAATTAATGCACAAAAAGAAGATATTCGGCATTGTGCCGTAAACCGATCGATTTGGAATCGCACGATTTTAGAAGACTAACTCCGACAATAGAAATATTTTTTTATACTATTTTAAATTTTTTTATATTATATAGATTCTCAAATATCATACTGAAAGAAAATTATCGTGTATGATTTTAATTAAGCACGTTTGCAGGACCATTATTAATTTTTTGAAAACGAAAAATTTACTCGGATTCGGTTTACAGAACAGGTCCGATTCTTTTGAAAACGTGTGTAGTAAAACAAGTTTCAAAAAATAACAAAATAAATAAAAAAAAATCAAAACAAATATAAATTTATAACTGTAATAGTATCGATTAATTCTGTTACGAAAATCCCGTCCTAACTCCTGTATCGCGCCATTAATAGCATAGCTATAAAAAATTTTCCTCTAACTACACTGCAGGAAATGGAACTGACACAAGACTAGCCACGTGACCGATCCCCAAGTGATAGAGACCAGTCCGAGTTCTAACACTTCCTATGAAGTAGACCAGTCACTTTTCCATGGGGATGGCCTAGGATGGGGTTAATTGATACTTTGTATGCACCTTATGACTTATCACTTAACTATCTTATAGGGACCTATTCCGTGTAAAATATAAATTATATATAAATGTCATTCCGACATTTATGTAACTCGCAATCTTGAACTTTTTTTATTATTTTTATTTTTCAGTAAAAAAAAAAATTATATTTAAACTATCAACCTACGGCATGACAGGCTTGCACACTACCTACCCGATTATAGGGGCACTCATATTTCAAAAGTATAAATACCTACCATTTAAGCTTAGGTTAATATCTAAGTATAGTTACGGGACTTGTTCCAGAGTGACTTGGCAGTCTATTTATATTGATTCATTGTTTAACCTTCACAGTGAACAGATGTCCCAGCGAAGTCTTTCTTATATATATACTCAACCAAAAAAAAAAAAAATATTCGTAATACATAATTCATGCCCCAGCGGAGTGTTTCTTATATAGACATACTCAATAAAAAAAATATTCGTAGTACATATATAATATATAATATTCGTAATAGTATCCTATTGAACTTATGGATGTGAACGAACAAAAGTGTGTTCAGGTAACATTTACCCTATGAAGAGATAGATAGCTTTCGTTTTCATAATTCGCTTGTGCTTCAATTTCTACATTTAACATGAAGTTGGAGTATTTATTAATGCCGCGAGCTACCCTAATACTATTAATTATTTTTATTTCCTTTTATATCTTTGCTGTTATGTTTGCAAAAATTTTATTAACTTTTCGCCATCGTCATCATCATTATTGTTTGTACTCGTATCTCTTGTATGGCAATAACTGATTAATTTATGTGGGTTGTTTTTAATTTTTTTTTTTTTTTTTTTGATATAAAATTTTCAATATTATTATTAGTATTCACGGTCTTTTCTTCCATGCAGCTTTTAGTTTTTAAAGCTTATAAATAAATACAAATAATTTTTATTTTTATGAAATGAAGTCCACAAAATTTTTCCAATTTATTATTTTGTCAAAGATTTCTTTTTAAGGGTTCCGTACACCAAAGGTGAAAATGGAACCCTATTGTTTTCGCTACGCTGTCCGTCTGTCCGTCCGTCCGTCTGTCCGTCACAGGGTATTTTCTCGAGAACCGTAAGAGCTACGGACCTGAAATTTGGACACAGTGTGTAGACCCTTGGCCGCTACAACAACAAATGCATGAGAGTTGGAAATTAAAGGGTGTGCCAAAACGAGCAATGAAAAATGTTAAAATCCCATGTAATATACATACAATTGTATGTATGTATGCATATTACATGGGACCCTTGGCCGCTACAACAACAAATACATGAGAGTTGGAAATTAAAGGGTGTGCCAAAACGAGCAACGAAAAATTTTAAAATCCCATGTAATATACATACAATTGTATATATGTATATTACATGAGACCCTTGGCCGCTACAACAACAAATACATGAGAGTTGGAAATTAAAGGGTGTGCCAAAACGAGCAACGAAAAATTTTAAAATCCCATCTAATATACATACAATTGTATGTATGTATGTATATTACATGGGACCCTTGGCCGCTACAACAATAAATACATGAGAGTTGGAAATTAAAGGGTGTGCCAAAACGAGCAACGAAAAATTTTAAAATCCCATCTAATATGCATACAATCGTATGTATATTACATGGGATCCTTGGCCGCTACAACAACAAATACATGAGAGTTGGAAATTAAAGGGTGTGCCAAAACGAGCAACGAAAAATTTTAAAATCCCATGTAATATACACACAATTGGATGTATATGCACTTGAAATTTGTAAAGTTCGTGTATTTTTATACAGACTACAACAACTAACACTAAAATTTAAAAAAATTTAATTAAAGGGTGTACCATCAGTTATTGTAATTTCGACTATGTAATTTTGAAAACTTGCTGTATTTTGGAAACCGTAAGAGCAAACTTCCTGAAATTTTCAAAAACGGTAAAACAAAAAAATCTCAAAATTATAAAATCGCCAAACCGAAAAAAAATCGTTAAAATCAAAAAAACAAATCGCCAAAACGAAAAAAAGCACCAAATTAAAAAAAATTTCTAAATCGAAAATAAATCGCGAAAAACCGAAAAAATCGCTTAAATGAAAAAAATCGCCAAAATGAAAAAAAACAAAATGAAAAAATCGCCAAAATGAAAAAAAAATCGCCAATTTAAAAAAAAATCGCCTAAATTTAAAAAATCGCCAAAACGAGAAGATAACGAAAAATAATCAAAACAAAATTATTTCAGCTCAAAAAGCGAAAAAAACACTGTATTAGAAAAAATGCTCAAGGCCCAACGTACGGAACCCTTCGTGCGCGAGTCAAAGTCGCACTTTACTGAATTTATTTTTTTTTTTGTATACAAATAAATACTTTGCTGTTGCAAAAGTGTACTATACAACTGCATATAAAAGAAATAATTTATGCATATTAGCAACAAAATTGCGCGTAGTTTTTTGCAATATTTAAGTATTTGAACGTGCTTTATTATTATTTGCAATCTTTTCGTACGCGGTATCTAAATATCAATGTGTGGGTAAAGATACAATTTTTCGTTTGTTGTTTACTTCTTACTATACGATATTTTTGTGCAATTTTTCTTTTTCCTCTCTTGTTCCCTCTGCGGAGACGTGTGCCATATTTTTCTTTCTTTTGGTAACTGGCAAGCAGCCCACTTGGCGTGCGTTTAACAGGTTTTCCGTGTAGAGGATATTTATTTATGAATTGATGTTATTTTATAATGTTTGTGTACAATAACATATTTATGTACTGATAAATATATACATTTGTATATATTATAACATATACAAATATACTTTTTTAATAAACACAAAGCACTGAAAATGTGGGCTGATTTTGTAACTTCTGCAGATCCTACTATAAACATTTTTGTATAGAACTTTATGAAATTAATTCAGTGAGTGACAAAACCACTAAAAAGATCATCAGAGATATCAAAAAATATTAAAAACCAATAGCTTAGTTCGACTTCAATAAAAAAATTGGTTAGGTTAGCAGGTTGCTGGTATCAGGAAGAAGGTTAGATTAGGTCGAAAAGAGGGGCAACTACTTTGATCTAATTCCGCAAGGGATTACATTTATGCCCTATTTGACATGTTGTGTGCTCTATCTGAAGATGTGGGGTGCCCCCCTATACCTACATACCTGTCTAGAAAACTCTATTATATTCTATTCTATTCTATTCTATTCTATTCTATTCTATTCTTTCTATTCTATTCTATTCTATTCTATTCTATTCTATTCTATTCTATTCTATTCTATTCTATTCTATTCTATTCTATTCTATTCTATTCTATTCTATTCTATTCTATTCTATTCTATTCTATTCTATTCTATTCTATTCTATTCTATTCTATTCTATTCTATTCTATTCTATTCTATTCTATTCTATTCTATTCTATTCTATTCTATTCTATTCTATTCTATTCTATTCTATTCTATTCTATTCTATTCTATTCTATTCTATTCTATTCTATTCTATTCTATTCTATTCTATTCTATTCTATTCTATTCTATTCTATTCTATTCTATTCTATTCTATTCTATTCTATTCTATTCTATTCTATTCTATTCTATTCTATTCTATTCTATTCTATTCTATTCTATTCTATTCTATTCTATTCTATTCTATTCTATTCTATTCTATTCTATTCTATTCTATTCTATTCTATTCTATTCTATTCTATTCTATTCTATTCTATTCTATTCTATTCTATTCTATTCTATTCTATTCTATTCTATTCTATTCTATTCTATTCTATTCTATTCTATTCTATTCTATTCTATTCTATTCTATTCTATTCTATTCTATTCTATTCTATTCTATTCTATTCTATTCTATTCTATTCTATTCTATTCTATTCTATTCTATTCTATTCTATTCTATTCTATTCTATTCTATTCTATTCTATTCTATTCTATTCTATTCTATTCTATTCTATTCTATTCTATTCTATTCTATTCTATTCTATTCTATTCTATTCTATTCTATTCTATTCTATTCTATTCTATTCTATTCTATTCTATTCTATTCTATTCTATTCTATTCTATTCTATTCTATTCTATTCTATTCTATTCTATTCTATTCTATTCTATTCTATTCTATTCTATTCTATTCTATTCTATTCTATTCTATTCTATTCTATTCTATTCTATTCTATTCTATTCTATTCTATTCTATTCTATTCTATTCTATTCTATTCTATTCTATTCTATTCTATTCTATTCTATTCTATTCTATTCTATTCTATTCTATTCTATTCTATTCTATTCTATTCTATTCTATTCTATTCTATTCTATTCTATTCTATTCTATTCTATTCTATTCTATTCTATTCTATTCTATTCTATTCTATTCTATTCTATTCTATTCTATTCTATTCTATTCTATTCTATTCTATTCTATTCTATTCTATTCTATTCTATTCTATTCTATTCTATTCTATTCTATTCTATTCTATTCTATTCTATTCTATTCTATTCTATTCTATTCTGTTCTATTCTGTTCTATTCTATTCTATTCTATTCTATTCTATTCTATTCTGTTATATTCTTTCCAATCGGAGTCCCTGAGACCAAATCTGGCATGTAGTCCCTAAGGAAAATTTGTCTTCTTATCTGACTAAACGCTGCATAATGACACATGTAGTGTTCTAATGTTTCGTCCTCCTGCTCGCAAGCCCTGTACGTGACACCCTCTATCAATCCCATTAGAGCCAGATGAGACATCATCTCCGTGTGGACGACAGAGTTGTCAGATTTTTTTCGAACTATTTCGCCAAATTGGTTTTAAAAATCGCCAAAATCAATTTTATGTAGTTTTTTCTAAATATATATTTGCGAATACATTTGTTTTTATATAATACTTTTTTCAACATAAATTTTTATAGAATAATAGTAAAAAAATTAGCAGAAAATCCAAATTCAAAACACTTTAATGATTATAATTAATATAAGAAAAATCATGAAAATCGCATTGTCTTAATTACTTGTTTACTCTTTCAACAAAGTAATTCCCCTAAATAATAAAAATGTTGAAGTTCAATTAAAAAAAAAAGCCAAAAAAATCCGGCAATATAGCTGGGTCCATCTCGTTCATTCGTTAATTTTTTCCACAAAGCTATGATCAAACCCATGTAATTTAAATGGGTTTGATAATAGGTTGTGGCAAAAATGAACGAATGAACCAAATCAAATATTTAGACTCCGAACAAGTTCAAAAATCGCCATCTTTGACGAGAAATCGCCATCTTTGGCGAGAAATCGCCATATCCCAGTAAAAAAAGACTCCCCAAAAAAGTCATGAAAATGTTGAGTTTGCGATCTGGAAGTAGTGCAAATTTCGATCCGATGTAATGATTTTTACATAGGGTTGTCATTGCAAGAAGTTCTCTTTTTCGATGCCTGGTCACCGAATTGGATGCGATTCTAAGAAAAATTTCCTTTTTTGTGTTCTATTTTAATATTTTCATCTAAGAAAAATGGTAAATAGTTACGTATTTTAACATTTAGTTTCTTTTTATAGGAATTTAAACGCGAAACAGTGTTTTCATGTAAATTTAAGCAAATAAATTTAAAATTTTAGACCAAAATTCGTTCATAAGTTTCTTCAAAAAAATCGATTTTTTTAAAATTCTGGTTAGCAATTTCTTAGACTATAGAGGAAGTACAAGGTCTTGTATGACTAAAATAAACTTCTACTTGGTTTTCTGCTAACTATCAGCAAATTAAAAATAACGATTTCTTGGAAGCAATGAAAATGTACTTCCAATTTTTTTTACTGGGATCTGACAGTCCTGGTGGACGGTTATTGTGGTGACCGGTCTCCAGAACGGCAGACCTCTTAAAGGATTCAAACCATCGGAGAATGTGAAAGAGTTTGGCAAAATTCTATGGAAAAAAAGATTGAATAGGCCAGTCCACAGAAGGGTTAGCATACGAGCAGCATCTATTCGTCTCCAGCAGGATTAGAGTGGGAGACCTGAGAGGTTGTCAATATCGACAAGCAGGGCTGCGCTCTTAGCTAGATCGCGATGATCGACTCATGTTTACATTCACATGAAGGTGATGCCTGAATGACTCGTCATTGCGTTGAGTGATGTGCGGCTTTCTAGAACTACATCGGTAATCGATATCCGCTGGAACCTTAACCAATTCATTGCTGTGTTTATGCCACATAATTCTTTAAATGCACAGCACTCATGCTCTTGATTACCGACCATTTTAGCGTCTTGAAATATTTTCTCCAAGAAGTGCTAAATGAATTCGTTGCAAGTCCACTTTTCTTTTGTTTCCAAGTATGTATTATGAACCACTTTTAATAAACCTATTGAGTTGCTTTACTTTTGTTTTCTAAAACGTTAAGAACTTTAACCGTATTGTATATAATTTATTTTTTTATTTTTGTTATTTTTGCGTTACGCCTCATTAAATTAACAAATATATATTTTTGGTGCAAAAAAAAAAAAACAAAAAAAGAAAGACACAAACGCTTTGATCTAATGTTTACCGTCCCATTTGCTGTTTCCTATGTTACGAAACATTTATACAAATGTCTGTCTAATTAGTGAGTGAGTCATTTTAGAAATCTAGTTCAACATCGTCAAAATTACTTAAGACTTTCAAAACGATTAATTTGTGTACATTCTGATAGGTAAATATGTACACACACCCACAAAAGTAGGGGTACCAAAAGATATAAAAAGATGAAAAATTTCGTAATTTTTAATTTACCACAAAATTCTTTCCTTGTGTCCATTTTGTTAAGAAAAAATACCTTAGCAAAAATGTAATTTTTGAGAACCGGGTTTATTTTTAATTAAAAACCGGTTTGAAAATATTAAAAAAATAAATTACAAAATTACAAAACCCGGTTTATCGAATAATTTGAAAATCTTATAGTACGTTTCCATATACGCGTTTTAGAGCAGAAACCTTGTTTTGCTCAAAACCAATGGCTACATGTTTTCCCATACATTTTTCATATCAGCAAAACACCTCGCATAAGTTGTTTTCCTTCAAAACATCATAAAATTTGTCAGTGCAACACTGCGTTGCTGGCTGAAACTTCGAAAAAAAAGCCGCAATATGCTGATAAAAGATGACACTAATATAGAATATTCAAGTTTTTAAGCAATTGCACAAACCACACCAGTTGTATTTATATTAGGGGTTTTTCCCCGGGAATTCCCGGTTCAAGTTTTAAAATTTCCCGATTTCCCGGGATTTTGCTGCGGGATCCCGGGAAATAATAAACATTTTTTGACGACTTTACATACAGAACAGCTGCTTTAACTTTGGCATTTGTGAAAATTTATAGCGAGCAGCGATTTTTCTAAAAAATTTTAGCTTTAAAGATATATTTTGTCACATATATTGATGCTTTAAGCAGGAACATAACAGTTGTAAGAGAAATGGCGAGAAGTTTTTATAACCATTACTAAATTTAAATAATGGTTATAATCGTAACCAAGAACTATAAGTGAGAAATATTTTTTTGCTATAAATGTTCTGTACTTTATATTTAAAACAGTAAAAAACGTTACAAAAAATTTTTTTGATTTGTTTTGCTTGTTCCTTTAATTTTGTTCGTGTGTGTATTATTTTTCGCACGCACCATATTTACACAAAACACAGCGGATATTTAAAAAAATTTCTATTTATTTCTTAACACGAGTATTTAAAAAATTTAACAAAGTGTTTATTTGGAGAAACAGTTTGTTTATTAAGAAAAAATTTTACGTTATGAAATTTTTCGTGAAATTAGCAACTATGTTTTTTAATTGAATTTATTTTTATTTAAAAAAAAAAAGGAAAAGTAGAGAAGCAAGTCAAAACAAAAAAGTGAGGAAAACAGCAGTAGAAGCTCATGCTACCCCCAGTAGCGGATTTAGTCCTGGGCACTCTTTGATATGCCGCCATTATATATTATACAGAAGTGTTGATGTTAATACATAATTTTAAAGTGCTCAAATGATTGTATATTCATTTTTATTATTTTATATATAAGTAAATATAATTTTTAACCAAATTTTTAATTTAATCTTTTGGTCAATTCAAATCAGTGTCCTACCAGTCTTATTTTTCGTTTATTCAATAGAAATTTCGTATTCTTTTAAAACAAAACTTAGACAAATCATATTTCCAATTTTAACTGCACTTACATACGTTATTTTAACTTAAAATTTTGGCGCCCTTTTAAAGCATGCCGACCGGGCCTAACACTCCCAAGCCTAAGTCCGCCAGTGGCTACACGATTTCTTCAATCTAACCTCTAGTGCTCCTTTTAGCAAATAGAAAAAGCTTTGTGCAACAAATTTCTTGGTGTAAACACATCGAGCCACAACCGTCAAAAAGGCACATTTTTTGGATCTCGTTTTTTTTGTGACGAAGAATTTATGATCGCAAATGATAAATTTTGGTCAAAAAATTAAGTTCAAAAATTATGTCGTTTAAGCTTTTTGTTTATGGCACGATATTGCTATTTTAAAATATTTTTTAGATCTTATCATTTTTATCTCCTTAATAGTTGCAAAATATTCAAATTGCCATTGACCTTTACTCTCTTTAAGATGTGGGCTCATAACTTTATTTTGCTTTAAAAATAAAACGTGTCTTAGTTGTCATCCAGCCTTGACAGTTTCATGTTTTGACTTTTTTCACTTAATATTGTAGTTTTGCTCTGCTTTTATTTTTTCCTCCATTAACTGGGTAATAAAAAAGGGGCATAAACTCTAGAGCACATGAAACAAGAATGACAGAATAAAAAAGGAATGAACTAAATAAATATAATCACGATTTTTGTTTTAAGTCGCAATTTAAATAAACTGGTTTAAATCTATCTATCTATGGTTACAAATAAATAAAACTAAACAGAATTTATGCGAAAATTGTTTGAAACAAAATTGAATTGTTTGCTTAAGAAATGGAATTCATGTAACATTTTTAATTTGAATTAATATATACTAATTTGTATACATTATATATTTAGGTATCAGAGAATGACAATGAGTACTGAAAAATATATACTTAAGTTAATAGTCTTAATTTTAGTAACTGCTTATAACCAAAAATTATAGCTTAAAACTATTCGTACTATCTTACTTATAGTCGGAGTATGCCTGTACTCAGAGTATGGATATTTAGTGGGACAAAAAAATATACGCATGATACTCGGGATATTTATTCATCATTCGCCACCGAATGCATATATTTATGTAAATAAAATGCAATGGAAATGTGTGGGTGTGTATGTGGCAGTTTGAAAACATGATTTGTAAGTTTGTGTAAATAAATGAAAAATGTGTAGCCGATTAATAGTCAGAGTATTTTTATACTCATTCAATAAAATTTAGTTATAGTTGTTTGCGCTGCGTAATTTAAAAATATGTGTAAACGTAGCTGTTGGATGTTTATAGTTATACGTATTCGGTTTAAAATTAATACGTGTGTTTGCATACATGCACTCCATTTTTCATTTTTAAAACTTCAGGAGGAAAATCATAGTGTAAATAAATCCTGTCTAACGAAAATTCTTTTTGATTCTCTCAAATATATTTAAAGGTGTGACTAGAATGCGCTCGATTATGGATGACGACCGAACTTTAGTTGCTTTGTTAACCGGCAACACAATTTAAATTAAAAATTATGTATGCCAACTTTCTGTAGTTGCCTAAAAGTATAGAAAATACAGTTATGACAGATTGGCAATTACAAAACAAATTTTTTTCAGTACAATTGTTTAAAACATTACTCAGAATAAAGATGATAAGTTCAGTCAAATTAATTTTCGATGAAGAGAAGGCACGAAGAAGTACAAAATGTTGAATCTATTAGATTTCACTTAAGAGACAACTTAAATACCTGCCTCCACTGTCAGTAAATGTTATTGCTTGAAACAATTTTTAACTAAAAATTTATTTTTTAGCCCTAAAGGATAATTATACCACCTACTTACTTTTAGAACTATGCAGCAAGAGGTTTTAGTTGTCAGTTGCCATCCATAATATAATTTTGGTAACTGGCAACGCAACTAAATTTCGGTTGCCATCCATAAGCGAGCTATTAATTTAAAAAAAAAACTCTCGTTAGACAAGAGTTGCATTATATTTCGCTTTGATTCTAATTTCGACAAAAAGAATAAAATATAATAATAGTAATGTGCCCTTAATATTTTTAGTTTTTTTTTTCTTCCAATTTTCATTCAGGATAATTTACTTAAATGTCTTATTTATTATATTTTTAGCTCTTTTCTATTGATTAATTTCAACCCATTTAAAATGTCATTAACACCTCATTTACTTAAAAGTGTTAAATGAGTTGTATATGAGTATTTATTTAGCTTTTTACAGATATTTAATGAATATTATGTGCAAAAAGTATTGAATGAATGAATACTCGTATTAAAAGCACGTTTGCAACTGCAAACACCCAGACTTTATTGAAGAAGAAGATGAAGAAAAAGAAGAAGTGGGAATGAACAAATATAAAAATTGGTGTTATGCATCAATAACATATTGTTTTTATTTTTTCGTAAACTTAATGGTTTTGACACGACACACTCAAGTGTTAAATAAATATTAACACCGAAATGCAATAAATGTATTTAATAAAAATTATAATAAATTCAGTAAAGTGCGACTTTGACTCGCGCACGAAGGGTTCCGTACGTTGGGCTTTGAGCATTTTTTTAATACAGTGTTTTTTTACGTTTTTTCAGCTGAAATAATTTTTTTTACTATTTTTCGATTTTTTCTCGTTTTGGCGATTTTTTAAATTTTGGCGATTTTTTTCATTTTGGCGATTTTTTTTCATTTTGGCGATTTTTTTTTTCATTTTGGCAATTTTTTTCCTTTTTGGCGATTTTTTTCATTTTGGCGATTTTTTTATTTTGGCGATTTTTCCGGTTTTCCGCGATTTATTTTCGATTTAGAAATTTTTTTTAATTTGGTGCTTTTTTCGTTTTGGCGATTTTTTTTTTGATTTTGGCGATTTTTTTTCGGTTTGGCGATTTTATAATTTTGAGATTTTTTTGTTTTACCGGTTTTGAAAATTTCAAGAAGTTTGCTCTTACGGTTTCCAAGATACAGCAAGTTATCAAAATTACATAGTCGAAATTACATTAACTGATGGTACACCCTTTAATTAAAATTTTTTAAATTTTAGTGTTAATTGTTGTAGTCTGTATAAAAATACACTAAATTTACAAATTTCAAGTGCATGTACATACAATTGTATGTATATTACATGGGATTTTAACATTTTTCGTTGCTCGTTTTGGCACACCCTTTAATTTCCAACTCTCATGTATTTGTTGTTGTAGCGGCCAAGTCTACACACTCTGTCCAAATTTCAGGTCCGTAGCTCTTACGGTTCTCGAGAAAATACCCTGTGACGGACAGATGGACGGACGGACAGACGGACAGCGTAGCGAAAACAATAGGGTTCCATTTTCACCTTTGGTGTACGGAACCCTAAAAACAAACTAAAAAACTACTTTGTTCAATAACCACTCAAATTGCATTGTATTAAATGATTTAAACAAATACACACTTAAAATTACATACACTTCACTTAAAAATCTGTAACAACATCGTCGTAACAATGTTTAAATTGTAAATTGGCGGAAAATAAAGGCAAATGCAGCGTTAGAAAGATACCGACTGTGGAGTCTGAACGAGGCTTTTATAACATATTTTTTTTAGTAAAAAATTAAAGTGGAGTTTATTCTTTATGTAAAACAAGTTAATGTGTGTGTTCTGTATGAAAATATATTAAGAAATAATTGATGCATAATAGTTGAAAAGATCACTATAGAAAATCAAAGTATTCAAAAAAAGCTTTTTAAAAATTAAATTTCGGCGAAAGTCGAAATTTTTCAATAAAAAAATTATTTTAATCAAATATTTCGTTGCTATTGCAAACATACAATACCACAAAAACTTGGATAAAATTAATTTAGATTTATGTAGTTAATTAAAACATTTTTATATGTATAATACCATGTTTACACTTATGTATGGTCTTAAACGTGTTTAAGGCAAGTGTTTTAAAAAACTAAACACAACCGTTCACATTACATTTGAGATGTTTAAGGTTGACGTTTTGTGAGTACATTATTGTAATTGTAAAAAATTACGAACAATTATGCTTTTTTATTGGTTTATTATTTTCAAACAACAATTTTTTTTTGTAAATAGTTTAGTATTTCTTCACTAATTACTTGTTTACCAAATGATTTTTCACATGACGCCATTTAATAACAACACAAAGATGCCAGAATTATCAAAAACGCACTGGACATACTCCATTTGCGTGTTTAAGGAAGTGTTTAAATCTTAAACACTTCATTTGTTTTCAGATGTTTAACAAAGCAAGTCAATGTATGGTAAAACATCTCGAAATCGTCGTGTGTTTAAGCTCTTCAACACGAATGACGCGTTAAACTCGTTTAAAACCATAAGTGTGAACATAGTATTACCTATAGTGCTGTTTGAAGACGGTGCCAAGCAGATCAGCAAATTATACATTTACATATTTATGTGTTTAATTACGAATATTATTGTCACCACCTTCTAAAGCACATTATTCACTATCAAAGTGCATGCATGACCTGCCTTATAATAATATTAGTGAAATTTTGTCTGTAAGAGTCACACCGACGATACTTGATGTAAAATCAAATTTTTTTTGGATTTTTGCACATGCATATCAGAGAGCTGAATGAGTTGATTCACTTTTGCTGGCCACTCACATTTCAATGCTTTTTTTTTTGCTTGCAGTGTTAACTAACAACTGGCTGCCATTCAAGGCGAATTCATATTAGGTGAGCTTATCGCTAGAACAATACAACAATACTAAAAACAACATGCAAAAACAGTTGACTAAAATACCAATACATAAATACATATTTATATAATACATACACTTTTCACTTTAAATGTAAACAAGCATTAGATAAAAGAAGAAATTTTGACAGTCAGGGTTTAAAGCAGTTCAATTAGTCTTCGAACACCTGATAATCATCTGGACTGTTAAGGTCACCTGTTATCAATTCGCCTTGACTGTCATTAAATAACTCTTGTTTTTAAAGTACTGTTTGCAAAAGTAAATAAGAACTTCTTACTGTTGTTTGATTGTTTTGTATAATAATCAAATTACTCATAGAAGCAGGTTAGACAGATAAAGTCTTTTTAAGTTAATAAAACATTGCAATATGTTTTCATACATTTTTAAAATAAATTTAAAAAACTTTTCAAAAGTGTTTTAAGAAAATTTAACATAATAAATTCAGAAATAATAAGAATAAACTTTGTCAAGAAGTACTCAAAACAGTCATACTGATTCACTACTTTTGTGAATCATATGAATAAAGAAAACTTGCAAGCAATGGCATGCATTTATTAACAATACTCTTGTGAATATGAATCATGCATTAGCAACTTTAATTTTTTTTAATGTTAAGTGCATTTTCAAAAATGCAAAATTATGGCGTTTGATTCGTAATCATGCAGATCTCTGATGCATGTATGCAGCAGTAGGTTATACAAAGAACTATCAAATTCTATACGTAAAAAGTTTTTGTATGTAGTTTGACAAGGTTGTAACAGGATGATGTAAATTTATCGTGCTACGCATGCACGTGTAGGCCGAACCTTCACGCACACATACACGATGCTTGTATCATGCATTTTGAGCGTGAATACTGTGCTTAAAGGCAACACATATAAAAATATTTTATTTAACCGAATCTAAACTATATTAAAATTTTAATTAATATTTTGGTGGTCGGTTAAATCTTTTTTCAAGTTTTATTTTTTAGTAAATGTCTTAATTTTAAGGGCTTGGTCCCGCCCACTTTTTCAACATCCGTTTCCCCTAACACTTTTCTAAATGAGTTCAGAGCTCAGGCTGTGTGACAAGTTTCCTAAGAAGCGGCATGGCCGCGTCTAGTTTTCAAGCACAAAATTGTGTCATGCCAAGATGCCAAAGCATTTGCCGAATTTCATGGGAATTAGAAGTGCATATAATATAATATCAAACTTTAAGGGGCGTGGCCCAGATTATTTTTTTAAATACAAGACAGGCAGATAGTTTCAAAGCTTACAGTGTGCGACAAGTTCCGTACGAATCGGTTAGGTTCAAGCACATGAAATGTAATATTAAATTTCAATAGGCGTGGCCCCGCCTATGTTTTGAGGCTTGAGATAGTATCGACCTGTCAATTTGTGAGCCAAAACTTCGTAGCAATCGGACCAATTGCAATTGATATCCTTTATATTTTTGACTGACGGAGTGATTAAGTTATACATATTAAGTAAATACAGCTGAATTGATAACCTCCTCTTTTTTGAAATCGCTTAAAAATTTACCTTCATGCACTTTGCTTCCCTGAAACGTCAGATTCTTTTAATTTGTAAATCAAAATATTTCCCACAATGTAAAAAAAAATATTCTACATTTCCCCCTTTTATTTATTCTGCTCTCATATTTCAAATTTTTTCTTTACAAATTGTCACTTAATTTCAAAAGCACTAACTAAACATTTAATAAAACATTTCTCTAAATGTGTCCATTTCTTGTGTGAGTGTACTTTTCCATAAAATCATTAATTATTTTTTTCGTTGATTTTCCCATTTTTATCACTTCATTGGCGTCTAATTTAATCTTTAAAATCTCGATATGAAAAATGATATAATAAATTTTACACATCTATTTAATGGCAATTTAAATATCAAAATATTTTGTCTTGATCTGCAAAATACGAGTACGCTACGTACCGCAATTAAGTGGAAAAGTGACTACATCCCAGTGCTAAAAAAAAATTGGAAGTCCATAATTATTCAGGAACTACTTTTTCTCTACTTCCAAAGTAACAATATGTAAATATGTGTGTGTTTTTGACTTCTTAGGAATCAATTATTAACAATTTTCAGATAATTAATTAAGAAGCGATTTCACTTAGTCCTAGTTTACACTATGCAAGTCTTATTGATAAGCTGATTAGTTTGTTAGGAGAGAGAGATAGACGAGGGGAACATAAACGTTTATTTTCGCCTCGTCTCTCTCTCTCTATCTCTCTCCTAACAAAATAATCAGCTTAGCAATAAGACTTGCATAGTGTAAACTAGGACTTATGCAAAAATGAAGATAATTTGTAGTTTTCGCAAATACGACATGTCTTGATTTCTTAAGAAACTAAAATCACTTTCATGAACTATTAAATTTTTTTTTATAAAAAATATGTGGTATATTGATTTATAAGAAATTTAGGAAAAGAAAAAAAGAACATACGAAAAATCAGATTTACTCATCATCATGAACATAACTTCGGATTCACTGCATATGGATAAAAAAAGAAAACTTCTTGCAATGACAACTGTATATGTAAAAATCATTAGAAATTATCCAAATTTGTAATACTTCCAGATTATAAGTTCAGGATCTTCTTGACTTCCTTGGAAGCTCTTTTTTTACTGGGATATAAAGATGAAAAGAGAAGGACTTGATGATATACTTTTTTTGTTATTCTCGAAACTTTTTTTTGTATGACAAACCTTTTTGTAGGGTCAATATGAAGTCACGTTGGCTTATGCCTTAATTTTCCATATGCAGTTAATCAAATAAGATTCCATTGCTTTGCAAACTTGTGTCAAACGTTACCATTTTGCATTAAAATATGTTTTAGTTGCCTGCTATAATATTGCAGCCATTACCACTGCTGTTGATGTTGACGCAAGTCAGCAGTGACATCTAAGCCAACAAGAGAAAAATTAATGGTTTCCGCTTTAAAATTATCGCAAACGTTTTAGAAAAAAAACTATGGAAATTAACAGGAAAATTTTTAAATTTACGAGTTTTTCATTTACTTCTTATTTTGTACTATTATATATTTTTTTGCTCTTCGTCGTAATCTTAAGACAAGATAAAGACATTTAAATGCACAACAATTTAAATGTTAAAGAGAAACAAACGCCATGTCACATAAAGCTTAAATCACTTAATTCATTATTTCCTAACAAAATCATAAAATATTTCTTAAGGAGAATTTAAGATAAAGCCAATTAAAAATATTTAAAAATAATTACTTTATAATTAATGCAACTACAATAAAAGATACGACTGGTAATTACATAAGTAACCCAGCAAAGTGTGAAGGGCTGGCTTGATTATGAACTAAAATCGAGTTTTTAAAGAAAAGTGGAATTGTCTTCTATTGAAAAAAGATAATCCTCGGAAATGTCTAAAAATATAATATCAGGTTTTCTAAGAAATGCAACGGAGTTTCGACTAATGCCGAGTACACATTATGGCATTTTGTGACATCGCAATACTTTGTACTTGTGGCAACGTTTGTCATTTCCAAAATTTTCCATTGTGTGGCATTACTTTGCATATAAAAAAAAACATAATGTGACCGACGTTGCACACATTTTGAAAATGACAACACAAGAAATACAAGATGTGTAATCAGCATAACCCTGAGTTTTTTTTTGTGTCCTACTGGCTTGAAATAGGATTTGGAGTGTGACTAGTCGAATGATAAAATATTAAAAAATATTCTTATCGATATTTTGTGTGGTTTCATGAGCAGTGACCGAGGCCGATTTTGATAAAACCGGCATGCTTTTTTTTATTATAGAAAGTGTAAGCACCAAATTTGAAGACTTCTGCTTGGATAGAAAAAAGTTTATGCGAAAAACTCAGCCATAGGCCCAGCCGATTTTGATGTAATTAATTTAACCAATATAATGCTCATTGCCCAACTTTTAATGATTTAGGAAGGAACCCTCCTTATAGTATTTTTTTTACAAAAATTTATGAAGCCATCCCACTGTATTTCGTCTCAGTTAACATACAATTTTTTCAAATGAAATAGAATGCAAGAACTGTTTTTATTCAGCGTATCACAATTTATATTGAGGTTTGTTAATTAGAATATTTCCTAATAATTATTTTTTCTCGGAAGTTTATTCATGAAATCCAAATACAAAATACTCTACCTTACATGAGCAAACAATATAAATTTCAACCTCAACATTTGCTGGGTTTTTTTCCTTAAAAAAAAATTTTGAATTTTCGGCACAAAAATTTATTCAAGATAATCTTTTATTTTGAATTGCGTTTCAAATAAAGTTTTAGTTAAAGTTCAGCTATGAAAAACAGTCGAATTTTTTTTGTTTGCCAAATTCTATTACAATTACGATGAAGATTGACAGTTTAATTAAAATTTGTTAACGAAAATTTTAAATGGTTGTGTAAAAATGCTTTGAACTTTTGTTTATGCCAAAATTAAATTGTTCAGGGTTTTTTTATTTTAGAGATAAATGAGAGAGAGAGAGAGAGAGAGAAAAAAACAGTTAGAGAGAAAAAAGCAGTTAATTTTTTAGTCAGAGAGTTTTAAATTGGCGCCACTGTATTTTTTTTAATTCTTTTGAGACAACAAAATCGAGGAAAACTCACCAGTGCCTGGATTCAGTTACTTTTATACGATAAACGTTTCTCTATAATGCATATAACGGAAATTTATAGACTTTGTCATTCAGTAACATATTTTAACGATATTCGCTGTCGCTCAAATTCAATTAGTTTTTCCTTAATTCTTCTTTGTGCTTTATTTTGACACTTTGTATGCAGGGATGCCACATGATATACAATTAAATGTAAAACACAGATCTACACTATTTTAAAAACCAAATTGCAGAATCACATTGTACAGATGTAATTATTGGTCGCTGTATCATCTGCATAAGTGTTGATCGTCAGAACTATATGGACTGTGTGGAAAATATAGCCAAGTCTCTATACTATTTGCAGATATACGAGATATACGAGCAATTTTTCAATTGCATTTTTGAATTGTTTTTGGCCCTTTTTCCACAACGCAGGTGGTCGACTTGAGTAAAAATTTATATGAAAAGCACTAATTTTTTTTTGTGATTTTCAAAATTATTTTCTAGATGAGTAGTCGACTGACTGGCTTGTGGAAACAGAGGGTTATATATATTTTTAACATTAAACTTAAAAAATGCATTTATTTCACGACACAGAGAACTAGGAAGTGCTTTTCGTAACAGTTATAAATTTATTTTTGTTTTGATTTCTTTGTACTTAAAACCAGAGTACGAAAACAAATTGTTTGATTGTGAGTGAAACAAACATAATGAGATGGATTGCTCAATTTGTTTTTGTATTGTTTTTGCACATGAGCACAAAACAGAGAAAACACAGCCGATGGGCTATAAGCCGCCTAACAACCGCCGCCGGCCACAAACAATACATTAATTTAATCGTACTCCGCTAGAAAAGAAAATAATGGGAAATAAATGGAAACGTTTTGAAATCGTTGCGGCGAATTTAACATCATCATATAATATAATTTTATTGCATTGTTATTTAAGACATTAAGTTTGTCTTACATAGCTAAGCAGTATAGCTATAACCGGGTGTCCTAAGACACCTCTTTTCTTCTTTCTTTCAGAAACAATTACTTTTTTAAGCTAATCAAGACTTCTAATAATAATTTTTCTCAAGTTTTAAAATTAAAATTGTTTAATGATTCATAAAAAAGCTCTCTCTTTCTCTCTCTTCTTGGAAAACTAACTGACCTAATTTCATTCCCCAAACAGCACTCCTTCTTTTATTCTTAATAAAAAGAAGAAAAATATACTCGTTTATGATCATTTCATAGAGTTTCATATCTCTATTAGAAAATCTTTTTTCCGTCTACAACTGTGCAGAATATTAATGAACCCAGACCACCCTAAAACATGCATAAAATACACAATCATGATCAAATAAATAATAATGATTTCTTTTTCTCTTTTCCAGCAATTAATTAAATGTCTTTTTTTCTACTTCATTCTCATCTAAAGATTTTTTACAACTAAAGGCACTCAGTCAGTCAGTCGGTCAATTTAATGTTAAATAAGATTTCCTTATGAAGATTTTTGTATTGCCTGGAAATAAAGTGCCATTAAGGCGTGTTGCTGGGGTTTGATACAGTTTTTAATTTTATATTTAAGTAGTCGCTGGGAAAAAGGTTGGGGCGGGGGGGGGGAGAAGATTAATTTAAACGGTAGCTTTTAACCAAGTCATGTTTGTATAAATGTGTTCTGGCGTTTTCCACTTCAGTGCTCTGTGATTGTTGTGGCGGAAAATCCCTCCCACTTCTGCTTAAACTCAAAGAAGATCAGACCAGACAGTCGCTGTTGCAATTGGGTATTTAAAATCATGTTGTATATACATTTACTTTTTTTTATTTGTTTGTTATAAATATTAATTTATTTTTGCTTTGATCAAATGCAGCATAAGCGATCATAATATTGTTCAGTATAAATTTGTTGGAATTATAGAATGTGTAAGGGAGAACTTAAGTTGGCTTTTGAGTTGTTTATAAGAAGTAAAAAATAAATTTTAATTAAAATCAAAATTTTTTCTTGCTTAATAGCGCACTTTTATTGGCAAAGAGTTAATCTAGTTTTTTTACAAATGAGTTTTTCAATTCTTTGCTTTTATTATTTTATAACTGCGTCATTTTTCGCGCCATTAAAAAGGCGACGGAATCACGACCTGTGAAGAAAATTCATATTAAACTTTATGTACTTTTACGCAATCGTTTCGCCACACTGGGGCTTGGTAATGACAATATTGCTTTAAGAAGTGGAAATATACGTATCGTTGGCTCAGTCGGAAAATATGCTAAGTCCTTTTTTTTAATTTGTGTGCCAATACACACACTTAAGTTAAATAATTAATAAATTACAATATATATATTTGTATATATGTGACGCGCAAAATAGAAAGGGACCTAAGGGTAAAAACCGGTTTTGTTCAGGAGAGCCATTTTAAAGATTTAAATATGTTTATCTTTGGTGTACCATCACTGAGCGTCTTGGTATTGGTCTCATTTGAAAGCGACACATCTCATGACGTCAGGAACGTGTTGGTCAACCTTGAAAACGCGCGAAGGTCGTCCCTACCTCTTGTTTTGTGTTGTTGATTTTTACTGTTTTCTACCTAGCGCGCTGTTTCCATGAGTTTGATATCAATTTTGATCGCGTTTTTTTCGAATCCAGGTTTATTTTCTGAAATTATTAATTGTGAATTATAATAAATACTTATTTATAATTCTTTTAAATCGTGAATATCACTCTGTTAGTATGAAAATTTTTTCACATAACCTTAGAATCGTCGACTTCAATTTCATAAAACGCGCATATCTCTGGGAGGGAACACTTTTGGGGCATGGGATTGGTTTCATTCGATGCTCAGATGTTGTCCACATCAAAAGAAAAAAGTTAAAATTGATTCTTTTACCCTTAGGTCCCTTTCTCTACGCGCTGTCACATATATAGATTCCTATGGATCCAAGGTGGAACAAAGGGCCAATAAAATACAATGACCACATTAAATTAAATTCATGTTGTTTCAACTTTAAATATATTTGATTCAACATGTCTCTTCGTGTTATTTGAGTATCGAATTTAAGTTGTTTCAACTTGAAATAACTTTGACTTAACATGATTCTTCATTTTAAATTTAACAGTACGGGTATGTTAAATAAAAATAAAAAAGAAAAATTTTCTTTGAAAATTAAACACACATGAAGCAAAATCATTGCCGAAAAAGGTTAAATTAACCTTGTTTACGTATATTTTAAGTTCAAATTTTTCCGTGTGTGTATAACATCGTATATACATACATATACATATTTGCACAAAAACGATTTCTGCCAAACTTTCTGCACAATATAGTGCTTCGGAAGTGGGTGGGTCACACCCACTAACATTTAGCATTAGTATATTATATTTCATGTAATTTCTTGTTGACACTTTGGAGTCTTTAATTGCACAATATAGTGTAAGGAAAGTAGGCGGGGCCACGCCGGTTCAAATATGTTTTATGTACTTGTAGACATCTTGAGAGCTTGCAAAGACACAGTACAGCATCTAATTAGAAAAGTGGGCAGGATCAAGCCCGTTTGGAATTAATAATAAATATTATGCATTTATGTTCAGTTGATTCTTTTTTAAATTTCGCACACATCTTGGGCTTTTGTAATGACTTTTAGAAAGGTGAGCGCAGCTACACCCATTAAAATTAGACACAATATTTTATGTATTAATATCCAACCCTGTGAAAGGTAAAGAGTATATCATCAGTGTTGCCAGACTGTAAAAATGGGTACTTAAAACTCAAAAGTAAGTTTTTTCTCAAAAGAAATTGAGTAGACTTCAAAGCTATTCGCTAAAAAATTAAAAATAATTCAAGTTTCAGTTAAACGAAGCATTATTATATGTGTTAACTATGGCAAGACATACATACATACATATGTACAATATTTGATAACTTATGTGCTTCTAAACCAGTATTTGCCTCTAAAACTCTCATGTTCCTTATTTCAATTTTCTTTCCAGAATGTGCTTTTTGAAAGCCATAAACTATCTATTGAGAATGAAAGAAAAAAACTTTTATGTTAAATCAGATTATTTTCTTTTACTGCACACTATGCTTTCAAAACTCACATGTACTTGTACATTGCATTTCGAAACAAGTTGCCTGCCCATTCGATACAATGTTGCATTTTTTTTTAAATATCTTAAGACCGCCTTTTGTTAATTTGTTTTAATTTTTTTTTTTTTTTGCTATTTGCAGCTGCTTTTTGTTTTCTTTTAGTTTTTCATGAAAATCTCTTAATGATGGGGTTGAAATTTTGTTTCTCCCCATTCATTAAATATTCAACACTTTATAAAAATCTTCGATGTTTGTATTATAATTTGCAATGAAAAGAAAAGAGCGACGTTTATTTGACAGGAAAGAAACTGATATCTCAATTGTATGCGCTAAAGTGTCATTATAAAGCTTAAATTGGTGGATAGTGCTGTAGTTATGAAACGTCTTTATTACAGCAAGAAGAAAAATAAAGTAGAAAATCGTTTTGTAATCTAAAAGAAAATTTATGGCTTCTTAAATGAAAAAGAAAAGAAAATTAATTTTGTTCTCTAATAGCTAATAGATTTAAGCAGGGCAAGCTTTTGTCTTCTGCCACAAATTTTAGGACAATCTTAACAAATTTTTTGTTTTGAAGAAGCATCATAATCTATTAAATAAAGAAACGAATAAGCCTCCGTTCGCACTAGGCAAGTCTTACTGTTAAGCTGACATACAGATGTATGTTTGCATATGTCTATGGTCCTTCGAACCTTTCTATTCTTGCCAAAGACATCTCTGTAATAAAACACAAATTAATCTATTTCATTATTTAAGAAATGTCTTTTTCGACATATTGCCAGAAGTTTATTTTAATTGGAAATTTATTTGCTATTTTATTATGTTTATGTTTTTTGGTTTATTTTCTTTAAACTAATTTTCAAACATTTGCCCGCCTGGCCTCTTGGCAATATGTCTCTCGTATCTTTTGATGACTCGTGATAGCATGTTTCTGCATGAATGGCAGAAATTTTCATTGAAGAAATTAATTAAATAGCCAAGATAATTGTAAAATTGTCTATGTGTGCCATAAAAATGAAGAGAAAAAAACTATTTAATTACGTTTGATGATAATGAAAATATCCATGCAATAACATGGCGCTTAAATTATTAAGAACGTTTATCTCACACATGCAACGAATGAGATTAATTTTTGCCAGACACCAAATGAATAAATAACGAGATAAATAAAGGCAATTTATTTAAAGAAATTCCTGATTTTTAATTAAACATTAATTTTAAACGGCTAAAAAAAACCAAGACAAAAATTAGAAACAAAATTTTGTTGGAAAAACTCGTTGAAGAAAACAAAATGATTATCAGGAAATAAGATGAAGAAACGTGTAAGAAATAAATTTAAATGATTACAGATATTCAAAAGCTTTACGTTTCTTTTGAATTATTTTCAACTTTCCACTATCAAAAACAGGATATTGCTTATTTCACACCGGTCCTCGGAAATCAAGTTTACATCAGATCTCGACGTTTTTAGATCATGAGAATATATTCTGACGAATTTGTTTTGCCATGCTGATGTGTTAATGTATGTATGTATGTAATCCTCTGATAACTTAAGAATGGCTTAACCGATCGGAACCAAATACACGACATTCTACGGACACTGACCCCACTTAGAGTTTGTGAGTTCAAGAATTAAAAAAAATAAAGTTTTCGAAAAAATATTTTTTTGAAGCAAAAACCTGACTGAAAGCAAAAATCTAAACATCTAAGCTAAAAAATGTAGGCTCTAAAAATTGCATTAAATTAAAGATATCGCTGAGAAAAAATTTCGAAAAAATACAAAATCGGTTAAATAGTTTAAGAGATATTTAAGATAAAAAATTGGAGAAAAGTGTTTTTATAATATAATTTCTATTCGGATTTATTCTCCGTATTCGGCTACTTTTATCGCTAAAATAACTTAACGAGTTTTCGTTGCCTAAGATTTCCGAAAAGTATTTGAATACATGTTCATAAATTGCAAACTTAGCTTATCGGAAAGTTTCAGGGCTGCCCGGCATTGTTTACGCAATTATTGTAACTGGGACATTTTTCTAAAAGAACTATTTTTGAAAAAGGGCCTTTTTATGCATTAAAATATTTAAATTTTATTTAAATTTTAGCTTAAAAATTCTGTGATCTGAGAACGCTTCTTATATTTTTTACACTATAATTGTAATTGATAAATTTTTCTTAAAAAAAAAACATTTTCGAAAAAGTATATTTTTTGCATAAAAATATTTAAATTTTTACCTTAAACATTTTGAGTTTTGAGATTTTTACGCCGTAAATTAGCGAACGAATTACACAAATTTTCATATAATGGTGATTTGTCATTGATGCTGCAACTGGCTCGTTGGTCTAGGGGTATGATTTCCGCTTAGGGTGCGGGAGGTCCCGGGTTCAAATCCCGGACGAGCCCAGGAGGAAAAAGATTTTTTTTTATTAGAAAAATTATTTATATTTAAGCAAATAAATTTTATTTAATTAAAATTAATTATAAGTTGTTTAGTTTTAGAAAAATTATGTTTATTATAGAGCCTTGCACGAGCATTGAAATTAAACACCATGAGCATGCCCATGTGTGGTTCAGTTTAGTAAACATCATATCGTGCCATAACCGCCAAAAAAGCTTAAGCGACATAACTTTCGAACTAAATTTTTTTTTCAAAATCGATAATTAGCGATCGTAAATAATCGAGTTTCGTAAAAAAAACGAGGTCCAAAAAATGTGTCGGTTAAGCTTTTTTTTGGCGGTTATTGCTCGATATAGGCAAAAGAGAAAGACTACTCATGCACATTGCTCTAGTATACCGTGTATTGCTCAACAGCCTTATTTAAAAAAATTGTTAAGGTTTAGAAAGGGTTTATAAAACAGATTTTCATACAAATATTGCATATTAATCATTAATAAAGTCGTAATATTTTTTATAAATAAGGCAGTTAGTCTTCTTTGAACCAACAAATAACGCATATGGGCATTTCCACAGATATTGATACTTGAGATACTGAGCATTTAGGCTTGTTTTTTTCACATAAAACTTGAATTTTTCTATATTTTTTACGTAATTGTGTAGACCATACATAAGTAGCTCCAGCTTTGTTAAAAAAATAAGTAAAAATCGAATCACCTTATCGTATTATTATGAAATACAAGCTGAATTGCTTGGTCATCCATCATACGTGACAAAAAGTTGAAATTTTTGTGGAACTGCCCAAATGCACCATAGGTAGTGACGTAAGTTATGTTGTTTGCAAAAAAGCAACCCCAAATTAACAAATAAAATAAAAGGTTTAAAATTGCTTGAAAATATGGGAGTATATTATATTAAGAAAGTCTAACCCGTTGCAATATATAAGTTCTAGTTTATGTTTTTTATTTTTTATTTACATATTTATTTATTTTTTTTTATGTTTAAACATCTATACGCTAGTGAGTAAAAATCTTTTTCACAATACAATCACAAATTTTGAGTAAGATGTGCGATGCGTTATCAAATCGGTGTGAGCTATGTATGAGTGTATTAGTGTAATCATACGGACAACAAGAAGTACAGAGAAACTTAACAGCTGCATAGAAATACACTCAACCGAATTTTAAAGCATACCTTCAGGAGCAATGTTAATTTTAATCGAAATTGCTTGTGAAGTGTAATAGTGTTGCCAGTGGGGATAATTTTGTTAAAAAGTTGAAAATATAAAATAAATAAAATAAATATAAACTTTTAAATAAAAGAGCGTTTTAAATGTCAAATATTTGTTTAAAAGATATATAGCAGTCTTTATAAAGAATTTAAATATTATATTATAACAATCTTCATTACGTACTGTTGCCTTACACTGAAGCTGGTGCACGACAATTGGGTAACAATCTCTATCTCATGCCAATTATTATGGGTGCAGATTTTAATACAAATATTTCAAACCCACAGTTGCAAGCTTTATCAAAATTTTTATTTGACGTTTTCCACTTGCATATGAGCAATTCTCCACAAACCCCCACAACTAATAATTCCACTACTATAGATGCAGTTTTCCATAGATTTTTAAATACAGTAGAGTCAAAAATTTATATATCTTATTTGAGTTGCCATAAGCCAATATTAAAAAAAAAGTTTCATTACTAGATGTTTACACATCTCCCCTGTGATCGGACTCACATTGCTGTTTTTTTTTATGAATCTAGTAATTCATGGAAAAAAAAAACACTTTACGATGAATGAGACTGCATTTGCGCTTATAAAACTCATAATGTCACCTTCCACTTCTGACTAAAGCTTAGAAATTTTGAGAAATTTAAAATGCAAATGTGACCTCCGGTCCAAACATGAAACAAAACAACGCTTTTCAAGCAAAAACTCGTTTTTAGAAAATTTAAAACAGAAATTTTTAAAACAGTTAAATTTATGTAAATTTTTTGTTATCACAATTTTTATTTTTCGTTTGAACTCCCTTAATAGCTGGAAAGCCAAATCTTGATAACTTCGCCATTTACCATTAAACGTTTGTACACATAATAAATACAACGACGACGACGACTATAAAAATAATCGTTAATTACTTGTTTATTTTAAATTTCAAAAACCAACAAAACACGAATTGTTTGTTGTTGCTTCTTTTGCGTACAAACGAAACTTGTGAATGGTGTAGTAAATAAAATTCAATTTTATGAATGAAAAAATCTTGTTGTTTGGTAAAAATGAAAATATTGCAGAGGTGGGCGTATGTACGAGTATACGCCAACTGCTAAATAAATTCAAAGGCCCACTATAGAATGCAGTATTAATCTTGTTATTTACATTTTAAGCTTTTTCCGTTAAAAATTTGGATTTTTTTTTTATTTCTCAACTTGAATTTCCGCTGAAAACACTAACATGACCAGCAATAGAGAAAGAGGAAGAGAAACGAGAGTAACTAAAACAAAAAACAAATATTGAAACGTCAACTTGGACGTTGGTGTGCGAGATTTGCATGCTGCAGTTTAGAATATGTTGCAAACAGTGCGGTAAACTTAAGTTTTTTTCTTTTTTTATTTTTTTTAAGCAAACAAACGACCTGATTTTCTTTTATATATCCAGCTGGTTTGGCAACCTTTACCTTTACCATTCTCAATTTTTTTTGGTATTTAATTTTATTTCTTAAGGCTATTCTGCATAAAAAGTAAATAAATATTTGTTTACTTCTGTTGTCTTTGGCAAAATTGTTACTTTGACTTTGGCCTCCTCCTTCCATGGGCTGGTTTGGTTGGCTCCTCGTTTATTTGGTTGTTCGAAGGCGATCACCAGCGCACATTCTCTTTTTCTTAATATTTTTTTTTTTTTTAGTTTCATGTGCATAAAAGTCAATATACTTAAAGTTCGAAAACATGTATAATAAACTTGGCTTAACGAATTGCTAGTGATTTGTCTGCAAATGAAATTATTGGTTAAGGGTACGAGTAGAAGCATTTTATCAGCAGCATACTGCTTTGCACTGCTGCCACTTTGCAACTCAGATCAATGCATGTTGGTTTTTAACTTCAATATCGAATTCTGGATTTTTAAAATTAAATTCAGACGCTGGTATAGTCCAAACAAAGTATACTTTAGGAATTTACATAAATCCATCATTACCATACAAAATAATGGTTTTAAACTCTTGCCCCCATATTCATAAAAAAATAAAATGAGTTTGAAATCCATTTTAGGAAAATTTTGTGGGACAGGCCTTTAATGTGAACCACAAGTAAGTTTTTCAAGCTATAATAGTTTTTGTCCCGAGAGTACACACAAAAAAGTAATATGAATGATTTTGTAAAAAAAATTAATTAAATTTGATAATATTAATTAAATTTTTCCACTCAAATTAATAAATACAATTAAAAATTTAATTGAATCAATTAATATTTTAATTGAAAATATTAATTGGTGAATACTTTTTTCTGTGTATAGATTAAGGGAGTTTTTAACGAAAAATTTTTACGTTTATTGAGCTTTTCAATGAGAATTCGCAATAAAATGATTTTTTATATAGAGGTTTTATTCAATGAAGGGCCACGGAGCTGGTGGCCAGGAATGTAGCTGAAGGTGAGAAGGTAAGCTTCTATGTCGACAGACAGGCAGCGCTAAAAGCTTTGAAGGGGCACAATGTCAAATCGAAACTTGTTAGTGACTGAAGGAAATCCCTCAAATTGCTTATGGATAAATATAGTGTCAGACTATGTTGGGTTAATGGCCACAGCAGTGTTGAGGGAAATTAAACTGCCGATGAGCTGGCAAAAATAGGATTGGCAGATGAGCGAATGACGGACAGATCGGTGAAATTACCGATAGATCCTTGCTATAGGAACTCAGTAATTGGGTAGAAAGCAGGAAGTAGGGAGGATTGTAGTCTCGAGGGTTTTTGGCCAGAACTTGACTCAGGAAGATCCAAACTACTACTGGACATGGATAGGAAGGCGATGCGAATAATAAGGTCAGAGCAAGAACCAGCATTTGGAAAACTGGCACTCCAGATTTTTGTAGGATGTGCGGGGATGAAGAGGAACCAGAAACCAATTAACATATTGTCTGTCACTGCCCGAAAGCATTACTGATAACGGGAAGTGTAAACTAGAGGACATCAGGGGCTTCATCATGGGGATTCGGTGGCTTAATGACGGATAGTAGGGCCACTTCTGGCTATAAATGGTAGGGGTAAATATTACTAGTAATGGGCAACAGAAGGGAATCACAATGGACCCAATTGGGTCTCCGAGTAGAGGTGCGTTGTGGCACCTATTCAATGAAACTATTTCTTTAAGTCAGTAAATTTTATATATTTTTAGTTTTATGTCAATATTTCGTTTACCTTTGGTTAACTTCTTCAGGATTATTCTTATTTAATTTTTTTGATAATTAATTTTTTGCCTTTTTTTCTTTTCAATCACAAAAAAAAAATATAAATACCAGTTAAGCTTAGGTTATCTAAGAATAGTTACGGGGGAACAATAAACATTCAGGGCAATCATAAATAAAATTCCGCGTGAAATTTTTCCCAGGGAACAATTCCAACTAATAGCAAATAATAGGGAAAACAAAAAATTTTAATTGGAAAAGGGAGAAATTTTACGGAGTTTTATTCATGATTGCCCTGATTATGTTAATACTGTTTGATAGGTCCTGGATACAACCACATCGAACTTATTTAGTGCCTTTTACTATAATAATAGACCAAATCCCAATTAAATTAACAAAAGATAACGACTAAACATTACGCCAATGGTGAATATATAACCATTTACAGAATACGAATGTCCTTTTTTCACCATACTCTACTCCTAACTTTTGGTAACACTCCCATTTTCTCAAGTCATAGAACGTCTACTTTAGGATCAATTGTCACCAAATTTTTTTCAGGGTACTTATGCCTCTTTGAGACTTTTTTCACTTGCCAATAATATGACACCTATTGACTTTCTTTCATATTTGAGCGCCTACACTTTAACAAGAATTAACAAAAAAAAAAGGTACTAAAAAGTTTTTCCCCATTTGGCTAACTGGCAATTCATGCCTTCTCATACATCCATTATTCCTAACATCCATCTATCTGTCTTGTCTCTCTGTATCTATATCTATGTCGGTGTCAGTGTCTGTGCCTGTGTCTGCCAGTGTGTTAGCAGCCAGTTTTTATTTCGTTTGCATCATTTAGAGTCATTCAAAAAGAAGTTTTTCTTCAGTCGATGTGGCGTCTTTTTTGTTGTATGTATTTAATGTTGCACATTTTGTAAGTTGTTATAACTCCTTTACACTAATAAAAAAATTTTTCATTCATAATTTAACAAAATGAAACATGTTCATAAAAAATCCAGCACAACATAAAAAAATTGATGTCTGCACTTTTTTTAAAAAGTTGCTCCTGCTGGCTGCTTCTCGTGGAAATGATGCAGTCGACATGCAACAGTTTGTTGTACCTGTTGCCATATCTTTTCCACTTCTTCGTCTTCTTCCACTTCTCGTTTATCTTAAGCTTTCTTAACGAAATGTTGTCATATGCAAATTAATTTAAGTTGATCACCACAAATTTATTTGGTGTTTTCGTGCTTGTTTCTTGGCTAACAAACCGAATAAGAGAAAAATGAAGAAAAACAAAAACAAACAACGATCATTTAAAAAACGGTTTTTGGTTTCTTGGCCGAAAAAAAAATAAATTCGCTGAATCTGTTCCTTAAATCATGTAATTTTTATTATTTGTTGTTGGGTCTGTCTGAGTTTATGGATTTATTGTAGGCTTTAAAGTGTTGTGTTACTTACGAGTCAAAACGTGATTTGTGTGCCAACAAACAAAAAACACAACAACCAAAAACTCGTGCTGTTTCTAATGTTATGTCAAAAATAAAACAAAAAATAATTTTAGAAAAAAAAACTTATTATATTAAATAGACTTTCGCTTTTTTGACAGGTTTATAAAAAGCGCCCAGTCTTAAAAGCATAATGTAGGTAACATCTAGTATCCAACTGTTTGTAATGCAAACTGAGTGCATCCAAAATTCTCATAAAACTAAATGCTTAACTGAACCTTTAAACGGTTGCTAAGTCAGCTTTTAATCTTTAAACATAAACAAAAGTTCATTTCCAGGATATACATATTTTGAAATGATTTTGTGAGATCTTAAAGTTTAATTGAGGTTTTTCAGCAGTTCATGCCGAAATTGAAACAACACGAAAATAGTTTGAAAAAAATAAGATTTGAAGAAATATTCCCATTTCTTAATATGTATTAAAATTTTACTTACAACTTCATGATTGCAGAACTTTTTAAAGCTTTTACTAAACTTTTTCAAAAGAAAGTCAATCTCAAGACGAATAAATATCAGGTGGTCTCAACAGGCCAGTTGACTGTTTTCACCTCTTGTACAAATTCAACAAAATTTAACTTTAATATTCTGCTTGTTTTCCACTGTTGTACAGTTGCATTTACTTCATATAAATATACTTTGATCAAAAGTAAAATTTTTAGGTGCTATTTCATAATATTTCAAAAAATAATTTTCAATATCTTCTTCAATAGAAAATGCTATTGAAAGTTTTGAAATCACATAAAATTCGGAATTTGCAATTTAAAAAATAACTTGCCACAACTCGATAGGGTCAAATCTACAGTCATTAGTTAATTATTATTAGTAAACTAAAATGATATTTATTATTCATATACACAGTGCATTAACTAAAATTCTTAATATGAGCAAAGAATGAATGGTAACACTATCAAACTATTAAGTATCAGTATTGGCAGCTCTGCTATAGCATATGGTTTTTGTTTACATTTGTTTTATTATTTCTTATAAGTGGATAAAACAAGCGAGCGCTCATCAAACTTTACCGTGCATGACATTGTATTGATGCTGAAATTGGTTCGGAGAAACCAAAATATAATAGAAAATAAAAAAACTGATAGTGTTACAGGTAAACACAAAGGAGATGCTTGGCCAACGTATGTATGTATAAAATGTGTCTAGAATTTTTCACAAAACAACAATAACTACAAAATTTACAACGAATCAGCTGTTCTCTAACTATTTGTTAACGAATGATATTTGGCAGTTTAACTAATGAATCAAATGTTAATGGTTGAACTAATACTATTAGCTAACTAATGGCTGTGAATTTGGGTGTTAATTTTTAAACGGGTTCTAAAATTTAACACGAAGCTTTTGACTATAGTAAATTTCGTCAAACTTGGGCACAAATCGTGCCTGGAATTTCTAAAATACACTTGGTTTGAAAAATTCGTACTTTGGTGGTTAAAAATATACTTGTCGATATCAAAGGGATATTAAAGTTACAACCGGCAAAATATGATATGGATTCGCCTTGAATACACTCTTGAAATCGAGAATTTTTAATTTACCCTCTTTATTTCAAAGCTAAATGACACACATGTAATATTTCCTATTTCTCTGCTATTTTTTCAGAATGTCAATGCAGTCCTGTTGGCTCCCTAAGCAATATTTGCGAAAAACGTACGGGTCAGTGCCATTGCCTGTCCAATGTTACGGGTCGACGTTGCGATAAATGTATATCGGGTCACTGGAATTTAACCCAAAGTGTAGGCTGTCATGACTGCCGCTGTGATCCCTCCGGTTCCCGTAGTCACGAGTGTAATCCTTGGACGGGTCAGTGTGATTGTAAGATCGGTGTAGGCGGCCAGAGATGTAACGAGTGCACAGATGGCTTCTTCGGTTTCTCCACAGATGGCTGTCAGCGCTGTGCTCCCTGTCCAGGAGAGGGCCAGGTTTGCGACCCTCTAAACGGCCGTTGTGTGTGTCCGCCCAATAGCAGAGGTTTAGGTTGTAGCCAATGTGTGGCTGGCACATGGGGTTGGCAAACACGACTGGGTTGTCGCGATTGTCAGTGCGATCGTGTGGGCTCGATAGGTCAATACTGTCACACGCACACGGGTCAGTGTCAATGCAGAGAAGGTTATAGCGGACGTAGATGTGATGCTTGTGCAGCGGGGTACTTTGGTTATCCCGAGTGCAGACGTTGCAACTGCGATCTAGATGGTTCATATGTGGGCAAAGATGGTGTAATAATTTGTGATGCTAACGGTCAGTGTCCTTGCAAGAGTTTAGTAGTAGGCTTAAAATGTGATACTTGCATGCAGTCATCATTTGGCTTGTCTGCCCTTAATCCTGAAGGCTGTACCAGATGTTATTGTTTTGGTCGAGCCAGTGAATGTGACCAAAGTAATTGGTCTTGGGGTCATGTGAGAATGTCCGAATCACGCAACCTTTCCGTGCAATATCTTAACTCACAACACATTTCTAATACGGAGTTTGAGTATATAGTAGTAGTGCAAATGTCGGGTTCTAAGACGTATCGGGAAGATGCAGAAATGCAAAACTTTAATGGATTAAATTTGATACCCCGGTCTACAGGAAATGTGTCTATGGGCTCTTACAGTCAGCTCTATTACCCCTTGTATTTTCAGTTACCACCACAGTTTTATGGTGATCGCATTAGCAGTTATGGGGGCAATTTGTACTTTACCTTGCTGACAGAGGGCGGTAATATTCCTTTGGATCGAAAAATACTAAGCCGATATCCTTTGGTTCAATTGCATGCCCATACCAAAATGATTTTAGATTTTTATGAATACGAAAGCTTTGAATATTCGCGCAATGAAACTTACCGAGTGCCTTTGCACGAAACTTACTGGAAAGTACATCATAATGGTCAACCAGTCGATCGAGCTACTTTGATGGCGGCCTTACAAAATGTAAAACATATATTTATACGAGGTTCCTGTTTCGCTGACTTTACAGAAATAATGTAAGTTCTAAAAATTAAGTTATTTATCTATGTAGTTGGAGTAGAATTAGAATTTATTTGGAGTTAAAACCTCTCCTTAGATTACAAAATGTCCACATGGATTCGGCCATTTATGTATATGGCTCTACCAGCATGATCGCCAAAGGTGTAGAGAAATGTAAATGTCCCAAAAGATTTGATGGCTTGTCGTGCCAAGATCCGGGACGTGGTTATTATAGATGGCGTAATATTACTGAAACCGAGACGGTTTACATAGAAGACCTAATAGGTCGTGCTGCTCCCTGTCTCTGTAATGGTCGCAGCCAGGAATGTAATCGTGAGACTGGTGAATGTGTGGTAGGTTCAAAGAATTCTGGATGATGGAATGTATTTTTGGTATTAAAGGTTAAGTTTCTAGAACTGTCGTGAAAATTCCGGTGGCCAACATTGTGAGCAATGTGCGGAGGGCTTCTTCGGCGACCCCAACTCACCTTATGGCTGCCAAGCGTGTCCTTGTCCTGAGACTAGTCGCAACTTCGCCAAGGGTTGTACGGTATGGCAGGGTGAAGTAAGCTGCGTTTGCCGTCCTGGCTATACCGGGAAGCTGTGTGACAAATGCCGCCAAGGCTATTATGGTAATCCACTAGCCTTGCCAGTGGGTACCTGCACATCTTGCAATTGTAATATAAATGGCATTAGTAAAGATGGATGTGATGCTGTGACGGGTCAGTGTTATTGTCGGGAGGGTGTCACCGGTCTGAAGTGTGATAAATGCAAAGCTCCACGCCATCATGTGGAGGAGAAAGGATGCAAATGTAAGTTTTTATACAATATTCTTTTATATGAGTTGCAACTGAATTCTACTTGACGACGTGTATATTGAAGAGAAGAATATCTACTACAATTATTCATCAAGATTTAATTTATTTCACTTTTATTTCCTTATAAAATACGCATATTGCCAGTGTGTGACAATTGCACTTTACTCTTACTGGATTATGTGGAATTAATCGGTCATAAACTGAGACGTGGCATACACAACATGGACCTGACCGGAATACCAGCACCCTACATTAAAGTCGAAGAATATGAGGAAATGTTTAATGTGCAAAATATTCGCTATCATGATTTTAATAATGCTCGAAAGCTACTCTTGAACTATGACACTTCAGCATTGCTGAAACTAGACTCTCATGCAGAAAATCAGAAATTCCAAAACCGAAAAGCTTTGGCTACTGCAGAGAAAAGAAATCAAGCAATACTGGTAATATTGGGAGATGCACGTTCACTATATGGGGAACTGGGATCCATTCAATCGAGTATTCTTACAAACATAGCAAATCTGCAAAGTTATGGCAGTGGATCACATCATTTGAGTTTGCCAACCGCCTTACAGCAGGCTAAATTCTATTTGGAATCTATTAAACAACATCAAGAATCGGTAAATGATATAAGAACGGCAGCCTCATGCGCTTGGCATTATTTCTTCAAGTTTGGTAATGCCTCCGATGCAGGCTTCGATCAAAAAGCAAAAGTGGAAATGTTTTGGCGTAGTTTAAATAATACGAACTTTCGAATATCCGATATAAGATTGCAGGCAGATCGTACGGTGGAAATGCAAAATGAAATCGATGATGTTTTGGAGCATATACGTAATCTTAAGAGTTATACGTATGAAGATTACCGGCAAATTGTTGATTTGAAAAGTAAAATTGAGGAATATCTTAGAGAAACTTTAATTCCTCAGACGGCAGTGTTGGTAGAGATGAATGTGGGACGTTTGGAGTTGTTAAGTGGAAATGTGGACCATATTATCAAATTATCTACGGCATTGAATGCTACTCTAGATGAAAATGAAACGATACACCGAGAAGTGCGCAAACATTGGCTGCCGAAGGGTGAAAAACATGCTGCTCATTTACTGGAGAGATCTAATGAATATGCCCGACAGTTTCAGCCCACGCGTAATGGAGCTCGTATTGCCATGCTGGCAAGGTAAGTGCAAAGAAAATACCTCAGGCTCTATTGTATATATTTTAAACTTGTCTTAAACAGTTCAGCTCACAAAAATATATCTGAGGCCATAGAAGCCGCCCGTTTGGCTTCCGTGGAAGCACGCGAACATGTTGCTACAGCCCACAATAAACTATATCCCCGAGATGGCATATCCGTGATTGATAGAGCTAGAATTTCCGTAGACAAGTCCAAATTATCGAAAAAAGATGCAATGCAGGAGATAATAGACTCTGAAGGTAAGTTAAGACTTTTGGAAAAATAGAATATGAAACCTCAAATTTTTAAACCAATTCAAAGCTTTAAAGAATCGTTTGCAAATCTATGAAAACAAAGTTGAAGATATCAAAACGCGTATTGTTAATGCCGGCATAAAGACCAATAATATTTCCTCTCATATGCAACCGCTGCAACATACTGCAGCTCGCAAAAATGCTGTGGAAAGTTTGGACGCAGCCTCAAAAATTTCCGAAGAAATGAAAACAGTATCCAGACGTACCCAAGAACTACATGGATACATAAAAGGATTGCATGATAAATTTGCAATCTTGGAACCAGATTTTGAAATCAAATTGGGCTTAGCTGAGGAAAATATATCTTTAACTAAAACTAATGTACGTTTGGCCAATATATCACTTACCTATGTGGAGGAGCAGGCTGTGAAGGAGCAATCTGAGTTTGATAACTGGAATAAAACCATGGCCCAACAGATGCAAGAGTTGAGAGATAAAATAGCCAAAGCTAAACATGCCGCAGAAGGTATTAAAATCTCCTTGGAGTCTATGGGACCGAAATGTATACGAACCTATTTACCTACTTCTTATGGTCTTACCACTTCTAATGCCATAAAGTTAAGCTTTGCCTTACCCAATCGCAATGGTAACTCTCCTTTACTATATGTACAAGGCAATAATGGTCGTTATATAGCTTTGGATTTGTTCAAACGACATGTCAGACTGTTGTGGAACTTGGGAGGCTCCACAGAGATTATAACCCATCCTTTAGAGATACAAACACGGGATCCTCAGTACGACGACGCTTGGTATCATGTTGAGGTTAATCGCACTTTAAATGTTGGCAGTTTGCTGGTGAGACGCATGAATAATTATGGCTCGTTAATGTCAAACAGTCCTGTTACCGGCAGTACGGATATAGAGTTCACAAGGTTTTTCCAAACACCCGAAGAACGTATACATCTTGGTGGCTATCCCAATATAATGCGCACGAAAGACTTGCAATTGAATCCTGGCCTAAATGTAGTCGTGCACAACGTGGAGGTGGATAACAAGCCCATGGGTATTTGGAATTTCGTATCAAGCGAGGGCAAATGTGGTGGAGCCATGATAGGAGCCCAAGAGTCTAGCTCCTCATCGGTAGCTAGACACTTTAATGGTTTGGGCTATGCAGAAGTAAAGAAATCGAGGCCTCGGCCTTATCGCAAGAATTTATTTGCCTTACAAATGACCTTTAAGACATTGGATGAGAATGCACTACTGTTCTTAGCGGTAGATGACAAAAATGTAAGCTTTTCTTTATACTTCTTTTTTTTTTTTTGGTAGGCAATTTTTGTTATCTCTTTATTTAAACACAGAATCGCTCGGTATCTGTGACTCTCAGTCGTGGTCGTATAATGTTTCGAATTGATTACGGCGATGACTCCAAATTGGAAATAAACACCACCAACAAATACAACACCGGCAAGTGGATTAAAATTGAAGCCGCTCGCGAGTTTGTGCCCAAACGTGGCACTGAGAATGGCATTTTAAGGGTTAACAATGAAAGACCTATAACGGGCTCACCTTCGGTTCCGATTAAAAGTTATATGCTGCCCGATCTTTCGAAACCAGTTTATTATTTGGGTGGAGTACCGCCAGGATTTACTTCGGCTACCTCTAAGGCTCCAGGTGCTGATAATCCTTTTCTGGGTTGCATGATGGATGTACAAGTTAATGGTGAGACATATGATCCCTTGGAAAGTTCTACGTTCTTTGGGGTGGAGCCTTCCTGCAAGGAAATGATAACCAAGTAAGTTTCGGGTAAAATGTTTCTCTAAATTTATTAGTAATTATAATGAAATGATGAAAAATAGAAATAAGTGTTGATCACCCCAATGCCCTTTTTTCATTCTTTACCATCTTAGAGCTGGTTTTACAGGCCACGGTTACATAGAGTTACCCTCCCAATCGCTGCGCAAACGTGCCAATATAGCTTTTGTTTTTCGTACTCTACAAACCGACTGTTTGCTTCTACTATCAGCCTATCCGCCCGAAGTTAACGAAGATTACGATGCTAAAGACATAAAGGGAAACTATTCAATTTCGCTAATAGATGGTCACCTGCAAATATGGATAAATTCGGGCCGCAGTTTTATACAAATGCACTCGAATGTTTCCCTAAATGATGGTGAATTTCATGTAGTGAATTTGCTTAAAAATGGACGCAAATTTGAACTGATGGTCGACGATGAGTTGCAAGTAACGAAAAATCTCATGAGCTCTCCTACACTGGTCAGCATGCCCAGAGATGCTGGCGGCTTGTATATTGGCGGATCACCGCCTTATGAAGAATATACTCCCTTGGCTCCCACTTTCATCAAGCTGGAGGGAGCAGTACGCGATGTGGTCTTCAATAATCGTACTTTGAACTTTAATCAGGCTCTGTCATTTGTTAATGTACAAATCGGTCGTAATGGACCAGCCATGGGCAGCGTTAATGGTTTGAGCGATATCTTGCTAAAGACAGAGCCAATGATAGGGAAGAGTTTTACGGCAGCGCCAGAAGGTTGCAAGAGGGTAAGTAGCGAAGATAAGTGTGTGTTTTAAATAATAATTGAGCCTTAAAAAAAGGCGGGGTCTGTTTATGAAAAATCTTTATTTGTTTCTTAAGTTATAAAAACTTGTGCTTTAGAAAATTCAAATAAAATTATTATTAAATGTAATGGAATTTTACAGTGCAGTCACTTTTCAGCTTAAATAGAAAGAAGTGCGCATTTTATTTAGAAACCTTTTTGCTAGAGGCATAATCTTTTATGAGATATTGAGATTTGATGGCACTACAATTAAAAAAAAATTTTTTTGGTCTTTCCGGGTTTACTTTTTCTTATTTTTAATTTTTAGTTTTGACTGATTTGAAATTCAAATAATATGCCACTTATGTTTTTTTAGCTGTTATGGCTCGATATGTAGAACATTTTAACTGACTGACCCTGTTTAATTATATTTTTTGCTCCTCCTTACGAATGGGCCGAAGTAGAGGCTCGAAATATTACAGAAAAAATAATTCGTAATACTTTAAATAAAACTACTCAACATATCGTGCCATAACCGCCATAAAAAAGCGTAAGCGACATAGTTTCCAAGCTAAATATTTTAACGAAAATCGATTATTTACAATCGTAGGTTCATTCAATAAATATGTCAGTTAAGATTCTTTGTTGGTTATGACTCGATATACCTTAGGTATGGTATGTAAGGTTTGCATTGTTTTGTATACCGAAACACCATACCAAATTGTTCATGCAAAGCATCGTATTGTTTTTTTTTTTGGCTACTTGGCTAGAATCAGTCATTATTTTGAAGAAAGTTTGATTTTGTTACAAAGTTTAATAATATGTAATCTTTTTATATTAAGACTGTGCTGCAAGTAAATTTTATTGCATTTCATAAAAACCTGATCAATATAGCGTACAATTCTCGAAAGCACTCGCGAAGTTGGTACATCAATTCATAATTATTTTCTAATTAAAAGCTTTTGAAAGCATGTTATTCATTTTCACAAATTTATTTATTTTTTCTAAATTTTTTTTGTAGGATTTTAGTTGTTAAATTAAAATTGTTTAACAAAGTGTATTAATAAAATATAAGCATATCGTGTGAGCTTTGAAAAGCTCATAAAAAAAGAATAAAACAATAACAAAAGCCAATTGTTACTAACGGCCAAAATACATCTACATACATAATAATAATGGGAATTATAATGAGGAATTTAACTATTCATATACTTTTTTTTGAAATTATAATAAAAGGAAACCAATTAACATAGTGTGGCAATATTAACGTTAAGTTCACTTTATTTTTATTGTATGCACCCTTAAGGTTGTGGTCACATTTAGGAAAAATTCAATACTAATTTTTTTTTTATAAAAACTCGAATTTGTACATACCTACATACATTTTAATTAAATATATTCTAAAACTTAAGTTGTCTACTGATACAATAGAGCAAATCATTTTCATACACCATTTATTAAATAATTAATAAAAAAAATTCACCTTAATCATAAATTTGCTTTTTGTGTCTGTTAAAGCTTTTCATTTGAAATCATTTTTTACTTGTATAATTTCATTTAATATTAAGTTCAGTTTGCAGAACTTTTTTTTTCGCTCTTAAGAATTGTATTATTATTTGTTAATATATTTTTATATGTTGCATCCTTGATTTTATAAATAAAATTAAGTTTTTTCATAACAAACAAAAATTATAAAATTTGTTTATTTCTTTTTACTTCATCAAAATTATCACATGTTATTGACTTGATAACACACTACATACTAAAATACTAAAAGCTTTTCAAAGAAAAGAAAAAAAAACCATCACAAAACTTAAAAAAAGCTTTTGAAAACTAACACAAAATTCAAAACCATGAATTGAGGTGAAGATTGCACAAGGATTTGTTTGCCTCGAAACAAATTTAATTGGTGTTGTTGCTTTTGATGGGCGCTAAAGCTTTTAATGGAAGAGACTAATAATAATGGGTGTTTAATTATCTAATTATGAAAGATAAGGCTTTTATTTTATTCATATTCTCTCTATGTTTCACTTCTATTTAAAACCCTTAGGTCGGCAGTTATTCCTATGAACCCAATGCCTTTAAATTTGGCGATGAGCCCTATAGCTTTGCCCAATTGCAAACACCACTGCGTAATTATTGGCAAAAGAATTTCCAAATTTCTTTCGATTTTCGCTCTTTCTATCCCAATGGTTTGATTTTCTTAGCTCCCGGCATGAAAGAGAAACAGAAACATTATTTAGCTTTAATATTAAAAGACGGCCACTTGCTGCTTATTGTACGTGGTCGCAGGCGTGAAGAGCTGCCGCTGCATGCCAAGCTCAACGATGGTGAATGGCATCGTGTTACGTTGGCATGTCAAGATCGTAAAGTTACCATGTCTGTGGAAATAGGACGTACAGATCAAAAGACATCGGCCCAAATGAAAGTGCCCAAAAGAATCGCTGCTTCAAATATTTTGTTTGTGGGTGGCCTGCCAGAGAATACTCCTAAGATGCCTGCCGAACTTTTAATAAAATTGGAACCGTTCAAAGGTTGTCTGCGAAGATTTTCCATAGCGAATATCACTCAAGATTTGGCGAAGCCCGGTAAACATCTGCATGTTGGCCAGTGTTTTCCGAAAGTCGAGAGAGGTTCATATTTTCCCGGCGATGCCTATGCGGTATACAGTAAGTCAAACGTTTTTATATTCTAAAATAAAGTAATCTAGCTTAACTCAAAAAAGTTCTTGAAACGAATAAGCTCTCCACGTTTCTAAAAGCTTTTAATTACTTTCCTTGAAAAATATTCTAGATTTATTATAATGTTAAATAAATAACAAAATGTATCAAATGAATTTTTTAATTCGAACTTCTTGTGTTTTGTTTGCAAAAAATAAATTATGCTAAAACAATTTGCTTTAAAATTTGTATTTTCTTAGAGAGAAACTTCCATGTTGGCAAGTATCTAGAATTGGAAATGGAATTTAGAACTTCCGAGCTTTCTGGCATTTTACTTAGTATAACCGAGCCCACCGGCTTTCCAGCCCTATCGCTTGAAATCTTCAACGGCAATGTAAGTTTTAAGAAAATTACATGAAAACTAACGAATTTTGCGAATCTTCTTTCTATTATTTATTGCAGATTGTTTTCTCCTGTGATTTGGGCGATGGCAATCCATTCCGTGTGGAATCTCTATTACCCTCCAAATACGCTCTATGTGATAATAAATGGCATAATATATCGGCTTTGTACGACTATGAACAATTGGCCCTAAGAATCGATCAAATGCCGGCAACTATAGCGGTTGCCCAGCAAGCGGCCATGGGCAAAGTGCAGACAAAATCGCCCATGTATATAGGAGGAATACCGGGTGAGTTTGTAACCGACTAATATTATTTATTTTATTCATTTAGATAAATATTAAAAGCCTAAGCTATCCGAAAAGGCTTGAAGTTTTTTCTTAGCTAAAGTTCGTTTGTTTTTTGTTTTTGTTATTCTTCATTTAGAAATCGCATCCAGCGGTTCCTTATTGACCCGGGAAAATTTCAAGGGTTGCATAAGAAACCTCTCAATACGTAACGAAAGACGCGATTGGGTCGATATGGATGCCCTGCATAATGTTTTACTCAGCGAATGTTTGGTAACCGGCACTGACAGCTGAGTTACTATTGCGTTAAGTTTGATTTAAGAAATAAAGAAAAACTTAAGGATCTGAATGTGATGCCATATACATATAGAACAAATATAAATTCAATAAGAGAACTGCCATATAAATAATTTAAATCTTTACCGCCTTATTTATAAAAAATAATATTTTGTATGAAAAACTGTTTTTTAAACCTCATATAAATCAAAAATATGTTTTATGAACAAGACAATGGGCCTTATCACGAGTGTCGTATTTCAACTACGACTACTACGATTTTGTACTAGATTAAAGAAAAAATGTTGCAATGTTCTTTAGTCTAGTACCAAATCGTCGTAGTCGAAGTCGTGATACGACACTCGTGATAAGGCCCAATATATTAAATTTTTTTTCTAATAGTTAATTAAAAAAAGAATCCTAAATTTAGTTAACTAAAATAGCTTTTCTGGAATACTTAAATATGCACATGTATACAAAAATGTGACAAAAAGCTTTGCTTAAAGAAGTGTTAAAAAATATTTGATAGTATTTCAAAATCTAAAATTTAATTAAAAGCCTGTAATTAATTAAATGCAAAGTGACGTTAAGCTCTTTTCAGAGGGATACCATATTAAGAGTTGTCTCTACTCCGATATTTGGGCATTAAAACTGTACTCTTAAGATTCATAGTGTGATAATGTTTTAAAATAAAACAAAAAAAGCAAAAACAATTATCCCCCTGTTCTGAAAATCACGGTGATTTCAAATCACGTGATTTCAAAAGTAAACTATTATTAGCTGACTTGGTAATAGCATATTTTCTTCCAACTTCCAAAGCTATAAAGCGTAAAATATACAAAAGCAATGATTTAGCTTTTATTAATTTTTACAAATCACCGTGATTTGGCATGTCGTGATTTGCAGACCAGGCCCGTATATTAAAATAATTTAAAACATTACGGCCCTATGGCACTTAAGACTACCGCTTGAATTCCCAAATCTCGAAAGTATTTTAAATTTTTTAAACTGTCTCACTTCTGTACACACAAAGTTTACTTTGACAAATTTTCACTATACCGAGAAGTAATTATAAATAACGAATGAAAAAAACAAAAGAAACGATCGAAGAACAAGGCAACTTTGCGAGTACATTAAAGTCTCTACTCAACACATTCTTTTTCCCGCTTTCTTTCCCACACACTCGAGACTTTGCAAAGCAAACGTTTCGCTTTCAAAAGGGCTCTCAGAGTACGAAGCTTTTTTGGTCCTTTTTTCTGGATTCAAACTGCTTCTTCCATTTTCTTTTCAATGCTTGTTTATTCTTTCATAAAGTTCCATATCGCTTCCTGTATTTTATAAACCGTATTAACTTTTTGTTATGCATTTGATAATTGTATATTTAACTTAAAATTTCTTTGTAAAGGATTCTTTGTTATAAAACCCGCCCCTAGCACCCAAACAAAAAAAAATAAAAAATAAAAATGCAATAGCTTAAGTAGCAGAGGCTTATTTTTATTTTATATATAATTATGTATACTTAATTAAAAATAGTATTTATTTTTAGACAATACGAATTACTTTGTAAGTTTAGCATAACACGAAACAATCCATAACACTAGTGCCTTAACACTACAAACTTTTTCCATAAAAATGTTTTTTTTCAAGTGTTAGCACCGACCACCACCATCATCACCACCTTCTCTTCCTTCTTTTTCCTTTAGGCTGTAATATATAGATGTTTATAGTTTAGAATAGATAAGTTAGGAATCTCTTTGTTGTACAGTAACTTTAATTTCAAATAAATTATAAAAATGTTGTACATATATAAATTTTATTTAAGCCACCTTTACTATGAAAAGATCGCACTTTTTCTAAAACTCATTGACACATAAAAAATCCAAAGCCATTTTATTATTTATTATTTTACTCTTTTTTGTTTTTTTATACCCTTCATTACAATATATATATATTTAATAAAAAAAATTCAAAAAAAAAAAAAAATTATAAAAATTTTTGATTTACAAAATGTTCTCAATAAATATAAGTACTTCTGCCGTCGCTAATTTGACCCACTGGATGGATACCTTGTAATTTTTCGAAGTTCCTTATAAAATATTCGAAAAATTTAATAAATCTCCATTACCGACTTTTCTAATGTTGATGTAGTTTTTGTGTATATCCTTTGTTTTGTTTAAAATTATGCTTGGTTATAATCAAACTCATTTGATATGAAAAAATCGTTCTATTGTTTAAAATTTTTAAACGCACTAATAATTCCAAATTATTATTTTATTTATTAAGTAAAACATTTTTTATTAATAACAAAAATTAAAAATTTTAAAAACCCCCGATATTGCTGGAAAAGATGTGATATCTTCTAAACGGCTGGACAGATTTTCTTTAAACATAGAACCTTCTCGATCAAGTCACCTTTCAGACAGAAAAAACTAAATCAAAATCGGTCCTGCCGTTTGGGCTGTACGTGGACACGGACAGACACACAGATACACAGATACACAGACACACACCACAAACTTATAACAACCCTTTTTTGGTCGGGGGTTAAAAATACATTGAAATTGGTTATTGAGGGGTTTTAGCTGGATCGTTCTATTGTATTTTGTATAAAAATATGTATGTATATACAAAATATAAAATGACTAAGTACATCTATATATCGATGGCTTAATATAAGAAAGGCGGAATTCGAATTTTCGATATTTTACAGGAGAAGCAAAAAACTGACGAAAAACCAAAGCATTTACATGCAGAAATAATTTTTTAATTTGCCATAAGTCCTTGATTTTGAACTGTAACGTACTTAGATCTTTAAGGAGTATGCAATTATACGTTGTCTCCCAGAAAACGTTAAAAACGCGATTTCGAAAAAATTGAGATACACCCTTTTTATATTAAGCCATCGATATATATGTTCCGTTACTGCGTAAGAAACTCATCAGTAGACTTTAACCAAAAAATTCTTCAAAAAGTAAAAAAAAAAACTCTCAAAATGTTATTGAGAATTACGAATCACCATTATTCCAGTTGTCAACATCGACGTCACTTCAATACAATACCATTAAATGGGGCCTTGTCTTCTCGCTCTCGAGAATATTTTTGTGCTTTTGGCAGTCTTTCGCTGTTCCCTGACTGAACTTTTTTTTTATATAGTTATGGCTCGATTATGGATGGCAACCAAACTTTAGTTGCGTTTCCAGTTGCGCAAATGTTATTAATTATGGTAGCTTGCAACTAACAGCTGTCAATTTCAGGTCACAAATTGAAATAATATTGGCAACCACTAATTTGTAGTTGCTGTCTAGTTTCTAAAGCGTAAATTAGATGTGCCATAGCCATAACCAAACCAAAATTTAATTGGTTTCTATGGTAATGGGTCATAGCCGAGTCATCTATAATCAAATACAGTGTTGCCCATAAGTTTGGTTCGAACAGCTGTTTTCTATGGTTATGGTTATAGTACGTCTGACTGAACCAGGGTGACCGATGACATTTTTCAAAAAGTGGCACCAAAAGGGGATTTATCAAAAAAAAGGGGCAAAATTAAAAAAAAAACGAGAAAACTGCATTAAACTTTTTATTTTTAATGTATTTTTATATAATTCACTCCAAAAAAAGGGAGAAAAAAAGTGGCAATTTGCCACCTTAGTCGGTCAAACGGTCACGCTGGATTGAACCTTAGGGCAACGAGAGTAAATTTAAAAAAAGTTTTAGTTAACTGCTAGTTTCTCGAAGAAAATCAAAAAATTATCGTCTGCCTATTTATATTGAAGAGGGTGGCGTTGGCTGAAGCAGTTAGCACGTTGACTACAAAACTGAAGGTCCCGAGTTCAAAGCCTGTCTCCGACAGTCATTAAAATAACACCATGCATTTTTCTAATGTGCATTAGTGTCCTTTGTATCAGTTGTTGTGGGAAAAGGTCTAGTGATGCAGGCATAAGGCACTGGTCACTAAAATTACATCGGCTTTAGGGGATGCTAATCCTAATGTAACAACAGAGCTCCCTACTTCATCGGTATTGTGTAGCAGAATCATCGTCGAATTAAAAAAGAAACAAATAAAATGGCTGCTAAACACAGCTTCAAAATTTAATACGCCTTATTCACCACCAGAGGCGCTGCAACACTGCAAAAAAGCAGAGTTGTAAAAGAATGAAGCTTTCTTATATCTCTTCCTTCACCACCTGTGTTCTCTATCACTATGCCTTCCCTATCTCCCTCTCCCACTATGTTTTCTTCACCACACAGGTACCACAAAGGGATAATTGTATTGGACCCAAGTGAACTGGACTCTAAATTTCACCCTTCCTTACCAGCAGCATGCTAACCTAACCTAACCTAACCTATTTATATTGAAAACAAAAATAAATTTGAGTGCAGACGAGAATTTTTGATTGTCTTCGATAAACTGGCAGTAAATAAACTAATCCATTGAGAAGTCAAAAAAAAAAAAAACGTTAAAGCTAAAAAAAGAAGTTAGTTAAAAATAGTTTTGAACAACAACATTTACTTACAGTATAGATGTTAAGTTTAAAGAATTTTAGTTGCCTCTTAAATGCCGGACTTTCTTACTACACCGAAAAAAAAAATCCCTCGAACTAATAATCATATTTATAATAAATAAATTTTGTAAGCAATTTTACTTATTTTTAACAATTATATTTATAGTTGCCAATCTGTCATAATCGTATTTACCATAACTTTTAAGCTACTGAAGAAAGTTGCCATACAACAATGCAACTTAAGTTCGGTTGCCATCTATAATCGACCCATTATGCAGGCCTAAGATCAAATATTATTTTAAATAAAATGCGTCCCAATACAAAATAAAAATTCGCTAATCGCAGCCAATAATGAGCAACGTTTTACCCATTTTTTTTCATCAAATTACTTTTTAAATAAGATGTTCCTTGCAATTCCTTTTTTACAATAATTGTTGCTGTTTATTAAGCAAATATTTTTTTTTGTTGAATATCACATTTTTTTCAAAGAAATGAGATATAGTTTCCTTATAAAGCATTTATTCAACCATAATTATTAGATACTTTTTTTTATTTAAGCGATTCACTTGCCCCGCACTTTGAGCAGTTCTTTAACGCACTAAATCAATCCTATTTAGCACTTCCTAATGGGTAGCAGTTTAATGGTAATTTTCATGACTTGTTTTTTATTGTCGACACTGAATTTATGCACAGTTTTCATATATAATTTTCCCAATGTTAGCGATCGTAACATAATTTTAATCGAACATAAAATCAAATTGAGTCTCATACTGAATATGAAAATGACTTTTGGATGTTTTATTTGCCAATACGAAAAGCACTTAAGTCAACTTAACTAAAAAAACAGCAGGCAACCACAACGTTCTCGTTTAGTTTAGTTCAGTTCATTTTCAAAGTTTAACAGTGAATGCAAAAGTACGAGTAGTTGTAGCCATACAGTTTTGTGCCACAAAAACTTTAGCACTTAAATGTGTGCATATGCAAATCAATAGAGAAAAAGTAGCTGATTTATATTTCCTTAAAACTTAAACTTTTTCAGAGAATCAATAATTTTTTTTTTTCTTAAAAATTGCAATTTCAATGATTTTTATCATTTGCAGCAATTAAAAGCGAAATTAAATTTTCAAATACCAAACACCAAATATCGAATGTTAAAATTTTTTTTTCTATAGATTCAGCGTAACATGACAGATTTTTCAAACTGGTTTGTTTTGTTGCAAAAACAAGCAAAAAAAAAAAAATGCAACATTAAAATTTTATTACTTTACTAAATATATCTAGTAGATGTGTATTTTAGGTTTCGTTTAGTGTTAGAAAAAAAGAAAATAAAACAAAAATGTGTGTTTTGTCCACACACTCCCACATCCTGGTAACAAACACGACACAGGCACAGACAATCAGACAAACCGTAGCATAGACATTTAGTCTGACAAACTTTAACTCATTGACTACAAGAAAAGTCAACAGAAATTTGTTGCAATATACTTGCACTCCAGCAAGCTGCCATAAAATATTTAAACACAATCATGATTTTAATTTTCAAAATCTTTGGCTGAAAATCTTACACACACCCCATTTAGGAAATTAGTTTTATTTGCCGCATTCACACCAGAGAACAGCAATGAGTAGTGAAAAAGTGAGTAGAGTTGGATCAGGACTTATAATTTCTTGTACTTATTTATGCGCACTCATACTTATTGCAATGTTGTCTATGAATCATATTCACTCGAAAGTTTGAAGTGCGCATCGAACTCATACTCAGCAACATTTATGACTAGAGTTGTGTCCAGCAGCTTTTTTTGAACTAGTTTGAGAGCGTTCGAATCAAATGTTGTTTCAAACCCATTTGACCGAACTTGTGACCAACAGCTCATTTTAGTTCAAAAGAGCTGTTGGACAAAAGTCTATTTATGACGTTGTTGATTTCGACTCTCCTTAACCCAATGCCTACGAACGATGCAAACTAAGTATGATTCACAATGCGAACTTCGCATACGAACATTAAAGTTCTTATAATGAGGTTATGTGTTTCTCTGTTGCTTTTTTGCTTGTTATTTTTTTTTTGCAGGAATTGAAAAACAAACTTATGTACTGCTATTGTATACTACTTGCAAACTGTTTGATGACTAAACTTTTAAATAAACATACATGCATGAGTTGAGTGAACTGAATCAATGTGAGTTGTATAAGTATTTTCCTAAAATTAGAAATCAAACTGAAGCAGAGCTGGCCACCGAGAGAAACACGGGAGAAATGTATTCGCGTATGTGTATTGATTTGTTTAAGAATCCGATTGATGTTCGGCACTCTGGTGCTTCTTTGGGCAGCCTAGAACTGAAGGGATTTATGAGTGTGAGTGTGGTATGACTATGATGCCGACGTAGCATTCATATTTATTTCAACCTATACTTATAAATCAATGTCAACGTGAGTATGCGTAAATCAGAGTTGCTGAGTTTAAATGATGTCTACTCACTTATATTTAAAATTTCATAGGTCAGTATGAATATCGAAAAAACGATTCATTGCCGATCACTGACTCACACCGAAGCAACACAGAGCTACAACGATAGATAGACTTGTTGGTTGGTTATGTTTTCTATGCAGAGACTTATAATAGAGACTGACTTCCAAAATGTCAATTGCTTTGTCTTCGAACAAATTGTAATTCATAACGTTGTCGCTGTACAAAACATGACCCTTTCCAAACGTATCACATAATCCCAAGAATAAAACGTTTTTTTAATACTCACGCTCACGTCCTTTCAGGAGTGACAGCTTTTGACTAATATTAATAATACACTCACCTTCGAAATTATATAAAATGTTTTTAATTTTCAAAAACTATAAAGTTTTATTATGAAAACCTTTACTACATGCAATCGTGATTTTAAATCACTCACAAAACACTTGATCTCCTTCGATTAAGTTATTTCAGGTCGAGACTATGGTATTCGATATCGAACAATATTATTACATTGTTCGTTAACGAATGCCATAATCTCAAACTGAAAAATATGATCGAATCAGCCCGTTATCGAAAGCGACGATATTACCCCTGGTATGATTAAGTCTACGAACATTTTCAGAAGACAATAACAATAAAAGTAGGATAGTGAGCCATGGCGTTAAGCATGCAATAAAAAACTTTTTTTTTAACTGAAATTAAGTTGCAAATATTTGCAGCTGAAGTATTTTAAGTTTGGAAACTAATCGATTGTCGTAGAAAACTTTGATGGTGTTCTTTGCTATTACCTGGGGTCTAATCGTCTCTTTCGATAACGAGCTGATTCGATCACGCTTTTTCAGTTTGAGATTATGACATTCGATATCGAACTATATTATTAACTTATTCGATCTCAAAGTGAAAAAACGTAATCGAATCAGCTCGTTATCGAAACAGACGATTAGACTCCTGGGCTCAAATCGTCAAATCTGTGATCGTATCGACAATCGTACGAAAAGAAACTAAGTGATGCCTTAATCGTATAAGCTGGGGCAAATTACGGCATTCGATACTGTTCGAAATTTTAAAATGTTTCAATATAAACTCTATTGAAATATTTCGTAATTTCGTTTGATAACGAGTGCCGTAATTCGCCCCCTGAATGGGATACCACTACGTACACGTATGTCATAATCCGAAAATGGTGTTTTTACGTGACGAGTTGTACGTTCACGGATATGACGATTCGACCCCTGCTTTAATTTTTTCCAGTCTAAATGAAAAAAACCAAAAAACCATTTAATATTTGTTACCCCGTGTAATTAGATAAGATGCTGAAATGAGTCAAAGTTAAAAAGAAAGTTTTTTTTTATAAAAAAAAGAAGCACTTTTATTTAACGACTTGATTTCAGTTTTATTCAGCAGTTAAAAAGTTCGTAAGCTTATTGCTGTCATGCCAGCACTATGCCACTAGTTTTTTATAACTTTTTTAATTAACATTTTTCCACTTGAACTTTCAAGTTAAAAAATAAAAAATAAAATAAAATAAAAAAACTCAGCGAGATCTCCCTATCGTCTGATTTAAATTTCCTGCCTTACATTTTAGCATATTTTTTATTTCTTTTTTTATAAAACAAAACTTTAACTGCTACAAATAAAGTCATTTACAACATTTTCAATAGTAAATTATTATGCAATAAATAAAGTTTAAGATTCTCAGCCAATAATAAAAAATAAAAAACAAATAGTAGTAATAAAAACTGCTTCAAATAACACAGTGTGCTGCTCTTTTTTTTACTCTTGTGCACAGTGGGTTGCTCTTTTTCATTTGGGCTAAAAGAAAGAGTTGGCGTAAAAAACGCCTACAGTAGGAAATCAATTGGAAATGTAACTAAAATGAACATGAGAGTGATATTTATGGTAGTAACACAAGACAGGCGGTTACACTGACATGATATTTAAACTTCATTCATGAAGTTTAAAACATAAAAAAATTGTAAAATACATATATCGAACAAGCTTAGAACATTAGAAAATTAAACCAACGCTTTAACACACACACTTGAGAAGACAGACAGCGAACCAAGAAGAATTGCGCAAACTGCTGCCAGCTTTAAAATTTTGCCAAGAATCAATTGATATTAAATTTATGTCCGCTTTAAAACTAAATTCACTTTTATTTAAATACATATAAATTTTTTTTAGTTGTTTTTAAATTAAAATATTATCAACGCCTGTTGTGGATTTCATTTAAAATTCTCATAAATAATAATGATGAAAACCTCAAGTTGTTGTAGTAGTTTTGTGCGTTCATATGAATTTTAACTACTTTTTACTAACCAGACATGGTAATTGAGTCGCATAAAAGAAGCGAGCAGCAACATGTTGAACGCAGATGTGTGTGCTATCTTGTATGTAGAGATATACATATTAACAACAAAAAGATACACAAAGAAATTCATATCTCGAAAATCATTAATAACAAACAGCTACCGTGTTGGAAGCTTGAAAACTTGTCAGCAGTAGCGAATGATGAAAGCTGTACCTGGATTTTTTAAATAAAATTGCTGAAACAGAATTTTGAACAAAAGAATGTCTGCTAGTTAATTTCGTGCGAAATTCTATCAAACACAATATATGTAAAAGTATTTGGGATGAAATATTTGCGAAATGAAATTGCAAAAGTAGAACTCTGTTCTTATTGCGAAAAGCACTTACTGTCTTATATATGTATAAGCAAAAATTGGCATGAAGTTAGCATAAGTGGCAAAATTGAACATGATCTTAAAGAGTTTTACCATGAAACTTCACATTAAAAATCATGCTAGGACTTAGAGGTGGTTTAAAATTAGGTAATGCGACCATTGTTAATGTCAACTCGTTAACACAAAATTCACTTTCGTCACTTATGCTAATTTCATGCCAATTTTTGCTTATACATAGATAGGGCCGTTAAAATGTATCTGGCAGCATGTTCTTTCACGCAAAATGTTTCTGGCATCATTTTTGTATCAGCTGTGAAACAACATGAGCAATACTTTTTTGCGCACCGAATTTTAAAAAATTTTGCATACATTCAAGATATTAAAAGCGAGAAATTTAACAAAGAAATTGTTCGCAAAGAATAAATCAATGTTGTTCAAACGTTTTCGCATATTCGAACAGAGTAACTACATCCTTTAAGGAAAATAAATAATTTCTGCATTATTTACTGAGAATTTTTCTTATCAACATGCTGCTGCAACATTTTTTTAATATCTTTTTAAAGCCTGAATTCAATGAACATGCTTCCGCATGTTTTATTATTTGGCGGTCCTATTGTGAATAACAATTCCTCTGTAGTTTTTCTTGTATTCTGTGTTGCCCTGTTTTGAAATTTTTTTCGTATATCAAGGAAAATAAAACAACTGGAAACATAACAGTTGACTTCAAAAATTCATAATACTCTGCCACTCTTTATTTCCATTCCCATCTTTTTAAAATAGGAGAATAAAGCTAACCTACTAGCTGAAATATTTGCAAGTAATTCCTACTTGCCGGAAAGCAATCAGCCACTGGCTGTGCTAGAGAGAGTATCCACTACTATGCCTAAGATATTCTTTCGAGGTCGGGAAGTAAAAAAGGTTTTATCGGAACTCAACATAAACAAGTCTCCTGGGCCGGATGGCATTCCAGCACTGGTCTTGAAGCAGTGTTCCTCGACGCTAGGACGTCCATTAACTAACCTCTTCAGCACATTGTACCTGGTGAGTTTCCAGTGTTTTGGAAGGTTGCTAATGTTACACCAATCCCAAAAAAAATGAGAAACAAATAACTCTGAAAATTATCGCCCAATCGCAATATGTTCTGCACTTTCCAAGTGATATTTGGAGTCCAACAGCTTACTCAACGACTGGCAGTATGGATTGCGTAGAGGCTGCTCTACGGGACACCTATTTACACTCCTCTCGGAGAAGTGGTGTAATTCAATCCACCATTTTGGCGAAAGTAAGGTGGTGGCTCTATATACCTCCAAGGCGTTTGATAGAGTGTGGCATGGTGCACTTTTGTCAAAATGTATTGCCCTTGGTGTCGGTGATAACTTCTCGCGATTCTTATCGAGTTTCCTCGGGGATCGCACTATCAGAGTTGTTATAGATGGGATATCATCAAATGAGTTCAAGTTAAATTCAGGGGTACCGCAATGTTCCGTTCTTTCACCAACTCTATTCTTAATCCTTCTTTGTAAAACTTTCGACCCTATTTATTCTTTCGCGGACGACAGCAGCATTTGCCATTCTTTGTCATTCAGCAATATACCTAGCCTTCCGGAGGTTGAGGCTATGCAACAAACAATGAATGAGACATTAAACTACGATTTAGATAAAATTTCTGAATGGGGTCATGCGAATAAGACCCAATCCTCTACGACTACTCACAGATGCATGACCGTTACAGAGATGTAACTATGGGTGGTATAAATATTAAGGAATCGGAAGCTCTTGATGTTTTTGGCATGAAAATTCAGTGTGATGTTCGTTGGATTGAACATATTTTTCAAGTTGCAAAAGAAGCATTCAAGTGCCTAGGATTCTTAAAACGGTGCAAGCAATACTTCACCCCATCTGATCTTCTTACTATTTATACCACTTATACCCGACCGAAAATGGAATACAAATCTCATGTATTGGCCGGCGCTTCAAAGTCTCGACCGCGTACAGGAGAGGGCGAAGAAGCTCATTTGTGACAGTGGGGTATCCAACTGTATTTACTCATTGGAGCATCGACGCAATGTGGGGTGCATTTCCTTGTTCTATTGTTACTACAATGAAATGTGTTCTAATGAAATTAGGGAACTTGTTCCTGAAATCCGAACATTTTTACGCACAACACGAGCTTCATTCAGGGCACATCCTTTTGTGGTCGATTGGCCAATAAATCGCACTATGCATTACAGAGAGAATTCCTTTTTTAGCCGTGCTTTTCGTATGTGGAATAAACTACGTGGGACAGTTTAAATCGAATGTCCACAGACACTACTCCCTCTATCCTCCTCTCCATAACCTATTGTCCTAGTTCTAGCACAATGCATTGCATGAGCAGGGGTTAGGGTGGTCCTACCTAAAAAAAATAAAAAACTAGTTCATTGGGAATTGTTTTCCGGGGAATATTTAGAATTGGACTGAGACAATGTTAGAGAATCACTTGCTGTTGCGCATTGAATAAGAAATTTTTTTTTCTTCGAGAAGAGCCAGCTAGAAGCAATACATTCAGCTTCCAAAAACCCAAGAATTCTTTGCCTTACTAAAGTGCTTCGGAGAAGTAATACTCAGATGCAAAAATTACTGGTTTGCAACATTTTCTGTGAAAATTTTCTTCTTTGATAGAGAGCCTGCCTGGCGTTAGTGCATTTCTGAAGCATTTTTTGAAGTTTTTGTTATCAAGTAAGCAATGAATAGCTTCTAAGTCAGATATTTCTTTGCTGGGTACGTAAAGTATTATTTTTAAAATTTAATTACTTAAAATTTTACCAGAAACGCATATTATTAATACATACTTAATATGTATTACTGTGTTTTAAACTTAACACACTCTTCCATTAGCCATAGTTTTCGTTAAAGGCACAGGCAGAGGGACAGACAGACGACGTTGGTTGCATCAACTTGCAGACTTGAGTCATGTCCAAAGAACGCCTCTTACTATACACTCTTAAGCATTTCATCTTCCCATGATTTATTGAAAAGCAATAAGGTTTTAAAAACGACTTTCTGCTACTCCATCAATGGCCTAAAAGATTGATACCAAATGATTGACCAATAGCTGACGGCTAGAAATGTAAACAACATTGAAAATCTGGCAAAAAAATAAAAATAAAATGACTGATGCAAACTTTTTAATTTCATTTTCATGCAAAAAAAAAAAAAAAAAGAAAAACACATTGAGGCAGGCACATACCACAGACATTTATGATCAAAAAGAAAAACGAGTTGAATTATGTACATATGTATGTACTCGTATATTCAATTATAAAAAGGAAAGAAAAAATCGACGTTAGAAGTTTTTTTTATAACAACTCTAGGGTGGTCCTCATCAGTCAAGTCTGCTTAAATGTACAAAAGAATTTTAATAAAAAAACTTGTGGCAAGGCAAAAAAAAAAAAAAAAAAAGAGCAGCAATTTAAAAATCAAACTAAATTGGGTCATTTGAAAAAAATTAAATAAGAAAACAAGCTCGGCTTATTAATTATTCAAGCTTTTTAAGAAAACTACAGCAACATTTTCCATACCACAAAAAAAAAAAACTAAAAACATACCATCAACATGGTCAAGCTATCTATCAATGAGAAATAAAGAAAAAAAGTTGGGGAAAAATGTTTATCATGTTAACTGTCATACACAACTCAGCTCAACTCAAATCAATCCAGCTTTTTTTTTTTTTTTTTTTTTTGTAAAGATTTATATTAGATGGCAATCGTTATTGGCAAATCATTTATGGTTTTATTAGTCTTAATTGCCACATGATTAGAGTCTACTAACTGTCAGATTTGGATCTTAAACAAGATCCAACAATAACATTTGTTGTTGCAAGTTGCCAACGATAAAAATAAATTGACACGAAAAAGCCACCAGGATTTCATATCTCATTTCGTTTTTTTTTATGGACTTGTAAATATGTTTGTATGTATGTACGAGTATGCTGTCAAATTCTCTTTTTTATATATTTATGTTAATTGAATTTTAAAATGTTTATTTATTCTTATTACAAAATCATTATTCTGTTAAATGAAGTTTATTTTCAAATGATTGACAAAATATAGTCATAGAGAATTTTTTTTTTTTGCAACCTGCTTGGGGTCTAGAATATTTAATGAGTTTGTTATTGCTAAAGAACAATTACTATTAAATAGACTATTAAAATAGAAGAAGAAGAAAAACAGTTGTTGTAAAAGTTTAGCAACATGTTGCAGCTACATTTAGATAAAAAAAATTACAAAATTTTCCTCAGAAAGTAGAGCTTTACAGTCTGCTACTGTGGAAATTAGAACAAAGGTGCACAAAAATTTAATTGCTATTCATTAGATTGGACGTCATGGAAAATTTGCTCTTTTGCATTAGATGAAATAAAATAACTTACTTTTTATTGATTTGTATAATTAAACATGCAGTATTTTAGCCAACATGTAAACATTATTTATTAGCTTATTAGTTTTCGATTTGAAAACGCATATCGAAAAACGTTGGTTTTTGCGATATCGCCTGAAAATTGCTATTTCAAATCACATATGTATACTGAAGCGAACTGATTGAATCTGCTAAACTTTAAAGAGAAAATAAAATTATGCACAATTAAAATTTAATATGTTTTCTTTTTATTTCAACAAAAATTAAAAACAATTTTACACAGTTTTAATTAAAAAATACCAAATTATGAAACTGCTCTATTTTTTGTCAATGGGCTGTGTCAACTATTTACTTTAAACTGGCGATTTCAACAAACAGCTGAAATGCCAGAAAATCGCAGCGATTTTAGAACATGCTGAAATGCGTTTTGCGATTTTCAAACTGTAAGCGATTTGAAAACGCTGCGTTTTCCAGAACATGCGCGATACTCACTAGCACGCTTTTTATACGATTGAATCTGAAATTTAACCGACAAAATTTTCAACCCTTTTTATATTTTATTATTTCACTTTATTAAATAAGCTTTAGGTCCAGTTTTTTATATAAAAAACAAATCACAATGTTTGATTTTCAATATTTCGCTGCAACTTTGTGTAGCTTCTTTAGCAAGAAGAAGAAGGAGCTTTGGGTAACTTCTTCAGGAAGCAGAAGAAGCTAAACAAAGTCGCAGTGAAATATTGAAAATCAAACATTGTGATTTGTTTTTTTTTTGTAACTGGACCTTAAGCTTATTTAATTGAATATAAAATTCGTCAAATTTCAATATAAAACAAATGAGAATTCTAACATACATAAGCAGTAAATGAGGTAAATTCTCAGCATACACCAGTGATTTCACGTCGCCTCACAGGAAATAATCGAGAGGTGTCAAGTCGCACGAACTTGGAGGCGAATTGATACGACAATTTCTCAATGAGTCAATCAGGACAATTATGCATAAATTTTTTGTTTTTCCTATTACTTGCCAGAAGCTGGAATTGTTACCCGGGAAAAATTTCTCGCGGAATTTTATTCATAATTGCCCTGAATGTCTGCGGTCGTCCTATGATCCCTGTCATCCATATTTACAAACAAAAAAATTATGGTGCGTAAAGGCAGCTCCGGCTTTATTTTTGAAGAAATATGGCCTAATGCTGCCACCAGCGTGTATCGCATCAAACAGCGCTTTTTTTGAATGCAATGAAGTCTGTGGAATTTTTTGTAGATTGGTTTCACTCCAATTTTATGTAGTGACGAACCCAGCTGGCTTTCTCAGAGGGACGATTATATTCCATAAAAATCACTAAGTCGTTAAATTTGGATAATTTGGTAGCGTTGCCCAAATGTCAATATATTCATGACGATTTGTCAGAATTACTGCTCACAAATGTCAGGAAGTGCACGCAGTATGACAGTTCGTTTTTCAGTTAACCCTTTCTTAAGTTTTATCGGGCATATATTTTGTAGCTTTTTCAATCAAATTAGTTTTTTTAAGCCGAGCTCCCACTATTGGCGCAATGTACTGATTTTCGTCGACTCACTGAAATAAAGTCTTAAATAATCAGCTAAATTGGCCTTATTTCTCAACTAATTGCAATATAAGGACACCACACTGAATTAGTAATGAAACCATATAGACTTGTTCCGGAATTAGTTGAGAAATAAGGCCATTTTGGTTTATTACTTATGACCTGATTGAAGTGGGCCGACGAAAATCAGCGCATTGGCCGATAGTGGAATCCTGGCTTTAGAAAAAAAAACATTTTTATCTGGCAAGTCTCTAAATATTGAAAAAAAAAATTTAAATTAAAATGGTGCGCTTACATCTAAGCAAAATCTATTACTTGCAAGATTTTTAGCAAAATCTACCAGACTTCCCATATGAAACAAAATCTACTTCATTACTAGATTTGATCGAAATCTACTTTAAATCTAGTAATGGTACAACTATGAGTTCTTTTTTTCTTGTACTAAAAAATAAACTGATGAACTTAAAAAGGTGTGTGAATTAGCTATACGGCACTTGTATGGTTGTAGTTTAGGAAAAATTTGCAGTCAATGGTTTTTGTTTTGGATACGAAATCTTGATAAATGCCACAAAAACTCCGTGTAAACGACATTTATTTTAGTAAAGATTTCAACTGAAATCTACTAGATTTTGTGCAGGTGTAAATGCCCTATTAGGAAATAAAAAATTATGAAGAAATTAAAAGCATTTTTTTTCCTTAATATCATGCATTCACAAATTAATTTTACAATTTTGCTAAACAATATCATATACACACATACATATGTATGTACAAATGTTCATAGGTAAGCAGATTGATTGAACATTAAATTGTACAAGTGCAAAAAGTTTGCAATTTGCAATATTGCAACAAAATTTCCAATCTATACACTAGTGTAAGCCACTGGTAACATTAATATTGAAATATGTATTTTGCAATCAACAATTTTACAAATGTTCTACATTAGTTTTCATTTGCTTTATAAAAAAAAAGTAATAAACATTTTACAAGGCAAATAAACATAAAACATGCACACATTTTATAGACATCATTTATAATAAAATTAGGAAATATTTTGTTAAAAGCTTGAAACAATTTTTTCATTAATTTTTCGTATTTTTTTTAGCAAATCCATTTTAACGTGTAAAAAAATATATGGATATGGATATTGTATTAAAAAATAAAAAATAAAGTGATCGAACTACATGTGCATATGAAGCGATATATACAACATATGTTTAGTTTTAATAATGTTGCATGCAACATAACTAATGGCTGCAATACAAACTTAAAACATGTTGGTAACAAACAACCCACCACATATTGCGCTTATTAGTGAACCATTATTTATCGGGCTGTTTTCCTATATTACGACTACTTTTCTCTTTTGCCACAAAGTTTTGTTTTAATTTTCCTGCTCAAATCGCAATTAATTAAAATTTCATTTTGATACAAAACCCATATGCAAATGATTTCCCTTCGTGAGATGGTGACATGTGTCATTAATTATTTATTTTCACTTTAGAAGAAGAAAGGAAAAAAAAGACATCAAAACGTAAGTAAAAACCACAAATCTATGAGGTTTTCTATTTTTACTCAAGATTCATTCATACGCTCATAGTAATGGTTTCACATTGATTATAGGACAGACGGACGGGAAGGCTGACAGACTATTTCCACTATTACGTTACTGCTATTAAATTTCAATCAATTATAAAGATTTATTTTTTTTTGAAATCTATAATGAAACAAGCATGCAGTTTGGTTTTGTACTGTCTGTCTGCTTGGGGTTTGGGAAAGTTTAATTGCTTACAATTGATTTCTTAAGCGGCAAAAGCGAAAGTTTTTCAATTTCAATTTCTTATACATATATTTGTTAATTAGAATAAATTTAGATAAAACATTTGTTGCATTTGAACTTTTTTTTATTAATGAGTTACAGACAGTGCTAAAAGTTTTATAGCTTCCAGTTCTTACTTTCTTTTATAAATGAGGCCTTTTGAATGAATTGTTCATGAACAAATGTTGCAGAAGTAGTATTATGTTCATCTTGGGAAAACATACGAAATGTATGTTCCACATTTTAAATTTTCTAGCGAAATAAAGTTAATATTTTTATGATTTGAACAGACTAAAGTTCGTATCGCTTTGTAAGCCAAATTGCATGTGATAATTATTAACGAATAAATAATCAACAAAGTTAGTTGTAAATATTCTGACTAACACATAACTAGTTGAACGGAACAACTAGCTGCAGTGAATATTGTTGCTCAACATATTTGACATATTTATGTTCAAGTTTATTATTTGGTTTAATAGAAAAATTATTCTATTATTATTATTCTTTTAAGCCTGGTATTCTGTTCAACATTTCACGCGAAATATTGCCAAAGTAGGTACATATAAAAAAAATTGGCACGAATTGTGCATGAAAAAATGTTGCAGAAATAGTACTCTGTTTATCTTGTGTGAAACATTTGAAATGTATCTTCAACATTTTAATTTTTCATGTGAAATAAGTAGAGTGCCACTTGTTTCGTGTGGAATTTACAACAAACACACGGGGTGTTTCTACAAACATAAGAAATTGTAGCATAGTTTCAGGCCTAGTTAATATTGTTTATATGTAAAATTTTTCGTATGAAATAATCAATGTTGATAAACATTTTTCGCAAATTTGAACAGAGTACCAGGCTATATGAAACTATTTTTAAATTCATGCTTAGCAACATGTTGCTGCAATGCAAAACATTTTGGGAACATATAAAGTGAAGTAATTTTTTATTTTGCTAAAATTAAAATTAAAACAACAAATCGTCGGTTGGTTATTGGTTTGCGTGTATTCAAAATACATTAAGGGTTTTCATGAGAATGTTGAAAAGTCTCGCAAACTGTGCAATTGTGCATTTATACACTCTCGTAAATAAAATGTCAAAAATTGTATAGAAATTTATTTACACAAACCTGTTAAGTTTGCCCAATAATTTTGATTCGTAAACTTAAGCTTAAACTGTGCATTTTGTAAACAACTTTTTGCCATTTCGGCTTTCTTTAGATATTTTTAGACACACACACTTTTTTATATTTATAGAAATATATTAATATTTTTCTAAATTAAAAATTGCTTGAAATTTTCTTATTTTATTTTAATTAAATAAAATTTTTCACATTTGTTTCAAATCTATATAAATGGGGCTTCATGAAAAAAGTCTCGCAAGTTTGCCCAATTGCACAAATGACAATTCTAAGAGTTCTCATGAAAACCCTTATTATGTGTGCAGCAAACCAATAACCAACCGACGAAATATCAAATTTCGTCGATTTGTAGGAGTCGTAGTTCGTACAAACATTGTTAGTAATTTCTATATAAACATTTGTTTTTAAACCCTTATCAGGAATAAAAGGCGAACATTTTGTTCACGGGAAGTATTTCACGTGAACAAAATGGTGAACAAAATTAGAGAATAGCATACTGACACAACATCAGCGTGGCGATCACAATTTTAGGGAAAGGGAACACATTTCACGTGAACTTTTATTTCACATAAGGGTGAATGTTTGTATTGAAATTACCAACAACTCGTGTACGAACTAGGTTATGAATTGAGCAAATATTGATAAAACTGTACAAAATTTTTCCAAAATTATGGAATTCTGACAATGGACAAAAAAAATATACGTGTGCCGCCGTATTAAAATATTACTTCGAAATTTTATTTTAGGGCGTTAAAGTTTCCCTCTCGTGCAGCATATCGGTATATGAAACTATGTGTTCTTTACATCTGAGGTGTAGGGTATGTTCAGCAACTTTGTGGAAAACATGAATGCAAATATTTTTGTATTCTCATTCTCCCACATAACATTAATTTTTGGCTTTATTTTAACAAATCTTAAAAAACTACCCTAAAAATGCGTAGGGCGGGAATAAAGTGTTCTACAAAAATGTTGGCCATAAAATGGATCCTGAAAGACTAGATGTCCCAACTTAACGCAAACAGCAAAACCAACCAAACTCAAGCTTGCTTGTGGGACAAAAACGATAAACGATAAATTTTTTTCGGGTTGTACTGTGTAATAAATACCTAAAACCTATTACGCTATTCCAAAAAAAGTTTCCGTTTTCACCAAACACCTTTTTGGCATAAACTCATCCTGTTACCTTAAAAGTGAACCTTTGAGGGTGGCGTTGCCTGAAGTAGTTAGCACGTTGACTACAAAACCGCAGTTCCTGGGTTCGACCCCGGTATCCAACAGTCATTAAATAAAAGCACCACGCATTTTTATGATGTGCATTAGTGTACCTTTGTATCAGTTGTTGTAGGAAAGTTCAAGTGATGAAGGCATAGTCACTGGTCACTGAACTATACCGACTTCAGCAGATAATAATCCTAATGTAACATCAGAGCGCCCTCCTTCGTTGAGTAGCAGAGTCATCGGCGAAGTAAAATAACTAATAAGATATCTACTAAGCACAGCTTCAAAAAAAATTTTAATACGCCTAATTTAACAGCAGAGGCGTTGCAAGCAGAGTTGTAAAATAATGAAGCTTTCCTCTATCTCTTCCTTCACCACCTGTCTTCTCTATCACTATCCCTTTCCTAAAGAAGGTAGTTATAGTAGTAGGCATTCATTGCCTGAGTGTTTCTTCACTTCATAAAAAGACGTGAACCAATTGTCTAGACTAAAAAAATTCTTTTCTCCAAAAAAGTAAGTTTTTAGCTTTATTTTTTGTCATGTGTTTTTTGCATATTACGGATCAATAAAGCATTATTTTCTTACCTTAGCATTCAGAGACCATGACCTAAACCTTGTTGCTTTGACATTTTAAGCCTTCCGAACAAATAGCAACCAAATTGATATCAAATATCTTTCTTTTTTTTTCTCAATCATTTTACCAGCAAAAAAAATTGACAAATTGACGGGTAATAAAAAAAATTATATTATTATTTGCTGAAACTGCAACCTTAAGAGGTTGTAAGCATTTTTAACAAGCTAAAAACATGCAAAATATATAATTAACAAACATGACATGCCAAGATCAGCAAATTAAATTTCTGTGTGTTTTTTGAGCAAAAAGCCACAGTATTAAGGAATAAAGAAAAATTATAGAAACAAGATCAAGAGATCAATTGTGTTGTATGCAAAAATAATATTGAAAAACATTTGATGTTTGTGTTTTTTTTTTAATAGACAGCACAGCAACACTATGTTTAAAAAAAACACACACACTCACATAAACAAATAGACAGCCAGATAGATGGAACAGACACAAACTTCTCAAAGCGACAGTCATCGATCCCTCCATCCTAAAACAAAAGCGCCAGCCAATCAAGCATTTCATCAATTTGATGAGAAAGATGTTGATCAATAATCTATAGCCTGATAGATAAAAAAAAATTAAATTTCCCTCCTTTGCAAAACATCAGTATATAATTTGTAGACTATTGCTCCAGAAAAATGCACAAAACAAATATTTACTTTGCACAAATATTAACAAAAACACACAAGTCGTCTTTTTTCAGCTGAAATCCATATAAAAAACTATTATTTAGTGGATGTTTGTTTTGGCTTTTTTTATAACTTCTTTTTTTCCACATCTACGAGTATGTACATGCCTGGTCTGTCTCTATTTCCTTTTAGCCGCTTTACCACTAGTGCCAATAGAGTAACCAGACAGAAGTCTCCAACACTCAAAGAAAAGTATTGGTTTGAATGTTTAATATCGAATGCATACATATTTTTGAATATCTAAACAAAGTTTTAGTACAAATTTATTATAAGATTTAAAAGCAAATTTAGGGCCTGTTCGACGATGTCGACAGCGTTCGACTTGTCGTACACTTACATTCAAAACAAAAACGAATTTTATAATTTTGTTGTTGTTTGCAATGTAATTGTGCGACAAGTCGAACATTGTCGACATCGTGGGCCCTTAGCTGTTCAAAAAAAAAAAAATTTAAAGGTTAAGTTCAAGTACTAAAACCTTGCCTAAAATTTAAATACTAACACAGGTCTTCATAAGCGCTAATTAAATTTAAAGTTGTCCTTACAACGGTTTGCTCATATAAATTTCCTACGTTAAACCAACATTAACTGTAACAAGTATTTATCAATACCGCCGTTAGTCATTTGGTTGAAATTCCAAAAAATTATTTTTAAAATCACTTGAATCACTTAAATCACTTTTTTTTTGTTAATTCCTGCTAAGATTAAGTTTTCAGCATTATGACTCAGGTGAGTACTAAATTTTTCAACTTCTGTACCATATTTTAATGTAATCGAAAATTTAAGTTTAAGTGAAATAAATTAAAATTATTACATTTTAGTACGAAATTTATCAGATTTTAATGCATAACACGAGGTTCAGTCCTCATAATTTTAATACAAATTTGTCGCCAGGCTAAGGAAACGCCAAGCTTTAATAAGTCTCTATAAAAAAAATTTGTATTTTTGCTGTTGAAAATTTTTAAATAGGCTTTTAGTACTTCAACAAAGTACAATAAAACTTGTAAAATAAAAAAGAAGCTTTACTCCATTTTTCAAACACTAGAATGAAATACTAAATTTAAGAGTGCTAAATTTTGCTACTGAATACTCAAAATCGAAAGTAAAAAGTAAAATTCTAAAATATTCCAATAAAACAGAAGTACTAAGCTTACGTACAAATTTCACTCTAATTTTAAAGCAAATTTGTAATTAATTTTAGAACACGAACACTTTGTGTACTAAAAAGTTGTAAATAAACTCTGGGAGTTAAATAGTTTTTAATAATGTATACAATTTTAAAATATTCTTAAATCTGTAAAAACTCACTAAAGTACTAAAAAATGGAAGCACTAATTTAACGCTAATTTTAAATCAAATTTGTAATTAATTTTAGGACACGAAAATTTTAAAAAAAATTTTAGCAGAAAACGAAGACTTTAGCAAGTTTTTTTTTTTGCAAAATGTTTGTATTTAATAACAAGACTGTGTGTACTAAAAAGTTATAAATGGACTCTATGATTTTTAATAATGTATACAATTTTAAAATATTTGTAAATCTGTAAAAAAATCACTCAAGTACTAAAAAATGGAAGTATTTAATTTTAGAACACGAACATTAAAAAACTTTTTTTTATTTTTACAGAAGGCTTTTTGTACTAAAAAAGATGTAAATGGCCTTTCAGGTCTTCAATAATGTGTTTAATGTTACTATATTAGTAAATCAGTAAAAAAAACTAAAAAATTAAAGTACAAAAATCACTCTAATTTACAACACTAGAATTTTTAATAACTTTTTTTTTTTTGCAAATTTTTGTATTTTAGAAGAAAACTTTGTGCACTAAGAAGATGCATAAAATTTTAATATATTAGTAAATATGTAACAAATCACTTACATAAGTACTAAAAAACAGTTGAGTATCTGGCCAAACCTCTTCACCTCAAATCAAGGGGTCTTACTCTGTAATTCGAAACGAAAGGAAATGTTTTCGAATTTACTTGCTATATATAAGCATACAAATTCGAAAGCATTTTCTTTCCTTTCGAATTACACAGTAGACCTTCAGTTCAATAAAAAAAAACTTTGAGCCATGGTAGAAAATATGAACACTAATTTTAGAACTTCTCTGCACTGAGCTTGAAATAAGTATAATAAAAACAAAATTTTAGTACACAGTTATCTAAAACTTCTAACAATATGTAAGTACTAAATTACATGTAAGATAATAAACATATAATTTTAGTACCAACATTTTATAATATTAGAAGAAAACTGAAGTACCAAAATATGAAAATTCTTAAATACATATTAGAAGGCAACTGAAGTGCTAAATTTGAGTACTAAGGTATATACTAAATATCACACAAAAACGCTGAAAATTTTAATTAGTCTTAGAAAACCCAAAATTTCAACAAGTGTCTGTCTATAGATTTTCTGTATATTAACGCAACATCCAAAGTACTAAAAAAATGATTTTGATGCAAAATAAAATTCAATGCAATCAACTTACACTAATTTTTTTTTAATTAGAATAAATTGGATGTACCAAGTTTTAGTACTACAGTTAAGATATTCAACTTTCTTTTAGGACCGAATTTAAACACAAAACCTAATATAGAAATTTTTGTACTTTGTACACTTTGAAATTAAAACCAGTATTTTCTATGGTAATACTGGTTTTAAGTTCTTAAAGTGTACTTTGTTTTGACTATGACTACGCGCCAATATCTTTTTTTTTTCAGTGTAAACTGAAATGTTGGTTTCATTTAATGATGATTATTGGCCACTGCAGCTGTTTGGTTTGTTTGAGTTTGTTGAGCGCAATTATTATCGTAGGAACAAGAATGCTCTGAGGTCGCTGGATAGTTTCAGTGTATTTATTTTTTTAGTACCAGTTGTGTGTTGTGATCTTAGGCGGTCAGTTGTTGGCAAGAAGCAAAACATAAAAAACAAAACAAAATAATCCAAATGAATCAAAGAGTAAATAAAAGCATTAAATGAAAAAATCTTGGAGGAAAAACAGAACTAAAAATCGACCACCAGGAAAGCCTTCCAGGCTTTAAATAACTCTGCTCTATTTGATGGTATGTAAACTCTAATAATGAGACATGATTATTTTTTATTTTTTTTTAGAGTTGTTTGCTGTTACGTTAATACTCGTACTCGTAAGTTGTTGCTGGTGATCATGAACTTTTTTTCCACGTGAATGAAAAAAAAATTAATGTTTCATATTCATTATCATGCCCACATTGTACCTGATATTTATTACCATTAAAACTATATAAATATGAAATTATATATTTGGAAGAAATATGGAAAATTTCAAATAGACTTGGGCATTTTTAGGTATTAAAGAATGTTTTTTTTTTCTATTGATTAAAGCAAACTACGAGTACTATCAGCAACAGTTCAATTTATATTTGTAAGTATGTATGAATATTTATGTACTCGTATGTTTGTTGTCAAATGCAGAAGTTGAAAAATGTTTTAAGGTCTAACAAAGAATACTCGTAAATTTTTCTGTGAAAATAAAATTTAAAAAAAAAATTTAATTTAATTGTTTAAATTATTGGTTTAATGCAGGTAAGTATTACAAGGAAAGTCATGAAATTTTATGACTTTGTCTTGTTGCTTTTTAAAATAAATCCATTAAGAACTTAAAACACTTGCAATAATTTCTAATCTCTAGATATGACAAAGTTTATAGATATAAGGCGCTTTCTTATATACATATATATATATATATATATATATTGTGTGAACTTTATAAACCTATTAGCTTGGGAGACATAAAAAGTAAATTATAACCTGCTACTTCTAAATATTTTGCGCTTCGAGAGCAGAAGGAACACAACTTTCTTCCAGAAAAACTTTCATCTAAAATTAAAATTAAACCCCTGCTTAATAAATGAGAATTTTTGAGCGAACTCATTGCAAGTTTAATTAATTGTAAAGAGGGGGATGGGGTATGTCGAAAATTCGCACAAGTAGCGATACCATCGCACTTTTGCGATATTTAAAAGTATTCTTTCACATATATTTATATTTTTTTTTTTCAATGACAAACTACTTTTAAAAATGCATTGATATTTAAGTAGAATTTGTGAAACAAGCCTTAAGCCTGGATCACACTATTGGCACAATGTACCGATTTTCGTCGGCTGACTGAAATAAAGTCATGAATAATCAGCTAAATTTGCCTAATTTCTCAACTAATTGAAATATAAGAACAGAATTGAGCAGCAAATGTGCGAATTGTTGATGGAAAATTTCATGAAAAGAATATGGTCCTGCGAGCGTTGCCGTGGCGGCAATTTGCCAGACATTGTTTTCCATTATTCATGGCATACCCTCCCCTTTACAATTAAATAAATGAAACTTCTTATTGGAAGACCCTATACAATAAACTTAAGGAGTTTTCATGTGCTTCTAATCTTCAATTGATTAACTTGAATGGTCAGTGTTGAGCAAATTTTATTTGATTTGATTATTTGATTCTATACTTTTGATTTGATTTATTTAATTGAATATTAAGATTTTTTAATAGCACCCAAATTCTAAACTTCTTTGACAAAGACAAAACTATAGCAAAAGTAGGAAAAATCTAACAAAAATTATATACATATGTGACAGCGCATAGAGAAAGGGACCTAAGGGTAAAAAAAAAATCAATTTTCACTTTTTTTTATGTGGACAACATTTGAGCATCAAATGAGACCGATCCCATGCCCCAAAAGTGTTCCCTCCCAGAGATATGCGCGTTTTATGAAATTGAAGTCGACGATTCTAAGGTTATGTGAAAAAATTTTCGTACTAGCAGAGTGATATTCACGATTTAAAAGAATCATAAATGAGTATTTATTATAATTCACAATTAATAATGTCAGAAAATTAACCTGGATTCAAAAAAACGCGAGCAAAATTGATATCAAACTCATGGAAACAGCGCGCTAGGTAGAAACAGTAAAAACCAACTACACAAAACAAGAGGTAGGGCCGACCTACGCGCGTTTTCAAGGTTGACCAACACGTTCCTGACGTCATGAGATGTGTCGCTTTCAAATGAGACCAATACCAACACGCTCAGTGATGGTACACCAAAGATACACGTATTTAAATCTTTAAAATGGCTCTCCTGAACAAAACCGGTTTTTACCCTTAGGTCTTTTTCTATTTTGCGCGTCACATATGCAGTAGTTATTTCAGGAAGACATGTTCAGAAATTGATTTAGTTACAGTGGTTACAAGACGGGTCTAGGATTAAGTTCTAAATTATTTAAAATGTTTCATATGCTACCGAACTTTATCGGACATATCCAGAGTTCAATTCCGTTCGGAAGCGGAGTTAAGTCCACCCCAACATGTCGAGCCCTAGCCAGAGCATATCCCAGCATACCAGCACCCCTAACAGTCTGGACACACCTGACAAATTTCCGTACTTTAGTTTTATTTTCTAGACACCATCTGGGGTGGATTGAATTCCGTTTCCGAACGGAATTGAATTCTGTGACATGGCCGTATATATTGCCTAGATATTTACTGCTTTATTCATAGACAATAATTTTGTTTTATAAATTGTTTGTAAAACAAGTTTTGTATGGAAAACTGTTTTATGCATAAACCTCTTATAAATTAAAAATATTTTTTATGAATAACGTCTTTACTAAATAAGTACAAATAATAATAAATAAGTAATTACCCTTATTCCAGTTGTCAACATCGAAAACCAAAAAAAAAAAGGGAATTGTCCACCCGTTGTCGCAAACATCTCATTGTTATTGACACGCTCATGCTGTTTTCTAGACCTTAGGGAACAGAAATGAACTGTCAATAGCACAAAATTTTTCTCAAGAGCGAGTAGACAAGCCCCAATTTTTTAGTATTGTATTGACGTGACGTCGATGTTGACAACTGGAATAAGGGTGAATATATATTTTTTTTTATTTTTGAACACTTTTTTCTTATATTTTATAAGAATCTATCCAGCTTTTTTTTTCATTATAACTTTTTTAACTCACAAAACCCAAAGTCCATAACAATGACTGACTATTGTTTGTTTTAAAAACTAACAATACCAAAAAGACCACAAAAACATGATCAGCGTAAAAGGAACAAAATTGAACAAAAATGTGGTTCCAATGAAATTGGGTCAGCATGCTGCAGTAAAACAAATTAACAAATTACGCGGTTCAAGAATAATAAGATTAAGAACAGACCTAAATGAAACATTTAAAGGTAAGTTAAAGCAAGCAACAAAAAAATACCAAACTTATTTCCTTAAGTCCCAGTCCAGACTTGCAATTTTTGTTGCAGCAACTTTTTATTTTTTACAGAAAAGGAGAGCGATAGAAATACAAAAAGTATACATTTCCATTTCAACACTCTCACAAATGTTCAAGAATTGCAAGTCTAAGCCGGAACTAAAAAAAAGACCACTAAGAAAAGAACGCGGAAACCTTCCCCTGCCAAGTCTGAATAAAAATTTGTAAATTTTGAATATACTAATTCATAAGATACATATTTCGAAATTCCTGTGCAATTGCCACAAATCAAATTAATATGCTGCACTTAAATTTCAAACATAATAAAATTTCGCATTGGTAAGTATGTATTTCCAAGTGGCCATAACCGTCATCCGAATGTGGCCATAACTTGTATGTTGCCTTGCAAGTGTATGTTTGTCCGTTTCTGAATTTTTTACAAGTAGCATTAGAAATTATGGTTATGTATGACATTCATACTTACATATGTTCTGGAGCTGGTATTATAGCTGGTTTCTCGTTGGCCAAGAACTTGTTCTTCATCACAATGAAATAATATACGGCTGGAAAGAGAAGCAAAACAAAGAAATAAAATATTTAATTTATTTGTAATTTTTTGTAAGCAGTTAAAAATGCATTGAAACAATAAAATTTATAGTCGGGTAAGTGAGCAAAGGAGTAATAAAATATATAGATAACTAAATGGGTTTATAGCAACATGTTGCTAACTATGTGCGTACATATAAATTATACAAAATTCTAAATAGTAAAGCCAATTATAAAAGTTATTAAATTATTAAGGTTACAAATAAAGAGTAAGAAAATAAAATAAATATTCTTGGCAACTTACTACAAAAGCAGAGTTGTAAAAGACTGCAGCTTTCCTCTAACTCTTCCTTCATCACCTGTCTTCATTACCACTATCCCTTCCCTATCACGCTCTCTCACTATCATCAAGGGTATTTCTCTACAAGAGATTTAGCTGTATCAAGTGCAAATATTTTAAATTTGTCGATGTTTATTTTGTAGCCTGATGTCATAGCCTGCAGCAATACTGCACATCTGGTTATGAGCCCTTCATCAACGCCAGTTATCTTAGCAGCCAAACCAGGATTTTTAAAAAAACGTCTTGCGGTGTTGCCATCGTTAGACGTGCCGCTACCCCCTGGTCTAGGTCTGTCAACTAACAAACCCATCTCGGATCTAAATTTGCTTTGAATTTCCCTTTTCCTATCCATAAATTTATTCTTGTCATCTGTTGATCTAATTTGCCATTTTTTTAGATCCAATCTATAAGCAACATGAATGAAATACTCAAAAAAGCGAATATATGAATGTAAGGGTGACAATCCAAACTCATAATTTTCTTTATGCACCACTTTTTGTAAACATGCTTCTATATCATTCATCTCTTTCGGATTTGCTTTACATATATAACATTTGGCAGATGACGTTTGGCTTAATGAGTTGCACACTTTGCCATCGACCATAGTCAGTTGCAACTTGTGCTCAACATATATTTTCTTTTCAAATTTAGGATACTCTGTGTGTTTCAGCATATCAATTTTCTGCTTGAAATAATCTCTTTCTGCAATACAAACTTCGGATGTTTCTTTTTTAAATTGAAATCGAATCGGTCTACAATACCGAGTTGACGACGGCCGAGGGTTTTTCCATATTATTTTTGCATCTTCAGGCTTAGCAGATTTTGTCACTAATTGAAGGGGTACATAAGACGTTACAAATAAACTGTTGTCCTGTAGAGTATTGCTATTAAAACGTTGTTTATACTCATTATAACCGGAGCTACCATCAAAGCCCCATTTTCCTATCAAAACAATGTTGTTTATATTAATACCAGGTTCGTCTTTCCAGACTTCAAATTGTAAATCTAAAATACGTGAAGCTGTATGGTCAAGCAAATTTTGTAAATCTACTTCAGCTTTGGATTCACTCACGGCGATATATTTTGAATTTGGATAACTTTTTTTCTTTTCCCTCAATACCTTTTCGTAACTAGGGAATAAACTGAAGGAAACCTTAGAGTTTACAAAATTTCGAATATGCCAATACTGTTGCTTGGTTAAATTTGTGTCAATTATTAATGCAAGAACTTCAGCGGCATTTGATTCCGAACAACCTTGATTTGGTTCTGAACATAAGCCACGTAAGGTATCCGCTGCCGTTGCATCGGTTTCTGCCAACTTTGCTATTCTTCGTTGTTTTGTTCTTTTTGAGGAACTTGAGAAATCAGATGAAGGGCGACCACGTTTATTCGCTTTTAATACTTGTTCTTTAGGTGACCTAGATACGTTTTTCGGTTTTAAAGAAACAACCTCTTTTTTAGCTAACCAATCTGAATGATTTTTCAAAACGTCTGATTTTAAGCGGTGATTCTTTTTCCAAATGTCAACAATTCTTTTACATAAATATTGTACACATTTCAGTAATTCACAAAACGCGCCTTCTTCGCACTCAAAATTAATTAATTTGATTATTTCATCATAAACTTGCTGTGATTTCGCCGAATATGAACCCTTCTTAGAGCACCAAAGCGCGAAAATTGTCATTCGTGAAAATATGCATTGACGGGATGTTTCTATTATATCGAATAGAGAAAAAAATAACTATCAATAACAACAAAAATGTCATTCTTATTAAATCAAACGAGATACACAACAAATTTTAGAATACAATAGAACACAATAAACTTGGAGGTTAAGCTAGTATATTGAATATATAGAAAAAACCTGCAAAAAACTGCACTTGAATTAAACATAATTTTTAACTATAGATGTGTGTCAATATTTACAAACCCATTTGGTCTTTGGCTTTCATTGGGAAACTAACTAAAACTCTAAGTATTTTTAACAAAGAATATCAAATATTGTTAATTAAAACACTTCTTAAAAATTAGTACTTTACAAAAACTACAACACAGTTTATTAAGTTATTATTTTTTAAAAATAATACCAATACCATTCACATTAATTTCCATTTTGATTAATTTAATTTTGCACTTTAATTAAAGATATTTTAACAATTTAATATTCACTTTGTTTTCAATGTCGCTTAATCAACTTTCTACTTCTATATAAAATCGCATTTTAATTGTTTGCATCTAAAAATTACCGTTAGAAATTATCAAAACAAATTCAGAAGAGAGAAATTTGATGACATTAGCGACTATTTATTTCGCTACAAACCCAATATAGAAAATTTTATTTTTTTATTTTTGTCGTATGGGCGCAACCACTGTGCACCCCTGGTGATACTTTAAGCCTGATACTGATTATTGACACGTAACAAGTGATGCCCATATAACTTTTTCGGAAAAAATGTTCGTATTTATTGGTTTAAAGTAGGCAACACTGATCGACGTTTGTTAACAAAAAAATCTGTAGTGCGAATCAGTAACTTTTAACGATCCGACAATCGTAATTTCTGTCTATACATTTTATCGATACTTCACAGCTGATTTTTTTTTGTGTTGCTTTTTGCCGATAAAATTAACAGCACATAAATTATTGTCGCTTAAACAACGACACAGCTGACATTAACCTACAGCGAATGTTACTGAATGCCAAATTCGATCAATTTTCGTTATAATTATTTTAACGATATGATTATCGTTAAAAAAAAAGTTATTGAATCGCACGAAATAAATGTTGCCAGATACATTTCACAAATTTTTCACGAGTTGAACAGAGTACAACTTTTGCAACATTATTTTATGTAAACTTTTTTTTGTCGCGTGAAATCTTTATCGTAAATTTATTAAAGCTTTATTTCCAAATGAGCTTTTAAATCAAAATTCTTTTTTCAAACAACTACAAATTTTTTCTTCACTAACTTGTTGTTTAGACCTCTCAATGATGTTGCGCAAAATCAAATGAATGTTTACATGTTTAAATACATTTTTCTCTCTCTCTCTCTCTGTCTCTCTCTCTTCCCCTTTTTATGGGTCTTAATTTCTTTTCTTGTAACTTGTGCCAACTAATTAATAATCATTAAATATCATTTACAGCCATTAATTCTAAATGTTAATTATGTGTAGAGTTTGCTGCGTACACAACAAATGCTGGCGCCAAAATAGTTTCAACTTTTATTTTCTTGAATTCATTAAACAAAAAAAAAAAAAAAAGAAAAGAAGCTTGTAAAGTTTATATGAACATTAAGCAGCAATTGAGGTCAAAATAATGAACTTTAAACTGCAACAACGTTTAATGTTTAACAGCAACAAGAAAACCAGTAGATATTTAACAACAGCAGCAACAACAAAACATAACTTATGATAAACTAACTTGTGGAAGTGAATAAATAAAAGGCATTCAAAGTTTAAACACATTTTTATTTAAATAAATATTTGTAAAGCCATTAATCACCTTAAAAAAAAACGATTATTAAACATGTTGCAACCAAATTCTTAGCAACATTTAGCAACAACAGACAACAGCACTATTTTAAAGAATTGACACATATTTTAATTAAATTATTTTAAATGTTTGTCTAATAAACCACTTGTTTAAATAACTTTATATACATTTAAATTATTTTTATTTTTATTTTTTTTGGCTTATTCTTGCCATTAAGAAAAACTAAAAGAAAGGCACCAAGCAGTCTCTGGCGTGTGCGGTGCATGAAGCTGCCCAGTCATTTCAATTTTATTGTTATTACCTCAATTCAATATTTTTTTCTTGCTGCTCATTCATATCTTAAGCATTATTTGTATTATGCAACAAACCACTTAATGTTTATTAACAACATTTTTGCACTGAGCGTATGCAGCATATTTGTATATAAACATTGTTGAATTGAAGCAAACGAATGGTATGCTGCTCGTAAACATTTATTTTATTTTCCTCTAATGTTTTCTTTAGTTTGATGTGGCGTACACAATTTTTAATTGAATAAAATTAATATGGGTTGGAATACTCGCCGTATCATTGTCACTAATGAAGAAATATTTGCCACATAAAATTGCACACAAACCTGCATGCAAAATGTGTAAGGAAACTTTAAAATTTGCTTTAGTTTATTTGTAAGCTTTTGTAGCAATTAGAATTTGCCAATCGGCTTAATAGATGAATTTGACATTTACTGCACTTACAATTCAAATTCAGTCCACTAAAATTGTAATCTATTAAAACTATGAAAAAGAATTGCTTAAATTAATGGTTTGACAAGAATTTAATTGAAAAATATATTAAAATTAATTGCGTTAAAATTTATGCCAACTAGAAATTTTTAGTAGAAGCCATAACAAATTAATTGCCAATTTTTTGTTTAATGAACAAACATGTTGCAAGAATTTAATTAAATAATTTATGTCACTTTAATTTTGCGTGTGAAATCTTCAAAATATTGAGCAGATATTTGATAAAATCTAATCACTGAATTAAATTAAAATTATATACAACAGCTTCTTATTTTTTTTTGACTTATACATATAAGAAAATTTTGCTGGCAGATTCTGCTGTAATTTGTTTAAAAATCTAAAGGAAAGAATTATGGTTAACAAGTTGTTAGAAAAAAAATTTTTTATAAAAAAATCAAATGCTTAGAGTTTTATTTATAAAGCTTTATAAACAGTTTTTAAGACAAATTTTCATAAACAAAAAGCCTTAATAATTTTTATAAATAAACCTGTTAAGAAATTAAAAGATATTTCGATTTTAATGCAAGAGTTGCATGATTTATTTTCCTACTATCCATTTATTTCAAATGTTGCCGCAACATGTTGCCTTTCTTAGAACAGATAATTCATTTCTAATCTTATGGTTTTTGTTTTCATAAATTCGAAATGTGAATTCGGTAATTAGGCACCATTTCCGCGGGCATTCCAACAAACTGCACGTTCTCTCGAAGAAATTCACTGTTTTGATTGCTCTTTGGTATTTGCTGTATTGCGATGGATTAATGTTTCGTCTAAATTGCGCCTAAACATTGCAAAACACTCCATTGAAGTGTTCACGCGACTGGACTTATGGTCCAATATGAGTAATCGCGGCACCCATTGCGCAAATAGGTTTTTCATATCCAAATATTTAAGCCAAATGTGATGTAATCACTTGGTTGAGATGCCAAATTCATTCTCTGATCATACAATATCATTCTACGGATTTTATCCACTATTTCTTGTGTGAGAACTTCTGTTAAGTGACTTGAGCGTTAGGCGCAATTTCTGACACTTTTTAATCATTGAAATTGATGGTACAGAGTTCCCAATCCTTTTTTTGATTTCAGTATTAATTTTTTACGTAAAAAATAATGCTCCAACACGAAATTCACTTTTTTTATTTTTCGTTAAAATTAACGAATTCACATATTCTATTTGCAATAACGGCTGAGTATATAAAGCAGAAATCTACATCAAGTGACACCACACTCAGTGGGCCAAACACAAAGAACGCTGATAATGAAGGTGTATTGGCCTTCGAAAACAGCTAGTTGTTCCGTTCTACTACGTGTTTGTCAGCATATTTACAATTAACTTTGGTGTTATTTTTTCACATGTAAATATAGAAACAAATTAAGTTCGAACAATAACAATAAAACTAACTAATAATAAATGCTCTGCCTTTATTGCAAATGTTGCCGCAACATGCCGCATACTTAGAAAAGTTATTTATTCCATTTTCTTAATCTTATGATTTTTATTTTTCTAATTTCCAACTGTAACATGAAAACTATATTTGTATTTGAAAAAAATAAAACATTTAAAGACGGCTGCATGTTTCTCTTTATTCTCCACAAAATCAATTCTAATATACAATGACTTGACATGCAAACGAACAATCAAAATTTCGTTAGAAACTTAAACCTCAACTGTAGACAAAATAAAGTATAAATGACTATTTCTCCAGAGAAGAAAACTCCAGTAAAATCTATAAAAAATAAAACTCAATAGTGTTCAATGCAAAAGGTCAACGAAAACCCAGACAAATACAAAAACAAAAAACGCCCACCATAGAACAATCGCAAAATTGCCCTACTTCAATTTGTTATAGAACAAAGGCACAATATCTATACCAAACATTAAAAAAAATTTAAAAATATTTTTGGCTTAAAGTGTTAATATTACAATCTCGTGTTTCTAGTTCTTTTCATTCGTTTACCAGTGCAACATTATAAAAAAATCTTTTTGATTTTTCTTTACCATGCACATTCATTATTCATTCAAATCTTTTAGCATATTCTTACAGTAGTTAAATTTTTGTGCTCGTTAGCAAAGTTTGTTTAGGAAAAAAAGAGAAAGAAATGAATAAAGTACAACAACTACGACTTGACTACAAAATGTTGCCAAGTAACAAGATCATTAAGGTGCAGCAAACACAGTTCCAGCAACATAAGAAACTTCGAAAAAAAAAAATTTAATATAAAAATCATTCTATTCTTTGTCCGTTATTTATTTGGGACTTGTGCTCTTCAAGAAATAAGAATTGAATTTGTTTGCGGCAGCCTCTTGAAGAGATCTTTGTATGGAAAACATGTGCCGATAATGTTATTTTGTTGGAATTACAAGGAATTTCAAAAAGTACATAAATATGGTTCACAGTTGAAAACAATTTATGCAATTTTGAATAAGGAGCTGAAAATCAAATAGTTGGTTTGGCATTATATGTATCAGGTTTTGTCCTAAAAAACAGTTTAATGCTAACCACACATCTGCAATATTATTGTGCAATAATTAATATTGTACAATAAAATTTCCTGTGTGTATTTTATATTGGTATATGCCACAATATATTGGATAAAACCAAGTCTTTTGATTTATATTGCTCAACAAAAAAATATTGTTTAATGTGTTGGCAACATTGTACCTACAATAATTATTTCCAGCTACATCTCTAAAGACCATGACGCTCTATCCTACACAATCGCACGATCTATGAAAAAGTACAACCCTGATCTGAAAAATTGTTATTGTCTTTTGAAAATTTTCATAAACTCCATTATACCAGGGTTGTATTTTCTTAAAAATCGAAACAACTGTGCACGATAGTGCATCAGGATCTTAAACATCATTTTTCTATTAAAAATTATTTAATTTGTTTAGGAGTTTGTATCTACGAGTTTGTTTAATTTTACATATATTGCAAGAAAAATTGCGCCATATAGTTTTGGAAATATTGTGCAATTTATTGAATAGTGTGCAGCAAAATGACAATAATAATAACAGCAATAAAGTACTCAATAATATTGCATAGTCTATGGGTACCTTAAATATTGATTTAAGCAATTTTCTTGTTTCAGTAGACAATGAAATTTTGTATTGCCTTGGCTCGGACTCGTTCAGTCTGTCATTTTGTATTAGACTTGAGTCGAACTTATTCATTCACCAGTTAATTTTTTACACGAACCCATAATCAAAACCATGTGATTTAAATCAATATCAAGAGAAGGTAATGTTATTTTTTTTTATATTAAAGTACATGTACCAACATATATGTATATCGTTACCTTACCTTAATATAGAAAGGACCTAACTCATTATTTTTCTTTAATCGAGATTTTTACATTTTTCGATATATTAGATGTTCGTCTATCGAAATGTACAAAAAACTCGATTTCAAAAATATAAAGAATAAGAATATTTTTCCAGAAACACTTTTTTTATAAAAATGCAAAATTGTAGTTACAGTCTTGCTTTCTTGGGTCAGTGTATTATTTTCACTGAAGTTTTTAGATTGTTTTGTATAGTAATCAAATAACTCACAAAAGCACGTTGACCAGATGAAGTCTTTAGTTAATAAAACATTGCGTATTAATTAATAGTTTTTCTCGTATTACAATAATTTATAAAATAAAAATGAGCTTAGATATTTTATTGTATAATATTTCATAAAACTATATTTGTCAGAAGAGGTTTTAAGAAGTTTTCAAAACAATCATACTGATTCATTGCTTTAGTGAATCATATGAATGAATAGAAATTGCATTTATTAACAACAACAGTCTCATTTATATTAATTATGCAATAGCATCTTTCATTTTTTTTTTAATGTTAAATGCTAGCTCAATAATATTCATTTTAGAAAATGCAAAATTATGCCGTTTGATTCGTAATCATGCAGATCTCTGGTACGAACTACGACTCCCCTACAATAGGTTGTGAATTGAGCAAATGTGTTGCACTTGAGCCTCTTGCAACAGGTTTACAACAATCTGTGGTAAATTTTAATTAAATCATGACCAATTGCAACCAGTTATTAAAAATTAACTAAAAATCTTGTTTACAATTTTATAAAGATATTTGAAATTTTCTTGCAATTTCCCTTGCAATGTTATCAAATGTTGCGAAACATTTTTTAATGACAATATGTTTCAAACAAGATTTGCTCAATTCACAAATTATTCGTGCAAACATTTTTAGTAATTTTTCTGTAAACATTTGTTTATAAACAATGTTTTTATTGAAATTATCAACAACTCATGTACGAACTACAACCAACTCCCACAACAATAGATTGTGAATTGAGCAATTATTTTACATTATATAATATATATATACTAAAACAAGAAGTATTTTTGATTACAGAATTTGAATTTTCTGTTTAAAAAGTTTAGCACTTTTTAAAATTATTTTTTTTAATAAAATTTGTGAAAAATTTTGAGTAACATTATTTTGTACAAAAAATTTGGCCTGTAAGCAATATTAATTAGCCCTGGAAAATACGCTACAATTTTTTGCGTTTGTAAATTCTATGCGAAAATCCTGGGGTGTTCAGTTCAACATTTCACGAGAAATGCTGTCAAAATGCGCATAAAAAAATTGAGATGCATTTTTGGAAAATTAAAGTTTTCTTGCAAAATAACATGAGTGGAACTTGCTTGGCATGGAATTTACTATAAACACATAGAGTGTTTTAACAATTGTAGCAAAGTTGTAACGACTAGCGGCTAATGTTGTTAATATGTCAAAATAAAAAATGTTGCTTAACATTTTTCACAAATTTTAACAGATTTCTGGGGTTAAGCCTGGTACTATGTTCAAAATTTTAGGTGATATAATGTTGCTAAAGTTGTACTCTGTTCAATTCGTGAAAAATGTATGAAATGTATCTGGCAACATTTTCTTGCCACCTGTGAAATAATGTAACTGGCATTAATTTCGTGCGAAATATTGACAGCTGATGTTTTTTTTTTGCAAAAGTCGAACAGTGTTGCCTACTTCACACCAATAAATACTTAAATTTTTTCCGAAATAGTAATATGGGCATCACTTCTGACGTGTCAAATTTTTCACGCGAAATAATCCATGTTGCTGAAAATTTTTCACAATTTCGAACAGAGTACTAGGCTTTAACAAAAAATAAATAACTTCAAATGTTGCGGATACATTTCATATGTTTTTCCCCAGATAAACAGAGTGCTTCCGCAACATTTTTTCACGTGCAATTCATCCCAATTTTATTAAATGTATTTTGACAGCATTTAACACAAAATGTCGAACAGGGTACCAGTTTTTATTCTTTAAAGTTCCTCTGATTAAAATCAGTTTATTTTTTGGTTTGTAAAACAGCGCGTTTTCTCTTTGACTGCAAAACTTGTTTTTTATTGGTTGTAAATAATGTTGAAATCTTTTTTCTTAACATTTATGGTTATTTTATATAAAAGCCTTAAAGAAGTTTCAATACATATGCTGCCACTTAAAACATAAGCAGTTCTTTCAGTTATTACATCGATTAAACATTTTAAGGCATTATTAGTTACATTAGTCACACATTCACAAAATACTTGTTAAATAATTTTTATGAGATTGAACATATTTAAAATAAAAAATTATTTAAATGAAAACTACTATTGCTGCTTTCAAAAATGTTTAACTGCATAAAAAACTCAAACGTGACAACTGACAAGCAAAAAAAAAAAATAAATAAACAAAATGTTTCTATGTGTTTTGCCAACACACGTTTACAATCAATCAAGTGTAAAATACTTGGTGTGGTTATTTGTGGCACAAACAATAGACACCAAGAAAACCACAGCATTTTAGATACGTCCGTTGCAGATTCAAAACGGCACTTTACCAACCGCTTCAATGAATCGTGTTGAATCGTGACATTAACAAGTCAAAACTATTTGTTGTAGGCAAGCGGCAGAACAACAACAACATTGTGTTTAATAATGTTGTATGTACTTTAGAAATATTAAACCATTTATGGGTCCTTAAATGTCTAAGATAAAAAATCTTAATAAACATATATTTATTAATTTTATTGCATAAGATAAATATCTTAAAGAAATCAAAATACTATAACAAAAATAATAAACAAAATAATATTATAAAATTTCAATAAGAATCTAAAAGATTTTGATTAACCATTGCAACATGTTGCTAGTGCCAGAATAAGAAACATATTGCAAGTTAAAAGTTAAAGAAATCAAAATACTAAAACAAATAAATGTTTAAACAAACAAAATATGAGATTTTGATTAACCATTGCAACATGTTGCTAGTGCCAGAATAAGAAACATATTGCAAGTTAAAAGTTAACATAAGAAAAAAAGAAACAGGTTGTTGTATTTCGAATTTTTTTAATATATTTGAAACATGATTTAAGCAAAACAACTTGCAACAATTTCTTAAGGCATAAGTGTATTGTAGCAATAACAATTTTTACGCTAGTGACTGTAAAAATTTACATTTTGCAAATTTGCTGTGCACAGTGAGGAAGTTCGTGAGGGTACTTTTTGATTATAATTAAAATTATACATTCGTAAATGATTTTTATTTTTGCTAACTAGGCAAATCTTTTATTAAATATTTGCAAATACATTTTCTACATTTGCAACATGTTGACGCAACATACTAGTTTATACCACAATAATTCTTTTCATTTTTCTTATTCATTTAAATTCCTTACAATCACTTGGTTGGTGTCTGTCAAACATTTCCCAATTTTCCATTGCATGTAAGTGTTTTATTCTTTTCAAATTGACCATCTTAATAGAGGCAAAAACAGCTCATAAATATTTAGTATAAACAAATTTATAAATGGCCAATATATAACGATTGCCTGCAACTACCAGCCAGCCAACCAGTCACACAAACACACACAGTTCTCCAAATGCAAAGACACAATTTAACACTTGAGAAGCTTAAATGCGATTTATTTTGTTTTTATGCATAAGTTTTTCATGGCATTTATAAACACTAAACTAAAATTGTATAAAAAGTGGTAAATGTGCAAGTCAAACAACATGCCTTGAGCATGACAATTATTCTTAAACGCATTTGCTCGAATAAAATGATTCTTAAAACTCCATAAATTATTAGCGTAGCGAAAAAAAGCAATATTGGTAACCATTCAAATGGCTTAAAGCTTTTAGAAAAAATGAACTAAAACAAGCAGAAGGGGAAAAAATCTCCAGCTTAGAAAAATATTGGAAAGGAAAGCCTAGAAAAATTAAGAAAGCATGGGCCAACACACGTATTTTTTTCTGTGTGTGTGTGAGTGTGTAATTTTCAATGGCTGTTTGGTGATGACGGCTTAAAAATCTACATTGGCACCTCTTTGAAGTTTATGGTTAAATTCAAGCAATTATTATGGTAAGTTCGAAAAAAAAAGTTTTCTCTCTTAATACAAAGAAAAAACAACAACAGAAAACTGCATGATCTATAGTACGTCTGTCTGTCGATCCGCCGAACCGTCTCTATCCATCTGTTGTTTGTCTTTCCATCTGTATAACAAGTGCCATATTGTGATAATTACTTGATTTCTAATCGATGACACTGTCATTTACAATTTCAAATTGTTGGAAAATCATTGGCAATTTCAACAGCAACAATAACAACAACAACAACAACAAGGCACAATCAACCAACCAACCAACCAGCCAGCCAGCCAGCCTACCAGCTGAAGTGATAAAAAAAATATATGCTAACGATCTGCGTTTTCGAAGGCTTAATCCCAGCTACAAGTTTGCAAGTGGAGCTGCAGCGGAAATTTATGGTCCACCAGTAATTGGCGTCAGGATAAGAGAGTTTCAATAAAATCGAAATTTACTATAACAAATTGTGCAAATAATGAATATTTTTCATTTTATTTTTTTCCAATTTATCTCCATCTAACGAATCAATGATTTTACTTTTGGTTTTGCTTTCAATAAGCTCTGCGTGTTGGCCTTAGCATGGGCTGAGATATTAAAATCAAATTCAAGATTATATTATGAATAACCTTAACTAGTTGTTATCATATCGCTGCGGATTACAATTATTTAATTTAAATCATATTTTTCAGTTTATTATTTGGTTTTTGCTCATTTCATATTTCCAACGTAATCATTGACATGACAAAGCAAATAAGAATAAATGACAAGCACAAAAGCTCAAACACACAGCCACAAACTTAACGCCATCAATGAAGAATATACCAAAGAATAAAGTAAAAGAATGCATTATTTTACCTACAAATAGGCAAAGTATTAACTGCTTCAAAAATAATTCCTTTAAGACCCTGATATTTACAATCTGACCAAAAAAAAAAATTTTTCTACAACCTTTTCAACAGCAAAACAATTCACACTCATATCTACAACAACATACATTAACAATTTATGTATTTTTGTCAAGCCACATTTCCTAAGTCACTATTTGCTTTATATTTTTTTGGTTCAAGACTGCCAAACAGACACAGCGTCACAAACAGAAGCCGCAACAAATAACTAAAATAATAATCAGCACCCACACCGGGGGTGTCTGTACCAAGTGTTTGATGGTTGGACATTGGCTTTTAACGGCCACAAGACCTGCATGCGCTTTAAAAAATATTAAAAAAAATAAGTATTATATTTAAAACACTCATATGAATGACAGTGTAACTAAAAACCACGCTATAAAACCAAATATTTTAAAAATAAAAAAAATTTTATTGAAAGCTCGATTGAAAACTACATTTAAAGCAATAAAATTATGAACAGTTATGGATACAAACATTCAAATTTTTGCCAAATATATTCACCTTTCTTGCAACTTGTTAACAGACATAACAGATTGTTTTCTAAGCCATATTCCCAAGTGGGAAGTTTTAATTCCCATAAATATTCGTCAAGAAAAGTACTATTTGTTTCTATTTGACTTGATTTTTATCCATTTTGTCAACTTTTACATCACGCTATGTAACAATACCAACTCTAAATTAAAAACAAAAAAACATAATTTCTCTCAAGATGAAGGAAAGAAACTTGGCAAAAAAAAAAAACTACAGTATGTAAAAATAGAGTAAAAATTCTAAAAATATATTTAAATACATATGTGTGTAAATCTTATTGCAGTTTATTTATTAATTTAGGTTTTGTTTAGTAAATGTCCAGAAAAAACATTTTCGGTTCTATACTTTATAAACTAAGAAACAGAATAAAAATTCCCGTAAAACTTACAGAGTATGAAATAAAATCTGCATATTCCATGGAAAATCCCCGTTATGTATTAATCACCAATCTGACAGCACTGCTTTTATAAGGAAATGAGTGGTAAGTTTGAAGTTCAACACAGCAAAGACAACAACCTTTAAACAAAGTCAAATGCTTTGGGTTAATTTTATTCAACGCTACCATGTTGCCAACAACAATTAAAATGCGAACGCAATGGAGCTGCGGTGAAATTCAAAAAGACGTTTCAACACCGAAAACAAAAGTTTTAAAATCAAGAAGAAACAATTCAAATTTAAAGGGAACAGCTTATAAAATAAAAAATAAAGGGTAGATCTTATAAAATAAAAAATAAAGGGTAGATTTTGTAAATATGTACATTCAAACGATTTTTTCGTTTTGAAATTTGCATGGAAAAAATATGTTTTTACCAAATCTGCCTATAAGTTCTTTCCATTTTTAAAATAAAATCCCACATTTTTGTAATAAAAATAATAATGTTATAAATATATTAATGTTATAACATTTTTATTTTGAAATTGTAGCATTTTTAAAACGAAACCCTAAGCTTCTTGTTTCAAGAATGATTTTTTGGTTTAGTGAAGTTATAGATGGGCGTGACTCACGATGAATTAATTAAAATGACTATTAAAATAAATGTATTCGGACACGAGTTATTGAAGATAAAATTTGTACATCACTCCCTAGAAGCCTTTTGTATTTGGACATGATATGGCATATTTTTTAAACAGACAGCTATTTTATTTTCAGGAGATTTTTGACAATTATATTTATCCCTCTTCATCAATTAAGTGTCACAGTTAACTATTCTAAAAGAAAAGTGAGCTGTCAACTATCATTGAGCTATAACTATCATTATAGAAAATCGTGCTCTGGAGACTGTGCTTGTCAACTTTTCTGTAAGAAATGTATGCTGTGAAGGTGACAGTCGACGTATTTCAAGTTCCGATTTATTTCTTGTGCTCAAATTTAATGATGTGCTTTGCCATATTAATAAGCTTCTAATAGAAATTGATGGCAAGTATTTTCCTCTTAAGATAATACAAAAACTTTCAAAGAACATTTTGTACATAAATATAATGCAAGGAATACCATAATCAATCCCTGGAACTATCTTCTTTTATTTGTGTTGTACACTATTACAACAATTAAACAAATTTCTGTTAAAATTGCTGCCTGCCTTTACCTTAAATCGGGCAATGAAAAATATTGTTATATTTGTTTTTTTTTTGCTTTTCGCCGTAAGATATACTGTAAATAAAAGTCGGTTAAAAAGCAAACAATTGTTGAATATTTCTAACGAATTAAATTCAAAAGCATGAGATAGATATCCACAAGGGTGCGCGTCTTAACAAAGAACTAAAATTGAATATTTTTTTTATGTACAAAACCCAAACAAATAAACACTACTGTTCATTGTACACACACACACATGCATTTCAATATGTAAATTTAATTTTTTAATTTTACTTAATGTACTTCTTCAGGGGCCTAATGACAGTTAATTGGGGTTCTTTTGGGAACAATTGGACATTAAATTTTTATTAGCTGGTATTAACTGAAGAGAATCACAATGGACCCAACTGGTTCTCCGAGTTTAGATGCTGAAATTATTTTTGCACAAATTCTTACTTTTTCGAAGAGAGGAAAAAATTAATAGAAATTCGCACGAGCACTTGTAATTCGTATTGTTCTCTCGTTAGTTGTTCCAACGCTAAAAGAACAGGTAACCACTTACATACACAAATACAAAATTTCTTCGTGTGAACGCATATGCAAGTTTAAAGAATAATATGAAAAATATCTACAACTAAAATTTCATCGTAGAAGAGATTTTTCGTCTCAGACCAGAATTTCATATCGTGCCGTAACCACCAAAAAAAAAGCTTAAGCGACACAATATTCGAACTCCATTTTTTGACAAAAATAGATTATTTGCTATCGTAAATAGTCGATTTTCGTGAAAAAAAAACGATGTCCAAAAATTTTATCGCTTAAGCTATTTTAGCGGTTATGGCTCGATACTCGTATAGATTTTGTTTTTAGGCCTTATTCAGAAAAAAATGATGTAGATGTACAAAACGTTTAAGAAACGAATTTCCATACAAAATTTGTTATTTAAACCTTTTGTACCCCAAAAGTATTTTTTTTTCTGAATAAGGCAGTTCATATTTAAGCAGCACAGAAAGTAAATCGTATGAACCAGAAATTTGGAGATGATGAGTTAAAAACTAAATTAAGTGATATATGTATGTACATACATACTATACGAAATATTTGAATTGAAGAACATTTTACCAGCGATATTCAAAAATGTGTCCTGCTTTTCCGGGAAACGAAAAAGTCCGGGTAGAAAAAAAGTTTAATATAAATTCCAAACTTTGATTGACTTAATTTTTCAGCTTTTTAATATTTGACAAAATATCAAAATCTAATTCAAAATTACCTGTCGTCATTAAAATCTAATGAGTTTGATTGGCTTGATTCGTACAGGTGCTGTAACCTCACGTACAAATGTAAATATATGCAGACATAATTTGTTTTAGTATTAAGTAAGAAAATAAAACTTTATTTCAAGAATTCAGCATTTTCCCTCCTTAACCACCACGTGTTGAATTTCATTGTTTATTTTAAGCTTGTATGCAATAAGACTTTATATGGCAGAATATGGGGAGAGGGGAAAACATAACAAAAATTGCCTTGTTTTTTCTTTTGTTGGCTGATTATTTTAAGCGGATTTTTCTATTTGTCTGTGAATGTTTTTGCTCAAGGGCTTTAAGCACACTGAAATGCTTAACCGCTTGAGGAGCAGCTAAGCTCCTTTTTTCATACATACATATATAAATATGTATGGATTAGACTATGAATAGGCTATCACCAGACTATGACTAAACCAAAGCTGAAAATCCATATCATGCATACTTCCCTTTCTCGCATCCTAATACCCTGAAATGAAATCGTAAGCTAAAAAATTATAAAATGGAATTAGATGTGACATAAAATGTATGGATTTCATATTCCAATTTTGTTTCATTTTCAGTCATTTGTAAAACCAATCGACTCGTTTCTTTATTTATATTTGCTACAAACAGAAGTTAAGGCCAATAATTCTGAAGCCGGCTGCAAGTTGCCAAAAATATTTACGAAAATCGTCAGATCACAGTCTGCTGTACATATTTTTCTTTTCTTTGAACAATACTGCTCTTTCCACTATTAACAAAAATCATCATGCCATGTAGACATGGTTTGACACGAGCGCTACGATGTCAATATAAAAATAGTGATTGACGTGCTTATTGGTACGTCTACTTTTAAGCGACCAGCATACGACACTTTCACTTGATTAATTAAATAGTTTATTTGATGGTCTCCCAGGCCCGTTGCATCGCAAACCTGTATGTTTTACCTTGCAAACGTAAAAATCAGCTGATTTTGACACTAAGTGATACCAAGTTTTATTTTATTTTCACGGCATGTAATTTGAAATGCAGAATGCTTAGAATGTATTAAATGTCTAGAATGCACCGACTTGAAACGACGTTGTGTGATCAGGGGGGTTATTATGTAATCCGAACCGAATGGAAATGTGTTCGAATTTTAATGTTAAGAACATACAAATTCGAACAGTTTTCTTTTCGAATCGAATTACCTAATAACATCCCCAGCTGTTGATTGGGAAATTTGCTGACAAACAGGAAATTTTGCATTTTCTACAGAATAGCAAATAGAGATAGTGGCGCATAGTCATAGTAATAAACAAAGGACACTTTAAGAGTTTAAAACCAGTATTCCCATAAAAATTACTGGTTTTAAACTTTTGAAGTATACTTTGTTTTTGGCTATCACTATGAGCCAATGGCGCGTAGTCATAGTCAAAACAAAGTACACTTTAAGAAATTAAGACCAGTATTTTGTATGGTAATACTGGTTTTAACTTCTGAAAGTTTACTTTGTTTTGGGCATCACTATGAGCCAATATCTTTTACAGATATAATCACTTATTGCCCTTAAACTTCTTAACAGATTATAGATCTTTAAAGGGTTAATAACAATGTGAAAACTTATCATCACATGCTTGCAAAGAATAATCAATGTATTCTGCTCACACTATTTTATAAAGTATAAACGACGAATGATTATTGATTTCCTTTTAGTACAAAACTTTAAAACATCTGACTGTGGCTACACGTACTCGTTTGTTGTGTAAATAAGTTTATATATATACATATGTATATATAAATGCAATTAGATACGTCAGTCCAAACGTGTCTACGAGCCTCCTCTATTCTAATCATTCATACGTATCTTTAGAAAGGTCTTAACTCATTATTTTTTTGAATTGGAATTTTTTGTATATTCCGATAGAAGATCATCTCGAAGATCGAAAAATGCAAAAATATCGATTTCGAAAAATAATTAGTTAGGGACTTTCTATATTAAGTTAAATATATGTATATGTTTGTATGCATGTATATTTAAGCTTAACTAACGAACGAACGAAGTGTTGTGCTTTTTCTCACCAAATGTTTTGGTATTTCTAAAAGGTTTTTGTTAAGTGCAACTGCCACAACAATAAAACAATAAAAATAGAAAAAAAAACACAAACACACACTGTCGTTGTCGACCGCCACTAAAACGCAACTAGCCAACCAAACCCATGATTAGAGGCGTGTGTGTCCCGCCGAATGTAAATGTCTCTAATGCTATTTTTAGCCGCAGTTGGCAGTACGTACGAGTAATTTTAAGAATAGAAAAGAACATGTAACTATGAGTATTTTTAAAATTGTTATTAAACAGGCCCAACCAACCGCCAGTACAACAAACACACATGTGGACAATAGATACATACATACATATATATATACATACATAGATATGTAAAGGGTGTTTTTTTAGAGGTATAGAACTTCGAATTGAAATAAAACACAAGAAAATCGTTTTAATGTCCATCAATTTGGCTTTATTGGAAGGATAATTTTATGCCATTAATGTTTAAATATGATTTCGGGCATGTGGCCGCCGCGGCTGGCTCGAATAAAGCCAATTCTACAGGTCCAATTTTCAACCACTTTTTCGAGCATATGGGGCCGTATGTTGGCAATAACGCCACGAATGTTGGCTTCCAAGTCCCCTAACGTTTCTGGTTTGTTGGCGTAGACGAGCGACTTCACATATCCCCAAAGAAAATAATCCAATGGTGTCAAATCACACGATCTTGGTGGCCAATTGACAGGTCCATTCCGCGAAATTATGCGCTCATCGAATGTTTCCTTCAATAAATCGATTGTGACGTGCGCTGTGTGGCATGTAGCGCCGTCTTGTTGGAACCACAACTCATCCACATTCAAAATCTTCCATAAAGTTGATGGACAAAGCTCCAATTGCTGTGCACGGTGGCGAATCGATTCATTCGGGTCCTCTTCAACACTTTGCTCTACAGCGGCAATTGTTTCTTCGGTGTGCACTGTTCGACGTCTCTGCGGATGCGTATTATCACATAGAGTAAACGTAGTGCGAAAACGATCCATGGTTAACCGAATTAATTGCTCTGATGGACGATTATGTCGACCATAAAATGGACGCAGCTTGCGGTAAACTTCGCGAACTGAACCATTATTTTCGAAATAAATTTGCACGATTTGCAAGCGTTGTTCTTTTGTCAACCTGTTCATGATGAAATGGCAAACCAAACTAAATATTAATCACTTGACAGCTGACAAAATGGCCGCCAGTTAAAAAAGTGATGCCAACTTAAAGTTCTATACCTCAATAAAAAACACCCTTTACATACATACATTTAATCGATGGTTGTTTATAGAAAATTGGTATCGTTTATTTTAGCACCATTTGCTTATACGTTTAATGTTTTTCATTTCATTTTCTTTTTTTTATCCATATACCCTACACCAAAAATTGCAAGAGCATATATAGGTTTATCATTCCGTTTGTGTAATTTCGACCATATTCATATGCGGTCGCATAAGTTATGATAGAAAAGTCATAATATAAAATGTCCGCCTGTCCGTCTATCGGTACGTGAAATCGTTTTTATGAAGCCTCCAGAAAAGCTAAAGACTTCTGTGTTAGACTGATATATCGGAATTTTTCTTAGCTTGATTGGTATTAAAAATAAGGAAAAATCAAGGAGGCAGTTCTCGACACTAAGGGCCAATCCCACGATGTCGACAACGTTCGACTTGCCGCACACTTACATTAAAAACATAAACAAATTTTAATATTTTGTTGTTGTTTCAACTGTAAGTGGGCGATAAGTCGAACGTTGTCGACATCGTGGGATTGGCCGATAACATTTTGTTTTGTTATAAGCCAGGGCTGGAAAATGGATTTTTTTTTAGGTACAAGGTGGCGCAAAAGTAATTTTATAAATGAAAAAAGAAACTCGGTATTCCTAAAAATTTCATTTGAAGATGTAAAACTGATGATATTAAAAATATTGGAAAAAAATTATGTCGCTCAAATGGGTAGAGCCCAAGTTGGAAAATAGTTGCGCTGGTTTTTCGGCATTTTGAATTGTTTCTCGCATAACATCTAGCAAATTCTTCTTCAATGGAAGCTTTCAAGACTTGGAAAAAGCCTGCTGCTGTTAGATTTTGGGATCTGGACGGCCAAATTTCCAAACGACCTGAAAACTAGTGTCTCAAAATCTCTAGCATTGTCCGAGCTGCCTGTAACAATCATTTGCAATCATTTTATGTAAATTTTCTTGGGCCCCAAAAATGCAAATTTTGTTTGTTAACATAACCACTTAAGTGGAGATGTCCTTCGATGTTCAAGACGATGTTTGATATATACATTCATTCTCTTGCCAAATTCTAACAGAATATGACAGGTAAGTTAACTTTGCTTGAAGGTGTCAGAAGGGGAACATTTTCAAATCTTTCACCATATTCACTGCGACGAACGTCTACTTATTCGCATCGTCGTCTCGCTGATGTTAGTGGATTCTGTTTGACATCGTCGTGTCAACACAGTTTATTTAAACATTTTGTTTCAAATTGTAGTATATTTTTGACTCCAATCATAAATTTTTAACCTTTTGTTATAGGAAGCTACTGTAGAGTATTTTATTACGATAATATAACGAAAATTTATCGACTTTGCTATTCAGTAACATATTTTGACGATATTCGCTGTCGCTTGGAAGAAAAATGAAATAAAATCAAGCTCAAATTCATTGAGTTTTTGTTTATTATTCTTTTTGCTTTTCGCTTATTTTCACACTTTCTATACAGAGATACCACATAATATTGAATTAAATGGTGAGTACGATATCGTTATTATCGTTACCGCAAACGAAAAAATATATCGCTAAATAATACGATTTTCGGTTCGCAAAAAGTTATAGAATCCAAGTACTGCTATGCGATTCTAACTCTATTTTCGCGATGATGTCCACATAGATGTATGTATGTATAGATATGTGTGTGTGTGCTTGTGTGTGTGCATTTCGAAAAATGTTAATTATATGTCGTGAGGTAGTGAATTGATCGATTCGGTTCGGTAAATTTTTCATAAAATTGTTTTTTTTTCAACAAATTTTAAACTAATAAGCCAATTAAATCCAACATTTAAGCAGCTCTTAAATTGAAAAATATACGTCAATAATTTTTTCGAGAAACATTTCGAAGAAATCTTTTTTTCTCTATTTACTCAAAAGTCTTCATCAAATCGATTTTAGATGTATGCATATACACTAACTTTTTATAACATTAATTTTTTTTTTTATAAAAATCGGTATCTTAGCAGGAAGTTTCAGGGACGGCCTGCAATGTCAACCGATTAACAAAATTTATTTGCTGCTACTGATTGACTGAAATACAATTTTAATCTCTACATAAATTTTTAATTTTTTTTTTGATACCCCTGTGGCTGAGTGGTAGCGATGCTAGCCTCTCAGTACAGAGTTCGTGGGTTCGATTCCCACCACAGACCCTGGGTGTTTTCCGCAGACAAGCTAATCGCTTTGCGGGTTGTGTTTGTTCTTAAAAAAATATATATATAAATTTCTTCATGGAAAATTTCTCAGGAAAAAATATTTCTACAATCAATATCTTTAATTGGAAAAAAATTACTTAAGAATATAATTAAGTTATTGAATTTTTAATTAAACTTTTAATCAATTAAATTTTTAAACAAAAGTTTAATTGACTCAATGAAATTTTTAATTGATTGTATTTGCATTTTTTCAATTATAAGTGTCAATTGGAGGAAAAAAATTTTCTGTGATATACATACTACATATTTGAATGTAACATATTTGTATACATACATACATTTCATAGCTTATGAAGGGTATATAAGATTCGGCAAAGCCGAATTTAGCACTCTTACTTATTCCTTTTTTTTTTTTTTTGCTTTTCATTGACAAAGTGCATGTTGTAGAAGTTATGTAGTCGTAAAAAAATCATATGACTTCATGATTTTCATTTGATTATGTAAAAAAATATTAGTTTTTTTAACGTTTGTCATTAAAATGTCTATGAGGAAAATAAAAAAAGCAATCATAAAAAAATCTATGTATGTGCGCACAAGTTCCTAATAATTTTCTGGTAATTCGAAATTATGGTTTTTACGAGAGATAATGAACAATAATTTTAAGAGGAACATAATTGAGAATTATTTTTGTTTGTTTTGATTAAACCGATTGATAGTCAATTGCATGTGGGACTACTAAATTGAAAGTTAATAAATATTGAAAAAAATTTACTTTAATATTCATTTTACAAAATATATTCATTAAACTAATAAGGCTGCAATGTGGATTACTCAAGGGTTAATGGGCAATCTTGAGTTTGGCTGGTTTTTTGTTGTTTTTGTTAAGTTTTGGGCTTTGGTGTGTTCTGACACGTGGAGTAAAATTTTATGGCTAACATATTTTTAAAGGATTTCATTCACGTCCTTTCCCTTTTTAGGGCTGCTTTTTATGATTTGTAAGAATAGAGAAAAAATTACAGTTGTGTGTGGGAGTTAGAGGGTTAATGTGTTCCACAAAAATGCTGAACATGCTCTATACCTCAGATGTAAGCTTCACATACCAATATGCTGCACGAGCAGGCCAAAGGGTTGAAAACCTTCTTAAATAAAATACTGATGTGATGTTTAAAAACGGCAATAGATGTATACTATTATCCATAGCCATCAAAAAAGCTTAACCGACATAATTTTTAAACCTCGTTTTTTGACGAAAATCGATTATTTATGAGCGCAGATAATCAATTTTTTTCACGATTTTTTTGGTCTCATGTAGCAGATTCTGTTGTCAGACCTCTGTAATTTTGGAAATAGTGTTATCAGGCAGTGGCTACAATCTGTCAAATTATAGCAAGTCTATTACTTAGTTAACAAACATACATATATATGAGACAAGTAGACTTAACAATAATATTTACTGATTTATTCATAAAAAAATAATTTTGTTTTTATAAGGCACTAAGCCAAGACTACCGTTTGAATATCCCAATTATTTTTAAATATTTTTTCAAACTATTGGAAACAAATTTATTGACATAAAATACTTTTTTTTTTGTCAGCTCTTCTAATGATTTTTATTCTCACAAAAAGTTCGATAGAATTAAAAAGAAAAATAATTAGAAGTAAGAGTGCTATATTCGGCTGTGCCGAATCCTATAAACCCTTTACCAACGTATGTATGTATATGTAGTATACAGATACATACATATTTACATAAATACATACATATTTGTTTTGTGATAAAAGAAAAGATCTTTACCCAAATTTGTTTCCAATTTTCAACCCTGGAACCATAATTTAAAATTTTCTGGTTTTAATACTAATTTATTTCTTTCTAAAATATAGAATATATTTAATTGCAAAGAAATAACTACCTTTATTTAATTGGTTTTATATATCAAAAAAAGTGTATTTTTCCCAACCCTGAAATCATCTTTTTAGATTTTTTTGGTTCCTTATACCAACCTAATTCTTTAAAAAATATGTAAAGTGAACAAAGCAAAAAAGAAATAAGGAAAATACTAGTTTTATTTAGTTACTTTAATATCAAAAAAAGTTAAATTTTTCCAGCTCTGGAGCCGTGGCTTTTATTTTTCTAATTTTCTATATCCAACTTTTCTTTCCATAACATAAAATATATATATATGTATACATATATGTATAAATGTATATATGTATGTATATAAATTAAAATATAAAAAAATTATTAGACCTAGTTAATTTTATATATCACAAAAAGTGTAAGTTTCCCAACCCTAGAAATTTAAAATTTTTTCTGATTTCTTACACCAATATTTTTCTTTTAAGAATGTAAGATATTTTAAATTTATAGATAAAAAGGAAAAATTAGTTTTAGTAGGTTATTTTTATATCACAAAAAAGTTAAAATTCCCAACCCTGCAAAACGTCTTTTTGATTTTTTTTTTTAATTTTTAATACAAATTTTATTCGTACTAAAATATAAAATAAGTTTATTTAACAAAAAAAAAAACCAAAAAATGTTTGTTATCTAGTTACTTTTATATGAAAAAATCAAGTTTAAGTTTTCCAGCTCTGAAACCAGCTGGTCGATTTCGCTGCTTATCAATATCAATTTATTTTGGACTATTTGTGATACACCAGACCAAAACCCCAAAGTCTCTAGCTTTTCTGGAAGCTACGGAAAACCGATTTCACGTACACCAGACGGACGGACGGACAGACGGACATCGTTTATTCGTTTTCCCTATTCATAAGGACCCAGAATATGAATATTATAGAAATTACACAGGGAATAACAAACCTACATATATGTATATAAAAACCATAATTCCTTTATACGAGGTTTTAAGTGAAAGGGATTCCGGCTTTCCTAAGGAAATTGATTTATTTGCGAAAACAACACGGAGGCATAAGCCAAACCTAGACTTTTATTATGAATAAATTTGTTGATTTTACTAAATTGTAATTTAATTTTAAAAGCCTCTTAATAGATTGTGAAGCACTTTGAGTAAACGCTAGAAAAATACTCGTACATTGTTTCTTTAGTTTTCAAAATAAATAAAACAAAGCAAAGCAACACTTTGTTTTTCTATGAGAATGACACACTGGCTGGAAACGTGCGTATTTACGGAAGAAGGTGTAGTTTTGTCATGCAGCACGCTTTAGCAATGTGTCACAATGTTATTGTTGTCATTTTAAATTTGCAACAAATAATCACGGCATTTTTTCATATGAAAAAATTAAATAACGCGAACAAAACGAACCAAATTAAAAAATGAATTAACAGCGGAAAACATAAAGTTAAAATGAATTTCAAGCAAAATGCACACTCTTTCCACATAACAGGTGAGATACGTTTGCAATAATATTAAATATAAAATAGTAAAAGAGATTATTGTTAAAATAAATAAAGACTAAAAACAGGAAATGCAAAAAGCAACACACACACACACACACGCACACACACATACACTCAGCAAGACAATTAAACGAGAAACTTAAACTAAATTAAAATGAAAAAATAAAAAATAATTAACAAAAAAAATAAAAAAAAAACAATAAATAGTAACTAAGACATAAAATACATACACACACACGTTTTTCATTGGCATCAGATCATCAGCAATTTTTCAGCCATAAGACAACTTAATACGAGTAGTGTAACGGTATACATATAGTAGACAAAAATCGCTTTTCGATTCGAGTTGATTTTGTTCGTGTTTTTTTTCCTTTTGTGTAGCAGGTGCTTAAATGAATTAATTTTGATTTAGTAAAAATTTTTATTGCCTGTATAATTTTTGGTTTTCAAAAGAAAATCTGTAAGTCATTCAGTAAATTTTCAAATGTATACAGTGCGCTCAAAAACTTATGTATCGCCGAAGCAATTTTTCGAAATAAAGCAAATTTTGTCATAACGAGTTGGTTGCTCTTATTTCATAGTATTCTACTTTTAATTATAACTTAATTATAATTCAAAAAATATTTGACACTGTCTTGACTGTAACCAGACAAATTTTGTAATCAAACGGAGTGAGTCTTAAGCCTGAATAACACTATTGGCACAATGTACCGATTGGCGTCGGCTCACTGCAATAAAGTCATAAAAATTAAGCGAAAATAGCTCTATTAATCAATTACTTAAGTCTATATGGCTTTATTACCAATACATTGTGATGCAATTATGTATTTATAAATCAATTAGTTGAGAAATAAGGCAAATTTAGTTTATTACTTTTAATTTTATTTCAGTGAGCCGACGAAAATTGGTACACTGTGCCGATAGTGTGATCCAGACTTTAAACAGTATTGTTGCCAATTAATGCGGCTGTGCGCCCACAAATTGCAAGTATTTTGCATTATTAATTCGAAAATCGCATTTTTTGAGTTATGACGTTGTTGTAGTAAATGCATCACATAAAATCATTTTCGTTGCCACACATAATTTTAGTCACAAAAATTCACTTCTATCACATACAAAATACATAAGTCTGTAGCAAAAGTCAACTCGGACACATTAATTTTCTTGTCACAAAACATTGGGAATGTCGTAAAAGGTTTTTTCCTTTGCGCCACAAAATTTCCTTGTTTACAAAGTCAACTTTGTAGTAAAATAAAACATTTTTGTCACAATAAGTCTATCCTACCAGATTATCTTAAGTCTGCCAGGAGATGAAAACTGAGTCCCAAAACATTAATTCAGTCACAAAATTCTATCTTGTCACAAAACGAAACGAAATATTACGTGTCACAACAACAATTATATTTGTCCCAAAAATTGTTCTTATCCGAAAAGTCGTTTTATATGAAATTTTCTCATATCCGGTCATGTCTTATTACGGTCAGAGTTTAATTCCGTTCAGAAACGGAATTCAATCCACCCCATTTTTATAGGAGATGTTGTCTAAAAAAGAAAACTAAAATACGGGAATTTGTCAGGTGTGTCCAGACTGCTGGGGGCGCTGGTATACTGAGATATACTGCGGCTAGGGCTCGACATGTTCCGAGCGGAATTGAACTCTGTGACATGGCCGATAAAGTCAATTCTTTGTCAAAAAATGACTTTAGTCACAAAAAGTCACATATTTTCCTCAAAAAATAGCCGATTTTAGCTCAGTCAAATTAATTTTTCTCCCTCACAAAACATTGCGCCCATCACAAAATATATATTTTTTTGGTCCGAAAAGAATAACACTTTGGCACAATAAGTCGGTCCTAAAAGATTAACACTCTTATGCAAAAACGATTGTTAAACTTAAAGTTGATTTAACAAACGAATTTTCTATGGCAAAACCGGTTTTAAAGCATGCTTTAACGTCTATTCTACTCGAACAGCCAATGGTGTTCCAAAATATTATTTCATTAAAAAAATGGCTTTGTCACAAAAAATTGATTTTATGACAAAAAGTCAATTATGTAACATTAAAGCCGTTGTATTACAAAAAATTTCCTTGTCACAAAAAGTTAATTTTAACACAAAAAGCCAGTTATGTTGCTTTTGTATAAAATTATTGTCAACGTCGATTTAAGTCAATTCTGCCGCAAAAAGTCAATTGTGTTCAGTTAAAAAGTTCTATTTTGTCACAAAAAGTTACTTACATACATAATTGTACTTTCGTTATGTCACAAAAAAAATTTATTTGAAAAAATATTTCACTTTTGTGGCCAAAAGCCAATTATAATTAAAACTACCACATTAATTTTCTTCTGTTACAAAAACTCCCTTGTGCAAAAAGAATAACACTTAAAAGATTAAGGCAACTATCTTGGGTCACAAAAATTTTGTTTGTCACAAAACTTATATTTTATGGCAAAAAGTCACTCATGAAAAGATTAAGGCAACTATCGTGAGTCACAAAAATTTTGTTTGTCACAAAAATTATATTTTGTGACAAAAAGTCACTCATGGTTAAAAAAATCGGTTGTCACAAACAATTTTCTTTGTCAAAAAATTTAATTTATGTCACAAAAAATTCAATTTTTCCCACAAAAGGGCAATTGTGTTATGCCGAGTAAACACTATGACATTTTGTGACATCGATATTTTTCGTTGTGTGGCATGGCTTTGCATATAAAACAACATAATGTGAACATTTTGAAAATGACAACACAAGAAATGCCAGACGTCTACTCAGCGTTACAAAAGTCACAAAATGTAAATAATTTGTAGTAATAAGATCCAACAAAGCAATTATTCAAAACTCCACAAACATATGTTAACACTAATATTTATGTCCAATTAGTTTTGTTAAATAATTATTTTTTTTTTTTAAGAAAAAATTTAAAAAACTTGTTTTGTTTTTCTAAATACCGTGGGTGACACCACCCACATGGAAATAAACATGTTACCAAAGATATTTGTATCTTGCATTAAAAAATAAAGATTTATTTAATAACTGCTTTGATTTCAAATTTAAATTCTGTTAAAATAAATAATGAATAAACGTTATAACTGTCACATTATTTTTTATTTTAATTATTGTGGCTGACAGATTAAGTGCAACCAAGTGGACAAGTGTGGAAGAAAATTTAAAAGATATAAAATTGCAGTGGAAGCAGGGTGAAACGAATTTAAATTTTTAATGTCATTTTAATCAACAATTAAGTTTATTCATTAACTAAACTATGCATGAAATAGTTTACGATCTCTTAGCCCAGAGCATAAAAATGGTATGCTGCATTGTACCATATCGTTCATTTCCTACAACAACATCTTAACTCCAAAAAAAATAGTTTTACAGAAAACGAGATTAAAATTTGAAATTTAAAAATAACTTAATGGAAAAAGAATATTCAATTTTTCTCTTAAGGAACATGTTTACACAATATAAACAATGAATCATATAAAGATTAATTCTGCATTATTAACTCAAAAATTGCAATTTCAGAGTTACGATGTTATTGAGCTAAATGAGCAATAGATATGTACATATCTATTTATTTTGGTAACATTTAATAACGGTTTAGATAAGATGGCTGATAAATTTAGTGTGTGGATAAGGAAACAATTATGCTTATTCATATTAGCGCTTAGCTTAAATAGGCTTGAGATATGCCCAGCCTCCACTATTCTAAACTGGACTGAACTATATGTGTCAACTGTAGAGTTGACAACACTGAATTGACCAACTCTGTAAAATATAGGGTGTGGTTTTGTTTTTTCGAATTCAACGTACAGAGAGGGAGAGACATTCGTTTGCTAATACTTGTCCTGACAACATCGATATTTGATTATTTCTTTATACGTAAAATAAAATAAACGATTTATTACTACCACAATAAATATTACTTTTTAATTATCTTTGACAATTTCTCAGAAGTGGGATAGTGAGCTGATGCCCTAAAGAAAAACATTTTTGTACGATATGGATAATCTTCGAGGCTTGACGGTTAAGGATCTACAGGCGAAGTGCAAAGAAGCTGGTTTATCGTGTTCCGGCAGAAAAAACCAATTAATCGAGCGTCTCGAAGGAAACTGTAAAAGCGATGTAAATCAACGCATTGCGCAGCTCGAAAATACCATTGCAGAGTTACGCGAACAATCTGCTCGTTTCCAAGCGTCGGAATTTTCGTCTACGTCACATACCTTCGAGTCGCCTGTCGCCTCACCAATTGGTACCTTATCAAATAGCGTTCCGCACAGTGTACCACCCGTATCATTAGCTGGCAGCCGTACGCCAGCCGCGACTTTGCCGAACACTTGTTCGCAACAACCCGTATCGTTACACCAGCCAGTACTGCAACAACTCGTTTCGCCCAGCTATGTTTGTCAGCAACCTATTTGTGCGTCGTATACATCAACACTCGTTCCTAATCAGCAGTATTCTTATAGTTTAGCCGACCACGACGCCCAGCAAGTGGGTGCGCGCTACGTCGCATATAATCAACCGCAGGTATCAATATTTGATAACGTGCCATTCTCTTGTGCAGCTCAAGAAATACCATCTACAACCAACATACATGTACAACAACCGCATTTATCGTTCCCACCGTCAGTACAACATAACGTCGTCCCTACAAACCCCTATGGCAACGTAAGGGAAATGATAACTATTTTGCCCACATTCAACCCGTCTTCGGAAGAGTCCTTAAGTTCATCGCAGTTTATTAAACGTGTCGAAACTCTCAAGGCTGCGTACTCTTGGGACGACCACTCATTAATTTTCGCCGTACAACAGAGAATGTATGGACCAGCAAAATACTGGGTTGACTCCTTACAAATAGTTTTCTCATCGTGGCAACAATTTGTTTATAAATTTCTTCAAGATTTTCCCCACACAATCAACGCTGCAGATATTCATGTAAGAATGTCCCAGATGAAACGACGTATAAATGAAACACCGCAGGAATTTTATTTCAGGATGCTAGCTTTCGGTACTAAAGGTAACCTACCAGAAAGTGCTATTGCCCGCCATATCGTTAATGGCATCAATGATGCTGACCTTAAACGTAAGATTTCTAATGAATATTTAAGTTGTAACCAGCTGTATCGAGACATAAGCATTTATTGCAACTACAACGACGTCACGTCAGTCACAACAAATAGATCAAAACCAACGCCGTTAATCGAAAGAGGTGCGACTAACACCGGAGTGTTAAGGAAAAATGACAGCAATATGTTGACGAATAAAGTTAAGTGTTTTAATTGTTTTGGTTACGGCCACTATTCCATCAAATGCCCTGAACCACAAAGAAAAGAACGTTGCAGCAATTGTGACCGTACAACACATCGCACAGAGGATTGCAATACGACAAAAACGGATAAGCCGAAGTCGACATCCAATGTAAATAAAATAAACGACATTTTGGGACAAAGCACGGATCTGATAAAGACTGTTACGGTAAACAACTCCTCAACCGTCGCATACATTGACTCCGGCAGTACTTACAATTTAATTCGTAAATCGTTTGCCACTAGTATTCTGGATAATAGTCCATGTATGGTTATTTTGAAAGGCTTTGCGGGCGGAGAGTATAAGTGTACTAGAAAGGTTGCAGTCTCGTTAGGTGTCGATGGTAATGTTTTTAAAACCGAAATGTTTGTGGTCGAGGATAATTTTATATCCAGAGATGTTCTGCTTGGTCGTGAAATTTTATGCCGCAAAGGAAAACGTACAGTCATTGAAGGTGACCAATGTTTCATACAAGATGTCAATATAGTAAATGATGGTGAAAACTTAACATCAAACGAAAGCAATCAACTTCAAGATATTCTCAAAAATCATAGAGCGTGTTTTGCTGAAAATATTGCGGAATTGGGTAAGTGCAATATAATGAAAATGGAAATTAAATTAACAACCAATGAACCAATATGCACCAGACCATATCGTATGGCTTTTTCGAAGCGTGAAATCGTGGATAAAATTATTGAAGAGCTTTTGCAACATAATATTATACGTGAGTCAGAATCGGAATACGCTTCTGGCATCGTACTTGTTGAGAAAAAGAACGGAGAGCATCGTCTATGCGTCGACTACCGTAAATTAAATGGAGTAACTAGGAAAATTCCTTACCCTATGCCTTCAATTGACGAACAACTTGCATTCCTCGCTGGTAGTAAATATTTTACAACACTCGACCTTCGAATGGGCTACCATCAAATAGAAATTGATGAAAATTCACGAAAATTTACTGCTTTTATTACCACGAGAGGACACTACGAATTCAATCGCATGCCGTTCGGGTTGGTAAACGCCCCTGCTGTATTCCAGACAATAATGAATCGTGTTATAAGATTAATGAAACCTGGCGAAGTTCTGTGTTATCTTGATGACGTCATAATACCAAGCAAATCAATAAAAGAAGCCTTCGAGCGATTGGATCGATTTCTATCCGTTTTGGAAAATACTGGCCTCACCCTACGGCTGGATAAGTGCAATTTTCTATCAAAAGAAATCTCGTATCTTGGTCACGAAGTAAGCGAACATGGAATAACACCTGGCGACAAGGTGAGCGCAATTAAAAATTATAAAACCCCCACAAACGTAACGGAAGTTCGCCGGTTTCTGGGACTTACCGGATTTTTTAGAAAATTTGTTACAAATTATTCCTTACTGTCACGCCCATTAACTACGCTATTACGTAAGACGGAGGAACGAAAATTTCAATGGACCAGTCAACAACAGGATTCGTTCGAAATTCTTGTAGGGATACTTAGTAATAAGCCAGTTCTAGCAATTTTCGATTTCAATGCGAAACATGAGGTGCATACTGACGCCAGTGGTATTGGATTAGCCGGTGTACTACTGCAGTCACAAAATGGGGAAATATGGAATCCCGTATTCTATTTTAGTCGGCATACCACGGAAGCCGAAAGTAGGTACCACAGTTATGAGCTGGAGGTTTTGGCCGTGGTTGAAACTTTAGATCGTTTTCGAATATATTTAGTTGGCAAGCGTTTTCGAGTATTAACGGACTGTGCCGCTATTGCAACAGCAAAATTGCAAAAGGAAATGATTGGCAGAATTGCGCGATGGTTTTTAAAACTTTTAGAATACGACTGCGAATTTGTGCATCGTCCAGGAACACTTATGGCACACGTAGATGCACTCAGCCGATCTCCCGACCAGCCTTCTAAAGAACCAGAACCGGCAGGTTTTGTAATGAATATTATGGCCAACAGCGATGACTGGTTACTCACAATGCAACTACAGGATGATAAGTTGCGCTTAATAATAGGAGTTTTGAACGGTGCCATACAGTCCGATCAAGTCAAACAGATAAAATCTGACTACGTACTACAAAATCATCGTCTCTACAGGAAAACCGAAAATGGAATAAAGTTTGTAGTTCCCCATTCTGCTCGATGGCGTATTGCTAAACTTTGCCACGATGATGTTGGACACTATGCCCTTGAAAAGACCATAGAAAGAATAAAACAAACCTTTTGGTTTGATAAAATGCGTAAATACGTCAAGGAATATATTGCGGCTTGTACAGAATGTTGTTACAACAAATCGAAGGGAGGTAGGCCTGAAGGAGTCCTCCATTACAGTGAATTGGAACCATTTCCCTTTTCTCGGATTCACATTGACCACTTGGGTCCTTTCGTACGTAGCAAGAAGGGTCATACACATATTTTGGCTATCTCTGACGCATTTACGAAATTTATTGTCGTAAAGGCTGTTAGAAACACGAAAACTGCAGCAGTATTGACTGTTATGAATGAATTGACAAGCTATTTTGGCTTGCCTAAACAAATTGTATCCGACCGGGGAACAGCATTCACCGCAAAGTTATTTGAAAACTACTGTGCCATGAATAACATTCACCACATTAAGACTGCCGTGCGAACACCAAGGGCCAACGGCCAAGTAGAACGGGCTAATCAGATTATCTTGAATTATCTACGAACCACTACCAAAGAACCTAAAGACTGGGACCTAGACTTGTATAAATTGCAATGGTCGGTAAATTCACAACGAAACGCAACGTCTGGTTTCAGCCCGAATGAACTTATCTTGAGTTACAAACCCATCGATCTGATGCAGAATCGAATCATTGCTGCAGTCCAAGACGATTGCTCAACCACAGAAGAAATGACGGCAGATGAGAAAAGACATCATGCTTCAGAAAATATTGATAAAGAACGAGAAAAATGGAAGAGACGTTTCGACAACAAACATCTTAAACCCACGATATACCAAGAAGACGACTTGATTGTACTAAGGAATGAGCCGCAGTCTACGGGTGAGTCGAGGAAACTGGAGCCAAAATACCGTGGCCCGTACAGAATTTCCCGCGTTCTAGGGAACGATCGTTATCTGGTAGAAGACATACCAGGTATACGGATCTCGTCGAGAAAGTTTTGTTCAGTATACTCTTCAGATAATATGAAACGCTGGTGTGATGGTTGCCCCGACCTGGGTTTTACAGCCGAAGTCGAGGACGACTAGGATTCAGGATCGGCCGAACTGTCAACTGTAGAGTTGACAACACTGAATTGACCAACTCTGTAAAATATAGGGTGTGGTTTTGTTTTTTCGAATTCAACGTACAGAGAGGGAGAGACATTCGTTTGCTAATACTTGTCCTGACAACATCGATATTTGATTATTTCTTTATACGTAAAATAAAATAAACGATTTATTACTACCACAATAAATATTACTTTTTAATTATCTTTGACATATGTAATACCAGGAATTTTATTATTGTAAGTAATAATAGAAAAAATCTGCCGTAAGTGCAAGTCTATGCTTTAAACTTTAGAGCTATTTTTGTTTCAAAATTAAAGTAATTTGTTAATTCCTCTTGAGTGGCCAGGACCGTAGCTGAATAATCATTCACTAGCGCAACTCTTATTACTCAAAATTTAAAAAAAAAATACGATTTTAAAAAAAGTTCATAAAGCGCAATTGCCGCTTTACAATGCAAATTAAGAAAAAATAAATAAATAAAAAATAACATACAAGACATGACGTGAACACAAATATTCGACAATACATTCATCACATTATTCCGCATACATATTTTAATCTTTTTGGTCACACAACAATAACGATACGAGCATCAAGATGTCACAGCAATGTGGCAAAATAAAATTGTCATTAATTTAAAAACACTTGCTGTTTTTGGACAACAATAAATAAGATTTCAAAAATAAAAATGTTAATGTGATTTTAACGCTCTTCACCTTTTTTGGTAGCAAGCAAATTGTAACAATTGCAAATCAAAAGAGCAATCAATGACAATTTCGAATAAATAAAAACTTTGTTCGGTTTTGTTGTTATTTTATTGAAATATTCGTAAAACGTTTAAATAATAAATAGATAAATAAATAAATAAATAAATAAATAGCGCAATAACAAGGTGGCTGGATATGGGTGGGTGCAATAACGCCAGAGTGAGTCAAGAATGGCCATCGATATAACAGAGGACAGTGAACATGATAATGAAACAATTAGAAGGCAAATAAATTTAAGAGCAAACAATATGAAGACAATATGAAGCAAATGTTAAGATTATAATCATAAGATATTTAAATGTAACAAGGTTAATTTGAAAAAGTTATGGGGAAAAAATGAGTGCATAAACAAAATGGACTTTTTTGCATGAATGCACAATGAAATTAATAAATTTTACAGAGAAAAGTTATTAAATTCTTGCTTTTGTAAATATTTACACACAACGATATTATTTTGCATTATTACTTTATTTGCAGTTATCGAAGATTATCGATGACTGTCAACATATGATTTGTATTCTACAAGAAAAAGTGACGGCGCACAGTGAAGGATTTTGGAAAAAAAATGGATACAATTCTACAGTTTATAAACGAGCCGTCCGATTGTTATAAAATTTCACACAGCATTTAAAGAGGTGTTACCGAGCTTCAGTCTGGAATTTGAACTATATATCTCAAAAGTAGGCGGAGCCACAAAGCTTGAACTGGGCAACCTCGGGTTAATGAAAAATTCATATAGCCAAGCTGATGTTTTTGAGCTGATAAAAAAGATTTTTTGAAATCCAAGAGCTAAAAAAAGTCTCCCACATTTGTGCAGTTTCGCTTACAGTTTAGAAATATTCGAGAAAAAATTTTAAATTTTGGCTTTTTACTAACCTTGGTCCACTGTTCTGCTAATGGAGAAGTAAAAGCTTATTCGAGTTAAAAAAAGAAACTTAGTATGGGTTAACAACAAAATGTTTAGCATTTTGAAAACTAAGTCGAATCTGATTTAGCGCAACACGCTTTACTGAAAAAAAATCGGATAAGTGAAAGCGATACAAATCCTTGCACTGATTTTAAGCGCAGCTAGTCTTATTCACTTCGCTTTAGCGAAATATCGCTTTTGAAAATATCGTCATACTGAAAATCAAAAGCAAGCCCACAACTACGTTTTGTATGAAACTTACTTCGCTTTAGTGAAAAAATTAACAATGACAAATTTATTTATTAGAAATCGATAACTGAGCATGTTTTGTCCGTTAAAAAATTAAATGTCACAATGTATTTGTCCTTTTCGCTCTTACGTACTTTATTGTATTTTTCTATTATATTGTCAATGCAAGTGGCTAGATATTTTCGAGGAATACGTGAAACATTTCAACAACAAAATGTGCACCTATGCATGTGTATGGTGTGTATTAAGTTAGTTAGTTTAAGCAGTACGCTTAACTGTAACACTTTTCATTAATCCGACCTACATTTTAGAGAAAAAAATCGGATAACTGAAAAAATAGTTTTTGGTTATTTTATTTATTTTATTTTATTTTATTTATAACAATAACCAACCGAGCCCATAGGGCCATATATAGTTGGTGGACTACAAGTAAAGCGGAGTCGACTTTTTAAATTAAATATTTGAAAAAATTCAATTTTTTGCGGTTTTTTGCAGAAAAAAGTGGGTTAATAATATGGCTATTATTAAAAAATATTGCAAGAATATTTATTCGAAAAATAATACTATACTAAGAAACATTACAAACAATTTTTTTTTAATTTTCGTTAAAATCGTTTCGAAATAGACCTATTTATGTTATATATATCAAATGTAAGGTATTTTTGTCTCAAATTCCGAAGCTGCAACCAAAAAATTTGTCATCTAACCTTAAGGCATCATATGTTTTTAAATATTTCCTAAAATATTATCTCTGCCCAACAAACAATAAGAAAAATACAGCTGAAATACCCAAAAATCCGAATTTTGGGAATTTAAGAAATCTTTTTGGGAATTGCCGGAAACTCAAACAAGCAAATTGTATTTGTTTTTACTTTTTATGTATTAATTGCATCATTGTCCACCTAAGAGAGAATTTTTAGCCGAAAATATTGAAAAATGAGAATTTTATAGCATTCCTTTGTGTAAGACCTCTGTCTTCTCGGAAAACTCTTAATTAGAAAAAAAATTAGTAAAACTTTATTTTTATAAGAAAATTAATACTTATTTATTTTTTTATTGCAGCATTAATTGAATATATTTGTATAAAATTCATGTATGTAATTTTATACAGCTACGCCTATTTTTGAAAAATTTCTAAAAAATACTGGTAATTGGACTTGCACATTATGCTAGGAACACAATTGGGACGAACGACGAATTTCATCCACGTCGACGAATTCGTCGATAAGAGTTCGCTGCGTAAATTCGTCTTGTGAAGCACAACAACGACGAATTTACTCAGCGAATTCCTCTCTTGTATTTGATAAAGTTGGTTGTTGTGTGTACAAAGACAGAGAGTGAGAGAGAGAAAATTGTTTTTTCGTCGTTCGTCGGCGTACAAATTAGAAATAAATCTATCTAAGAATTCGTCACGCACGACGAATTTCGTTGTACGGCGGTGTTGTGTTCATTTTCATATGCACACATGTGTTTTATTTTTTATGACGAAAGTTCGCACCGAAAAATTCGTCGTTCGTCCCAGTTGTGTTCCTAGCATTAAGCTGCCCAAAAAAATTTGTTATGGGGCTCAAGTATATAAATTATGAAATAAAGCCTCTTCTTTTTTATAAAAAAATGTCTGTCTTCACTTCAATATTACTTTTGTTTTAAGATATTTTATAAAACCTGGAGGCAAATCGTAGCACGCGATATCAAACGAGATTTAATATTTTTCCACTGAAACTCTTTTGAGATATTTTAAAATCTCATTCGATATCCAAAACGCAGTAAATTGCTCTCTGTTTCGTCTAAGTTTTTAGCAAAAAAAATTGTGTCAATTGTTAAAAAAAAAATAAAAGGAAATAAAAATAAAATAGTAAAACACTTATACATAAACTGTATCTTTAGATTGATTGTCTTTATTTTTAACAAAATAGGAAATGTAGATACACTTTGTTTTTCTATACTTTGCAGTTTTGAAAAATATGTGTAGGCATCTATATGTTTGCATATATCTTATATTGTATAGAGATGGAAGAGTGAGTAATTTTTCGCTCACGGTAGTGAACACTTAGAAGGGAATAAACAGCTACTACTGGGAACACAAATGTGCATGAATTTATTATTTTCGATCACATTCATGCACGCTTTAGTAAAAATGAGGTAAAAGTTGCGCTCACGAAGTAGTCACGAAACAATTTCAAGGAATCGTTTGTTTCGTCTTACCACTATAAAACATTTTGTATTGACTGGCTACCAATTCTTAAACCAAATGAAATATCGATTTAAGTTTTACCTTCAAGTGAGACACACTCCGTCAAGGTGATACTCATGATGTTTTATTTACCTATATTTATTCCTTAATGGCCCTATGCTCCCTCGAGGAGTGAAAGGAACATGTATATATTTATTCTTTAAATTAACGTTTAGGCATCTTCATGCAATTGAAAGAAAACCTATTCATGGGTCATGCGCAATCATAAATTCATTCACGTGAATCACGTGACTGGGTGCTCATCTCCAATTCATGTATGTATTTCTAAAATTTCTTTTTATTTTCTATATTATTTTCATCTTTTGAACTAAATTCTCCACATTCATTTATTTTAATTGATTTGACACTTTGTAATCACTCATCATCATCACTTTGAGTTTATGTGTGCATTAGAACGACCACGAAGTAGAATATCATAGAACTTTTTTTTTAATTTCTACTTAATATGTTGTTGTAATGAAAAGAAAAAGCTTCCTTAAAAATAAGAAAGTTTCTTTATCATTTAAAATATGGTTTCAAAAGTTCACTGCCTTAGAAGATATTTGTAGCAAATATGCGAGAAAAATTTATTTAATATAATATAGTGAGTGATTGTAGTTTGTGAGCAAATAAATAAAAAGGTTTTTTTTTGTTAAGACACATTTATTTGTGGCGAGTGCCAAGTGTTTTAACAAATTCACTGGCAGAGACAATTAAATCATTCTCTATTTTATTTTTTAATAGAAATGTTCATGAAAGGTTGTTTCTTTGTTCGATTTTTTTTTTCTGAATAAAATATTTGAAGTGAAACCATGTTCATGTATGTTATAAAATTCATTGATTAAATCAAAGTGTTAATTGTGGAAAAAGTCTACAATTGCATTCATGCTTGAGAGATTATGTTTAACAAATTCGATCGAATCGACCACTTCAAATTTAATGCTCGGAATTTTTAATTTCTGTATGTGAAAGTACAAAAATTTTATTGAAGCATGAAAAAAGTTTTTCTACAATTTATTTAAAAGTTGTCTTTAAATATTCTATTCAGTCAAATAAAAATTAATAAAACTTTAACACATACACTGCGTTTGGATACAAAAGTGCATCCGAAGCATCCCCCAATCCTCTTCACCACAATTTTCCGGCAAAGTCTTGATTTCTCTGGGCATTCGAAACTGTAATTCCAGTCATTTCGTTTATTAATGATCAAATAGAATTGCGGCATAAAAACATTTTCCATACAAATTGACACAAAAAATCAGCACCACAAAGCAGTCGATAGATAGAATTTATTTTACTTTGGCAACGTTTTTTCTTATGCTCTCACATATTAAAACTTATTCTCTCAAACATGTTACCATACTTTCAATAAATTTCATACATTTTGTGAACAAAACTACAAAGAATAAATTCAGTAAAGTGCGACTTTGACTCGCGCACGAAGGGTTCCGTACGTTGGGCTTTGAGCATTTTTTTAATACAGCGTTTTTTAAGTTTTTGACGTTTTTTCAGCTGAAATATTTTCTTTTTGTTTATTTTTCGCTTTTTTCTCATTTTAGTTTTTTTTTAATTTTGGCGATTTTTTTTCATTTTGACGATTTTTTTCATTTTGGCGATTTTTTTCATTTTGGCAATTTTTTTCATTTTGGCGATTTTTTTCGTTTTGGCGATTTTTTTTTCATTTTGGCGATTTTTCCGGTTTTTTGCGATTTATTTTCGTTTTAGAATTTTTTTAATTTGGTGCTTTTTTTCGTTTTTTTTGGCGATTTTTTTTCGGTTCGGCGATTTTATAATTTTGGGATTTTTTTGTTTTACAGTTTTTGGAAATTTCAAGAAGTTTGCTTTTACGGTTACGGACAGACGGACGGGTTTCTTATCACCTTTGGTGTACGAAACCCTAAAACTAAGCACAAAAGAAATTGAAACAAAAATTAGAGAGCGTTCGAAGTTACTGGCGTACATTTAATTATGGGCTTTGATAATTTGAAAGCGATTTTTCCTGAAGTTGCGGACTTATTCTCTTTGATGATTTAATTTTTAAATTTTGTTCACTTCAATAAAAAAATTTATGTGACTTTGGGTATTCGCTTTTAATTGTGTAATAACCATGCCTCTTGTTTTGTGTTGCCCAACATTGCCAGACTTCTTTAAATTAAAAACAATCGAATGTTCGCTTTTTGGGAATTAACAAAATCATTCGAAATCTGGAGAAGGTAAAACAAAATCGATCTAAATGAAAATTCGTAATCAAAACAATTTCGATTGATTTCTGTGTCAAAACTGTATAGAAATTTGTTTTGGCATGAACTATTTAAAGATGTCTCTACGGGCCCTGTTCTGTAAACCGAATCCGAGTAAATTTCTCGTTTAAAAAAAAATTAATAATGGTCCTGCAGGCGTGTTTAAAATTATACACGTTAATTTTTTTTCCAGATATGATATTTGAGAATCTGTATAATCGAAAAATTAAAAAAAAAATATTTCTATTTTCTGAAATCGTGCGATTTCAAATCGATCGGTTTACAGAACAGGACCGCTACTAGTTTCTTATTCTTATTTAAACACGATCAATAGTTTGTGTTTTATGGTTTAAGGAAGTATAGATGCATTTGGTTGGTGACTTAGAAAGCTTAGAAAAAAATTACACGAAATAATTGAGAATTGCAAATATAATAAAATATACAAATGCATATTTTGACGTTTCATTTTATGAAACTTTATTATTTTAACTTGCAGATTTTTATTTTTTCTAAAAAACTTTGTTTTATATGTGACACTACAGAAAGTACGTTCACACTTGTGCAAACATTTGAACAAAAAAAGCGTAACCACTAAGATACTAATGAAAAACCTTTTGATACAGACACTGAACTATTAAACAGTTACATATACAAGTATGTAAAAGACAACGTAATAGAAAGCAACATTAATGGAAACTGTGTAACTAAGTCCCGGTTCACACGTTTCAACTTTTTTTGCTAAACTCGTAATTCAGCTGTAAGAAAGACGGAGACAGAAATACATGTATCTCTTTTTTTCTTACAGCTGAATTACGGGTTGAGCAACAAAAGTTGAAACGTGTGAACGTGGACTTACTAAGCATGTATCTGAATCAAAAAGTTTTTCATTATTACTTAGAGGTTACTTTTTCTCGGTTCAAATGTTTGCACTAGTGTGGACGTACCTTAAGCTTAACGGCTGTACAGCCTGCTCAACTGCATCCTTTAAATTGATATGCGTTGCTGTTTCTTTTTTCCATTTTTAATTAATATCGCGAAAATGAAAAACATCTCAATGTTGTTTGTCTTAATTTTCACACTTTCGCTGCTTGAGAAGAACATCAAACGACCAGCCAATGACATTCATTTATTAATCATAAACGAATACAGAGCAGAAGAAAAAATAAATGTTAATGAAATATTTGCAAATATTATTTACAATTTAATGCGAAAAAAATAAGTAAATATTTTGAAGTCTGCTCCTTTGGCTGGCTTGCGAAATTGTGAAGGTTAATAAAATTTATGAGCCACTTCTACAGAATATTTATTTATTTATTTTTCGTGTTTTTTGTTTTTTGGCTTTTTGCTTTATTTGTTTTCACTTAAATAACTTAATGGTTGCATTTTGTGTTTACTTTCAATGCAGGTTTTATTAAGTAATTGCCGATGCACTTAATTTTGAAGAATACTTTTGCAATCGAAATGCTCTTGTTTTAAAAGTGCCTTAATAATTTCGCTTGACAATTTTTTTTTCAAGTTATCATTTTGATGATTTTATTACATTTTCCTGGTTGTCTTGCTTGGGAGCAGCAAACCAATTTACACAATTTGTAGTTTATTCACACGCATTCCTTTTTTTTTTTTTTTTGGTCTTATGCAAACCATAAATATTGTTTTCCAAGCAACACGTTTGAATGAATAAACTTGTAGGATTTTTTTAATCAAATTCGCAATTTTTGGTTTTATGAAAACAAGGTTTTTTGCTGATTAGCAAAAAAGCTTTTTTATCTAAAAAATATATATATATATACATATATATAATTTTTATTTCTTTTTTCATTGAGTATATTTTTATACATTGAATTTGATTTGAAAATTGTTTCTTTATATCTCTATCTGTTCAAGCACGTCTCTGCATTTTATATTTTTTATTAGACCTTAGATCCCAAAAAACACTCGTTTTACTAAAAAAAATTAAAGAAAAAAAACATAAAAAGTGTAAACGCAATTGTATGCACATCACGTATACGCCATGTTTCACTCTTTTTGTATCCGACAAGTAGAGTTCGACCGATTAATCGGCTTCGGGTTCGGCCTTCGGCCAAAAATTGGTAATCGGCCAACATTCGGCCTATGGCAAAAATCGGCCGATTAGCCGAAACCGAATATTTTTCATTAAAAGCTTAAAAAATAAAATTATGTTTGGTCGTTGCTCAACGACAGTTTCTATTGTGTTTAAAACGTTTTGAAAGGGTTGCTTTGAAATACAACCCTGTTGCTTTCTATTTTCTTTTACTTGGACGTTCTTGTGAGTGATCATATGAAAAAGCAATCTAGAAATTGCAAAATACTTTTATTTTTCTTGTTATGTATCCAATAGATATTACAGCTATTTCAGTGATCTCAAAAAAGCAAATTTTTTTCTTAATTCATCATAATTTTTTAAATTTAAAACATTCGGCTTCGGCTTCGGTTTTGGATTTGAGCCGAAGTTCGGCTTCGGCTTCGGCCAAAAAAAAAATGCCTTCGGTCGATCTCTACCGCACAGTCACTGCAGCCAACAAACATGCTTTTCGAATTGCTCCAATAAATCACTCCTACCCACCTTTCCACCTTCCTACCATTTAAAATGCACAAAATATTAATGCAGCAGCCAGTTGCATGCAACATTCGTTTATAATGCCGTTCCAGCAAATGGTTTACAATCCTTAAGGAAGCGTCAGTCAGTTTGGAAATATCGAACCCTTTGAGGGAAAACTATCGTAACAGACATTTTTATGCAATTGTATAATTCTTAAATTTTTGTGAACTAACTTGAAAAGAAATTTAATTAACGTGTTTCCAAGATACGCGTGAGGAGCAAACTCTTGAAATTTTTAAAAACGCTAAAACTAAAAATACCAAAATATAAAAGTTGCCAAAATCGCCTAAAACCCAAAAAAGTCGTCAAAACGGAAAAAAGTGTCACCACTAAAAAAAAATCGCTAAAACTACATAAAGTCGCGAAAAGCCGAAAAGATTGCCTTAAATGAAAAAAACCGCTGAAACAAAAAACTGAAAAAACCCCTAAAAGAAAAAATCAAAACATAGCCAAAACTAAGAAAAAGCGCCAAAACTAAAAAAAATCGCCAAACACAAAAAAAAAATTAATTGCCGGGTGCTTAAATTTTTTTTAAATGTCTACATCAGTTAAGATATTTGATTATATGTATAAGGTAAAGTTTGTATAGTATTAGATTTGTAGTGTCCGTACGAAACCCTTCGTGTGTGAGTCATAGGCGCACTTTACTGAATTTTTATTTTAGTTTTTACAACTTTGCTATTGATAGTGATAGACAAGCACTCTACCCAATATGCTAGCAAGCAGCCTGACCATTGAAATTATTGTGCAAACATTCTTATACAAAAATGAAAAAGATCATGAAAAAAATTGCCTCTATGTCTATTTATAGACATGAAATAACAAGACACCTCATAAAATCAAGAAGATTTCCTTATTAAAAAAATCAATAAGATGCTTACACATACTCATATAGCAACCTACTAAAATCAAGAAGAAAACCTTTTTAAAAAAGTCAAGAAGGCAACCTAATTAAATCAATAAGAAATCCCTATAGTTTACAATTTATAAGAAAACCTAATAGAATCAAGAAGTTTTTCTCTATGGATTGTTTTTTTTGGTGCCAAAAATAACGGAAATTGAGTAAAAAAAGTTGTGAATAATAAGAATTCTTCTTGATTTTATGTGGTTTTCTTCTTGATAAAATTAATAAGATTTACCACATAAAAACAATAAGGAATCTCTATGAAAAAATCTTCGCTTCTTTCTCCTGGGATACCCCTTAGCCTAAAAACGGTTCATAGAGAAATCTTCTTGATACTATGAGGCAGTTTTTTCTCTGTGCATATCGTCTATTTTCACTTCCCAGAGGTCAATGAAAATATTTTCGTTGTTTTCCTTCCAAAAAAATTTTTTTCCATAATTGTTTGATTATTGTTGCTGCTGCATCAATTTTTAAGTTGAAAATCTTTCAAACGA